>CM053027.1:374724947-375339947 GCA_028564925.1 Lithobates sylvaticus | reverse complement strand
TGGATCCAAACAGGATGTTAGAGACTTGCACTCCACATGGAAAGAAAAGATGCTTGCAATAGTGACGCAACGTAAAACCATTTATTAAAAACAGCACATAAAACCTTCAACTATTGCACTCACATCCTTCATGTAAAATCAAGGCACTTCAATGTAAACTCTTCAAAACGAAGTGGTGACCAGATGTATTACGGTCTCGGCGGACCCGGAATAAATACCAGTGTATCTCACCCTCCACGCTGCTTCCTCTCTGTCATTTCACTTTCACTCCAAACGGCACAGCACACCCAGTAGTTGGAACGTAAAGTGTCAAATGCTCCTCACAGTTGCCATGTAACCATGCCCAGACATGTTTCGTCGAAGTGACTTATTCATTGGGGTTGGTTACATAAACTAGTCCCATCCCCTTTATACTCTTGATGATTTCCCTATTACTAGCTAATTGGTGCATCCGTGCGCACAACAGGTATAATTTGCGCACATGAGTGCGCATCTTCATCGCCACCTATTAGCTAATTGGTGCATCCGTGCGCACATCAGGTATAATTCACGCACATGCGTGCGCATCTACACCGCCACCCATTACTAGCTAATTGGTGCATTCGTGCACACATGCGCACAACAGGTATAATTCGCGCACATGCGTGCGCATCTACACCGCCACCTATTACTAGCTAATTGGTGCATCTGCGCGTGCACCGGGTCCCCATACCCTTAATACATCGATGGTGACCCCACTAGCAGTTCACGTAGGGAGATTTATCAATGTAACAAAAAAATATAAAATTAAATGTCATATATATGCATAAATACTCACAATACATGAAGATGAAGTTGCCATTAATACAATTAATATTTAATATGTAATATGCAGATAGTTAAAAAGCATATGTAGTGTACCTGTTATGGTGCCCATGTGGTTTGAATTATGTGGGACGGACAAAACGACTACTTAGGGTACGTATTGCCGAACACTTGGCCAACATTAGAAAAAAGGTTTTAAGGATCATAGTGTGTCCCTGCACTTTAAGGAAAAACACAACCAAGATCCTTCTGTGCTACAATTTTGTGGGATTGATTGCACTTTTCCCACATGGAGGGGTTCAAATCGGGTTCGAGATTTATCACAACGTGAGACTAAGTGGATTTTTCTTCTTAAAAGTCTCCATCTGAAAGGGATGAATATCGAACTCGATTTGAACTGCTTTATTAGTAATCTATGAGGACTATTCTAGACCAATATTTAAGAGGAGACCTTGGGGTATACTTTATTAGTCAGTCATATATATATATATATATATATATATATATATATATATATATATATATACATATACACACACACACACACACACACACACACACACACACACACATACACATACATATATATATATATACATACATATACATACATACACACACACATACACATACACACATACATATATACACATATACATTATATATATATATATATATTATACATTTTAGGTATCTATATTATATGCTAAAGTATCGATGGTAAATTTTAATTTAGTTTTTATGAATTTTGATATAAATAGGTTCATTTCAGGTTCATATCATTAGCTTGCTTACGCTTTCTTAACTAATTAGCATACTAAATTAATATACCTTTTAGATGTTTTACTATCTGCATATTACATATTAAATATTAATTGTATTAATGGCAACTTTATCTTCATGTATTGAGTATTTATGCATATGACATTTAATTTTATATTTTTTTGTTACATTGATAATTCTCCCTAAGTGAACTGCTAGTGGGGTCACCAGCGATGTATTACGGGTATGGGGACCTGGTGCGCGCGCAAATGCGCGTGCACGAATGCACCAATTAGCTAGTAATAGGTGGCGGTGTAGATGCGCACGCATGTGCGCCAATTATACCTGTTGTGCGCATGTGTGCACGGATGCACCAATTAGCTAGTAATGGGTGGCGGTGTAGATGCGCACACATGGCAACTGTGAGGAGCATTTGACACTTTACGTTCCAACTACTGGGTGTGCTGTGCCGTTTGGAGTGAAAGTGAAGTGACATAGAGAGGAAGCAGCGTGGAGGGTGAGATACACTGGTATTTATTCCGGGTCCGCCGAGACCGTAATACATCTGGTCACCACTGCAGGTTCCCCACTTCGTTTTGAAGAGTTTACGTTCAAGTGCCTTGATTTTACATGAAGGATGTGAGTGCAATAGTTGAAGGTTTTATGTGCTGTTTTTAATAAATGGTTTTATGTTACGTCACTATTGCAAGCATCTTTTCTTTCCATGTGGAGTGCAAGTCTCCAACATCCTGTTTGGATCCAGCTGATTCCTGTGTGGGACTATTAAGCAAGTTGGCCGAGCATGGGAATGCAAGGCATATGCTTCTGGTGAGTGCGTTTCCTAAGGGTGCGGTAGCACTGAACACAGGTGGTGTGGTGAAAGATTTTGTTTCAAAGTCACTTCAAGATTTTGTTTGCTTCAAAGACTTTTTTCACTTTGATACACAGTCACTTTAATTAACAGTTCATGGACTTTAATTTGGATTTGTTGGCCGCCGTGGGTGTGTTTAGCCATGTACATTTAAGCTTTGATGTAAACATCCAGTCTGGGCGTGGTTCCGCTTCTAGCGGATGGGAGAGAGGCTTGGAGTGAAGGGGGAATGGGCGTTTCTATTCCGCCCTCCCTCCTATATAAAAAAAGATATGACGAGCTCTGACCACGCCCCTGACGAAGTTCTATTGGACGAAACGCAGCGTAGGATGGAGCTCTGACGTCACGGCGCTGTCATGTGTCGACCGCGGCCATCTTTGTGGTAGGAAACTAATGCTATCCATAACAGACTGCTGCTTCTGATATGCTTGTTTTTATTTTCTAAAATGTGATTACCCTGGCTGTTTTTAAATAAATGCGATCCTGGTTTTAATATACTACACTATGAGGAGTTGCTTTCTTGTATTCTATGCATGCACCTTTGAACTTCCATCTGGTGAGACTACAAGACCCAACCATCTATGATTCAAGTGAAGTGGTTTCGTGTTTCTGTGGATGTATCATGCTTGTTTGACCACCTGTAATTCAGTTGTCTATTTTGTTTGGCAAGAGGCCTGGTGTGCTGATGTTCGGTGGAGGATAAGTTCGTGCTCACCTAATTGCGTCTGTCTACATCGTGGGTGGTTCCAGATTTTTCCCTGAACAAGGACTTTATTTTAAACACTGTGGACTTTTAACTTCCTTATTTGACTAAATATTTTATTTTTAAAACTACAACAATTTGAACATATGGCATTTAGCGACATGCAATGTTTGGGTGAAGTTAAAATATGCAAATGTACATTTTGCTAGGGGTTCATCTCCAGTACTTGAATACCCTCCATTAGCAGAAAAAAGTTTGCCCTATTCTTTACAAATATATATATATATATATATATATATATATATATATAGAATATTACATAGTATAAAGCAATTTATTATCAGTAAAGTAATGCTTCTGCATTGCTCACCCAACATGTCTGGATTCATTTCTGCTCCATCAACCACAAGCTTATCATTTCCACCTGTATGCAAGCACTTCTGCTTCATTTCAAGCTGCAGGGGAAACAAAACAACATCAATGTAAAATGATTACAATGGTGCTGCTAAATCATTGCAGTAAATTTAATACTAGAACGAAAAACAACGGCAAGAACTTACCATCCATATTCTAATGCCATCCGCCAAAGCATACACTTGAGAAAATTCCTCAGATAAAGCGAGATTTCCTCCTGACAGCACTGGTTGGGGGAGGAAACAGATGTTCAGTGCTTTATAATTCAAATGTTAAAGCCAACACCTTTTTTTTAGTTTTGGATAGAGTGGGAAAGGAGAACCACTGAAGGATTTTTACTGCTATCCGTGGCTCTCTTAAAGCGGTGTTCCAGACGCAAATTTTTTATTTTTTTTTTTTAAGTCAAACACTGTAGCTGCTGACTTTTAATAAAGGACACTTACCTGTCCAGGGAGCCTGTGAGGTCGGCCCCCCAAGGCCAATCCGTCTATCGGAGCAGGTGCAGGCACCGACATTCCAACTAAGGGAAACCACAGTGGAGCCTTGCGGCTTCACTGCCGGTTTTCCGACTGTGCATTCACGAGTCCTGCGGCACTTTGTGAATGGCCAGCTTGTCTTCTGGGACACACAGGAGACAACGGGGGTGCTCGTCGGCGAAGAAGACGTGACGTCCTGGTCGAATTGGAAGTACACTTGTACTTCCAAAAAAAGTACTATTGAAAAAAAAAACTAAATTTCAATATCCAAAAACGAGGGGTGGAGAGGTGGTCTATCGTTTAAGACCACCTTTCAAAGTGAGTGCAACTCTGCTTTAAAGACAAATTTTCCCTCATGTATTCTCCCAGTGACAACAGTTTTTACCAAACATGAAGTGAGAGGAAACCTGCTACAAAAACACAATATAAAGATAGATTTTTTTTTTATTGATTTATTTTGCTTTTTTTCTTTTGTTTAAGAGTACGGAATAGTACGTTCGCTTTTAAAGTCTTTGTCCCTGTTGAAGATTTACAATTCTTTTTGAAGGAACCAGACTCACCAGTACAGAAAAAAAAAATCTTTAAAAAGGAACCGGAGATGGCAATAAAAACAAAATATGAGTTATAAAAGCTCTCCCATTCTTGGCTGGGCTTACACTTTAGACTGCATTCACACCTGAGCGACACTTTGCATTGTGTGTTTTAGCATGTTTGTGAAACGTTTATTGCGTGACAGCACATCGACTTGGATAGAATGCCTGTCGCTCACTCACGTACCATTTTTCGGCACAGAGCCAAGCACATTTGATGACGCACATTTTTTTGTCATACAGGAACTGTGCAACTGCTACCTATGTTTGGGGCTCCAAGAAATAATGGCACTGCAAGTGGGACATGCATTACCAAGTCACTCTGGTGTAAATGCAATCTTAATGTTACTACTTTCCTGAACAGCAAGCCCAATGTACAGAATGCAGTTTTCTTGAATGCCCAGTATACTGTAGTGGTTAACTTTTTGATACAATCTTACATATGTCCCCCACTGTGATTCCAGTTAAATATAGAAACCACCTACAGCAATATTCAAAATTGTACAGCCCAATATAAATAGATGACTTTTCAACCTACTTGAATAGGCAATAGTAGATTTCCATTCAAATACAGTTAGGGCCATAAATATTGGGACATCAACAATTCTAATCTTTTTGGCTCTATACACCATCGCAATGGATTTAAAATGACTTTCAGCTTTAATTTGAAGGTATTTACATCCAAATCAGGTGAACGGTGTAGGAATTACAATAGTTTGTATATGTGCCTCCCACTTTTTAAGGGACCAAAAATAATGGGACACTTGGCTGCTCAGCTGTTTCATGGCCAGGTGTGCATTATTCCCTCATTATCCCATTTACAAGGAGCAGATAAAAGGTCCAGAGTTCATTTCAACTGTGATATTTGGAATCTGTTGCTGTGAACTCTCAATATGAGATCCAAAGAACAAAACAAACCCATCAGAGAGATAGCAAAAACATTAGGTGTGGCCAAATCAACTGTTTGGAACATCCTTAAAAAGAAAGAACGCACTGGTGAGCTCAGCAACACCAAAAGACCCGGAAGACTATGGAAAAATGTGGTGGATGACTGAAGAATTCTTTCCCTGGTGAAGAAAACACCCTTCACAACAGTTGGCCATCAAGAACACTCTCTAGGAGGTAAGTGTACATGTGTCAAAGTCAACAATCAAGAGAAGACTTCACCAGAGTGAATACAGAGGGTTCACCACAAGATGTAAACCATTGGTGAGCCTCAAAAACAGGAAGGCCAGATTAGAGTTTGCCAAACAACATCTAAAAAAGTCTTCACAGTTCCGGAACATCCTATGGACAGATGAGACCAAGATCAACTTGTACCAGAGTGATGGGAAGAGAAGTGTATGGAGAAGGAAAAGAACTGCTCATGATCCAAAGCATACCACCTTATCAGTAAAGCATGGTGGTGGTAGTGTCATGGCGTGGGCATGTATGGCTGCCAATGGAACTGGTTCTCTTGTATTTATTGCTGTTGTGACTGCTGACAAAAGCAGCCGGATGAATTCTGAAGCGTTTTGGGCAATATTATCTGCTCATATTCAGCAAAATGCTTCAGAACTCATTGGACGGCGCTTCACAGTGCAGATGGACAATGACCCGAAGCATACTGCGAAAGCAACCAAAGAGTTTTTTAAGGGAAAGCAGTGGAATGTTATGCAATGGCCAAGTCAAACACCTGACCTGAATCCGATTGAGCATGCATTTCACTTGCTGAATACAAAACTGAAGGGTAAATGCCCCAAAAACAAGCAGGAACTGAAGACAGTTGCAGTAGAGGCCTGGCAGAGCATCACCAGGGATGAAACCCAACGTCTGGTGATGTCTATGCGTTTCAGACTTCAGGCTGTAATTGACTGCAAATGATTTGCAACCAGGTATTAAAAAGTGAAAGTTTGATGGATGATTGTTAATCTGTCCCATTACTTTTGGTCCCTTAAAAAGTGGGAGGCACATATACAAACTGTTGTAATTCCTACACCGTTCACCTGATTTGGATGTAAATACCCTCAAATTAAAGCTGAAAGTCTGCAGTTGAAGCAGATCTTGTTTGTTTCATTTCAAATCTGAAGTGTTGCTGTATAGAGCCAAAAAAAATTATCATTGTGCCGATGTCCCAATATTTATGGACCTGACTGTAGTACCTACAGATAAAGGGGATATACCTAAAAAAAACATTTTTATTATTGATATTTAAAAAAAAATAAACATCGATAGTATACTGTAGACAAATGCATAACTGTCCACCAGCCTTATGACATTGACTTGGTGAAACTTAATTACTAATTAATCACTATGCAAAATTAATTTAGCTGCAAGATGTTTGTGGGTTTCCCTGCATGAAATGCAGATTTCAAATCCTCCCTACATTTTTATAGGGCTTAAAGCGAAGTTCCACCCAAAAGTGGAACTTCCGCTTTAAGGACTCTTAACCCCCTGACATGCCACATTTGGCATGTCATTTTTTGGGGGGGGGGTACCTAGTTTTGACAGGTACCCAGCTCTCGCTTCCACTAGCGGTGCTGCAGCGACATGAGCATAAGTTCTTCTCTCCCCCTCCCTCCCTGCAATCCTCTTGGCACATCACAGGACCCAGAAGATTGCCCGGCCATTCAGGGCACGTAGCACGACTCCTGCATGTGCAGTGCACGCCGGCTGTGAAGCTGCAAGTTGTCACAGCTGGGTGCCACACTTGCAATGCCTGCGCCACGGAGAGAAGGAGAAGGAGAAAAGCGAGGCGTCAGATGGCTGCATCGCCGGGTAGTGGGACATGCGAGTGTGTTTATTAATATTAAATTTGCCATTTTCACATACGATATGCACAAATTAATGCAAGATTTAGGCTCCTCAAATCTGTTTTTCAGCAGATATAGGAAAGTAATTGAAATTATGATTTAGAGCCATCAACTGGCTTTCTATTTAAAAGGGCTTCCACCAGTTTTCCATAGGGGTCTGTCCAATGTGATCTAAATTATTTAAAATGAGCAAGACTAAAAATGGCAACTTTTTGGACAGCCCCAAACCTGTCTAAATGTGCCATCAATACTGCATCCCCTGAAACAATTGCTGGGAAATCCAGGGATTGCATAAGACAGAAGGGTACACAGTACCATCACATTTGCATCTTGTAATTGGTTTACATAGCTAAAACACCAATTGAACTTTCTGATATATTGGGCCAGAGTTCTAGCCAGCCTTCTAGGGAGATGGAGGTCTCCAGATCCAATTCCAAATTTGTGGTATACTTAGGTGCCCAAGGGAAACAGGACAATGTTGTCGCATAGCATTTAATTTCAATATATCAAAAGATTCCCCAAGGTTATATGGTGTGTGTCTGAGAGATTCAAAAGACACTAAGCCTGAGGGGCATAAGAGATAGTAAATTTGGAGTAGATTAGAATGCTTCCACACCAGGGGAAACTTTTAGAGGAATCCCAACCCGGGACGAAAAGTGAGTCACCTAGGAACGAGGAAAGGGGTAGAGATGAGGGGATAGAATTTTACCTGAATATTTAACACTATCCCACACTATAAAAGAATGGGAGGTGCCTTTAGATATTGCAGAGGAAAGCTCAAATCTTACAGTGAGAAATGGAAAATGTTAGTCTCCCATTGCAAATCGTAGAAAATGTTGGTGTGCAGGAAAAATGGAATGTTAAGGTAGACATTCACTGGTGCCAAAAAGGAGTACTCCTCTCCTGTAACGTCCTTCATAAATTTAATCAATGAATTCTCAAAACAGTTGTTCTCCACCAAAAAGGCATGCGTAACAAACTTTTTCCAAGCAGAATTAGCCGACCAACCAGTAAATTCTGCACACAGTTAGAGTTAGCAGTATTATCCCAGAAACCTGGCAAAGTACATTCTCTAGGGCAGGCCTCGACAAACCCTAGTCGCCCGGGCGCAATTGCGCCTAGAATTGGGGTCCTGGCGCCTGGGGCGACACAGCTGCGGTACTGTGTCAACCTGTGGACACCGACCCCCGCCGCGCGATTGCATCGGGCCGCGCCGGCCAGAAATTTAGGCCGCGGCTTTGCGGCCTTCTGAAATCCTTCTATGGCGCCATCTTGTGGTGGCCGCTGGTATTGCAACACCTCTTAATGCTAATGCAATGTTAACCAATGGGCACTTTTCAGCTTTCTGTGCTCTGACACTTTGAATGACAATTTCTCAGTCATGCAACACTGTACCCAAACGAATTTTTTGTCCTTTTTTTCACACAAATAGAGCTTTCTTTTGGTGGTATTTAATCGCCGCTGGGTTTTTTATTTTTTGCACTATAAAATCAAAAAATACTGAAAATTCTGTAAAAAAAAAAAAATAATAATTCTTTGTTTCTATTAAAATGTATTGGCAGAGTATTGCACAGTGCTGGCAGTGTAGCTGTCACTGACCAGCGCTGTGGGCACTACACATCCAGCCCACAGCGCTGGTCCCATCTCTCCCCCTCTCAGCTTCTCCCCTCTCACTGTACTGATCGATACAGAAAGGGGAGGGAGGAACCAGCATCATGACGTGACGCCGGTTTGTGTACATGTAATCGCACCGTCATTTGACAGAGCGATCACGTGGTAAACGGCCGCTAACAGCGTTCGTTTACCGCAATGCGCCGGGTCCTCGGGACCTGGCGGTCACGGATGTTCCCGAGTGCGCGCCCAGGGGGCGCGCAGGAGGAAGGTTCTGGGAGGACGTCCTACGGTGCCCAGTGCCACCTGTCAGTCATTGTCGTTAAAAAAAAAACCTGGCTCCTAACTTTTTTAGCTGGCTCCTAGATTCCAAGCAAATTTGTCAAGCCCTGCTCTAGGGCACCAAACAAAACAGCAACACAGAGCATGAACTGGAAATGTTCGAGCATAACAGGGTCCTGAAATACAGGATTGTGTACTCTATTCATCTGTCAAGTGCAGTTAGCGACTGTTTGACAAACAGACATTTCTGGTGTGAAGGCAGGACCAGCGAGAACAATAGTTGCCTTTGAAAGGATATCTAAGCACCCATCAACAGAACCCCTGAAGGAGTGATCATCATCATCAACATAAACAGAAGATGCTCGTTGAAACCAGAAATGGTCAGGACCGACTACCCAGACAGACCATTATTTCATAAAGTCTTTTTCACATTCTCATGCAAAGAACAGTTCATTTGTGTGTTTTTTTCCAGGTCTTTGTCTCTGCCGTTGCTAGGTGAGGGGATCCCGTGTGGTACTTATGAAATGGATGTGAACCAAAAGGTTATTTGCATGTTTGGAAAGGCAGCAGCTATAACCCAGGCACAGACTGATGTCCCGTTGCTGTGTCTCTGTGAGGCAGACAGTCTGGGTTTTAGCTAACGAACCCCTTGTGTTTTCAGCAAAAATGGTGGGCTGAAGTCTGTCATCCAGAAGGCACATTGCAACTATGTCACCAACAGAACAGTAACGCTGAGTGGGAAGCCTACCAAATTTAAAATGGTGAATGTTATAAAAAACATTACCTACTGCACATGTAGCACAGACTTTTACAGAGGTTGATAAGACAAGTGAATAACACCCCACAGGGACACAGGGAAAAACAAGACATAAATACAGGGAAACCCTTATCCTTGATGTAGGTTCTCAGAGGGAATCTAATTTCACCCATTACAGTGGACATAACCCCAAAGGGGTTTACAGGGTCTGGATGCCACAGGAATGAACTCAGGCCCTGGACATATATAGCACCTTGAATCTAGCTACACTTATTGCACGAAGTGTCATGGTGAGTACAGAGCATAAAATCCAGTGCCCGAAGCAAATAGTACAGGCTGGCCCTACTGCTTTCAGGCATGGGTATAGTTCTCAAGAACTACAGTGCATCGAGGTTGACCAATCAGGAAACTGCACATAAGCCTCGAGGCAATAAGCAGTTGGCTCTTGATAGAAGTGAGTTGAAGCAGTAAAGAATAAAAAAGAATATTCTATTCCATTCACATAAGGACACTAGCAAAAACTGGAGTCCCATGGATTGGGTGGGGTTATATGAAGGCACACTATGAGCATTCTCAGCAAAGCTTTTGCCAGTGTCCAGTCACATGAAGTAAGCAGCATACAAGCATTGGTCTTACTATAAGGCCCCATGCACACGAGATGCTGTTAAACGCACGTTCAGAGGCAGTTGGACACTTTTTTGAACTGCCCATGAACGCATGCAATGTTATCCTATGTGTCCATGTACACAGTCTCGTTTTTTCCCGCTTTTACGCAGTTGCGTTTAACCACGTTTTTCCAGAAGCAAAAACATGGGTTCAGACACTATGCTTTTCCACGTTTCAGACGCAAAGCGCGGCTAAACGCAGCTAAACTCGGCACCCGAGTTTAGCCACGTTTGCGTTTATAAGCGTTTTTAAAGGAACCCAATTTTTTTGACCAGAAAACTCAGAAATATGATGGTAAACCATAAAAAATACAAAGAAAATTGGTTTAAAATGTCGTAATTACTTTAGATAGTTCATAGAGCATATATACTCACTGATGCAATGCCATAAAAAAACTCTAGTTTTTTTAGGTGGCTTAGACAATGAGGAATGCCTCCACTTCTTTGCCCCAACTCTTCATCCAATTTCTAATCTAATCAGTAACTCCATCTAGTCTGACCAAAGAATAGCAATGTCTTTTTTTTCACAAAGAAAAACCTGCATACCAATGTCTAGTCAGCCCCAACCCCCCACCATGTTTGTGAATATCCAACGGACATTCGCTGTGCCATCAACGGATGGGTCCAATATCGACGAGCTCTCACGCAATTTGCAACGACGTTGCTGCCTCATCAAGAGCAACATCAGGAGCATTTCCTGACATATATTCAATATGGGATCCATTACCAAAAAAAAAAAAAACACAGAAAGAGAGGCAAATGCAAGTGTACAACTGCTCTCTCTGCTGCTCACTCTGCTCAAAATGGCAGAAATAGTTAATACATGCTCTCTGAGCTTGGGGAGGGTCTATATGCTGTTATCTTTACAAACGCTTATAGACGCAAGCACGACTAAAACGAGTCATTAAAACGCGGCATTAAAACGTGGCAAAACGCGTGTTTTTAAACGCAGGTTTCAGCTTTTTAAAACATGTGTTCAGCAGAGTTTGCATCTGCGTCTCGTGTGCATGGGGCCTAAGTCCTCTACTGTGCAATTAAGTTATACAGATTTTGATAAACAGTTGCGCAAATACCGTACAACAAATTTCAACTACTGTGTTTTTATTCTATGGGTCTTCTCATTTCAGAAAATATATAATGCTTTGGGTTTTAAGCACATTTTTATTTGAAAGAAATGTGCATTTTAGCAACGGGGGTAGAACACAAGGGTGGGGCAGGATGAGGGGGGGGGGGGGGTGAAGGGTAAAGAGTTAAATTCCTTCCCAGCTTAGAGAGCTCTCTTGGTCTTGGGCATGATGACATAGTAAAGTTCATCAGACCCTTGATATCTCGAGGTTTAAATAACCAGCATACTCGCCAAGGTGGTTATAATCATGGGTACCTAATCTAGAAAACCTGACTTTTTGGATTTGAACTGGTGATAAATATAGGAGTTTATTTACTTTTTCCCATGTAACAAAACTGCAGATTTGTTCATTTAGATAATGAAAATGAATACACGTCAATTTTGCTGTATGTGTCAAATATTCAAGTAAATTACCTTTATCTGTAAGCACTATTTGAATGAAGATTTAATATTTACCTGTCCAAATATGTTAAATAGGCAACAATTTCCATGAGGTGTACTAATATTTTATATCATGACTTATGACCAGTCAGTGAAAATCTCTACGGAGTCTGGTATATGGAAACAACATAACAATACAGATACAGAGGATCACTATAAAAAGCACTGTAACCAATTAGACTGGGCATCCTATTGTTTACAAGGAGGCTTTGTGATGTATGGATGCTTAAAAAAAAGACATGAGCAAAAAGTACAGGCTGTCATTTCTGACGTCCTTCTGAAAAATCTAATTTCCTGGCTGTAAAACTAAAGCTGGCCATAATTATACAATTTTCTTGAACATTTTTAATTTAAAGCAAAACTCCAGGACAGGCAAAAAAAAAATCCCCCATTAGCACACCCCCTACACAAAACACTAAACAGTTATTACATTTGTGAAATTCCTTAGCATTGAAGAGAAAAGTAAAAATTTTCAGGAAGTCCTCTATGTAATTTAAAAAATGCAGCATCTATTCTGCCAAGGAAGAGCTGTTATAACAGGGATTACATCATAACCTCTCCTCTCTCTCAACGCAATAATCAAACTACACTTCCCATCATGTTTTGGGAAGTGCAGTGAATGTGGGAGGATACACTAGGCTTGTACAAGTAAAATGTGAACAAGCCCACTTCAGCATAAATCACTCCCCCCCAATTCTGCAGCCAGCCAGCCACACCACTCAGTAACACACACAGCAGGATAGGTAGGTTACAGCCTTATAAATGCAAAGCATGTTTGTGCTCTCCCCCTCCAGTCACAACAGGAGATAAACATGTCCATAATTAAATATTTTACCTGCTGTAATAAAGTATTATAAATATTCCTCCTCCTGCAGCTTTGAGATCTTTCTAACAGCAATCAGTGCTTGTATAGTGTATATGAGCACATCCCTATCCGGACCACATTCTTTACATCAGCATGTGTCACAAGTAAATGTCGGCATGAAAAAAAAAAAGTACAGAGCTAACTTACTAATTAAGAATGGTGGAACCCTCTAATGGATAAAAATCTCAAATGTAATTTTACAACAATACCTGTGATATGCAACGTCACATATAATACACAAACTGAAAATTAGCCATAAAAAAAAAAATGGTGGAAGCCCCTCCTACAGGTATTTGACAGTGTCAGTAAAGCAGTGGACACCGTCCACTGCTCATCAGTGCTGCCTCATCACTGCAGCCCATAAGTACCGCCTCTTCAGGGCCCATCAGTGCCGCCTCATCACTTCAGCGCCCATCAGTGCCGCCTCATCACTTCAGCGCCCATCAGTGCCGCCTCATCACTTCAGCGCCCATCAGTGCCGCCTCATCACTTCAGCGCCCATCAGTGCCGCCTCTTCAGCGCCCATCAGTGCCCATAAGCGCAGCCGGGATCATTAGGAAATCTGGCCCAATGACACAGAGCGGGGATCTACCACTGTGACAGATCTTGTAGGTGAACCTCCAGCCGCTGTAAAGTCCCACCTCCTGGACCAGCTGCTGTAATAGACAGCACACTGGTCCAATGCCAGCCCAGGGGGCAAGAATTTACAGTGACCGGAGTTTCACCTATAAGATCTGTCACAGGGTGTTATGGAGAGCTGGCAGGAAGCAGGGGAGGAGGAGGACAAGGACACCATCCCCATGGGCGGTACAGACCGGGGGTCTGTGAGCCCAATACAGCAAGTGGGGGTGGAAGTATAAGTGACTGCTAGCTGTAGACAGGACTACAAATGGGAAGTGTCAAGACTGGTGGCTGAGGGTACAGTAGTAATAGAAGCCACTGGTGTTCAAAATCCTCAGGCTATTACAGATGAACTACTGAGCTCAGAAGAAGGTTGATGCCATAGTCGGTGAAGGTAGGAGATCAGCAACAAGGACATAGAAACAAGTTTTTGAGTTCTCCTTTAAATTACCCAAAACCCATATATTGTGTCAAACCTAAACAACACTTTCAATTTATATCCAATCAGGCAGGCCCTTGCACTACATAGTTGAAGGTAAATCTGAAGCAGACTGTACAGCACCTGAACAAGTAAATTGTATAATGTATGGCCAGCTTAAACCTCTGACGTCAAATATTAAAATGGACTGAAACAATGCCTGTGCTCAAATCCAGATAACTTACAAATATACAATAAGGTGCTGTGAGGGACAGCTCCAGAGAATGGGTGACTACAGCAGTCAGCCAAAGGCTGATAGGTTGTCACTTTACATCTGAAAGGGTGGGTGAAATGGTTTTAAACAAAACTAAGGGGTAGTTCTACTTTTCATCTTTGGCAAGAACTGCACTATAGTTATGACCATCTTACTACATGTATAACAATCAAGCATGACATCTCTACAAAGCATCTATTTTATCAATATCTTAACATTCAGAGCTTTACCCACTGGGAAAAGAAAAAATATTTTTTGTAGAACCAGCGACTAGATGTATAGATGTCTCTGTAAAGAAAGAATTGATAGGATGGCGACTTTGTCCTGTGATCAGAATTGGTGCAGAATCTGCATAACCAGTTGGGGAATACTGTAAATGACTACCATTAATGCCTGAATGTAGATGCCGTTCACCTGTAAATTTTCCAAACATTTTAGATTTTCAAATCTAAGGATGTTGGTCGGGAGGTGGCTAACAAAGCCACTCTGAGTCTAAGACAGTCTGAGAGTCCAAGAACTATGCAGACTACAAGGAGCATATACATGGGAAAGCAGACAATTTGTGTATAATTCCTGGTTTATGAACATGCCACCCACCGTTAAAAAAAAAAAAAAAAAAAAAAAAACAGGGGTAGGCAACCATGGCACTCCAGCTGTGGTGAAACTACAAATCCCATCATGCCTCTGCCTCTAGGAGTCATCCCTGTGATTGTCAGGGTCTTGCAATGTCTTGTGGGACTTGTAGTTTCACCATAGCTGGAGGGTGGAGGTTGCCTATCTCTGCTCTAAACAATAAAGACCTAATCCAGCAATTCCTTACAATCCCAAATTACCTACAAATATTCATGTTAAATAAGTTACCTGAAGATCAGAGCTGAGAAACAGCCCTAATCAATATCACAAGTCTAAAATGTGATTCTTAATACGATTTATCAGGATATAATGCTCTTGGATAATTACCATATTTCTGTAATTTCTCAAATAACTGTGGTGTAAGGTATATGAGAGCAGCAAAGGTACAGTTTACAGCTTGATCCACTGCAGAACCAACCACTATATCATTCTTTATTGGCTGTTTCTTGATCACTTGCACCAATCCTTTGAAAAGTTCAGAGTTAGGGCCACAGTAATCCTGGGTAGGATCTGAGTTTGCAAAGTCAAGGAGAAAGTTACGACAGTCATCTGCATGAGAGTTCTTAGTCTGGAAATAAAATAATAATGTAAAAAAGCATTTACATAGTATTAGGTTCCAATTTAAAACTAATGTTTTAATACGTGTAACAATTACATCAGCTATTACTTTCATATTTTGAGCAATTTACTGTATTTATCGGCGTATAACACGCACATTTAATTTAAGAGGAAAGTTTCAGGGAAAAAACTTCAATTTTAAATAAGGAACTTTGATACAAAATAAGGGTCAGTGCACATCTGCAGCCTGATCAATGCCCATCTGAAGCCTCACCATTGCCATAAATGCAGCAGCCTCACCATTGCCATCAACGCAGCAGCCTCACCATTGCCATCAATGCAGCAGCCTCACCATTGCCATCAATGCAGCAGCCTCACCATTGCCATCAATTCAGCAGCCTCACCATTGCCATCAATGCAGCCTGATCAATGCCCATCTGCAGCCTAGAGGGGACAGGGAGGGGGAGGGATGAGCCCCGACAGATTACATACAGTGAGAATCTCCTATGATAGACAGAACAGTGGTCCAATGGTGGCCCAGGAGACAGGAATTCCTATTACAGAGGCCACCAAGTAAACCAGAGATTCTCACTGTATGTAATTTGATGGCGCTCGTCCAGCCCCCCTCCCTGTCCCCTCCGAGACAGCTAAAATTGAAGTATTGGCGTATAACACGCACACACTATTTGCACCCGATTTTCATGGTTAAAAAGTGAGTGTTATACGCCAATAAATACAGTATATCTTTCTTTTTTTTAAATAAAATGCAGTATAAGACTACTGGGACAATGATGTTAGCAAAGCATCTGCATTAGACAGCAGTGTGTAGTGCAACCTTGGCAATTAAACTGGGAATATTACGAAAAATGCATTAATGCATATGATCTTAAATTAGTAACAAAAAATGAGAGAGAAAAGAAAGATAAAGTAGCTTTACTTCCACCTCTAATGCCGCGTACACACGGTCGGAATTTCCGATGGAAACAGTCCATCGTTCTTTTTCTGTCGGAATTTCCAACGGACTTTGGATTGAGAACCTGTTCTCAATTTTTCAGACGGAAAACCTTTCTATTGGATTTTCCGATCGTGTGTATGCAATTCCGACACACAAAATTCCGATTTATGCTCGGAAACAATTCGACGCATGCTCGGAAGCATTAAAAACTTTCCTTTTATAGTGCTGTCGAACGCGTTTTATGCCGCTGTGTTACAGACCGTCGGAATCTGGTGTGACCGTGTGTAGGCAAGACAGTTTGGAGCGAAATTCCGTCGGAAAAACCATCAGAGCTTTTTCCGACGAGAATTCCGACCATGTGTACGCGGCATAAATCTTCTCTGTTGGCCAGTGAGTGAGGACACCCCATCAAAAAATGGACTCATGGAGAGGTTTAGGTGGCAAAAGGTTGGAGAACAAGTCACATTTTTACCTGAAAGGCATATAAATTCCGCCACCTATATCTCTAGAATTACTGATGATTTGACATGCGGCTTAAACTAAAAGGTAACCTCTGTTTATCCAAGATTTCAATGCTCAGTTTAAATTGCTTAAGCTTGGGACACATTTTTTTTTAATAAAGTGGAGACTGCACCTCCCATAAACACTGTGGCACATCAGTACGCAAGAAGGAAGCCTAACACATATGCCACATGCACCATTTTCTTTCCCTGTTGGTACTGAAGGTATGATATTCTCCTTGCTGACAAAAAACAAGCAGACAAAACAAAAACTTTAGGATCAGACTTGTTCAATCTCACCAAAAAACAAAAAGGTCTAATTCTACCACACATTGTGGAGGTATGATATCAAATACAAAGCCTGCAAATATAGTAGAACAAATGCTAACATTGACTTTGACTTGAAGTTTACATTGAAGAGATCTTCAGCCCATTATGTCATTTATTTACCTACCAGCTTCTTGTATCTCTTGTGGTCTCCAGAAATTAGCCTTCTCTGAGTTAATGGGTCAAAAAAGTAAGAGTTTTATTCTCTGTTATTTTATTTTCCTTTTGCATTAGAGCAATAGGATTCTAGGGGGAGAGCAACATACTCCAACATGGAAAGATCCAATAAGATACAGAAGAGATAAATGAAACAGTAGGGTAAGCCCACCAATATCAATCTATTACTTAAATATCAGTTCTGGATGGAATGACCCTTAAATGTAGATGACACAAACACAGTACATAGGAAACACAAATCCTGTCTATATCAAAACTAAGTAAAAATGTGTAACATGGTCAAATGATAGCAATACAAAATGGATTTAAAACAAACAGAGCTCCATAATAAAAAATAAACAAAAATTCATCATTAAAAGCAAAAAAAAAAATTAAAAGTAAAATAGTTTTTTCCTAAAATAAAAAAACATGTTTTACTTACCTGCTCTGTGAAATGGTATTGCACAGGGTGGGCCTAAAGCTTCTCTTCTGGGGTCCCCCGCTGGTGCCGTAGGCTGCTCCTCTTCTTTGTGTGCAACCATATGAAGTCATCAGCACACCAAGGATCTCGAGAATGGGTCCAAAGCTTTATTCCGTGATAGTTACAAAAGTGACACTGAGGAGCCTCTCAGGACCCCTTTATCAGGCATGTGGTCAGGCCTAATGGAAGGGGTCATGCAAGGCTCCAAAATGTGGCTTTTGACCCATTCTGGAGATCCTTGGTGTGCTGGTGACATATTTTGCACTTAGAAGGTCTTCAGTTTCCAGCTGGTGGTCGCTACAGAACTCAATTACATTTAATGGCCGTTTCAGGAATGGATGCTTTTCGAAAAATTGTGATTGCCACCATAAGAACACTAGAACTTCTAAATGCTTTTATTTCTCTGCCACCATAGGAAGTCAAATCTAATACATGTGCGCTTTCGAGCATGGCTGTGTGTGTCCATTGACACAGAGCGTCTCAGGCCCACCCCCCTCCTCACAGAATCTGACTTACAGCAGCCAGAGCCAATGGCTCACGCTGCTCTCAGCAAAGCCTGTGAGAAGACCTACCGACAAGCACAGTGCTGGATCAATATAAGATATAGTATTGGGGAGGGGCTGGAGAAACGGGCACTGAAAGGTGTTTACCTGAATGTATTAAGGTAAAAAGAAACCTTATGACTTTAGAACCACTTTAATGCACCATGGATCTCATTGGCATGGGAGAACTTAAAAGGTGGGTGAACAATTAGCCTTTTAAGAAGCAACTATATGGTATTTTCTTATTTTTTATTGCTACAGGGTAGCTGCCCCTACTTGCATATCAGACAATCCTTAAAAATACAATGAGTATTTATAATCAGCAATGAAAAAATGCTTGATACCTCCACACATCCTTTTTTTGTTATTGAGCCGAACTCTGTGTACATCTGGTGTCTGAACACGGGTTTCCACAATGGAGAGCTTACAACAGATGAGACCTTTGCAGATGGTATTTCAGCGGTAGGTCCCAGTTCTAGGGTAAACAGATATGATGTTAACAATTCATGCAAGAGCAAATAAAACAAGTAAATACCTAAGCCCCAGTTCACAAATACATGACCCAGGCATCAGATTCTATTCTGTGTTATAAAATGTATTATTCAAATTTTTGTTTCATTTACCAAAATATTATATTGCAAATATCTGCTGAAACTATCATATAGGTGTATAAATAATCAAGTGTGAGGAATTTTGAACTTAAAAGGACAGAAGATTATTGCACATATTTGCTCCCAATTTATTTTTAAAAATCGCTAGGTTGAAGTTCGCATGAAGAAGAGGTTTATTAAGGCAAGGAGAGAAAAATAACCACTGAAGGAGGTGATAACATAATGACTCCGGAGATAAAAGATGATAGGGGTTTTGACTAGTTAAAGCGGTTGTAAACCACGGATGTTCAAACAAATAAATAAAATAAAACCTGCAAGGCAATGGCATAATGTGCTAGTATGCATTGGGTTCGTGGTATGCCGCAATGACGTCACTCCTGAGCATGCGCGCAGGAGCCCTCTCTTCATGCATGTCGCGCCGACGTTCCGGCAAAGTGTGCCGAACCTTCAGAGCACATGTGCCAGGTATGTCACTGGTGGCATACAGGGCGAATATGTCCTAAGCGGTGCACGTTTATGAGATATTCATTATACCTACAGGTAAGCATTATCATAGGCTTACTAGTAGATAAAAATGACCAAGCAAAAAAAAAAAAAAATTGGATTTTTAACTTACCGTAAAATCCGTTTCTCTGAGTTCATTGACAGACTTCTTTACTCAGAACCATAGGGTTATATCGCCCCATACAGGAGTAGGACACTAGTCAGAAAAAAGACTTGGCTACGCCCATGGGCAGTACTAGGTGATATACAGCCCCCTCTTCGCTATAGAGCCTTCAGTTATGCAACAAGCAGAATCAGAAGTATTACAATTTCAAAGAGGGGCGGGTGCGGTGTCTGTCAATGAACGCAGAGAAACGGATATATATTTTATGTCACACTGTATTTGCGCAGCGATTTTTTAAATGCAGTTTGTTTTTAAAAAATAAACTTTAATGAATTAACACAAAAAAAAAAAAAAAAAACGAAACAGTAAAGTTAGCCCAATTTTTTTAGTATAACGTGAAAGAAGATTGTTACGCCATGAGAATTACGCCGTGATCTTTATTCTAAGCAAAAAAATTGTCATTCTCATTTTTATAGGCAGAAAGGGATTAACAATGGGACACAAAAGGGCAGATTTTTAAAGAGAACTCCCCACCCTTCGAAAAAACACAGCCACAAAATTTAAAGGTGAACGAGGCACAATGCCAAGGAGGGGCATTGAGTGCCTAACGCAGGATGCAGTGCTCAAAACTACTTTTACAGGACAGCCCCGCAGACTTCATTTTGGCAGATTCCAGATACGGTCCAAGTGCAGTACCTAGGGTACAAATCCAGAAGCTGCATAGGTCACCAGAAGGGCGGGTATGTAGTTAGGTTGGAGTAGGAAATATGAAAAAAAAAAAAAAAAAAAAACTGAAGAAAAAGTGAAAAGAGCACTGGTGATCAGTGCTCTTTTCACTTTTTCTTCCGTTTTTTTTTTTTTTTAGGGACACTAGCAAAAAAATGTTAGTTGGAGGGGTTATATGGGGGCCCTACAGTTCTGTTTGACCATTTCCAATCACCTGAATGTATCAACATATAATCCAGTCGTCTAAGAATATGCCTGTGCCCTGTACGATCATGAAATGCTTATTGCCCAGCTGTCGTGGGGTACACTACTTTGAGTGGCTCACCCGTGACAATCATGCTGTAAAATGACTGTCACAAAAGCATCTCTATTTCTTTCCTTATTCTGGGTCACAGACTCAAAGGGTTAATGCCAGAGCATCAGCATGACAGTTGGAAAACTAGCATACGCAAATAGATCAGCAATGGGCGCCTCCATAATTTTCACAAATGTAGTATCAGAATACAATTGAGAGCAATCTGGGAGAGATGTAGACTCCCAACATAATCTCAGTGCTTCTCTTGCAGTATGCATACAAAAGATAACAAAACAAAAAAAACAAAAAAAAAAACTCACCACATGTTGACTTCATAGCCATAGACCTTGATGCTAGACGACCCAATAAACGTGCAACAAGTAGCTGCAAATCGGAGCTCCAAGAAAGGGCGATATCTGGCAGGCCAAATGCTGTCACAGTAAACTTAAAACCCCATTCATTGTTGCTTCCATCTGAGAAGAACAAAAACTGAAGTTGTGGTCCAGCCTTAAAGGTTACTTTCTGTAGAAAAAAAAAAAATTGATTTTTTGGCATAGACATGTGAATTGAGATATGGTCCTTTAAAAAAAAAAAATTGATATACAAAATTATTACTAAAAGGAATTATTTAAAGTCTTTGCTAAACCTAAAAGCAATGGCCAATGTTAACTGAATAATATAGAATCATGTTGCCTAAATAACAGTGGCCTGGAGTACATGGCCTGGAGTACATGGCCTGGTAATGTCGAGCTCAGATGTCCTTGGACAACATCATCTCCATAGACCATGATTAATGTAGTCAGAAATGGCATTAAGCACATATCTGCAGGAGTCACAAAGGGCTCTACTTCGAGACACACCACTTCCCTTACTCATGCACAAAGCTCGCCAGTCTTGGCCTAGTGTCTCCAGAAAGTAGGCAATGTGGATTTTTTCATATCATTTTTATGTTCCTGTTCCATGAAGACAGAAAAGGAAAAAAAAGTCTTTCCCTTGCTGATTCTCAGAGCTTAGCCACCATTTTGTTTTTTGATCAAAGGCTTTGAGCATAATTATTTGCTTCCATTAGCCCTCAATCAACATACCTGACCCTGAGATCTAGATATTTGCCATGAGTACCACCACTTAAACTACCCTGGGGCTGCACCCACCCAGATAAATACAGTACTTGCTTTCCTTTACTCTGAGCAGGTTGTAGCCGTCCCTGCAAAAAAGTCATGCAGCACCATGGCGTTCTTTTAAACCTGCTACAACAGAAAAAGACTGTCAAAGCCCTCATGCCCTCAGGGCCCTTCTCTTTTTTTTTTACCCAGATTGAGGAACGAGTTAAAGTGGATCAGTTTTAGTGACGACGAACCTTGGCACCCCAGATGTGTTGTAGCTACATTTCTCATGATGCTCATGCACACTGCAGTGTAGTTGAGCACCATGGGAAATGTAGTTCCAAAACATCTGGGGTGCCAAGATTCGCCATCACAGCTCTAGGATGTTCTATTTGCCATACGATGGCAATGGTCTTGCGCTGGGACAGTTCCTACCCCTATTTTCTTTCATATCAAGTGGCCATCTGCTCAAGTGTTTCGTTTAAACTGAGCAAGCCAAGGCTGCACATTGGAATTCATTCATATGCCTACTACAACTCTCCCTTACTAGAGATAATCCTGCACTGTATATCCTCCATATCAAAACGAAAGCTCTCATCTATGATGCAGCCTACACTTGTGGAATTTCTTCTTCTGACCAGTCATTCTCTCCTTATGTTACTTCTTCAGCAACACAGCTCTTCTTGGAGGCAAGTGATCAATGGCATCTTCCAGTTCATCTTGAACACCACAGAAACTGTTTTCTCATCTCCCTCTGTGGAAGATCTGAGGTCATACTATGAGGTCATACTATGAGGTCATACTATGAGGTCATACTATGAGGTCATACTATGAGGTCATACTATATGAGGTCATACTATATGAGGTCATACTATATGAGGTCATACTATATGAGGTCATACTATATGAGGTCATACTATATGAGGTCATACTATATGAGGTCATACTATATGAGGTCATACTATATGAGGTCATACTATATGAGGTCATACTATATGAGGTCATACTATATGAGGTCATACTATGGAGGTCATCACCAAAGTGATTGCTGAACCTTTCACTGTTGATTCAAATGTTTTAAGGAACACGATTTTCACTTCCTTAATTTGTTCAATCTGTTAAACAAGTATTATCACGATTTCTTATTTCTCTACTTGGGATAGAATTCCCTCCAGAGAAATTCAGTTCCGATAGTACTCTTACCTCTTGCTTCCAGTGTAAGGTAAGTCCAGGCTTCTCCTCAAGTCACTGCAACCTTGCATTTAGTCAATCCTTTGATGAATTGTTCTAATATTTAGATTCAAGAGTCTATTTCCGGGACAATTTTCCCAGCCATCCACACACCATTTCTATGGTTTGCTGTGCCATCTTTCATGTCAGATGTAAATGGAGGTTCTTTCATATCCAACTTTTTTTTTTCACTGCTCTTTATCTGGTCTTTGAGACTTGTGCAAACCTACCCCTTTTTGCAGGCTATCCTTTTGAGGTACAGACAGCACTCTGTGACACATTTGCCCATAGTCGTCATGCCCCAAATTTTTGTCTAAGGCATCCCTGCTAGTTTACTTTCACTTTGCTATCTCTATTTTATATTCTTCTGACCCCCTTCTCCTTTCAGGTTGAGCTCTTCTATCCTTAAGCCGTCATGACCCTTGCCATGTTTTGCACTTTATCAACCATTGTTATGTCTTTGCCTCCAAATGAATGAAAAGAAAAAAAGGATTTTTATAACAGCTTACCTGTAAAATCCTTTTCTTTGAAGTACATCACGGAACACAGAGCCATAGTAATTACTATGTGGGTTATAGGCCACCTTCAGGTGATGGACACTGGCACACCCTAATACAGGAAGTCCACTCCCTATATAACCCCTCCCACTACTGGGAGTACCTAGGATTTTACAGGTAAGCTGTTATAAAAATCCTATTTTCTTAATCGTACTTCACGGGACACAGAGCCATAGTAATTACTATGTGGGATGTCCCAGAGCAATGCCAACTGAGGGGAGGGAGACGCAACAGAATAAGGGCAACATGAGACTAGAGGACTTATACTGCTGCCTGCAGCACACTACGCCCAAAGGCGATATCCTCATACCTTTTTACATTCAACTGATAAAATCTGGAAAAATGCATGGACTGAAGACCAAGTTGAAGCCTTGCAGATTAGAACCATGGAAGCTGGAAGCTTGGTGATGCACTTCCACGAAGCACTAACAGTCCTAGTGGAGTGCGCTTTTGATTTGAGAGGGTGGAATCCTCCTCTTTAAACCATAAGCCCGAACAGTTACTTGCTGAATCCATTTAGAAATAGTAGATTTTGAGGCTGCCTGTCCTTTTTCTAGGACCTTCAGGCAACACAACAAAACATCAGTTTTTCTAATCTGAGCCTTTAAGTAGACCTTGAGTGCTCTCACCACATCAAGAGAATGTAGTAATTCCCCTTCCGTAGAACAGGGTTCTGGGAAAAATTAAGGTAGAACAATATCCTGGTTTGGATAAAAACTAGACACTACCTTCGGTAGAAAGTTAGGATGAGGACGCAATAACTACCTTATCTTTGAGAATAATCAAATATGGCTCTTTAAAAGAAAGAGCAGCCAACTGATACCCTTCTTGCAGAAGAAATGGCTACCAGAAAATGAGTTTCCTTGTCAAAAGGACCAAGGGAATATGCTGTATCGGCTAAAATATAGGCTGTTTCAGCAATGCCGACAGAACTAAATTCAAGTCCCAAGGGTTCAGGGGTGACTTAACCGGAGAATTAAGCCGTGTTACCCCGTGAATAAGCTACAAAACCAAAGAATGCGAAGCAAGTGGTTGTTGAAATAATACCGATAAGACCGAAACCTGGCCTTTGATAGTACGCAAGTCCAGCTTCATTTCTAACACCATCTACAGAAGTCAAGAATTCTACCTATGACATACTTCCTGGGGTGCCAACCCCTGGATTCACACCAGGAGACATGCTTTCCAGACTCTATAATCTATGATTCTGCAAGCCAGCTTCTCTGCATTAATCAAGGTAAATACCATTGGACCTGACAGCCCACGCTTCTTCAGAACGTGGGTCTCAAAAGCCAAACCGTTAAATTTAGAGTTTGTAAGGTAGGATGGAATATCGGACCTTGCGAGAGAAGGTCTGGATATGATGGTAGGGTCCATGAATCCCCTACCGCCATCTTTATGATCTCTGCATACTAACATCTTCTGGGCCACAAGAATCACTGGATTTCCCTACCTGCTTGATCCTGTGAAGCAGTCGTGGAAACATCAGAATAGGAGAAAATGCATAAATTAGTGAGAACCGATTCCCCAGGAATATTAAGGCATCTGTTCCGCATGCTAGAGGATCCTTTGTTCTTGACACAAAATTGTCGATTCTCTTGTTGAACCTGGACGCAAACAGATCTACGTCTGGGATCCTCCATCTTTGGTGCATTGCCAGGAAGATATCGGGATGAAGGGAACATTCTGCCGGGAATAACTGCTGGCGACTCAAATAGTCCGCCTGAAAATGTTCTATTCCCGGAATGAAGACTGCCGATAGGCAAGGTACATTGTTTTCTGCCCAAGTTAAGATACGATTCACCTCTCTCTGGTGCCCCTTTGGTGATAGATATAGGCCACTTCTGTGGCATTGTCGGATTGGATCCTGACAGGACAATTCCGTAACCTGAACGTCCAGGCCCTCAGGGATCTCTAGAATGTTGATAGGCAAGCTCATTGTTACCATCTTCCAGGTAACTGGTAGGAAAGATTTTCCTTTCTGCATATTCTTGGTCATCAACCACCAACTGAGGCTTTGGCGCACCCTGGAGACAGATACATTGGGAAATCTAGAGTTTGGATCTTCTTGATCCAAGCCGATAAGATACGGTTTTGCAGCAGCCTCAAAATGAAACTGAGCATAAGGAATGGCCTTGAATGAAGCCACCATCTTTCCCAAAAACCTCATGCAAAGTCGAATAGAAGGATTCTTCTTTGCCCTGACCACCTGAATCAGTACCTTTATGGCCCTGATCTTTGCCTGGGGCAAGAATACCCTTTTCTGGGCTGTATCAATAATCAGATCCAGGTATTCTAATCTCTGATAGTTTTATTTTTGTTTAAGGAGGATTTCTCTAGGTTGAGAATCCAACCTAGTTATTCCAGGTGGTTGACTGTGGATCATACTTTGGTCTAAGCGGGCTACCGATTGGTCTATCAAGAGCAGATCGTCTGGATAAGCTATAATTGGTTATACCTTGAGCCCTTAATCCGGCTACAGGAGGGGCCAGGACCTTTGTAAATACTCAAGGTGCAGTACGTAGACCGAAAGGCAGAGCTACAAACTGAAAACGAAGATTTTCTACATTGAAACGTAGATATTTCTGGTGAGTGGGAAACATGGAGGTATGCATCCCTGATGTCTATTGACGCCAGAAGTTCTCCACCTTGTAGGATGGAGACCACTGATAGGATTGACTCTATGCGAAAAAGAGCGGATATTCAGAAACCGGTTTAGATCTTTGATCTAAAAAGTTTTAAATAAAACCCCAATCCCTGCTCTTTCATGAGAACCACTAAGATCAAATTTTTGAGCAAAAGATGGTCCAATGCTTGAAAAAGAAACTTCTTTTCCTCTGGAATCTGAGAAAACGAGGAGACGGGGACTTTCGGAACTCAAGCTTGTACCCTAGAGTTATTGGAGGAAGTCACCCATCTGCAGCCTACGGCACCTTGTATTCCCAGGTGGTCCACCATCCAGGTACTGACCAGGCCCGACCCTGCTTAGCCTCTGAGATCAGACGAGATCGGGCGCTTACAGGGTCATGTGGCCGTAGGCTCCCGACACTCTTCCTACCAAACCCATGAGAACTGCAGTAGTCTTCCCCCACTTCGGAGGTTCCAGTTCCCCTCTTGAACTTGATGGCGGAGGCCGCCATGACTGCCTGGAGGCAGATGCTCCTGACATTGGAGAAGGAGCTTGTTTAAATGCAATATTTGATAGCCCTAATCCTCCCCAAACAGCTGTTAACTGAAAAGGAAAACTAGCCAGGAGCTTTGCATGACGCTTTGGCTGACCAATCTTTCAACCACAAGATTCTGTGCCTATTGACCAGCCCAAACGTAAGGTGTGAGGCGTGAAGAAAAGAATCTTCTCATGGAGTCTACTGCAAAACATAATGCCACTGGTAACTCAGCTAGATCTGGGCCTGCTGATCAGGAATAACCCTGAGCATCTGTTTAAACTGGTCTCTCAATGATTGACATACACCAATTGCTGCTAGCGCAGGTTGAGTCATCTTTTTTTTTTTTATAATAGGAATTCCAACTTCTTATAAGTTGGATCCCTAAGCATATGAGCAAGTCAAACTTTCATTCACAGAGGATATAGCAGCGACAGTTGCTGGTATCTCCCACCTCTTAGTGAATTTTTTCTCCATTAGGATAAAGTGTTAGAGGAAAAAAATGCTTATCTGGGTGATCCCACTCATAATACATAAGCCTTTTCAGCAATGAATGGACAAGAAAGGCATGCGCAGCTTGGCGAGGCTTTAGTGAACCCAAACAAAAAGTGGGCATATCAACCGACTCAATGAAGAGTAGCAAAAATGCACCATCAATCTTTCAGATTGTGAAGCTGATCCCCGTGGATTTGACCCCTCAGAAGGAGTCAGCAGCCTCTCCAAGGTCCCCTGTGGGTAATTCATCTTCCCCTGCCCCCAGATACTCAGTTTGAGGGTCCTGGGTAATGTAAAGGGACCTGTTGCATTTTATCCCATTCTGGGATGCGATTAAAGCCGCTAGCCAATCCTAATATGGCTTGAGGAAAAAACCCTCTCCAGTAATATAGACAGGGGCTGCAGTATTGAAAACAATTGCCATAGTAGAGATGAGTTTAGGCTGTTGAGAGCTTGAAGGAGTCCCTCTTGAGCCCTTTTGTTGGGGTGTTTATACCTCCCCTTCTGACCATAGCCCGATGCACAAACGCAGAGGTACTACCAGAAGAAATCGCATTCACTGCTTGAGCAAATAGTCCAGCAACTGTCGCTGCTATTAACCACGACCAGCCTGATGCTTCAGTAAATGTGCCAAAGGAATGCATGCGTCACCACTTGCATGCCCCTTTTTAGCTTTTGTGTCTCACCTGACAGCTACAGTCAGCAAAAAATTGAGCCTTTTAAAAGTACCCTTGCGCTGGACGTTGCTGCACGCCAACGCCGCGCTAAGCCACAACCACACCATGTTCCCACCGCGTCCCCCTCTTTTAAAAAAAAAAAAAATAGGATTTTTTGTACTCACTGTAAAATCCTTTTCTCTGTAATTCACCGACCGACACAGCTCCTCTCTTAGCCATTGGGTTGTTATGCCACCTTTAGGAGAATACTAGGCATTACTTGTTATGTAACACACAGAACTTTCCAGTTCCGCTCAGGGGGCGGTCCCTTGGGTAACAACCCCCCAGCCTGCCCTGCAGCCATCAGTACGTCAACAAGCAGTATAACGTAAAGAAAAAATAGGAGGGGCGGGTGCTGTGTCGGTCGGTGAATTACAGTGAGTACAAAAAATCCTATTTTCTCTTATATTCACCGATCGACACAGCTCCTCTCTTAGCCATTGAGACGTCACCAAGCAGTGCCACACGAGGGGTGGGAAAAACAGCATAAAAAAAAAAAAAAAAAAAACTTCATCCACCAGGCCAGTGGGAACTAGTGAAACTTCACCCACAAAAAAAACACAGTGCGTGGATAAACCACCACTAAAACAGGGTACCCTCAACAGGAGTGACTACCCACAACCGCACCAAAACTGCGGAATGTAATGCAACAGGGCATTAACTTAACGGTACTGTGTTTTTCATCAGAAAACCAGGAAAAAATGAAAATATTTCATACTCAATTGCAACTATACGGCCGCCTGCAAAACTTTGCGCCCAAAACAGGCATCAGCCGATGCACTGACGTCTACCTAGTAAACGTGTGGACAGACGACCAGGTCGCCGCTTTACACACTTGAGCGACAGACGCTTGGTGTCGGAAAGCCCAAGACGTTCCGATTGCCCTCGTGGAGTGGGCCGTGACCGGAAAGGGGGGGCACCTGCCCCTCCAAGGCGAAGGCTTGAACTATGATCTGTCTGATCCACCTAGAAATGGTGGCCGACGAGACCGCCATGCCTTTCTTTGGACCAGCCACTGAAACAAACAGCGAGTCTGACTTCCGGAAGGGAGCTGTGGCAGACAAATACACCTTCAGAGCCCGAACCACGTCCAATGCATGAAGGGCCACCTCCTTAGTTGGCTTAGGACACAGGGATGGTAACACAATGTCCTCATTGATGTGAAACACCGAGACCACCTTCGGCAGAAAAGATGGTTCCGGACGCAACACCACCTTATCCTTGTGGATAACCAGATGGGGAGACTTGCAGGACAAGGCCGCCAGTTCCGAAACCCTCCTGGCTGATGTGATAGCCACTAGAAAGACCACTTTCTGGGAAAGAGTCAACAGAGGAATCTCCCTGATATTTCAAACGGCGGTTTCTGAAGCGCCGATAACACCAGGTTCAGATCCCACGGAGGTAACGGTGGATGCACCGGAGGGACCACATGTCGCACCCCTTGAACAAAGGTACTCACTAATGAGTGAGACGCCAGGGGTCGCTGGAAAAAGACAGTCAGGGCTTATATTTGTCCTTTAATGGTGCTTAATGCCAACCTCTGGTCTACTCCTTGCTGAAGAAAAAGCAGGATTCTGGATATAGAAAAGGAGCGCGGATGCCATCCTTTCTCTTCACACATGGAGATGTAAGCCTTCCAGGTGCGATGATATATCTTCCGAGAAGAAGATTTCCGTGCTCCCAACATAGTGGGGATCACCGAGTCCGACAGTCCCTCAGTACCTGGCTCGCAACAGCCATGCCGTTAAAGCCAGCGATGGTAAAGCAGGATGGAGAATTGGACCTTGAGACAGAAGATCCTCTCAACGGCAGTCGCCACGGGGCGTCTGCCACCAGGCGCACTAGGTCTGCGTACCAAGGCCGCTGAGGCCAATCTGGGGCGACCAGAATCATTGGAATCCCCCCGACTCCCACTCTGCGGAGCAGACGTGGTAGCAGCTTCAACGGCGGAAAAGCATAGATCAGCCGATACTGACCCCACGGAACTACCAGCGCGTCTGACGCGTCTGCCCAAGGATCTCTTGTCCTGGACATGAATCTTGGCACCTTCCGATTGAGACGGGAGGCCAGAAGATCCATGTCTGGTGTGCCCCACCGCAGGCACAGTAGCCTGAACACCTCCGGATGCAACGCCCATTCTCTTGAGTCCAGCATCTGGCGACTCAGAAAGTCCGCCTGCCAGTTCTCCACTCCTGGGAAGTAAATGGCCGACAGGGCCGGTACATGTCGCTCTGCCCACCGAAGTATGTGAGTGACCTCCTGTGCGGCTGCTGAGCTTCTTGTTCCTCCTTGGTGATTCACAAACGCCACTGCAGTGGCATTGTCCGACTGGATCCTGATCGGACGCCCCTGCAGTCTCACTGACCATGTGGAGAGGCATAGCCTGATCGCTCTCAGCTCGAGCAGATTGATCGGCAATTTGGATTCCGCCATCAACCAGAGGCCCTGACCCGACTGAACCCCCATCACTCCACCCCAGCCGGCTAGACTGGCATCCGTAGTGATCACCGTCCATTTTAGAGAAAGGAACGACTTCCCGGATTGAAGCACCGGGGACCTCAGCCACCAGACCAGTGAATTTCTGACTAGCTGGCTCATCTGGATCTGTCGATCCAGGGTCAACTGAGATTTGTCCCATTGTGATAAAATCTCCTTCTGTAGAACTCTGGTGTGGAACTGGGCATACGGCACTGCCTCAAAAGAGGCCACCATGAGACCCAGGACTCGCATACAGAAGTGAAGCGGCGACCGCTTGCGGTCCATCAGCCGTTTTACCGCAGCTCTGAGAGTCTGCAGCTTGTCTGAAGGGAGAAAAACTCTCGCTTCCCTGGAGTCCAGCAGCAAGCCTAGGTACTCCAAACGCTGGGTCGGTACTACCAACGACTTCTTTAGGTTTAACAGCCACCCAAACTCTTGCAGGGTCTGCACGGTGATCGCAACATCCTCCTCTAACTCTGAGGTGGAAGATGCTCTCAGGAGGAGATCGTCTAAGTATCCCACGATTGCGATCCCACGTTGCCGCAGCAACGCCAAAACTGGAGCCAATACTTTGGTAAAGACTCTGGGGGCTGAAGCCAAACCAAAAGGGAGAGCCACGAACTGATAGTGGGCTTCCCCGACCGCAAACCGCAGAAACCTTTGATGCCGGAGGCATATGGGTATGTGCAGGTACGCATCCTGGATGTCCAAGGATGCCAGAAAGTCCCCTTGATGGAGTGCCGCGACTACTGAGCGAACTGATTCCATTCTGAACCTCTGCACCTTCACAAAGTGGTTGAGAGCTTTCAGGTCCAATATTGGAGGTACCCCTCCCTTCTTGGGAACTACAGATTTGAGTAGAACCCCTGGAAATGTTCCCATTCCGGAACAGGCACAATCACCCCGCGATTCAGCAGGTCCCTTACTGCCCCCAAGAGGGCCTCCCTGCGAACCGGGGAAACGGGTATGCTGGAGGGGAAGAATCTGTTCTGCGGCCAAGAAAGGAACTCTATTTTGTAGCCGCAGGAAATCAGATCACAGACCCATTGATCGGATAGTCGGGAAGACCACCGGGCTGCAAACTCCCGAAGGCGCCCCCCCACCCGAGACATGGGTGGGGGAAAACCTTCATGCGGTAGCACTTTTGTTCACAGGCTTGTTAGGCTTGCGGTTCCAGGGACGTTTCTGTCCTTCCGTGGTCGTCCTGTCGGACTAGGGACGTTTAGCCGAAGCTCCGGGCGGACGAAAAAGCCGTTTATGAGCGGAAAAAGAGGGCCCCTGCCTACGGCGTGGCTCCTTAGCCTTCCTGGCCTGTGGGAGTAGAGTACTCTTACCACCTGTGGCATTCTTAATAGTGTCATCCAAAGAGCCGGTCGCCAAGGAAGGGAAGATCCGTCAGGGCTTTCTTGGATGCCTGGTCAGCTGACCAGCATTTTAACCAAATCAAGCGCCTCAGCACCACTGCTGACACTGAAGCCCTGGATAACAGGGGGAGAGTATCCAGGGCCGCGTCACAAACGTATTTAAGGCCTTGCACCAGTTGGTCTGCTAGTTCCATGCAGACCGGAGAAGCCTGTTCACCCAATTCGCGGTGCAACAGTTTCGCCCACTCAGTGTCTGCGACACCAGTGTGGATGCCAGTACTGGTCGCACGGCTGACCCCACCACCGTAAACAAGGAACGAGCCACTGCTGCCTCGGCCTTCCTGTCCGTGGGATCCTAAAAGGCAGGAGTCCCTTCTACAGGGATCGTGGTTACTTTGTTTAACCTGGATACTGGGGGGTCCACGACCGGAGGAGCTGACCACTTTTTGATAAGGCTCTCCTCTAAAGGGTAACGCACCGCCATGTATTTGGGGACCGAAAAGGTCCGTTGCGGTCGACCCCATTCCTTGTAAATGAACTTGTCAAAATAAGTCAGATATGGGAACATCTTAGGTGAACGGGCTGGCTTACGGGACCCAAAAGGGACTGCTACCTCAGCAGAGGAATCTGCTGGCTCCTGAATCTTCAGGGTATCACGCACAGCCGTGATAAGAGCTCCAACCAGCGCTTTGTCGCGCACAGACCCGGACGGAGACTCATCCCCGCTGTCCGAAAGGTCCTGGTCAGCGTCCTCTGACATGACAGAGCAGGGGCCACCTGCCTCAGCGGGTCCCGAGTCTGCGTCAGAACTCTCCCCAGAGGACGAGGGGGGCATGGGCCGCTTTTTAGAAGCTTTGCGCCCACACACCGCCTCCATCTTGGCAACGAACGAATTGAGGACTGCCGACAAGGTGTCCAAGGCTACTGCGCAGTCCGCAGGCGACCCAGTTGCAATTGCCTGGATTTCGGGGGAAGAAACAGCAGTTTCTGAAGTCATGCTGACCCTACCCTGTCTGCCACCCAAAGGGGACTTAGGACAGTGACAGTCCCACCCTCCTTACTGCTGCCGGCTGAGGGGCCCTTTCCCGCAGGACTCACCACCCTGAGGGGTTCTGCGCTATTCAGCAGGTAGTGCCTGTAGTCTCTGTTGGCTCCCAGGTGCAGAGGAAACAGCTCTGTGTCGGTGGAAGCAGCTGCTAATGGCACTGAAACCGTCCTGTAGTGTGCTCAGGCTCAAAGAAAATGGCCGCCGGGCGTCCTGTCTCAGGACCTAAAACACAGGGAAAATGGCCGCCAGAACACAGGAGCACATGCTGCTGCTAGAGGACACTGAAAAACGTGTTTCAGGTTTCTAGAAAATGGCCGCCGACAAAAACACAGGGAAAAATGGCCGCCGAAGCCCATGCCCACACCCAAGATGGCCGCCGAATGTGAAACCATGAGGAGACAAACACTTCACAGGCACCTCCAGGGACATGGCGAACAGGACCCAGGACACAACCAGCGCTAAAACCCCCCAGGTGAGAGCCCTGCACAGACACACACACCCCACAGCAGCATACAGGGAGGGAGAGGGGGACAGGGAGAGAGGAGAGGGGGGAGAGAGGGCCCCCAAATCGACCTCCCAGGGAATGCCCAGCTGCTCAGCCCCACCGAGGCAGGGAGAGCTGTACTTACCAGTCCTGAAGAGCTGGGAGACATTCCACTGCAGACTACTCTCTGATCGGTACGGAGGTAGCTGCTGGCCTCGGCAAACTGTGATTTAGACATCAGTAGCCCGGTCATATGTATGCCCCGGAGCATAAAAGTTCACCGACCACCTCTGGAGCTGAGGTTTCGTCGTGGCCTGCCGAGCCGTAGCTGCGACCTGCACACGCTCGATGGCCGGACTGGGGAGACTATAAGGATAAGGGTATCCAGCCTGTCACCCAGCCGGCTGTTGATAGCAGATCACAGGATCTATCATCTTGCGCAAAAACCAAGCTTCTGCGGAAAAATAGACGGACCGATGGGCCCGCCAGGGTTCCTAGGTCTTTTCTCCTTACTAGGCAAAAAAAAACTGATGGCTGCAGGGCAGGCTGGGGGGTTGTTACCCAAGGGACCGCCCCCTGGGCGGAACTGGAAAGTTCTGTGTGTTACATAACAAGTAATGCCTAGTATTCTCCTAAAGGTGGCATAACAACCCAATGGCTAAGAGAGGAGCTGTGTCGGTCGGTGAATATAAGAGAAAAGAGCTTTTTTCCGCGCGAGTGCGGGCCTCCGTGTATGTGTGTGGGGGGAGGGCAGCGAGGAGGGCTGTGACAAACCGCCGTACAGAGGCGGTGGAGAACGGAGTAGCATCCGCTGATCGTTCTGGCTTCTCCCTCTACTCAGAGGGAGGGGGGAGAGCTTTTGTCCGGGTGAGGGGTGTTTTTAGAAAAAAAAATAAACCTTGAATGGATCCGGCTGCATAGCTAGCCATAACACGTGTATTCCTTTTCTACAAAAACTGAGGTACTCCCAGTAGTGGGAGGGGTTATATAGGGAGTAGACTTCCTGTCTTAGGGTGTACCAGTGTCCATCACCTTAAGGTGGCCTATAACCAACATAGTAATTACTATGGCTCTGTGTCCCATGATGTACGATTAAGAAAATAGATTTTTGTGTTTGTCATACATTTTTCTCTACGCTTCTTCAATTGTTCCTTTTTGGTTCTCTACTTCTACTGCCGTGCTACAAAACAGACTTGTGCATGGTGAAGTACTATAGCCCAAGAGAGAGAAGCAACTTTCCTTCTGTGTTCAGCCACTTACTGGTAAGGCTTATACCATCTGTTCTGTTTGAGTACCCAAAATAACTCATAACCAAAAAGGATTTTATAGTTGTTTCTCCCCATCTAACACGTAAAGGTATACTTTCTACGAAAATAAAGTCAGCCAATTGCTTAATACGTTACAGGTACTTAACATGTCCAACTTTGAATCGTGAGCTGCACTAATATTTATGAATGAATGATTTGTATAGCGCTGCAAATGCGAACTGAATCGCCTCAAGGCATTCCTACCAGTTTACTGATAAAAGCAGAAGGATGACGTAATCAGATAAAGTAATCAGATAAAGTGCATTAAGAATGATGGCTAGCAAACAACCACAGCACATTTATCCAAAGATCTATGCTAGATCAGTGCAACTAATATTAGTCTGTGCATGTTCTCAAACAGGCTAGATGCAGCATGTCCTTTGACAGTTACATCAGTATACAAATAAACTAGTATTTTCATCTATCATCCTGCTCTTTTCACGGAACTCACCTTTGGCCACTTATCAGTACCGACTTTGTGGTCATACCGTACTTTACCACCTCTGGCGTCTGTAAACTCCAAATAGTCATACCTGAGTAAGAATATGTATCTTGAATTATTAAAACGATAATAAAACAGAGTCTCAATAAATTATTACAGAGGATTACTACCTTTTTTCCGTTTCACATTTGTCATCAAATTCCACCTCAAAGTATGTTGCACCTGGGCAGAGGAAGACCGTTGTGTCCCGACAGTTATTTTCATAATTGTGTGGAGATTCCATATTCCAGGTCTGTAAAACCACAGGCTGTTGCACCTGGTTCCAACTTTCCATTTCTACCTATTGAAAAAAGAAAAACATACTTGCAATACAGTGTATGATGCAGATATCCTTTCAATGGAATATGTAATGTTTTCAGAGCTTTAAGATTTGAATGTGTAGCGCCGACACTTTATTTTAAAGTGTGCGCTGTGTGTAAATTTCATTTTTCCAGAACTATAACTGAGTTCTGAGGGTTAATTGTTTTAGGTATTTTACTTTGGCATCAGTTTGGCTGGGCTGTACTGGAGTTCTGCCTGGTCATAGGTGAAGTAAGCACCTGTGACAGGCTGAGACAGCCTGGTTGGACGTGTTAGGTACCAATCTTGCTCGGAGCCAATCAGTGGGCGAGCCTGGCCTGTGAATTCCGGGAAGGGGTATTTAAGATGCTGGAGTCACGTGTTCAGGGTCTTCGGTGTGGTTCAGCTTGCCCTTGGTTCCTGGTTCCCGTCCGGACCAACCCTGTGAGAGGTCCCGGACCCAGGAGTGTTTGCTGCCCCCGTAAGCCTGGTCACCCTGACCAGCCCCAGAGGCCCTCATGGTCGGGGGTGGGGATCCATCCATTCCCGAGCCTCGGAACTGGCTAGTTCGAGGCCCAGTAACTGAAGGAGGATTCTGAGGTGTCCCAGTGTTCTCTCAGGATTTGAGAGGCACAGCAACTCGTACAAGCAACCAGGGGAGGACTCGGAGGAGGGCCATGAAGCTGGCTGCTCTGTAAGGGCCTGGGAGCTGAGATTGCATGGACACTAGTGAATCTGCATTTCCTACGGTATCGCCAAAATGGCTGGAAGATCCAGATACCATAGGAAAACTTCCTAAACCCATCCTTCAGTTACAACCTAGTCTGTGGTTGAGACTTTTACATTGTTCACCTGAAATATTACAACCTAGTCTGTGGCAGAGACTTTGTAAAATTCCGGATCACTTGTTGGCTGCAAAATCTACAGACAGGGGTTTATCCAACAGTGAAGTGCCCAGTTGCGAGTGGCTACTCTCTGGGCTATCTAAGAGACATTTACTTGATGCCAGCAGTTCTTAAGTGCCTGAGCTTTGTCACCCATGCCCTCTATCCCAACTGAGAGACTGTGTTGTGTTGAACGGTTACTTTTGCAAAAAAAAATCCTCAAAAGGACTTTTGAGTGTCGGCCTCTGAAATTACTGGGTACTAACCCTGGGAACCCCTAGACAACGAACAACGAGCTACAAGGAGGAGGTAATCGGTAAGCCCAGAAAATTACATAGCCGGCCCGCAGGGGTTATGGCGCTACAAATGCAAAAGACAAGCTTTATCCACAGGTGCCCACTATAGCTGAGTTGCTCAAGAAAGTGGATGAGATTAAGGAGTCAGAGGAGTGGGTGGCGATGTGTAAGGAAAGACGCGAGCGGTTTACCAACATCTGGGCACCTTGGCAGAAGTACTCTTGACCTGGACCCAGTGCCATCCAGCCTGGAGGTTGCATTGTTGGAGATGACAGAAACCTCGCTGAGAGTACCTACTAACTGTGATGCTAATGCCTGAACCCAATCTTTACAGTCCTTCCTACTGTGCTGATTCGTTTTTTTTTTTTTCCCTCTTCTCGGTTATCCGGTTCTTCTGGGTGACTAGACTAAATTATATCTTTTTACTATATTTTTTATTTATTTTTTTGCTTTTTCCTTTCTTCCTTTTAAAATTTTATGCTATATGATGTGTTTTTCTTTCAGTTCCTGTTCTTGTAACATATGGTATATTGCACTAGGTAAAGTACTTGACCTATAATCCTATTACATTAGTGGGGCTCCCGCCCTGGGTGGTCCGGGATGGGCCTGGACGGCTGTACCCCTAGATGGAGGTTTGCCTCGTTGCCCCCCTCCTCCGGGGGTGGAGACGGTGGGGTCCTCTGCAGCTGCCTCACAGGGGGACGTCCTGGAATTTCTGGAGTTGATCTTTATCATGGATCTCATATTTTTCCCAGGGTCACTTATGGGATATCCCCCTAGAAATGTGGCTTTGTGTGTTCCCCCCTTCCCAAGTTTCCCTTCCCATCCCCATTTGTAACTTATGTTTTTGTAGTCGGGCATGCTGAAGCATTTATCTCTGCTTCCTTAGGACCCTTTCACACAGACGTGTCCATGTACGGGCTCCGCTTTGCTCAGCGGGGGGATCACTCAGTCGATCCTCGCTGAGCAGGCAGATGACAGGTCTGTGCAGGGACCGACCTGTCAGAGCGCTGCTCTCCTCTATCGGGGATCGGATGAAGACGGACCGTAGAGTCTGTTTTCATTCGATCTGATAGATATACTAAAAATAGGGTTTCCATCCGTCACACTTTAGCGGATCGGAGCGAGTCGGATGTCAGCGTACATGTCACCGCTGACATCCATCGCTCCATAGACCTGTATGGAGCATCCATTCAGGTCCACCAAAAAACTGACAGGCGGACCTAAACCGCCCGCCCGTGCGAAGGGGGCCTTATTTGCAAACCCTCATCAGGGAGGCATTGTTTGATATGTTGTATTCTAGGTGTCAAAAATAAAGATTACAGTATATACTCGAGTATAAGCAGAGTTTTTCAGCCCATTTTTTAGGCTCAACCCCCCCCCCCCCCCCCTTCGGCTTATACTCGAGTTAGGGTGCCCATCTGCAGCCGTACCTTTGAGTACTAAAACAGTGGGCGTCTCCCGCTGTTATGCAGTCTGTTCGGCGACCGTCCATTGTAACAAAGCCCTGCCTCCTTCTCGTCCGTGACAGAGGAACACTGATACAAGGATGGGCACAGTCAGGCTGCAGATGGGCACAGTCAGGCTGCAGATGGGCATTGTTTCCCCTGTAGCTGCTGCATTTTCCCACCCTGGGCTTATACAAGTAAATACGTTTTCCCAGTTTTTTTGTGGTAAAATTAGGTGCCTCGGCTTATATTTGGGTCGGCCTATACTCGAGTATATACAGTACATAAAGAAAAAATAAAAAAACACACGACCAGCTTTATGTAATTTTTGGAGTCATTTGAGGTGCACAGGAAGTCTTTCACCTTCGGCTTACAAAGCAGCCCAAAGGAGGATTGGACACTGGCGAATAAAAAAAGTGGGCTTTGGGCCTCCTGTACATCAATGCCTTCATCACACAAAAAGCGATGACCGATTTGGTAGATTTCACGCAGACCTTTGAGATTAAGAATGTGGTGGGTGCCCTCTTTGGGTAAAAAACCTTGGAACTGTTCTTTCCCTGAAAATGGGGCAAAGAAACCTTCTTCCAGAAGAACCAAGAGAGCTTGATGAAGATCTGCTAATCTGTGGAGTGACGCAGGAAGGTTGGAAGTGAGAAACTGAAGAGGGACAAAGAGCAAAACTCCAGATTTCATCCCTGAGAGACTACAATGTGCACCCAAGCATCTGAGATGCAAGCTTTCCAAGCATCCAAAAAGGTTAACAAAAGTCTACCCACTCTGCAAAGTTGTGACACACCTTTTTCTGAGCATTTGGCAGATTGTTGATGAGGAGCCAAAAGTGGGGGAAAGATCCCTAGATTGGGGTCAAAGGAATGCAAAAACAAAATGGACACTTCTTCAAAGATAAGCAAAGAGAGGACATTGCAGTCTGTGCCTTAGGTGCACTAGTAGCATCCTTAATGTTGTCAAGAGCTGGTCTAAAGAGACCCTGTCCTTGAAGGCCATGCAGATCAAACACATTACACAAAGGTTTTGCAATATATGCATATGAATTGACATGAGACACAAGCAAGACGATGAGAATCTCCTAGCAAACTGTCACAAAATAAACCAATGCTACATTCATCTGTTCTACAAGATTTATAAACAAGGGATCAACCTCGGCAGCAGTTAGATCTGTGTCCAGCTCCTCCAAAATGCGGGCTCCCTCACAGATGTATCATAAGAATTAGAATTTCCTAGCAAACAGTCACAAATGAAAAGCTCCTCCAAAACTTGGACTCCATCACGGGTGTATATCAGAAAAATGGGAATATCCTAGCAAACGGTCACAAATGAAATTGAATGCTACATCGGTTCTACAAAATCTATAAGCAAGGTATCAACCTCGGCAGCAGTTAGAACTCTTTAAAAGGTATTTTAACATGGGTTGAAAAAGTAAGGTCACAGCTAGAATTGGATGAAGGGCAAGGCCTGTCAGCAGTAACAAAGCTCTCGAGAAAGGGCTTGAAGACAGTCACATCCTCTACTGGTACGGTGAGTGCCCTGTTATGGCAGGATACTACCGGATCCACTGGAGGGTTAGACTATTTCTGCACAAAATCCTCACCAATTGGGCACAAGGCTAACAATATGGGAAAGCAAACAGCTTGTCAGGATAATTCCATTTTCCTCAGGGATATAGCCAGAAAGGAGGGTGCTAGCAGAATTAAGGGAAATTTGCATGGAGATGCAACCAAAAGGTGCCAACGTCAGCATGTTCATGAACATTCAAGGTGAAAATGTAGCACTAAACAATAAATATTTACACAAACAGTGTGCAAAAAATCTCTTTCAAATTCAACTTCATTGTATTTACTTCTTGTGCATCAAATGAAGATCCATGAAACTTCAATAACTCAAAGTGAAAACTCACCAGAATCAATGGCTGCTTAAACTACAGGCAGTAAAAACGCATGCAATAAGCAGCGCTTACCTTTACGTATGCTCCAGCCTGTGTCCAACTCCTTCAAAACTTGGGCTCCAGCACAGGTGTATCAGATTGCTGTATAAACAAAGCTTGCATAACAGAGCAACAAAAGGGGAGCATCGTGTAGCATTCAAACAGTGAATTTACTAATTACACTGCTCACCAAATATAAACAAAAATGGGTATGACCACAAACGCACACACATATATCCACAAGATTTTCCACCGTGACCAGAAAATATCCACCCCAAAAATGTTTTCCACCGCCAGAGAGATTGCTGCCCAGCATATAATCATGACAGTTGAAAATAGGTGATGTCCCTGTTATGTTAGCTGTGTCTATACAGAAATCTGTTACACCTGTGGCAGAGCCCAAGTTTCAGAGAAGCTGGACAGTGGCTGAAGAGAATCTAAAAGGGAAATATTTGTTTTTTGGCACTACATTCATCTCGAAAATTCTTCTGGATTTTTGAAAGTCAAACCTTGATGATGGCTGCCTAGCTATTGAAATCCCTAGTGCTGACTTTTATTATTTTATATGTTCATGAACATGGTGTCAGTGATTCACAAATGTTCTAAAAGGAAAGTAATAAATATAATGATATGAGGATCAGACCCAGATATGCTGAGGAGTACAAGATCAGGGGAAAAATACCCAAGGAGGATGCAGTGTCACTTGCAAGGGGAAATTAGATCATCAGTGTTTGGAGCCCATGGTCAAATAATTGGCTAATTTTTATTTATTATTTTTTTTTTTTTTTTAAAGGCCTCTAAAGTACTCTAGAACATGAATGTTCAGGGTCTTTTTAATAATATAGCACCACCGGGTGTGTTGAGTTCAGATAAATTGGAAGTAAAACTTCCTCGTATAATGGTGGATTTTAAAATTGGGGGTGTCTCATAAAATGGTATGTCTATAGAAGAAAAGGCAGAAGTCACTCTGCTACAGTAGACTTGGTGACAAGTCTACAGAAGACCAGCCAAGAGGCAGGAAATTGAATAGATGTTCTTGGAAGCATGATGGGTCATGCATTGTGTAGATAGGAGTAACCGTGCAGGATTTTAAAAAGCCATGAAATACTCCCCAATATAACTACACCTTGGGAGATGTAAGAAAAAACAGTCTGCCTTGCAGAGCAGCACGAAGGAACCTGTAGCATTGGGGGAAAAAAAACAAACGAAAAAAAAAAAACAGCACAGTAATACAGCTTCTTTCTGTAACTTCACAAAGGACAGGGCTTAGTCATGAAGGGTCTGCCACAAGAGAATAGCAATGTTTCAGAACAGGACATAAGAAAAAAAAAAAAAAGGACAATGTCCTGGGGTGGTATAAAGACTACCATTGGGAGGAAGAAGTCTTTAACCCTTTCGCTGCCAGGTCCTGTGCTCCACTTTTAAACTCTGCTGGTCATACAATTTTTGCAATTTTTCCATTGCTTTTTTATTTTTTGCCTTACAGCTTTTTTCTGAAAGCACAGAACCAGTAGAAGAAAAATAAAGTGCTACTGATTTTTAGGGCACAATGATATTTGCCCAAATGTTTATCAAAACAATATTTTCTCTAAAAATACACAAATTATTATTAGCAGATAAAAACAACAAATTTTTAAAAATTCCTACTAAATATAAAAGCTAACCTGTATGAGTGAAAATAAATATTTTGTGCCTTATTGCAAAATGGTGAAAATCAAAACAAACATACGAAAAAAAAAAAAATATCCAAAATTCACATTTTTCCACTTAAAGCTTTCAGGGTTTTTTAAAGACCCCAAAAAATGTAATCTCTGAGAGCACATGATCTGTAGAATAAAAAGAATGTGCTACTGATTTTTAGGGCCCGTGCGATATTTGCGCAAATGTTTACCAAAACAATACATTCGCTAAAAATTCTCTAAAATCATTATTAGCAGATATATACACAGCAAAATTTACAAAACTTCTGCTAAATGCCTACAAAATATAAATGCTTAACCTGCATTGAGTTAATAACAAATATTTGTAAAATTTTAAATTATGCCTTTTTGCAAAATGGTAAAAATTGAACGTATGCAAAAATGCAAACCACATTTCTCCAAAAGAATCTGGAAATTTTCATTTTTCACTTACAGCTTTCAGAGTTTGTAAATGACCCCCCAACTATACATCTTCTGAAAGCAGAGGACAGTAGAATAAAAGGAAGGTGCTACTGATTTTTAATGCCCCGCGATATTTGCGCAAATGTTTATTTTTTTTCTTCGCTAAAAATCCACTAAAATCATTAGCAGCAAATGCAAACACTTTTACAGAATTCCTGCTAAATTCCCTCCAAATATAAAAGCTAAACCTGTACTGAGTTAATAACAAATAATTCGTAAATTTTTGTGAAATGGTGAGAAATGGTGAAAATTGGGCGTACGAAAAAATTGCTTGAAAAATCTGGAGGTTATTTACTTACAGCTTTCAGAGTTTGTAAAAGATGCTACTGGTTTTTAAGGACCCACAATATTTATCAAAATAATATTTTAACAAAAAATACACTAAAATCGTTAATAGTAGATTCATACATGGCAACATTTTCTAAATTCCTGCAAAATTCCTACTAAATGAAGAAAAAAAAGTTAAAACTGTATCGAGTTAATATATATATATTTTTTGTGAAAACTGAAGGTGTGCAAAACAGTAAGACCCCTTTCACACTGGAGGTGTTTTTCAGGTGCTAAAGCGCTAAAAATAGCGCCTGCATAGCACCTGAAAAAGCCTCAGCTGCAAACCAAGTGTGAAAGCCTGAGTGCTTTCACACTGGGGCGCTGCGCTGGCAAGGTGTCACAAAAAGTCTTGCCAGGAGCTTCTTTGCAGCGGGGTAGGAGCGGTGAATACACCGTTTCTGCCAATTGAAAACAATGGGGCAGCGCCGCGATACCCCTTTTCGGCCGCTAGCGGGGGGTTAAAACCACTAGTTTGCCGGACCCCCCGGGGCGGCTCAGTGTGAAAGGGGTCGTAATAAAAACTTTAAATAAAATGTCATCTAAAAAGCTGGAGGTTACTATTTTTCCTTTACAGCCTTCAGAATTTGTATAAGACCCCACACAAACCATAGATTTTCGGAAAGCATATGACCTATAGAATAAAAAAAGTGCTACTGATTTTTTTGGGCCTCGCAAAAATTGGGCAAATGTTCATCGAATCGCTATTTTCACTAAAAATACACTAAAATCATTATTAGTGCACACAAACACAACTTACAAAATTCCTGCTAAATTGCTACTAAAGCATTGTTCACATGTGACATATTAAAGTGTATACCCCTGGAGGGCCATGTTTGCATGCATGGGCATACACAGGTGTTCCGTACCATCCCGTGCATGCAGTCCCATTTATGTCAATTGGGATGCAATGGATGCAAAGGCATAGCCGCTGCTACCAATCTGTGTGGGTGCACAACCTCGAACGCAGACAATGTGAGCTCAGGGACATGCACCTGGACCCACTGTACATGGACGTCAAAATTGGGAGCAATAGCGCTGTTTGTGCAGTTGCTACATCCCAAATGACATCCATGGGACTGCCTGCACAGGGATGCACGGAACACCTGTGCATCCCTGTATAGGTAAAGCCAGCCTTGCAGAGGTGTACGCTGTGTTTGCCCTGTGTGAACAAGGCCATGACCCTTTCACTCACGCAGACCGATCCAGTCCGCCTGCATGTTTTTCATGCGGACCCGATTGGACCACCCATTCTTCTCTATGGGAGAGGCGGCTGTAAACGGAAATGTGTCCGTTTACACCAGCCTGCATTTGATCTGATCCACCAAAAACAGACAGATGGGGTTCCCCATTCGTCTAGCAGATCGGATGGAAACAGACCTCTGCATAGAGAACAGCGGGGAACAGTGGACAGATCCCCTGCTGAGAAGGCGGGTCTGCTTGACAGAATCTGCTCCATGTGAAAGGTGCCTTACTATTTTTTTTTTTTTTTTTAACTTTACATTTTTTTTGTATTTGGTGAGATATCAGAGGTCTAAACAGACCCCAGTTTTTTGAGACAGAGACAGGGACTGCAGCACATTACTAAGGAGTCTGTATAGAGACTCATATTCATTCATAAAAACGGACACATAGTAGTAAACACGCTTTACTATGCTCAGTTATCAATGGACATAGAAGCGATCTGTAATGATCACTGCCTGTGTCCATTATAGTAAAGGGCGGGGGTTGGTAAACACGTTTACCAAGCCCTCAGCCCCCCCCCTCCCCCCAAGCACAATAAAAAAAACTACCGCCATTTTAGTCTAAAATATATATATGTATTTGGGGGTTCGAAGTACTTTTCTAGCAAAAATACAGATTTGCCCCCTTCCTGACCGGGCCATTTTTTGCGATACGGCATTGCATAGCTTTAACTGACAATTGCGCGGTCGTGCAAAGTTGTACCCAAACAAAATTTATGTCCTTTTTTTAACCCACAAATAGAGCTTTCTTTTGGGGTCATTTGATCATCTCTGCGGTGTAGCCTCAGTTTAGGCCGATATATATTCTCCTACATATTTTTGGTAAAAAAAAAAAAAAAAAAAAAAAAAAAAAAAAAAAAAATCGCAATAACGTTTATCAATTGGTCTGCACAACAGTTATAGCGTCTACAACATAGGGTATAGATTTACTGTATGGCATTTTTATTCCTTTTTTTTTTTTTTTTTACTAGTAATGGCGGCGATCTGTGATTTTTATCAGGACTGCAACATTGCGGCGGACAGATCGGACACTTGACACTATTTTGGGACCCTTAACATTTATACAGCGATTAGTGCTTTAAATAGCCATGGTTACTCTATAAATGTCATTAGCAAGGAAGGGGTTAATACTAGGGGGCGATCAAGGGGTTAACTGTGTTCCCTCAGTGTGTTCCAACTGTGGGGGGGACTGACTAGGGAAGGAGACTGATCTGTGTTCCTATATACTACATATAGGAACACACGATCTGTCTTCTCTCCCCTGACAGGACGTGGATGCGTGTGTTTACACACACATCCCCGTTCGTGCTCTGTCAGGAGCGATCGGGAGTGCGCCGGTGGATATCACGGCCGCCGGGCATGCGCACAGGCTCCTCAGTGACGAGATGCGCCCCCAAATCCCCTTAAAGCGTCTGCCGTACAGCTACGGCAATTCGCGCAGGGGAGCCATTCTGTCGGTGGTCTGGAAGCAGTTAATGAAGATTAAGGCCATTCTGGGAATTTGTCTTATCACACGTTCTAGGGCATCCACGCAAAAGAGCAGTGTAGGAACTGCTTAACTGTTTAGTCAAGGCATGGAATACAGGATTGTGTTGATTGCTCATTACCCTAGTCCAGTTAGCTGCAGTTTAATATACTGAAATCGCAGTGACAGCTGGGCCCGCAAAAGCCTTTAACAGTGACTCAAACTTAGTATCTGCAGAACATTTGAATGAAAGGACATCTTCAGTTTAGTACAGTAAGATGTTAGTTTAAGAATGAAACAGTAGGATCAACTACTGGAACCAACTATTTTTTTAATGAACTTTTTCCACTGGACAGAGTTCAGCAAAGATTTTTGGAGGGGGTAAAAATTATTTCTGGAGTGCGTAAACCATCAAAGATTACCCATTCTATTTGTTCATGAACGGGGAATGTCTTTATAGATTTTGCAGGTCTCGTTGTTCCTAACGAGGCATAGCAAAGTGCAGGAGAATAGATGGTAGTCCCCATCTATATGCACTTCTTGTAATGTTGTATTAGAAGACCATAAAGAGTTCATTAAAAAGATGATTGAAGATAAAATAATAATCTAGTTAAGCTAAGAGTGATTTCTCTGTAAGAGAGAATAGGTTCATCACCTTAGGACATCAGAGAAAAAAAAAAAAAAGACTCATGAAATAGGGTAGGTTATAGGGGAGGTGCCCAGACAGCATGTCCTCGCCCATCACCTGAAGCTACAAACGTATAACCCAGGTTCTATAAATACTCAGCCTGTGTCCTGTACTGTGCAGCTAAGATAGAAAATATCTTATTACACCTGTACGCCGCGGTAACATGTACAGCGCTATGGTAGCCCATTTAAATAGGCCTACCAGTGCACCTTGTAGTTCGTTGAGAACTACAAGCTGTTAGCCGCAATGGCTGACGTTAGTTGTAGTTCATTCAGAACTCCGAAGGGGCAAAGCAGCCCTGTTTTGTTTGAATTGTGACAGCTGATGCGGGGAGAAGATCCCCATCTGCTGTCACAATGTAGGACCGACTGGATCAGGGTGGCAGTGAGTGATTTAGTAACATGTTAGCCATTAAATATGGGTTTAAAAAATTAAAAATAATTTCTGTGGAAAGGCGGTTTAAATAAACTAAATGCATACTTCCTTTAAAACCAGCGAGAAAATCATGCATTTAAATAATGGGGACTCAGGCAAGCTACATGCTCAAATGTGTTTTTAGATAAGTAAATAAACTACCTTGTTTGCGCTTTCTGTAGGATCACCACATAGTTTCTTCAACAACTTGGTTAATCTGCTGAAACTCTGAAGTAATAAACAATGAGGAATATCAAGCGCACACAACTCCAGCATATAGGTCATCTGATAAAGAAAAATAGCATTTTAGTTAATGTGAGTACTTCAGCATACAACTAATAAAAACAATTACAATTAGTCTTACCAGCTGACGGGTTGCCATGGCAAATACAGAATCATTCAACTTTCCAGTGATCTCCTTTCCACTGCATTGACTCAGCAGATACTCCAGAACATCTTTAGTGTCCGACAGGAAAAGGTCAATATCTAGAAAAACACACTAATTGGAAATTTATCTGCAAAATACACAACAGTGCTGTTTGAAGAAATGTAAAGCCACAGCACAATACAGTGTTGTATTCAGATAAGAAATGGTATCACCCATTCTTAAAATGTCAGTTAATGCAATAAGTCTGTATAAGACAAGAAACGTAACACTTTAAACCAGGGATGCCCAACAGCTGGCCTGCAGCGCCCTCCGATGTGGCCCACAACCACCTGCTCTAGGATGGCAGGTCTGCAAGCCCAGATCACAGGTTCCCAACCGGCCATCCCAGAGCATCGGTGTGAAGAATGGAGCCGGCAGTAGAGGAAGCATGCATCTGCAGTAGAAAGCAGAGCCAATGCTTCCGGTATAGCGCCAGATCCTGTCACAGACGAAGTGATACCAAATGCACTCCACCTCCTGGGACAGCGGGCGTCAGCCATACCCGCCCTGGGGAGCAGCAGCAGCCACCAGCCATATCCGTTCTCTAAACTGGTACACTAGCTACACTGGGCTGCTTTTAAACTGACTCATGTGTGTGGGTTACCTGCACTGAGTCAGGCTTCTGTTATTACCTGCAGGTTTTGTGCACTTTCAGACAGTGCACCACACCTGCAAGATGTAATAGAATTCTATGGCAAAGTGCAGCTAACCTGCAGGAAAGCCACATGTACACTGTGCAAGACCCGCAGTGGAGGTAAACCACAGTGCATTCGTGTGAAAGCAGTCTTAACCACTCAAGGACCGGCCGCTGTCATTATACGGCGATCGGGTCCTGTCCCTAGCTTGGCATGGAGCTGAGTGAGGGGAAGATGGCCTCCACCTGACTCCATACCATTGCAGGGCAGAAACGTCACTTAAAAAAACGGCCCATAACTCTTAAAGGGACATTTTCTTTATTTTTTTTAAACATTTTTTTTTTCTATTGCATTTTAGTGCACATATGAGATCTGAGGTCTTTTTGACCCCAGATCTCATATTTTAGAGGTCCTGTCATGAATTTTTTTTATTACAAGGGATGTTTACATTCCTTGTAATTGGAATAAAAGTGACACAATTTTTTTTTTAAAGAACAGTATAAAAATAAAAAATAAAATAAGAAAGAAATTTTTTTTTTAAAGTGCCCTGTCCCGCCGGCCGAGCACGAGCGCAGAAGCGAATGCATACGCGAGTAGCGCCCACATACGAGAGCGGTGTTCAAACCACACAAGTGAGGTAACACCGCGATCGTTCGAGCGAGACCAATAATTCTAGCCGTAGACCTCCTCTAACTCAAAACATGCAACCTGTAGAATTTTTTTTAAATGTCGCATATGGAGATTTTTTAAGGGTAAAAGTTTGTCGCCATTCCAAGAGCGGGTGCAATTTTGAAGCATGATCATCTTTCACCATATAAAACAAAATTTGGCTAACTTTACTGTGGTCTTATTTTTTTTTTTTTTCAAAAAAGTGCGCTTTTAAGACCGCTGCACAAATACGGTGTATTGTGGTATTGAGACCACCATTTTATTCTCTAGGGTGTTAAATAGGTGCGGTCCTTAAGTGGTTAAACCCCTTTCACACGATCGGGTCGCCTGTCTATTTTTTAGGCGTACCCGATCTGACCCTCCAGAAGGGGATCAGAAGGGGATCCGTTGCCTTCTGTCTGGGCAGATAGGATTGGAGGGCACATGGAGTAGAGCGTGCTGTGTCCATGTCTGCTCTGTGTATGTGGAGTGGACACAAACCTTGCTCCGCTCACTGTGCCCGCGACTGGTTGCCAAGTCGCTTAAGTGGCCCCAAAAAAGGTTGGGCATCCCTGCTTTAAACAGTCACTAAATATCATAATAATCTTGAATCCAAACACCTTATTTTAAAATCTCAATACTTCAGTTACGTGACATTCAGTAAATTGCTCCACACTGCATTGAGACAGAAGTGGGCATAGCAAGCAGGAAAACTATTTAACCACTTGCCACCCAGGCCAATGCCGACATTTCTCTCCTACATAGCTAGAAAATTAAATAGAACCTCCAAACATGATATATGTTTTTTTTTTAGCAGATACCCTAGAGAATACAATGGCAGTCATTGCAACTTTTTATCTCGCACGGTATTTGCGCAGCAATTTTTCAAACTCATTTTTTTGGAACAAAAACTGTTTCATGCTTTAATAAAACTATTTTTGCATAATGTGAAAGTTGAAGTTGTGCCGAGTAAATAGATACCCAACATGTCACGCTTAAAAAATTGCACATGCTCGTGGAATGGCACCAAACTTCGGTACTTAAAAATCCCCATAGGCGATGCTTTAAAAAATTTTACTGGTTACATGTTTTGAGTTACAGAGGAGGTCTATGGCTAGAATTATTGCTCTCACTCCAACGTTCATGGCGACACCTCACATGTGTGGTTTGAACACCATTTTCATATGTGGGCAGTACTTGCGTATGCGTTTGCTTTTGCTTCTGCGTGCGAGCACACGGGAACAGGGGCACTTTATAAAAGTAAAATGTTATTGTTCATTTTACTTTCAATTTTTTAGTTTGACACTTTAAAAAAAAAAAAAAAAATATTTGGATCACCTTTATTTCTATTACAAGGAATGTAAACATCCCTTGTAATAGGAATATGGCATGACCAGTCCTCTTTACAGTGAGATATGGGGTAAACAAGACCCCACATCTCACCTCTAGGCTGGGACAGCTAAAATCAAAAACAAAACAAAAAAAAAAAAACACAATCTCAGCTTCCCAGCCGAGGCGGCGCTGTTTGTTTGAATGCAGAGGCCAGGCGTGATGTCATTCTTACGGTGTTTCTTACGGTGTAGGGAATCGCCGGCTGAAAAAGACAATATCTGAATGATGTCTGTAGCTGCAGACATCATTCAGATATACCCGCTCAAAGTCAAGGACGTCAAATGACAGCCGGCGGGCGGGAAGTGGTTAAGCAGCCTTAGGCTAGGTTCACACATGTCCAGTGCGAATTTCCCCTCAATTTTCACTGCAAATCTCAAAAGCAGCTAATCAGCTACAATTTAAATGCGGTTCAGATGCAAATTTTTGGAACCGGCGTCTTTAATATTAACTGGTTAAGTAGCGGGCCGGGAAGCCGACCACCGCATCCTTAACAATGGATGACATGCTTCCAATGACAGCTGATCATGTGATGTAAACAGAGGATCGGTAATCTTTTTTTCTTCTCACGCTGACAGTGTGAGGAGAAAAAAAGCCGATCACGGCTGCTGTTTGAAGGGTCATCGAAGAGGAAGAGCCTCTGTGCCCACAGTAAGTGCCAGCAATCAGTGCCACCTATCAATGCCCACCACTGCCACCCATCAGTGCCAGCTATGAGTGCCACCTATTTGTGCCCTTCAGTGCCACCCTCCAATGCCACCTATCAGTGCCACCTCACCAGTGCCACCATCAGCGTACATCAATGAAGGAGAAAAATTACCTGTTTGCAAAATTTATTAACAAAATATAAAACTATTTTGTATTTTTTTTATTCAGTCTTTTTTTTAACAAAAAATAAAAAACCCAGAGATGATCAAATACCAAAAGAAAGCTCTATTTGTGGAAAAAAAAAAGGATTCATGCGTTCCCATAGAAGGCAATGAGCCTGGAATTTGCATCTGAATCGCACCACAAAAAAAGCACAGGACTTTTTTTTTTTCAATTCGCAGTGAATTCGTACTTGCACCGCACATATGTGAACCAGCTCCATGGAAAAGGCTGACAGGTTCACGTCATGCGAATCAGATGCAGTTCAGAACTCATCCAATTTGCGTATAGGTGAACGGAGCCTTAGTCTTGAATTCCAAGGCTGCAAAGAGAATAGGGCTTGCTAAAGGAGCTGCTACCAACTATACTCTGGGGGGTAGCACCCCAAGCATTTTATAGTTGTATCATGTATGAGGGTAGCTAGCAGGGAGAAGCCTCTGTCAATCATCCCTGCTGAAGCTGCCTCGCAACCGGAGTCAGATTGTCAATTTGGGCAAAAAGCAGGGGGAAGAGATGTTTGTAATCCTGCTGGAGCATAGTGGCAAGCTGAAAAAAAAAAGTCACGTGGGGTGGTTTTCAGAGCAGAAACTAGGAAGTGAAAGGCTTCCTAAAGAGCAAAATGGATGGAAGAACATGGACAGAGTTTGCAATGAAGGATACCCAGGATCATCTGCTATTTTGTTTCCACTTTGAATAGGGAAATCCACGGACATGGATATGTAAACCAATTTATTCAGTTCAAAATAGAAATGAAAGGCAAAACATTTGTGTGTGTGTATATAAACAAACACACACACACACACACACACACACATATATACAAACAAAAACAGTGCGCTGAAAAAGTATTCATACCCCTTGAAATGTTCCATATTTTGCCATGTTAAAGCCAAAAACAAATGTATTTTATAGGGATTTTATGTGATAGACCAACACAAAGTGGCACATAATTGTGAAGTGGATGGAAAATTAAGAAAGATTTTCAAAGTTTTTATTAGAAGTCACCCAATTAGTAAATTAGTGTGTATTTTAATCTCAGTATAAAAATACAGCTGTTCTGTGGAGCCCTCAGAGGTTTGTTAGAGAACCTTAGTGATCAAACAGCACCATGAAGGCCAAGGAACACACCAGACAGGTCAGGGATAAAGTTGTGGAGAAGTTTAAAGCAGGGTTAGGTTGTAAAAAAATATCCCAAGCTTTGAACATCTCACAGAGCATTGGTCAATCCATCACCTGAAAATTGAAAAAAAAAAAAAAAAAGGAGTATGGCACAACTGCAAAACTACCAAGATATGGCCGTCCACGTAAACTGACAGGCTGGGCAAAGAGAGCATTAATCAGAGAAGCAACCAAGAGACCCATGGTAACTCTAGAGGAGCTGCAGAGATCCACAGCTCAGGTGGGAGAATCTGTCCACAGGGCAACTATTAGTCATGCACCCCACAAATCTGATCTTTATGGAAGAGTGGCGAGAAGAAAGTTATTGTTGAAAGAAAGCCAAACGATGTCCCGCTTGCAGTTTGCAAGAAGCCATGTGGGGGACACTGCAAACATGTGGATGAAGGTGCTCTGGTCAGATGAGACTAAAATGTAACTTTTTGGCCTAAAACCCTAAAAACCATCACCCTCAACACACCATTCCCACTTTGAAACATGGTGGTGGCAGCATAATGTTGTGGGGATGCTTTTCTTCAGCAAGGACAGGGAAGCTGGTCAGAGTTGATGGGAAGATGGATGGCGCCAAATACAGGGCAATCTTAGAAGAAAACCTGTTGGAGTCGGCAAAAGACTTGAGACTGGGGCGGAGGTTCACCTTCCAGCAGGACAACGACCCCAAACAGCCAGAGCTACAATGGAATGGATTATATCAAAGCATATTCATGTGTTAGAATAGCCCAGTCAAAGACCAGACCTAAATCGAATGGAGAATCTGTGGCAAGACTTGAAAATTGCTGTTCACAGACGCTCTCCATCCAATCTGACAGAGCTTGAGCTATTTTGGTTAATGTCACTCTCTAGATGTGCAAAGCTGGTAGAGACATCACCAAAGACTTGCAGCTGTAATTGCAGCAAAAGGTGGTTCTACAAAGAATTGACTCAGGGGGGCTGAATACAAATGCACGCCACACTTTTTACATATTTGTAAAAAATGTTGAAAACAAATTATACATTTTCCTTCCACTTCACAATTTTTAAGTACTGTAATTTGTCGCCATTCCACGAGTGCGTGCAATTTTAAAGTGCAAAATGTTAGGTATCTATTAAATTGGCCTAACATCATGTTTCACAATATGCAAAAAAAATTGGGCTAACTTTACGGTTTAGTTTTTTTTTTTTTTTATTCAGTGAAGTGTATTTTTTTCCCCAAAAAATGCGTTTGTAAGACCGCTGTGCAAATACTGTGTGACATAAAATATTGCAACAACTGCCATGTTATTCTCTAGTGTCTTTGCTAATTAAAATATATATGTTTGGGGTTCCAAGTAATTTTCTAAAGTAATTTTCTAGCATAAAAATACTGATTTTAACTCGTAAATCACAAGTGTCAGAAATAGGCTTGGTCTTTAAGTGGTTAATTCTGAGCACAGCTACATCCCCAGTTTTAAGAATATATACATATATACACACACACACACACAAACACACACACACACACACACACACAGACACATACTCGCTTAGGCAAACGACGTGAAACTGTCCTTCCTTAGCCTATTGGGATATGCACATCACATATCCCAGTAGGCTAAGCGCTTCATGCAAAAGGAGGAAGGGGGCAGGCCTAGTGCCACATCAGGAGGTGTGCCAGCTAAACCATGAAAAGCCAAAGGGCCTTTTGATGATGTCATATTCAATATGGTGGCGCGGGACCGAGAGGTGGCAGAGAACCAGAGGATCTCAGTGGGACAAAGCAGGATCCCCTGGGCAGGTGAGTATCGGTAATGGAAGCAACAGACCACCTTGTAAATAAGGGGGGGGGGGGGCATGTGGTGAGCAAAGATCCTCTTTAACAGCACAATGACTTGGTTAATCTGACGATAACCATCACTAATTTGCCTAGCTAAAATATTTTTCCTTCTCTTTACAGGACACATAGGCTGACAGACTTACAAACGTGATCATCATGTCAAAGCTGTTATCGTGATTAGTGATGGGGGAATCTGCTTGTGATCAACCTGCATACACATTCTGAGAATAAGTCTGAAAATTCACAATTTGTTAACTTTAATGTGAACCCCGTTGAAATCAAGTCTCTCCATTTTCAAGGCCAAAAGTACTGTCAAACAAAGGGTATAAGAAGTTGGGCACGGCCAGGGAGAACATGTACCAATGCAAAAAAAAAAAAAAACTAGAAATATTAAACCGCGTTTGGAGTAACTAAGCCTAAGTTTACTAAGTTTTTTAAAAATAAAGTCAGCACATCACACTGGCTGCAAGTAATGTCCAATGTTTTTTATTTTTTAAAACCTAGGTTTGAATGTTAATCTTTAACGTAGTAAGAGGCATAATATTACAGTTCATTTAAATTTTAAAACATTAAAATGTTTTACTTTCAGTAGATAAAATAAAAAAAAAAACTCACATTTAACTACCAAATCTCTTGCCATCAGCTGGGACGTTGCTTCTTCCTTCTTTAACTGACAAAAGCACCAAGATAGAAGACTGCCTTGCACTGCCCAAAACAATGAATGTAGTATTGTGCCACATTCTCCTTGGGAATCATGTAGAACCAGCATTTTACACTACAAACCAAAAAAAAAAAAAGACATACCATTAACAAAACAGTGTGTACATTACTTAAACCCAACTTTTAGAGAACTAAAAAATAAAAATGTATAACAAAATCACCCTCAGAGTGGGGTTCCCTATGCACTACAAGGGTCCTTCAAACAGGTAAACTAAAGCATATGCCCGTGCGATTGCCTTTTTTTGCCCACACAGAGATGCACAGTTGTTCTGCGCATCCCTGTGTAGGCAATCCTATTCATGTCAAATGGGACACAGTGGCGGCATGAACACAGCTGTTGAATGCCTGCATGGAGATGTATGGAACACCTGGGAATCCCCATGCGGGCATACATAACTCTCACATTTCTCGCATTCATTTAAGAACATTCAAGTACACCTATGTGAACAAAGGCTGTCACCTGTCTTCCCACTCCGGCTGGCTCCAGCCCTCATTCATATCCTTTGCCTTAAGCTCTGATCTTTGGGTGGAGCCTTGGCATCACGTACAATACCAGGACATTAACCCTGTATGAATGCTGAGAAGATTGGAGTGCAACGGCGAAGCTGAAGCGCGGAATATACTAAATCTCATTAGTTCTCTGACCCTTGACTAAACAAAAAATTTAAGCCTCGCGATGTGTGGGGGGATGTGGGTGTGGGAGGAAATAGAATTTTTCCATTTTCCTAGAGCTGGGCTTTAACAAAGAGAATTCTATAATGGCAAAAATAGTACACTTCAGCTTCTTTATAAAAAGTTGACGTTTAGTGCTACATTAAAGTGGTTGCAAACCAAAAAAAAACATTAAACCTTCTACCTGGTACAGTAAAGGACCCCTATTCATCTGTGCCCAGCACTGAAATATCCTCTTCTCTTTCTAGCTGGGTTAAAAAGCTGACAAGTAAAATTTGTGTCGCCACACCCCTGCTGCTGTGACTTACATATGACATATTTCTTTCATGCATGAGAGCAGGGGGAGTGCGTCCAGCTTTATAGCACCCGATCGCTCCGCTCCCCCTACTATCTCAAGCTCTCCCAGGATTGGCTGCTCCTCACCTCAGCATTATTGGCCATTCTGAAGTCATGTGGAGCCTTCCCAGAGTTTGGATTGGCTGGTACTCGTGAGGGGGCATTTTCAGGGGGGAAAAAAAAAAAAGTGTACTGCTTTGCTAGACAGACATTTTCTATTTTACCAAGCTGTATTTTAGGATTTCTAAGCTTGTCAAAAGCTACCAGCGTCAGGAATTCTCATACACAAAAGTGCAGGGTAGCTCTGGCATGCGTGCATTGAGGGGGCTGCGAACACGCTCTGTGTGCATGGTGGGGACTGCCATGTGCGCACTTTCCTATGTCTGTACGCAAGGCTAAGCTGGGCAGCTTTGCTTGCCGGGAGGAGTGTAGAGACGAAAGAGAAGTCCTGTGATGCCACGCCTCCCAAGATCCGGCATTGAGACCGCCCACCCATATCCAATGTTGATAGGGCTCATACATGCACATGGAACAAGAACCGGAAAGGTAAAAATACATATATTCAATTAGGAGATGTGGGCACATTACTATGGTACCTTTGTTCTATATTACATGCCCTGTGGGTTTACAACCACTTTAAACCTCAAGACAGTTTTTTAAATGAGCTGTTTAAAATGAGATGTTATACCTACTGTAAAATAATTTTATAAAAATACATCAGTGAAAACCATTATGGTGGAATTAAGGCTCATCCCCTATGGGGCAAAGCACCAATTAAATGAAGACAAAACCTCACTCCCATGGGAACCCTAAATGGTTTGAATCTTAGACAGTTCAGCAGGGACAGGCCGAAATTTAAACCATGTATGGGCAGGCTGAATGTACCCAAGTTGATCAATCGGTCAACTTGGGTACAACCAGCCTGTCACATTTTACATGCGATTATTACTAGCGGCTATCATAGCCGCAAGCATTAATCACTGTGTTCTCCTGGCAGGGACGGCTTCCCCTACCCAGAGAACACAATGGCTTTGTGGGAGAGAGGGGCTCCCCATCAACACTGACTGTGTTGATGGGGATATCAAGTGATTTTCTTTCCTGCAACCCATGGTTGCAGAAAAAGGAAATTGCTCCATCAATGGCCCGGCTTAAGTAGAAGACATGTTAAGAAGCTTTCAAGATCAAGCTATCAGAATTCCTCAGCCACTTTGAAAGGAAGAGTACCTGTGGCCTCTGCACTGGCAGTACCTACCAGTCAGTATGTTCAGAACATCAGCTGCGAAAATACACTGAAGTCACAATTCTGATGGATATTTTTTCCATGAGAGTACTAAACCAGTAGTGAATAAATGATCAATATGACAGCTCATGAGCTTACAACTCTAAAAGTAGGTCAGAAAGGGTGGCGCTCATATTTCTAACACTATATAATCATCTGTCAAGGGAATATAAAAAATAAAAGAATCAATATAGACCGCTAAGTTGTCAGATCATGCTTTAAGATCTGAAAGTCATGTAAAGCCCATTTTTAATGCACACCCAAACTCATTATTATCCCCACAACTCAATGTTATTAACAGCTATGGAATATGTACCATCAGAATATGTACCTCTCTAACGGCCATTGCCAGAAGCTTCTCCATGACGGAGAGAACTTGGCCAATTTCAAAATCAGTGGGAATGTCTGCATCCGGTAGAAATAAAAGTCCACTTGGATCCTGTTCACTGAAAGAAGAGGAATGAAATGCTTAATTTACAAATACATAAAATTTGCTTTAAACTAGCATTGGTGTAACTTTCAATTTTTACTTTTAAAATTATAATACGTGTAAATTCATTGTTAAGCCCAACTTCATGATGAAAAAAAAAAGTGTGGAATATCAACGTTCAGAAGACTTCTCTAGAATGGGTCAAATAAAAAAACACCCAGGGGACTACCTGTGTCTATTACATTTGGCCCACAAATCGTACCCCTATTAGGAGCTACACACAGGCCAAGATTAAAGCGTTTGTTAACCCAAGATAAAAAAAAATGGATTCTGCTCCTTTGAAGCATGTTATATGACAGTGCTTGTGCTGTGTCATTTGGTTCCCTGTATCACCTAAAAAAACCTCTATGTAAACTGACCACGCTGTATCATGGCTGCTGATCACATGAGGCTGGGGCTTTTCTGTGAAAGACTAAACATGTTCTGCCAATACATTTACAATCAGTTTTGTCTATTATAAATTATTATACTAAAGAATACTGTTCTTACAGTGGTTCTACAATCTGGAGTTTGAGGATTTTAAAGTGAATCTGCAGTGCTTGTTTTAAAAAAAATCCTCATTTCTTTTCTCTTCATATTTATGACTTGTAAGCAGCATGAAGGACTCAAATCCTTTTTTTCTGGAGTCCACTGAGGGACACAAAAAACTTCCCTGTTTGGGTTATACGGCTGCCTACAGAGGGATTTTGACACTGGCAAACAAATAAAAACTGATAAACCCCCCCCCCCCCCCACCACTGGCATGCCTTGGTTTTGTAGCAAAGCAGTACCAAGGGCATGATCACAAATACAGAATGGTGAGATCCGAGTCCCTCTATGGACTCCAAGAAAAGGAGTTTATATTGAATATATAAAAATCCTATTTCGTGCCTATTGAAGGACACAGGAAGTCTAAAGCTTCGGAACAGTTAAAAAGCAATCTGTGTAGTGAGCAACACAGCAAACTAATGTTCACAGGCCTAAGGAAAACAAAATAACTGAACTGGGGTATCCAAGATTTTGATTTTTCGCTAAGTACAAAATTCCTATTTTCTCTCTCGTTCTTTGAGGGACACAGGATTTAGAGGAGACAACTAGAACATTCAAAAGCATACCAGCTGAAGCATACAGCAAACAAAATGCTAATAAGCCCACAAAAAAAACAGCAGAACCAAGGACTGCCTGCAGATTAAACAGCCACCTGAAGGACTTGGTGCTCAAAGCAGGCATCAGGTGAGGCCTTAAAAATCTACCTAGTAAAACTTGGAGAAAGTGTAAATTAGAAGACTGAGTAGAACAGCCCAAGAAGCAGATCTAGTATAGTGTGCCATGACAGGAAGGAGTGGCACCCAATCCTTAAGACCATAAGCATGAAATTATATATATATGTAGCACTGACCCCCGAAGGAGCTGCTGGTTTTTGTTGGGCTTACCGTTACCCCACCTGTTCACTGGGTCCATCCTAGGGGTCCTGTTGTAGAGTTGGTTAAAGAATAAGACAGAGTAAGGCAGCACACACCTTAGGCCAGGAGGGCCATGAGGTTGGGATAATGAACCCCAAAAATATGGCGTCTGTACCTTAAATACCCTTACCCAGAATGCACAGTGGGCAGACCACTCCCATCGGGCTGTTTCTGAGTAAAAGGGGTACCCAATGCATTTAGCCTGTTGCATTTCCAACACTTACCGGTGGTGACAGCGACACCCACGGCCAAGTGGAAACTAGCACAACCCAGCTAAACTGGTACAGAAACCAGAACTTTAGCATAATTAGTCTGAGCCAAACCGCAGCTTCAGACAAACTTAAATCTACTAAAATAATAGCGTCTGCTCATTAGGAGCAGGGCACTACATATATTTTTACATTCCAGTTTCACTTATGGATTCTCAGCTTGCTAAATGTTGTATTCACAATTGATAAATTATTGGAATGTTACATTATAACATTCATGTTCATTTTTTTTATTCCTTTACACATGAACACAGCGCCTTCCTTTTTCATTCTATACACACTACCAGCAGAGATCACTTCACTTTAAAGGGGCAGCTACATATTTGTTCATTTTCCACTTACAGGGCACCACATCTTGGTTCACATTCACAACCTCCCTAGGATATACTTAACCCCTCGATTGTCCCCTAGTGTTAATCCTTTCCATGCTAGTGTAATTTATACAGAGATCAGCGCTTTTTTTTTTTTTAGCAGTGATCACTATATTAGTGTCACTGGTCCACAAAAAGTGTCACTTAGGGTCAGATTTGTCTGCCACAATGTCGCAATTCTGCTAAAAATTGCTGATCGCCATTACTAGTTAAAAAAAAAAATGCCATAAATCAAACCCATAATTTGTAGACACGATAACTTTTGCGCAAATCAATAAACGCCTATTGGGATTTTTTTACCAAAAATATGTAGCAGAATACAGATTGACCTAAACTGATGAAGAAATTCGATTATTTACATTTTTTTTAATGGGAATGTTTTATAGCAGAAAGTAAGGAATATCGTTTTAAAATTGCGGCTCTTTTTTTTGTTTATAGCGCAAAAAATTAAAACCGCAGAGGTGATCAAATACCACCAAAAGAAAGCCTATTTGTGGGGAAAAAAGGACATCAATTTTATTTTGGTACAGTATCGCATAACGGAGCAATTGTCAGTTAAAACAACGCAGCGCCGTATCGCAAAAAAATGGCCTGGTCAGGAAGTGGATAAAACATCCCGGGGCTGAAGTGGTCAAAGGATAAGTTCACCTTTTGCGAACAATGCATGCACATATTTTTGCAGAAAGAAAATGTGCATTTATTTTTTCCCCTAAGGAGCCTGGAAAGCATTGCATCCCTGATCAGTTGATCAGATCTACAAGCTGTCAGCCGTAATGGCTGACGGTAGTTGTAGTGTCGCACTTGCACAGGAAACTGAAGGAATGATGCGGTCATGTGGATGGAGCCCCGCACACCACATCATATTCAAAGAGTGGCAGCAGGCACAGGTAGAAGATCCCCCGCTCACTGTTACAGGGAAGAGATGATAGGCTGCAGCTGCTGGAACATATTACATGTTTCACCCTAAGAGCCAGTGCACAGGCAGTCCAGCGCGTTTGGTTTTTGCGTCAAAATCGCATGGATAGTAGGTTATATGGTTTTTAAAGGCATAGTTCACACGAGTGTGGTCAGTTCCAGAACAAAAAAAAAAAAAAGAAAAGTCGAACATGCTGCAATTTCTCTGTACTGGAGCGTGGTAAAATGCAAAGACGCACCAGAATTTACCTAAACACAACAAAAACGCACTGAAGCACACGTCCTTATTTATTTAAGGTCAAGAAAAAGGGGGGGGGGGGTAAAAAAAAAAGCACTGGACTGCATCAAAAACGCACCAAAAACCCACATGTAGAAAATCATCCAGAGCGCATTCAGACTGCGTTTCTATGGTGTGAACTGGCTTTAAATGTGGGCAAAACATGCAACATGTTCCAGAAGGTGGACTTATCTATATATTTTTTTCATTTTGTTTTTTTAACACCTATGTGTACCCAGTGTAATTTATAGTTACGTTGAGATAGTAGATGCTTGGCAATTTTTGTGCTCTTTTCAAACAAGAAAAAAAATAAAATAAAAAATAAAACATTACACTTGGCTGAATACTGCCATACTATCGATATTTTAGGACGCTTCTTAGTATATGACTTCATACTTCAAGTTGCAGCAGATGTTGAGCAATTACAGTAGATTAATGTTTCATTATGTTATACTTTTCCATCATGTAAAAAGAGATTTCTCTAAACACACTAAACAGAGTGGATGAAAGAATCATCAGCTGCTGGCATTCTGTAGTTTATCTATCCTATACCTCAGATCAAATCAGATCATACCTGAAATAAGTACAGAGTGATTGGAAGGTGATAAGAGCTGAGTGAGGTTGCTTCTCCTCTGTAATCCTCTTCTACAAAAAAAAAAAAAAACACACAAAGAAAATAATCAGTAAATAGATATAGCACACATACAGCAGAATAAAAAGTGAAGGTTCTGGACTGACTATCTCAGTCTCCTGATCTCAATATCATTGAGCCACTCTGGGGAGATCTCAAACGTGCAGTTCATGCAAGACAGCCCAATAATTTACAGGAACTGGAGGCTTTGTGCCAAGAGGAATGGGCAGCTTTACCATCTGAGAAGATGAAGAGCCTCATCCACAAAAGACATCAAGCTGTCATTGATGTTAAAGGGGGGGAATACACGGTATTAAGAACTAGGGTATGTAAACTTTTAATCAGGGTCATTTGGGTAGTTTCTGTTGCCATAAATGGCTTCAGCCAAACACTAACCATGAGTGAAAGAAACGTTTTTGTTGTATTATTCATATCATCTGAAAAAAGGCCAAGAAATCAAATTCTCACAGGTTATGTAAAATTATGAGCACAACTGTAATATATATATATATATATATATATATATATATATATATATATATATATATATATATATATATATATATATATATATATATATATATATATATATATATATATATATATACATACATACACACACACACACACACATACATATACATACATACATACACACACATACATATACACACATACACACCCTTGGCAATTTTCAGATTTGACGGTCAACAAACATTTACTCACAGTGGACATAATCCTTTTTTTCTCTCTGAACAACAGATGTATCCCTCAATTAAATAAAAGTAAAGAAGCATTCTCTGCAAAGTGACTTACATTTACAAGGGGAAAAAAAACAAACAAACCAAAATGCACTGGAGCTAAACAAAAACATGGGGGGAAAAAAATGTCTGCTTGAAGGGAAAAGCCAAAACCATCACAGGAAGGAAAGAGCTCTGGGTCTCAACACCACCGTTCCGTTTGTAGGAATAGGTGGTGTTCTGTACTGAACAAGGTCACCAGCTCAGAAACGTGCCTCAAAGAGGTGATGGCAACAAGGAAAGCACCCTGTGAGTAAAGGTGGAAAGGGGAATATTTCTAATAAGTTAAAAAAGCATGATTAAGCAAGGGAGGGGTGAAAACATGTTGGCCTAGATCATGGGTCTTCAAACTATGGCCCTCCAGTTGTTCAGGAACTACAATTCCCATCATGCCTATTCATGTCTGTGAATGCCTCAGTGAAGTTTTACAATGCCTCATGGGATGTGTAGTTTCTAAACAAGTGGAGGGCCGTAGTTTGAGGATCCCTGGCCTAGATGATGTGGCCTGGATGAATCGAGCTGAGGCTGCTTTTACCCGTTAACCACTTGGGTCAGGTGAGGTTTGCAGCAGCCGGGCTAGCTCATATTTCTGCAGGTTAAAAAAAAAAAAAAAAAAAAAGCAACTTTTGAAGCCCTGAGACAACCATAGCCATCAAGTAACAAGGGGTTGTACATAGGACAAATCCTAAATAAAAAGACATAACAAAAGGAATGGGAGGCTAGTAGTCTTTGGAATAGGATAAGATTAATCCCTTGGCAGTAACTCAAGTCCAAAAGTTGATCCAGACCTGACTGAAAACAGGCCGGCATTCTCCCATAGAGCATGTCCTGGGGTGAAAGGTTCTTTCCTCACACCAGGTACAGAATACCATCCACGTGCAATAGTAGACACCTGGAAAGTAGACTACCTAACCTGTTACCAGCATAGGAATCGCTGATTCAGAGAGACACCCGTTTGACAAGACATGGGCTTCAATAGCCATGCTGGTAAAGACATAAAACTATTTGAGAACTTTATCTTGCACGGTATTTGCGCAACAATTTTTCAAACGCGCTTTTTTTGGGGGGAAAAAAAAAAGTTTCATGAATTAAAAGACAAAACAGTAAAGTTAGCCCGAGTAAATAGATAGATACCCAACATGACACGCTTTAGAAATTGCACACACATGAAATGGCGTCAAACATTGGTACTTAAAAATCTCCATAGGCAACGTTTTAATTCAATTTTTATTTTTTTTGCAGGTTACCAGTTTAGAGTTACAGAGGATGTCTAGTGTTAGAATTATTGCTCGCACTTTAAACGCACTCGGCGATACCTCATGTGTGGTTTGAACGTTGTCTACATATGTGGGGGGGACTTGCGTGTGCGTTCGCTTCTGAGCGCGAGCTACCGGGTACAGGGGCATTTTATACATTTTTTTTTTTGATTGTTTATTTTACTTTATTATTTTTATACTTTCTCTTTTACATATTTTTTTTTTTTGATCACTTTTATTTCTATTACAAGGAATGTAAACATCCCTTGCAATAGGAATGTGGTGCGTGACAGGTCCTCTTTATGGAGAGATGTGGGGTCAATAAGACCCCATTTCTCTCCTTCAGACTGGAAACCATGAGATCAAAAAAAATATATAAATTCACGATCTCATGTTTACCAGTCGTGATCGCGGCTTTGTTTACAATCGCGGCCCGGACGTGATGTCATAACGCCGCACCCGGGCATCCGACGGTCAGAGATGACTGGTGACCATCTGGTCACTGGAAATGTTTATGGTCGTCATCTGGCGGCGGCCCATTCTTTCTCCGGATGTTGGAGGACAAATTGTATGTATTAGCGGGTGACCTGGTTAACTGCAGGTTTCAGGAGCCTGTAGCCACCTGTCCCAAATCTTGGTGTATTTTGACAGGCAGCCTCTATGACAATAGGGAAGTTTTTTTTATAAGGTGGACTGTTATTCACTTCTACTATCCAGTTATTAAACTCAGGTGGGTTCGCCCTCATCCAATGCCTGGCTATAACTTTTTGCACAGAGAACTGTTTTTCATTTAGGAACATTTTAGTAAACGTATCCATATCTGGCTCTGGGAAAATACCCAGAAGACACGGTTTGGGGTGCATAGTTAGGGGGAGCCCATGGTGTCATGTAGGAACTGCACTACTTGTGTTCAGAAACCTTGAGCTCTTGGGAAACTCCAGATTAAGTGATAAAAAGTCCCTGCTTCTTTTGGTTGCATATCGGGCAATTGGCGGGTTGATCGCGTTTATACCTAGATATACAAGTGGTGTGAGGTAGGATATAGTTGATAGATAGTGGTGTGAGGCATGATAGGTGTAGTATATAGATCACTCCACCCCTCCTCCGTAATGCCCATATCCTCCGTAATGCCCATATCTCCCTCCCATCTAACCTTCCATGCATATGCTGACGTGGAGGACAGGGGGGAGTAGCAGCATGTTGTAGAAAATAGATATCAGTTTTTTGGGATCGGAGCTTCTAATCACCTCCATAAGAGGGTTATTTTCCAATTGGAGGCTGCCAGAGGGGAATTGTGCTCTAAAAGCATGACGGATTTGCAAGTACCTGAACTACATTCGGTTTAGTAACTCGTACTCGGATCTCAATCTGTCAAAAGTTTTTAGTTCTCCATTATGAGTAAGGTGAGAAAAATAAAAAAAACACTCCCCTGGAGCTCCGCAGCTCCGTGTCGGGAATTGAGCAGAATTCTGGGAGAGGAGAGCTGTATTATGCCATAGAGGGGTCAAATTGTGTGTGGGGTAGTTTAAGCTTGTCTGACACGACGTCCCACACGCATCTATAATGGTAGATTAGTGATTGTTGAGCTCCTGTGATCTCTGCACCCCTTACTCCCCCTACGACTGCAACAAAGGGATCTGTTGTTGAGTGTGACCATTTAGGACATAGAAAGAGCAGTACCCTAGCCCTGTCAATTTTGTCTATGGTGGAATAACTGACAATTGTGAAGCTAAATAGTACATTACAAATGTGGTAGAGCCATCCCACCAAGATCTGTGGGTTTTTTCCAATCTGCACCAGGGCAGTTTATGTCTGTTATCACCCCATAAAATTGGTACGGCCGCACTCTTAAATTTTCTAATGGCAGTTGCAGGGAGAAGATGACCGGTCCGCTATCACGGGGGGAGAGCTGCAGGAACAGGTTATATTTTCCACCTTAAAAACGTGCAACATGTTCCCAAAGATGAACTTCTCCTTTCATTTAAATCACTTTGCAGATGTCAGTTTTCTCTTCCACATGAAAAAGTCTATTTTTCAGTCTTAAAGTCTGAGTTCACTTTTTAGGCAAAAATAATAAATGCACATATTTTTGTAGAAAAAAAAAAAAACACACACATTTATTATTTTTTCCTGCATGAGTCTGGAAAGCATTGAACTTGTGATCAATGGATCAGGGGTGCAACGTACAAGTCCTGCAGCTTTCAGCCTATACCTCTAATATGGGCTGACTGTTTAAAAGCTGCAGTGATTGTGAATGAACTACGAGAGCGCTCATCAGTGTCCTCACAGTCCATTCAGAACTACAAGCCGTCAGCTGCAGTTGCTGACGATAGCTGTAGTCTATTGAGTCACAGGAAATTTGGAGGAGTCCAACATGGCCACACTGTTTTTGCCTTGCTGGTGCGGCGAAAAGATCCCCCGCCCACTGTCACACTGAGGGGGAGAGGCTGCAGGAGCTGGAACATGTTACACCCTAAATATGGGTAACATTTTCCAAAAAGAAGTAAGGTGTGAAGTTACCTATAGCAACAGAAAAATAAGTCACCTTGTGATCTGGTTTCAGCAAAAATAAATGCGCTTACTCGCTATGGAAACAAAATATATTCATACCATTAAGGAAAACAGGCGATCACGTCTAGCCATGCGATCAGGAAAAAAAATAGCAGCTCCGTTCAGTAAAGTATTTGTAATTTCCTCTTTCAGTGCTTTGGAATACAAAGTTGATGTGTCCATGTTGTCCATAGCTGAAATGGGATACAAATCAGTTACATACAGTGAACAACCAATAAGATTATCTTTTCTGTTTGTGGCCCTACATAAACCTCTTTAGGCCTCATTCACACAGTCGTAAAAGCCAAAAACACATTTACAAGTTTTTTTTATTTACGGATCTGAAGGCAGCTGCATTCTTTTCAAAGAAGACATTCACACACTGCATTCAGATCTGTAACACAAAATCCAAAAATCTGCGTCTGTGGACAAATGTATACATGTATGCCAGATGCATGCATTTAGGACAGTTTTACACAAGTATTAACTGATCATTACACAGGACCTTTTTTGCCAGAAAAATAATATGCACAATAAGATGACTACAATTTTACAGGCATGTGAATGTAGCCTATTTACAGGTTCCCTGCAGGTATTCCCCCTCCCTTTATAAAATGTCTTTTTTTGAGAGCCGTGTGCCTATAAATTTGTTTCCCCCAAAAGCATTAAGGAAAAGCCGGCTTTGTTGAACATCTATTGAGCTTTTAGAAATTCTTGACTTTGACTTCTGAGTACCCTGTTGGACAGTCAGTAATAGGTGCTTTAAGGACACCCAAAGCTCATGCTTCAGCCACCAATTTGTGAGGGATACCCAAGAAGGTCAACTGCTAAACTACACCAATATTGAGAAAAGGGTGCTGATAAAACTGGTGCATTTGCCTTTGATTTGCTACTATTTTCTGAACAATGGGCTACATAAATTATTTACTGTATCCTTACCAACAATAAAAGCAAAAAGTCTGTGTTCATTTAATGGAAACCATTATCTAATTGCTGATTGATTATCTTTGATGGTTTTCTACCGGATATGCAAAGCTCATATTTATAGTATTGTGAATATGGATATCAACATGCATGCTACAGGTAATCTCAATAATACACTGCTGAAAAACATTTAAAATCAATGCTAATGCCACTTAAAGGAACAGATGGCATTATAAAACATGAATGTCTTTTTTTTTTTCTCACCATCACACAAGTGTGTGTACAGCTCTTGAGCAGACTGGGATTGGATCTGATTATTAGGAGCAGGATTCCTTGTTGTCAGTACACTGAAGCAGCTCTGAAGTAACTGAAGCAGGATAGTCTGAGCACAGATACATTCTTCTCTTTGGCTTGAGAGAAAAAATAAATATATTTAATTTGAATGAATCGAAATAAAGATCCCCAGAAAACTTTGTACTTTTTTTTGTCTATGAAGCTTAAATATACTAAAACTACATAATAAAAAAGATCTTGCAAGTAATAGGCCAATGGTTTAATCTCAAATTTACCAAATATTACAGCAATGGCATCCTCCATATTTTCTTTAAAGTGGTATTAAAACAGTTGTTTTTTTAAACAACCATGCAGCTCCGAATCCCTTCTTTTCGGGTCCTCCGCCGGCGCTTCCGGCTGCTCCCCCCTCGACCAGTGCCCCCCCAAGAAAGCCCCTTGCCCTGGGAGCACCGCTGCATGCTCGTTCCCAAGCTGCTGCTCTGTCTCTCCATAAGACACACCCCCGCCATCCCTTCATTGACTCACTGGCTGTGATTGACAGCAGTAGGAGCAAATGGGCTCCCGCTGCTGTCTCGGGCCAAGGAGGAGGGAGAGTGCTGAGACAGCCAAGGCTATCGTGAACATCGCTTGATCGGAGGGCTGCACACAGGTTTTTTTTACCTTAATGCATAAAATCCCTTTAGAACCACTTTAAAAGGTCTCCTTTAGGCATTGAATCAACATTTTAAATACTGCATCAGCAAAGATTTGTTTTTTAGCTCACTGGGCAACTCTCAGGCATAGCTGCCTATAAAAAGGTTGAACAGAGGAATACGTACACCAATAAAACCTGAAAAAGAAAACTCTCTGCACCATTAGAGAATTTTTCAGCTTTCAGAAAGTGCACCACACCTGCAAGATGTAAAAGATGTCTATGGCTCAGTGCAGCTAACCCCCAGGAAAGCCACAGCCGCAGGTATAAGCAGCATTATATGGGGGTTCGGGACAGTAAGGATTAATTTACATTTGCTGTTTGGGGGGGGGGGGGGGGTAAAACACCATAGTTCTATATACCAGAAAAAATATCTCCTGTGGGACTTTGTTGCAGCAAGACACAAAATTATACAAAAATTAAAAAAATGTGGTTGAATCTTCTGGCAATCCATGTGTACAACATGGCCTTTCCCCCCCCCCCCCTATGTTGGAGGATGGGCGATTGGCAATTTCCTCACAACACAGAGTGGCATATGTGTATTTATTTGCCATGTATAACAAGGCAATATGAAACTATGTGCATTTTCGGTAACTATATTTGAATGTGTGTGTATGTTTTATCAGTTTTGTATAATAAACATTGATTTTTTTTATTAAATTTTGTATAATTTTGTGTCTTGCTGCAAAAAAGTCCCACAGGAGAGATTTTTCTCTTGCATAGCAACATTTAGGGCGAGAGCAGCTGTAAACTCGCACATTACTCACATCATTTGGTTCTAACCCCATAGTTCATTGTGGCCCACGAGCCATTACCAAATCACTTAAAGTGATTGTAAAGGCAGAAGGTTTTTTTATCCTAATGCCTTCTGTGCATTAAGATAAAAAAAAAAAAAAAAAAGCTTTCTGTGTGCAGCAGCCCTCCTCAGCCTCCCTAACATTTGCCTTAGCTCCCTCTGGATCTAGTGATGTTGCAGGAATGTCTCGGCTGCCCAGGGCTCCCTTCCTCATTAGCAGAAACAGCAGCGTGGTGCCATTGGCTTCTGCTGCTGTCAAAGTCAGTCAGCCAATGAGGAGAGAAAGGGGACGGGGCCAGGCCGCGGCTCAGTGTCTGAATGGACACATGGAGCTGTGACTCGGCTCGGGTGCCCCCATATCAGGCTGCTTGCTGTGGAAGCACTCAAAAGGAGGGAGGGGCCAGCAGATTCAAAGAGGGACCCGAGAAGAGGAGGATCGGGGCTGCTCTGTGCAAATCCACTGCACAGAGCAGGTAAGTATAGCAGGTTTGTTATTTTTAACTAAAGAAAAGAAAAAAAAAAAAAAAACAAGACTTTACAATCACTTTAAGTGGCCCTTGCTTTTCAAAAGGTTGAGCGCCCCTGGGTAAGAGTTTTGCTGTTCTTGTCAAAGAACATTCAGGGGAAGTACAACTTACAGAGCAAACAAAAGAAAACACAAACTATGGAATCATATACAAAATGTTGCCATGTTCAAAAACTTACATATCTTGTAGCTTTTTGTAACATTTCCAGAGCAGATCCAAATTTAAGAAAGATAAATCGAGAAGAGATCGATGCCTTGATTGATTCTCTTTTTCCTGCACCCAAAAAATAAAAAAAATAATACTGTAAAGTTGCACAAATACGCAAGCCATTTTAAAATTACTTTTCCGTAACATTTGCTAAAACATTGTTAGCTAAATAACTGACTTGGAGAGCATTTTTGCGCTTAATACTGGCGTTTCACTTTAGGAGGAAATGTGTGCTTTGGCCATGGAAGGCAAAGGGACAGATTCACATTATGGTGGCTACACTAGGCACTTAGAGCCTAACTCCAGGTTTCACATATGATCCAATATATTGCTTTTGGCACCATTAAAAATATAGGTGAAAGCATATCCCTGTGTCCCAGAGCATGGGGTGCAGGCTTGTCCTGATACCAATCCATAAGGCTAGTAAATGTAAAGAGGAAAGGATCACTGCTACTCCCAACCAGCCCAGGTAAATAAACAATAAGGAGCAGCCTAGCCTACTTGTCACCACCAAACCACACACACTGATACATTTCACCCCACCCACTAGGGCTTTGTCATAGGCCTTATGACTAAACTACGTTGGGTGGAGCATAATGCACCAGGGTGTCTGGTTTCGTGAAGAAGTAGGCTGAGATAGCTCCTTAATGTTTATTCACCTGGGCTCGTAGGGAGTAGCGGCACCCCTTTCCTCTTTACATCCAGGTTCAATTAACTTTAAATAGTTTGTTTGGACCAACATATTTTGTTCACCAATACATGCACCCATTGTCAGAGCTGTATAAAAACTGTATGTTGAATTACTGTCCCAGAAACAAAAATTGATTTAGGGCTGAGCACTGCTCAGCCATTCACAGGAAGCTCTTTATTTTTTAAACACGTCTGTCGCTGGTAAACTCTGGTGAAGAGACAGGCAGATGACATTACAATCTCCACCTCAGCCAAATAGAGGAAGCTTACTGAGGGTGCAAGAGTGTAAAGCTGAAAGGGTCCAAAAATCAACCAGTGCCCTTTATACAAGAATGACAACCACCCCAGTTTATAACTAGCTTTTGAAGTAAGGTGCACATGGAAGGGCATTGCACAGTACAAACAGAAAATTTCCCAGCAAATTCGTGCAATTAAAACCCATGTTTATTTATGTAAATTGTTAGATGCATAGTGCCAAATAGTTTTTTTGCAGACTTACTGATAAGTGGGATGGAAAATTCTGTTTGTTTGGACTGTGCACTGTCCTTCCATGTGCACCTTATTTCAAAAGCTAGTTATAAATTGAGGTGGTTGCCATTCTTGTACAGCTTGTTTGTTGAATTTGTTTTAGGGACACAATGGACCTCTAGCTGCCATTGTGCTCTTGCTGGCCTTTTAATGTGTCCCTCTGGGCACACCTGCCCTTTATTTATACACTGCTATATCTGCCTCAACTTAGAGACTCTCACAATTAAAGAACAAGTTCACCTTTCATTAAAAAACAAATGCACATTTTTTTTTTTTTTTTTTACCTGCAAAAAGATGTGCATTTATTATTTATTAAAACAGGAGACTGAAAAAGTATTGTACCTACAGTCAGCAGATTGCAGGGGCAATGTCAGGATCCTGCTCACACTGGCCCCCAGCTCTGTTGCCTGTACCTCAGTATAGGCTGTCATTTTTAGATTTTCAGGCAGGGTGAATGAGCTTTGAGCATGCCTGCAGTTCACTCAAATTACAAGTCTCTGCCACTGGGGCAAAGGATTCCTGTGAATGAATGACGTGTTTTTTTCAAAATCGGACAGTGGTTTGTGGGGGGGGGGGGGGGGGACCTCTGTCTTCTGAGAGAAAAAAATATGGTGAAAAGTCTGAAAAGGGTGATTTCAACCACATAAAACATGACTTTTTTCCTGAATTTTTTTCCTTCATCTGGAATCAAACGATACCAAATTTTCCTCTAGTTATGGCAAAAATATATGGTGTAGAAACACAGGTGTATATATTAAGATTTTGTTCATCAAGCTTTTGACATTACAACAGACACTATGATATGACAACATAGGCCCAATCATTGAAAATATACTAACAGACACCCAAAATGTATCTTAGGGTTACTTGAAATTAAAGGAAAGAAAAAAAAAAAAAAAAGAAGATCTGACACCTGTGAAGTGTGGCACAGAAGGCATTAAAAACCTCATACACACACAGCTTGCCATGCCATTTATTATGGCTACCAGAATATCAACAATACAAATCATGAATATGTGCTATACACAACTGACAAAGCTTAAAGATTATTATGTGAACCCTCACTTTGTAAAACAACCCATACAGTATACACACACTCACATAATAGGATTTTTATGTCATACTTGCTTGTAAAATCCTTTTCTTTGAATACATCATGGGACACAGAGTTAGGCTAATATTCATTACATGCTGGGTTATACTTCATCTCCAGGTGAATGAACACTGGTAGACCAACGGTCTTGATCCCCTATATAACCCCTCCCATACAGGAAGCACTTCAGTTTTGTAGCAAGCACTGAATCCTCAAAAAAGAGGGGAGGGATTTCTGTGTCCCATGATGTACTCAAAGAAAAGGATTTTACAGGTAAGTATGACGTAAAAAATTGGATCTTTTTCACTCACCGTAAAATCAATTTCTCGGAGTTCGATAGACACCGCGCCTCCTTAAATCTTGACCATTGGGTTATATCACCTCTGCAGGAGTAGGACTAGGCAGAACAAAAAAAACACCTGGCTATGCCCATGGGCTGTCCTTAGTCGGTATATAGCCCCCTCCCTGCTCTAGGTATTCAGTTTAGTAGCAAGCAGTAATCAAAGTATCAAAAACTCCATATAGGGGTGGGCGATGTGTCTGTCGGTCGAACCCAGAGAAATCCTTTTTTTTTACAGTGAGTACAAAAATCCAATTTTCTTAGTCATTCATCGACCGACACAGCACCTCCTTAATCTTGACCATTGGGACTTCCAAAAGCAGTGCCAAAGAAAAATGAGGGGTGGGCAAAATGACCCAAGGATACCCACAAGAGCCCTAACCAGGACACAGGAGCCCCATCTGAAAAAATAGTTAAAGAAAAAACGCCCCTTATGAGGGATCCCCCTCTTAAACAGCAGCCTTCAAAACGTTGCGGCCAAAAGAAGCATCCGCAGATGCTTTATAGAATTTAGTGAAGGCGAGTGGCCGCCTTGCAAACTTGTGATATAGACGCTTTATGACGGAAGGCCCAAGAAGTACTAAGCGCCCGAGTAGAATGCACTGTGACAGGAAAAGGAAAAACCCAACACATAATAGAATAGGCTTGAGTCACAGTCTGTCTGATCCATCTGGAGATGGTAGCCGAAGAAGCTGGCAGCCCTTTCCTTGGTCATTGTGTAACCAAAAGAAGTGAGTCTGACCTCCGGAAGGACTTAGTGGATTCCAGATACACCCGAATCGCACAAACCACATCCAAGGTATGCAAAGCAAATTCCTTGGAATGAGCCGGCTTGGGACACAAGGACGGCAACACATGTCCTCATTCAAATGGAAGTCAGAGACAACCTTGGGCATAAATGACAGACAGGGACGAAGAACCACTTTATCCCTATGGAGTACTAAATAGGGACTACGACAGGATAATACCGCCAACTCCCTTATTGTCCAGATTGCTCGAAAGCAGACTCATCTGCCGGGCACTTCACAGAATCCTGAGCTTTAAGCTCTTCCCCATCCTCAACCCATTCCTGCTCCAGACGACGAGACTCCAGAGAGGGGGATCTGTCACGCTTCTTACCACCCTGCGGGATGGAGGCAATCATGCCAGCAATCTTGTGCTCTAACCCAGCTAGGGCCGAGGACAGTTCATCCTTAGTAATAAAGGGTGAAGCAGCAGCGTTGACTGTAAGCACAATACCAGATAGGCACAGCGGCTCAGATTGCCCGGGAGCTTCTGGTCTTTCAGGGGATAAAACACTAGGGATACGACTAGGTTCATCAGGAACTACTGGCGAGATAGGCGTGCCCTTCCCTGTGGTGTTAGTCCCACTCCTCTATTTGGAAGACATTCAATGCCACAAACAAAGGCGTACTTGGGTGTAGTTAAAACAGCTCAAAAGGGAGACCTTTAAATAGGGCTCACAAAGCCCCTATGCAACAATCCTGCTAAGCACCTTTAGCCTGCCAAGCAACACCTGTTGACTCACGTGACCCATGTAAGGAGAAATTAACCACTGCAAGTGTCTGTTCAGAGCCTGCTCTGTGTCTCACAGCTGCTTTCTGGAAATACCACATGCTTGGCATACACAGATTAAATAAGCTGGGTGTGCGCCGGAACGTTCTATGTGTGCATGGGCGTGACTATATTCGTGTACGACGCAAATCTTTGTGAGCCCACATAAAGGCTACGGCGCACGTGCAGCGAATCTGCGTGTGCCATGAGGGCCAAACAAACAACTGCTGAGCCCAGTGGCGCTATTGCGAACGCACGTGCACCATGGCTAACTAAGGCAAAATGGTACACTGTAATGTGCCATCCTACAGGTAAAAAACAGCCAGACACAAGCAAATAAGTTACATTTTGAAAACACCCACAGCTAGCCCAGAACTCCCCCGTAGGTTCACCGCACACAGGTGTCCAGCCTTTAGCTAGCTTGACTGATTATTTTATTATTGTGGGGTGTCCCAGTTATTGTAACAAAGGGGTTTCACTTACCCATCCAAGAGCAAGGCCATTTAGGAACTAAGGGCCCAATCTTCACCTATTGCGGCAGGTTCCTGTCACTTGGACCTTCAAGGACTGGGTACCCTTTCATGTTTAGGGTCCACTCCCATGGACCTGTACAGCACCCTGCAGGAAATGCCTTAGCGCTGTAGTTTCCAGGAGGGTACAGCACCCAGAGGCCACATTACAGGCAAAACCTTGCAGGATCTTAAATCTTCTTTGCGAGGCTTGGGTAGCATTTATCCAAGCATAAAAGTCTGTGTCAAATGGATAATCAAAAGTATTGGACAAGGATTGGTTCCAAGATAATTGATGTTTGTATAGTACCATCATCCCAAAATTGAAAAGTACAAAGTAGCCTGGAGATACGGGACTATCAAAAAGGTAAACACTTATGAAGTTCACAAAAAAAATAAAAAAAAAATATACATATATATATATATATATATATATATATATATATATATATTTATATTAATAATAATGTCAAATGGATCCGATCGGTCAATCCCTTGATTAATTTTTGGAACCGTTTATGGGACTAGAAACCGTGCCATCCATCTTGCAGACACTGAAAAAACTGAAGTGCTTCCTGTATGGGACGGGTTATATGGGGGAATCACTTCTTGTCTAAAGACCTTTGGTCTACCAGTGTCTATTCACCTGGAGATGAAGTACAACCCAGCAGGTAATGAATATTAGCCTGACTCCGTGTCCCATGATGTATGAAAAAGAAATGTGTATTTTTTTTATAAGTAATCACATGACCTCTGTTGTCAGCTGCATAAGGGGCTTGGAGTGGCTGGGGTGAAAAATGCAAGGGGGTGTGTGAACAAAAAGCCAGAGAAAGAGCAATACACTTATCTTCCCAGTGAAGAGCTGTGCATGGTGGGGGGGTGTGGTAGGAGAAAAACTGACAATGCTGGGATGAATGTGCTTCTCTGTCTAGTGTGGACAGTTTTAAATAGGAAAGCAGGCGGACTGGCAGGTTCACCAGGTATTTCACACAAAAGGAAGAAATACAAAGAGAACTGGAAACCTTTTAGCACAAGTACATGGTACAACAGACACATCAGGAATAGGAATTGTTGGGGTACACTTTAATCTTTATCTAGGAATTGCAACATCATACCAGTTATAATGGCTTGTAAAGTTCTACAAGTAAGGCAAGGCTATCTTTGTACCTGGGATTGCGGAGACTTACCATATCATGTGCCAGCTGCTGAACAAATAGCAGAGTTTTTAGAATGAGGGTCATTCCACATACGCTATCAGATGGCAACTCTTTACACTTCAAACATGTCACATTCATGTCAATTTTAGCCTCCAGTGGTCTGCGATAACCAAAAGCACTGATACCTTGCACACCTAAGCGCTCTGCAGTTTCTTCCCGTGTGCAGAGGAACTTCACCATCCAGTACTAGTGAGGAAAATTTGAGACAGATTAGTGCAGTGAGTCAGTGAAACTGATAACAAAAACTGATATGATGAAATGTTTACAGCCATTATCATCCATGTTATCAACAAGTTCTGCAGCCCAACAATGTATTACAAAGTCAATAGGGTTCAGAATTATAAAGAAAAAAACAAGGATATGCAAACTAACTTGTAAATTCTAACAAAAGTAATACTATGGTTTTGGGCCATTTTACAACTTCTGAGATTAACCACTTCAGCCCCGGAAGATTTGGCTGCTCAATGACCAGGCCATTTTTTGCGATACGGCATGGCGTCGCTTTAACTGACCATTGCGCAGTTGTGCGATGCTGTACCCAAACAAAATTGACTTCCCTTTTCCCCACAGATAGAGCTTTCTTTTGGTGGTATTTGAACACCTCTGCAGTTTTTATTTTTTGTGCTATAAACAAAAGAAGCAATCATGATAAACAATAAATAATGAACCCATGTCAGTGACCACAAAAAATGACTAGCATCATAAGGATGTCCAACAAATAAGTGCTCAACATAGGAGTGTCCGGGGGCGTGGCCAGCGACCGGGATGGACGTGTTCAGCCTGAGCTCCGTCCGTGCCGCACACATCCTGCAGTAATCCTGCGACCCAGACCAGCATCCAGGGGTCTCACCTACCCCAGCAAGACTAGGGGACCCTCGTGCCCACCGGGAGATGGTCAAATACGGCCCACCTATGGAGGATGCCCCAGGATTTGCGTTCCCGCCACCGACATGCGGGATGAGACAAGATGGCGCCAGCCACAAGGGGCACACACACAGCCCCAGCCTGCCTCTTCCTCAGTATCCTGGAGCCAGATCGTAGAGAGGGGTAAGTCAAAGAAGTCACCCCCTGCCCTGAGCCCAGAAGACCCCCTGCTACACTCTCCTAATGAGGACACAGATCCTGATATACACGCAGCAAGCGCTGCTGACACAGGCCCTGCAGAGCCGTGCCTAGCCCAGATTATGGAGGCCATCCAGCACAGCCATGCATCCCTTACTTCACAAATGGACACTATAAAGACTGAGCTATCCTTCCTTAAACATGACGTCCACACCATACGACACAGGGTGCAAAATGCAGAGCAACGCATAAGTGATTTAGAGGCTGAGTCTCGTCCTTTGCAGGGCTCAGTCAGAGTTGAAGCAGGCCCAGGTATCCACCAGTGATAAGCTCACTGACATGGAAGACCGTTTAAGGAGAAAATCTACGCTTTCTGGGGTTCCCTGAGGGGGCTGAGGGCAGAGAGCCGGAGGCATTTATGGAACACTGGCTGACTACGGTATTTGGTGCCAACACCTTTTCACCTATATTTGCCATTGAACGGGCGCACAGGGTCCCCAATGCGCCCCCTACCACCCGGAGCTCCTCCGCGTGCCATTATTATCTAACTGCTTCACTTCAGGGACAGGGAAGCGGTCCTTAGAGCAGCTCGGGAAAAAGGCAAACTCTCCTTTAATGGCAATGGCATTACGATATTCCCAGACTTTTCCGTAGCTACGCAGAAACAACGAGCCACATTTTTAGCCATAAAACGCAGATTGCGGGAGCTTCACCTTCCATACGGCATGCTTTATCCTGCACGCTTGAGAATTGTATATCAAGGCAAAGCATACTTTTTCACAGATCCCAAGGAGGCGTCCCACTGGGTGGATACCCTGGGACATACGAATCGCAGAGATCAGAATGGGAGATCTCCCCCAAGTTGAAATATCCGTGGTCTTTCTGAATATCTGGGTATATGCCAGCCTATCCTGATGATAAGCACATGGGGGTATGGACAGAAGAAGATGGTTGACTATTCCGTACCCAGCACCTTCTGTTAATCCATCACGCTGACCACTTTCTCCTTCCTAACCTCCTGATACATGTCCAACCCCCCCCCCCCCTTCCTTTTTGCATTTGCCTCAGATTGGCCACATTTTTCTTTTTCAGTAGACTCTGGGTAACTACATATACTTACAGTATTCAGACACACAGATGGAAGCATATGGCTGAGAACTGTTACACGTTCCACAGGGTTTGAAAAGGTCCTACTCCATGGCCCCCATGCCTGGCAAGTTCGGTTATGGGAACAAAGCTCTCATAGGTTTGGGAATGGGAGCCGGGAAGGTTAGGGTGGGGGGTAAAATTGGGAAACTGTTTATGTTTTTGTTTTTCTATGTTACTGCTGCTATGCAACACTGGTATTCACAACCTTCTATGCTGCTAACCTATGCACAGACGGGCCCACGAGGCAATATGGTACTAATTTTAGTCTGCAAAAGACAGATGCAAATGTTTGAGATGGGGTGTTCCTCTCGAGGCGCGCTGGACCCTGAACTGTTGGAACTCCCGGTGGGCTCTGAGAGAAGGACCCCAGCATACATGCGTTACTCATATAAATGTCTAGATTACCTAGTATCATGGAATGTTAGGGGGGCTTAACTCCAAGGTGAAACGTTCATTGATGTTTGACTACCTAGCGAGACATAACCCGCATGTGATCCTTCTCCAGGAAACTCACCTCCAGGGATCTAGAGTTATGGCCCTAAAGAGGGTGAAAAATTGTTTACGCCCTACACTCCACATACTCCACATATGCCAGAGGTACGTCCATACTTGTAGTCAAATCAGCTTCTATTAGCATTAAACAAGTCAAAACTGACCCACATGGCTGCTATGTCGTTGTGGTACTTGAATTCTTAGGTAAACCTTACACGATTACCAGCTTATATGCCCCTCCCCCATTCACAAAGATTTTTTTTGAACGAGTGATGACTTCAGTGCTGGCAATGGTGGAAGGCCCCCTGTTGATGGCAGGCGACTAACACGGTCCTTGATAATGCTATAGACAGGTTCAAGTGCTCTACACTACCCCCCACGCAGAAAAGGATCTCAGAGAGGCTGAGGCTGCAAACTCGGCAGCTCCCTCTTCTGAAACACATACCACCTGGAAACATAAATCCAGAGAACTGGATCTGGTCCTCTTAGAACGCACTCAGAAAAAAACTGCTATACCAAAATCAGCGAATTTTTGAATTTGGGGACAAAAACAGTCGATTACTAGCATATCTATCTAGACCTGACTATCAACCATGTAGCATTCCACGGATTAAGACTATGGAGGTTATAGTAGTGGAACAAAATGAGGAGGTGATAGCCACATTTGTTCAATTCTACTCAACATTATATGCTACTAAGGCACATTACACCATTGTGGAATTGGATGACTATCTAGCTGACATATCCTTGCCACAGCTTCAGAATGAACAGGCTGCATTGTTAGACGAACCACTGACAGAGGAGGAAATTGGGGAATCCATTCAATCGTTTGCCAAGTATAAAACGCCAGGGTTGGATGGATTCCCTATAGAATGGTATCTGAAATTTAAAGCGGTTCTGCACACATTTCATTTAGTAAATCTCTTTGCCTTCCAAATCAGGCAAAGAGTACTAAATGAAGTGTGTGTTTTTTTTTTTTTTTTTTTTTCCCCACTTACCTTGTAATCGCTGACTTCCTTTCCTCTGTCTCTGCAGCGGTGGACGGGGTCTCTGCTTCGATCGTCGTCACACCGCACTGTCTCCTGGGATCTGGTGTCATTGATCCCAGGAGTCAGTGCGGACATCTTCCGAAATCTCGCGAGATGTCGGACACATCTTCCGAAATCTCGCGAGATGTCGGCAGATGTGCCGACATCTCGCGAGATTTCGGAGAACGTGAGCTGCACTTTGCCGTTACTGCTCACGCGCAAGCTCGGCGCAGTAACGGCGGTGCATGCTGGGCCATCTAAAGTGCCTGTGGGGTTTCACATGCCCACAGGCAAGATGGCACCCAGCAGGAAAGGGTTATATAAATTATTTTATAGGAGGAAAACCGGGAGCAATCAATTATGAAGATGGAACATGTGAGTCCCCCAATTTACCTCCTAATCCTTAGCATTGTATTCCAAAAAAAAAAAAAAAACACACAGTGCAGAACCGCTTTAAGGAAATGCTCATACCACATTTGCTTAAGGTTTACAATTATGCGATGATGGGACAGTTACCGCCTTCCATGTAGGAGGCGCTGATTGTCCTTATTCCTAAACCCCATAAGGATCACTTACTTTGTGAATTCTACAGGCCCATATCACTGATTAATTCTGACATGTGAAAATCCTGGCCAAGGTGCTCGCCCGTAGACTGAACACAGTCATCACCACTATGATCAGTGCAGACCAGACTGGGTTTATTCCTGGGCGATCCACCTCTATTAACCTCCATAGACCGTTGACAAACCTGCAGGCTACCCATGATAAGATAGGTTCTAGGGCTCTGCTGGCCCTAGACGCACACAAAGCCTTTGATTCGGTTGAGTGGCCGTATCTGCTGGAGGTCCTGGCGAAGTTTGGGTTCGGGACAATTTTTATCCGATGGGTACAACTCCTTTATCTGAAACCCACGGCTAGATTGAAAGTAAACGCATCGGTGCCTGCTCCCTTTCTGATTAAGAGAGGCACCAGACAGGGATGCTCCTTGTCACCGCTTCTATTTGCGCTAGCAATAGAACCCCTGGCTGAGCTGATGAGATCCAGTAGGGAGGTTCAGGGACTGACGATTAGGGGTCTAGAAGAGAAAGTATCACTGTATGCGGATGACATGTTAATATACCTATCGGACCCCCAGTCGTCTCTCCCGGCCCTGCTGGAGATCATTCAGAGGTTTGGACACTTCTCTGGATTCCGGGTTAACTGGGATAAATCCATTCTGTTTGTGATGGATAGAGAAGCGACAGTAACACTGCCCCCTTCTTGCCCACCACAGATAGTCACCTCCTTTCGATACCTAGGGGTCCTGATCCAACATCCATCATCCTCTTATGTAAAAATGAATCTAGATCCTCTCATTGGTAGAATGAAAAATACAGCGAAGACGTGGACCAACCTCCCTCTGATGCTGCTAGGCAGAATAAATATATTTAAAATGATTTTCCTGCCAAGATTTCTATACATCCTACACAACTCACCAGTGTACATTACCAAAGCCAAATTTAAGGAAATAGATTCAATACTTACCATGTTTATTTGGAAAGGAGGAGCAGTTAGGATAGCCAAGAGCACTTTGCAACTAGCAGTGTTGGAGGGAGGGCTGGCCCTGCCATGTCTTCAAACACATTATGTTGCTTCACAATTGACCCATGCACATTGGTGGTTCCATCCAGAAGCCAACAATGCAGCCACGGCCCTGGAAGCAGCTATACTCACCTCCTACGAATCCCTTCAAAATTGAATCCACCGTATGTCCCTTAGGGGGAAGGAGGGCACTTCTGTTCTGGCAATGACCCTTAAAATCTTTAGGCTGACAAAAATGCTACCACCCGCTGAGCCCAAAACCTACTCACCTAACACCCCATTATGGGGAAACCCAAATCTGCAGGAATGTTTCCGCAGACCTGATGGGGGATACTGGTCCAGGAAAGGAATAAAGACAATAAAGCATTTATTCGTAGACAATAGGTTCCGATCCTTTGATGAATTTCGCCAGGACTATCAGCTGCCAAGTACAACCTACTTTTTATACCTACAGATACGCCATACAGCGGCTGCACAGTTCGGCCTGCATAATGTGAATATTCAAACCTCTCAGATGGAACGAATGATAAGGGATCAGTCACATACTAAACTAGTTTCGACATACTACAGATCCTTATTGCACTCTACTACCCTCAGACTAAGTAACACGGCTGACAAATGGAAGACTGACATCCCGGAGTTGACGGAGGACATCTGGCAGGAGATACTTCCACTCCAGGTGCCCTCGGTCATCTCTTCTCGGGATAAGGTTATACAGACAAAACTTCTGTACAGATCCTACTTCACACCATTATTATTATTATTCAAACTTAAAAAATTGTCCTCGGCAACATGCTCCAGATGTAATCTGGAGGATGGTACATTCTTTCATCTGATGTGGGAATGTACTCAAATCAGGACATTTTGGTCAGAGGTCACGGCCTTTATTAGCTCCTTGACTCAAATACTGAATGTGTGTAACCCACTAAGATGTTTACTGGGTTACCTCGATAATGAGGGTCTAACAACATGCAAACATTTCTGAGGATAGTATTGTTTTATGCTAAAAAATCAATCACTATGCACTGGAAATCACAAGCTTCACCTACTATACCTTTTTGGCTTACTATAGTCAATCAGGCTATACCAATGTATAAGCTAACCTATGAGTCCAGAGGATGTCCAAAAAAATTCCTGAAGATATGGGAAAAAAAAAAAAACATAGGAGTGTCCAACAATAAATGTTCAATATACGGCGTTTTGGCTCCACCTTTGTAGGAGGAGCTTGTCAATCTCAATTAGTATAAGTATCTTTTCTGCTTGGACGAAAGTGATGTCTCTTGACAACGTGGAGGAGGGGCGAAACGCGTCAACGTAATTTCTGGCCGAGGATCCTGCCTCCGCGGAGTGCACGCTGATCCAGCGGCGATCGCGGAAGTGATCTCTGAACGTTTTCTTTTTTTACTGCATCTAGTAAGTAGCGCCTAGCGCGCAATTCAAAATAGCCTCACAGAACTTCACTATATATCGTTTTTCTTCTCTTATGCCTGTGACCCAGTGTGTATTCATCACTTCTTGGACCCCCTTAGTCACCATCAGCCTTGCCTGTCTGCTTGCTACCTCAGCCTGCCTGCCAGCTCGGTGAGTTCATTCCAAGGAAGAGTTTGAACATTTGGACACATTTATGATGCTAGTCACTTTTTGTGGTCACTGACATGGGTTCATTATTTATTGCTTGTTATGATTGCTAGCGCCGTCTCCATTGGTTTAGTATTTTCTGAAAGTATTAGAACTTTTTTGTACAGCAGCTGCACATTTGGTTTTTTTTGTTTTTCACATTTAATTTTTTCCCAGCGCCGATTTCTTTGTTTATATAAACAAAAGAAGAGCGACAATTTTGGATCTTACTTTTTGCTTTAATAAATATCCCAAATTTTTTTTTTTTTTTTTTAAGTTTTATTTATTGCTTTTTGAATATAACAGGTACATACAAGACCCAAGGGGCCACACAAGAAAAAAAAAAAACAAAAAAAAAAACAAGGCAACACTATTTACAACTCTTCAGCATTGACTCTTCCTTCTCCTTCCACACCCCCGCTCAGTGAAGAAAAAAAAAAAAAAATCAAAACATTGAATACTAAGGCCCCCTTCCTTCAAGAACATTCAATAGGAGCATTTACTTATGGCAGATAATTACATACATGTCACAAAACCCATCGCCTGTGCATACTATTATGTATCCCTCAATCCGCCACTGTGGTTTCACTATTCATTCAACTGCCCCACACCTTATCAAATTTTAGTGGTATGCCCCTGCTACTATATGTACCAAACCCTTCCACGCTGATACAGCTGGAGGAGTAGACTTTTTCCATGATAACACTATCATTTTCCTAGCATAATAGATTAGGATCGTCAGCAAAGTACGAGTTACTCTCTTTGGGGCTAGATTATCCACCAGTCCCAAAAGGCACACCTCTATTGTAGGCTGTATAGGAATAGCTGTTACTTCTGCTATACATTCCATGACCCCCTTCCAAAATGCTTGAATGTTCGAGCAATCCCAAAAGATGTGCATGAAATCAGCAGTGAGGGAACTGCACCACCAGCAATCAGGAGACTGGGAAGGGAACATCTTAGCCAATCTAGCTGGAGTAAGATATGTGCGATGCAGGAATTTAAATTGTATGAGTTGGTCCCTGGCAGAGACCAATCTAGTAAAATTTATGTCCCATACATCGTCCCAGTCATCCCCATCCATCTGGGGGAACACCTCACCCCACGCCACCCTACACTTTGCAAGGAGATCTCCTCCCTCACCAAACAGTTGTTTATATATTGTAGACAAGGCCTTGTCCAAAGTGTCTTCCCTCAGCAGAGACTCTACATCGCTCATTCTCAGGGTAGTACCGTTTTCTCCAAATTGGCCATTGTATGCATGTCTGAGCTGAAGATACCGGAACAAGTGAGTGTTGGGAAGATTAAATTTAGTTTTCAGGGCGTCAAACTGCAGTAGTTTCCCACCACCCACTATGTCTTTCAGCGTCTTAATACCAAATTTAGTCCAAATGATTGGATCAGGGTACTCGTAATAGTGTGTTAATGTTGGATTCTTCCAAAGTGGTGTGTGAGGAGAAATCTTAGAAACGCTACCCATCTTGGACACTGCTACCCATGCCCTACTAGCTGCACACATGGATATCGTGAGTCTATACGGAGCCCTGACACCCCGATATGGGAGATATGTCAGTGCTTCATACGAGCCAACAACAGCCGCCTCTAGTGTATTGGCAGTGTCATCCTCAGGTACCGTAAACCACCTATGTATGAATACTAGCTGACCCGCTAAGAAATATCTGTGAAAGTCTGGGACCGCCAATCCCCCTTGTTTCCACGGCAGTTGCAACACCCGGAGTTTAATTCGGGGGTGTCGCCCCTGCCACAGAAAATTAGTTATGAGCTGGTCTATTCTTTTGAAAATATATCTCGGAATCCAAACAGGGGAATTCCGGAATATATATATAAAAATAGAGGTAAAAACTTAATTTTTACTAAGTTCACTCTACCTATGAGTGTCAGAGGTAGATTCTGCCATGCTTGCAGTCTGGATTTCAGTGTAGTCAAAAGTGGATCGACATTCAAAGCAACAAAGTCTGATACGGAGTTGGAGATACGCAGCCCCAAATATTTGATCACCTCCACCCTCTGCAAGGGACAATCAAAGGGGATCTCACAGCCAGGGGATGGCGTCTTGAGTGAGAGAATCTAGGATTTTCCCCAATTGACTCTCAGTCCCGAAAAGTGTGAAAAGGAATTTAGGATGTCTAAAGCTGCCGACAGGGAATTCTTGGAGTCTCGCAAGAAAAGAACCATATCGTCCACGTACAGTGCCGTCGGTCAAACTACCCACCGTTATCCCTTGTACCTCCTCAGATGCTCGCAAAGCCGCTGCCAAGGGTTCGATCATGATAGAGAAAAGACCTGGGGATAAAGGGCATCCTTGGCGAGTGCCCCTATATATTGGAAAAAATTTGGATAACGTATTTAACTTTATGGCTGCTGTGGGGCAATGGTATAGAATGTCGATCCACTTCCGGAACCGAGGACCGAAACCCAACACCTCCAATACCACCCTCATGTAGTTCCAATCTACAGAGTCAAAGGCCTTTTCCAAATCTAGAAAGACCAGTATTCCACCGCTAGAAATATCAGGGCCCAACTGGGTGTGAGTGAAGACCCTGCGCAAATTAATATCCGTGGCTTTTTTGGGCATAAAACCTGTTTGGTCGGGGGAAATAACATGCTGCAGGACCAACATGAGTCTAGTAGCTAACAGTTTGGTCAGTATTTTGAAGTCCATATTTAATAAAGAGATGGGCCTATATGATGAACACAGCAGCGGGTCTTTATCTGGCTTAGCCAATAATACAATATGAGCCTCATAAAAGGAGGGGGGGAGACTTCCCTTCTGAAAACAGTCTGTGTATAATTGCAACAGTCTGGGTGCCAGGGTTTCTGAATAGTGGCGGTACCACTCAATTGGCAGGCCGTCAGGCCCGGGAACCTTACCACCAGGAAATGATCCTATTGCAGAGACTACCTCCTCCTCCCTGAACGTGGCATCCAGAAAGCTGCTAGATTCCTCTGGCAGCTCGGGCAACTGTAGGGCCCCTAATGTGGCTCTGAGATCCCCAGTGTCATTTGAAGCTATAGGAGAGTACAAAGACCTATAAAAGGATACAAACTCCCGTACTACACCCTCCCCATCTCTCAATAATTGTCCTGACGGAGACAGTATGCAGGGAACTACAGTCGGGGACGTGTCCCCTGCCGTCAGAAGAGCCAATAGCTTCCCATTTTTATCTCCTTTCTCCAAAACTCTCGCCGCACTCCTTTGCATCTGGCAAATAGTCATGTCCTGATAATGGAGAGACATTTTCCTCCTTGCAAACGGCAACTGAGCCAACGTGTCAGGAGAAGGTGATTCAGCATGTGCCTTGGCGCATTCTTGTTCCTTGTCATAGAGTTGTTTTTCCACACTATTCTGCTCTGTTCTTTGTGCTTTTATGGCTGAAATGTATACCCCCCCCCCCCCCCCCCCCCCCCGCCTCCCCCTCCCCCCCCCCCCCCCCCCCCCGAGTGGTGCCCTTGAAGGCCTCCCACTCAGTGTGTAGTGTTGCCGATCCTTCGTTAATTTGCCAAAATGTATCAATGTGTGGTTTCAGCATTTCCTCCACAGTGGGTTCCTCAACCCACCTAGGAGACAAACTAAATATCCCAAATAAAAAATAAAAAAAAGGCAGTGATCTGTGATTTTTATCGGGACGCTGGGCACTCGCATTGGCTCCGGCGTGGCACCTTGTGGTCAAAAGACGAACCGACGTAGTACAACGGCTGGTCAGGAAGGGGTTAACACACACAGTATCTCACAAGAGTGAGTACACACCTCCCATTTTTCTAAATATATTATATAGTTTCATGTGACAACACTGAAGAAATTACACTTTGCTACAATGTAAAGTAGTGAGCATACAGCCATTAATGTCTAATCCGCTGGCAACAAAATTGAGTACACCCCTAAGTGAAAGTGTCCAAATTGGGTCCAATTAGCCATTTTCCCTCCCCAATGTCATGTGACTCGTTAGTGTTACAAGGTCTCAGGTGTGAATGGGGAGCAGGCGTGTTAAATCGCTCTCACACTCTCATACTAGTTACTAAGTTCAACATGGCACCTCATGGCAAAAGAACTCTGAGGATCTGAAAAAATAAAAAAAAGAATTGTTGCTCTAAATAAAGGTGGCATAGGCCAGTAATGGCGAACCTTGGCACCCCAGATATTTTGGAACTACAACTACACTGTAGAGTGCATGAGCATCATGGAAAATGTAGTTCTAGAACATCTGGAGTGCCAAGGTTTGCCATCACTGGCATAGGCTAGAAGAAGATTGCCAAGACCCTGAAATCAAGCTGCAGCACGGTGGCAAAGACCATACAGTGGTTTAACAGGACAGGTAATACTCAGAACAGGCCTCGCCATGGTCAACCAAAGAAATTGAGTGCATGTGTTCAGCGCCATATCCAGAGGTTGTCTTTGTCCTCAAAAAAGGAAGGTGGAGGAGCGCAAGATCTCTAACATCCACCAGCTCCGTAATGTCGTCATGGAGGAGTGGAAGAGGACTCCAGTGGCAACCTGTGAAGCGCTGGTAAACTCCATGCCCAAGAGGGTTAAGGTAGTTCTGGAAAATAATGGTGGATACACAAAATATTGACACTGTTGGCTCAATTTGGACATTTTCACTTAGGGGTGTACTCACTTTTGTGCCAGCTGTTTAGAAATTAAATGGCTGTAGTCCGATATATTCTATCATCTTGAGCACTGGATAAGCGAACCTGTTTACTTTTACAATTTGTAAAAGTAGGCTGTGTGTTGAGTTATTTTAAGGGGACAGCAAATTTACACTGTTATACAAGCTGTACACTCACTACTTTACATTGTAGCGAAGTGTAATTTCTTCAGTGTTGTCACATGAAAAGATAAAAAAATATTTACAAAAATGTGAGGGCTGTACTCACGTTTGTGAGATACTGTGAAAGTCTACCCACCCGTTAAAATGTCAGGCCTCTCTTTTTCCACCTTTAAACACTTAACAACTAGGCACTTAAACCCCTCTCGTGACCAGACCAATTTTCAGCTTTTGGTGCTCTCACACTTTGAATGACAATTACAGTCATGCAACACTGTACCCAAATGATTTTTTGTCCTTTTTTCACACAAATAGAGATTTATTTTGGTGGCATTTGATCACCTCTGTTTTTTTTTTATTTTTTTTGCAAAATTAATATTTTTTTTTTCCCCCACAAAATTGTCATTGTAATAGGTTATTTCTCTCACATGACATGTGTATACCACAAATGACACCCCAAAATAAATTCTGCTACTCCTCCTGAGTATTACGATACCACATGTGTGGGACTTTTCCACAGCCTGGCCACAGAGAGGCCCAACATGCAGGAAGCGCCATCAGGTGTTCTAGGAGCATAAATTACACATCTAACTTGTTGACTACCTATTACACTTTTGAAGGCCCTGGAGCACCAGGACAATGACACGTGACACTGATGTGACACCGATGACAGCTGGCACTGATGACACATGGCACTGATACGTGGCACTGATGACACATGGTACTGTTGCACTTTATTTTCCTTTACTCACGGCTGCAGCCGTTCGCTCTCCCTCCTCGCACGCTGTCTCTGTGTGAGGAGGGAAAGCCAGCGATGAGAGGTGATCTCATATGTTTACATATGAGATCATCTCCCATTGGACATGTCGATCGTGCTGTAAACGGCCGCTGTGACTGGCCATTTATAGCGATCTGTGACTGGCTGTGTCCAAGGGACACGGCCAGCACAGAATTTCCCTGATGTGCACTCGCGGGAGCGCGCATCACAGAAGTAAACAGGACGACGTCCAGGAACGCCCTACCGGCAATTGGCGCCCGCGCTGCAGCCGTCTTTCGGCTATAGCGCGGACGCCTAGTGGTTAAATGTGACCTATAAACTGTACAACTCAGTTGAAAAATAAACTGAAATATTTTAGGGGGAGGGAAGTAAAAAAATAAATAAAAATAATGTGGTTGCATAAGTGTGCACATCCTCTTATAACTGGGGATGTAGCTGTGCTCAGAATTAAGCAATCGCATTCACACTCATGTTAAATAGGAGTCAGTACACACCTGCCATCATTTAAAGTGCCTCCGATTAACCACTACAATACTGGGCACTTTCGCCCCCTTCCTTCCCAGAGCATTTTTCAGCTTTCAGCGCTCTCGCACTTTCAATGACAATTGCGCAGTCATGCTACACTGTACCCAAATTAAATTTTTATCATTTTGTTCGCACAAATAGAGCTTTCTTTTGGTGGTATTTATTCATGGCTCAGTTTTAAATTTTTTGCGATATAAGCGGAAAAATAGCGGAAATTTGGAAAAAAACACAATATTTTCTTCTATTTTAAAACAAATCCAATAAAATTGAATTTTGTCATAAATTTAAGCTAAAATGTATTCGGTTACATGTTTTTGGTAAAATAAAAAAATCTGGTAAGTGTATAATTGGTTCGTGTGATCACGGACATATGTACGCAAATGATCATGTACAGGTGTGCGCAGGTGATCACGGACATATGTGATAATCATTGGGACATGTGATTTTAGTGGGACATATGTTTTTATTATTTGGGGACATGTGTTTATACTGTGTGGTGTGTTGTGTGTTTACACTAGGTTGGTGATCAGTGAGTAAAAAGCTGTAAAAAAAAACAGCTCATACTCAATGATCACCAGCCGGTTGCAGCTTTCTGCTCTCCTCACCGACAACTTCCGCGTGAGTAGAGAAGAGCTGATTGCCTAGCAACCGGCTCTGTGTTTACATCACATGATGGCTGTGATTGGACAGGGCTGTCATGTGATCAGGGGGAACAATCACAGAGCCATCCTGCCGATCGGAGATGCGCCGTGTCCGGGTGACACGAGCGCATCGGGATCGCGCCGCTGCTTCCCCCTCCTTATGAGGGACGATTCTGAAGGTCCACTCAGAAGGAGAGCGTGCCCACCCGGCCATTTATATGCATTGGCCGGGTGGGAAGTGGTTAAAACCAAAGTTCAGCTGTTCTAGCAGGTCTTTCCTAACATTTTCTTAGTCGCATCCAACAGCAAAAGCCATGGTCCGCAGAGAGCTTCCAAAGCATCAGAGTGCTCTCATTGTTAAAAGGTATCAGTCAGGAGAAGGGTACAAATCATTTCCAAGGCATTAGATATACCATGGAACACAGTGAAGACAGTCATCAAGTGGAGAAAATATGGCACAACAGTGACATTACCTGGACATCCCTCCAAAATTGATGAAAAGACGAGAAGAACACTGGTCAGGGAGGCTGCCAAGAGGACTACAGCAACATTAAAGGAGCTGCAGGAACATCTGGCAAGTACTGACTGTGTGGTACATGCGACAACAGCCTCCCATATTCTTCTTATGTCTGGGCTATGGGGTAGAGTGGTATGACGGAAGCCTTTTCTTACGAAAAAAAAAACATGCAAGCCTGGCTAAATTTTGCAAAAACACATCTGAAGTCTCCCAAAAGCATGTGGGAAAATGTGTTATGGTCTGATGAAACCAAGGATGAAATCTTTGGCCATAATCCCAAAAGATATGTTTGGCGTAAACAAAAACAAACACTGCACATCACCAAAAGAACACCATACCCACAGGGAAGCATGGTGGTGGCAGCATCATGCTGTGGGGCTGTTTTTATTCAGCTGGAACAGGGGCTGTAGTTAAGGTAGAGGGAATTATGAACAGTTCCAAATACCAGTCAATATTGTCACTAAACCTTCAGGCTTCTGCTAGAAAGCTGAACATGAAGAGGAACTTCATCTTTCAGCATGACAACGACCCAAAGCATACATCCAAATCAACAAAGGAATGGCTTCACCAGAACAAGATTAACATTTTGGAATGGCCCAGCCAGAGCCCAGATCTGAATTTGAATGAAAATCTGTGGGGTGATCTGAAGAGGGCTGTGCACAGGAGATGGTCTAACAGATTTGGAGTGTTTTTGCAAAGAAGAGTTGGCAAATATTAACAAGCCAAGATGTGCCATGCCGATACTCGTACACAAAAAGACTGAGCGCTGTAGTGAAATCAATAGATGCTTCAACAAAAGTACAGTAAAACCTTGGATTGAGAGCATAATTCATTCCAGAAACACACTTGTAATCCAAATTTTCCCATAAGAAATAATGGAAACTCAAATGATTCCACAACCATTTATTCATAAGTCCTTCAGTTTATAGTCCATATAAAAAGATTATAGCAATGTGATAGGTTGTGTAACCATAAAATGTCCATCCACAAATGGGAGCCTCCACAAGGGGATTAGAAGCACTAGAAAAAAAAAAAAAAAAATGCCATAAATCTATCCCCTATTTTGTAGATGCAATAACTTTTGTTCAAAACAATCAATATACATTTATTGGGATTTTTTACCAAAAATATGTCCATATTGGCCTAAATTGAGGAAGACATTTTTTTATAGCAAAAAGTTAAAAATATCGTTTTTTTTTTTTTTCAAAATTATCGGTATGTTTATATTGCAAAAAATAAAATTTCACCAAAAGAAAGTGCTATTAGTAGAAAAAAATGGACATCAATTTTACTTGGGTACAGCGTTGCACGACCGCGCAATTGTCAGTTACAGTAACGCAACGCAGTAACGCAAAAAAGTAACGCAAAAAATGGCTTGTTTATGGGGGGGGGTAAAACTTTCCAGAGCTGAAGGGGTTTACATTGAACAAGACTAAAAGGGGATTAGAAGCAAAATCCAACAGGAGCTACAGATTATAAAAGATAAGCGAGGCGCCTCCAAGTATAGCAATAAATTGCTAAATGTTGTGCCTTCATTAAATGTAACCATATTGCTACACTTAGGAGGAGCCTCTTTCCTCTTTTACACTCAGTTGTGACATGACTCTACTTGTATATCAAGTCAAAATGTATTTGATCAAGGATATACACACACACACACACACACACACACACACACACACACACACACACACACACACATATATATATATATATATATATATGTGTGTGTGTGTGTGTGTGTGTGTGTGTGTGTGTGTGTGTGTGTGTGTGTGTGTGTGTGTGTGTGTGTGTGTGTGTGTGTGTGTGTGTGTGTGTGTGTGTGCCTGTATGTCCTTGGGTTTCAGTGGTTATACTGGGATGATGCCTGCACCTACAGGCATTATCCCGGTATCATTTTCAGCCAGCGTTTCTCTTTCAGCAGAAGTGATCCGGGTGGCTAATTTACCACTTGATTAATTCTGCGGGTGGCGGAAGGGGGTCACACCCACCTCCCCCACCACCTCTCCCGGGCTCTCCTGTCCCATTGCGGAGGCCGGGAGCGATGCGGCCGGCGACGATGGCTGCCCTGTACAGAGAGAGGAACTGACTGTGTTCCCCTCTCTGTAACCCTGGAAACTGGGAGCAACCAGTTTATCACTTCCAGTTCTGCCCTTTTGTTTACCTGGCCACCAGCGGCATTGAAAGCAGCCGATTGGACCGATCTCAGTCTGAACGGCTGCATGGGGGGCCAGAGGAGAGATTTGTGGTCTAATAGACCCCAAATCGAAATGAAGAGCTTCCCTGCAGGAGGGGATGGGAAGAAGATCTGTAGGACATAACAAATTAACAGTGGAAACACATCCAGGAAATAAGTCCCTTAAGTACCCTATCAAAATCACAGACAGTGTTGTATTTAATGCCGCTGCAGAGAGCATACAAGACACCTCAGAAATTATGCTTATGTGGGTGGAGGTCGGACACTAAATGCCAAAGATGTAGGAACCCAAAAAGAGACCTAGTTCATATGATGTGGCGGTGCCCCAAGTTAAATAGATACTGGAGTGAAGTTATCGGAAAAATAAATGAGGTATTTGGAATAAGTCTTGATTTAGACCCTAAGATATGCCTATTGGGCTATATGGAAGAGGACAATAATATTTGGGTAAGACAAATGGCAATAATTAGATGCCTGGCACGGAAACGGATAGCAAGGAGGTGGCTGGCGTCAAATCCACCGGAATGGGATGATGCGTTTAATGAAACATTAAGAAAGGAAAGATTTGTGTATAACAAAAGGGGAAATGGCAACATTTTCAAAAAAATATGGGAATGCTGGATTAGCAGATAAGGGAAGGGAGTGATGCAGAATAAAGGTAATGGGGTCTTCTCTCTCCCTCTCTCTTTTTTGCCTCTTGGAATGATGTATAGTGAATAAATAGATATGGTATATTACTTTTGATAGAAAGGGGAAAAATTAATTGTAGTGCATTATAAAAAAATAAATGTGTGCATGTTAAAATGTTGGGGTGGTGGGTTAAAAGAGAATGTGAAAGATGTGTAAAAATGCTTTTTTCTTATAGAAGAATTAAAAAAAAGACTACTCAGTTAAAAAAAAAAAAAAAAAAAAAAAATAGACCCCAAATCTCTCCACAAAGAGGACATGTCATGGCCCAAGCTGTCACAGGGGATGTTGTTCATCCCGTGTGATATCAAAAAATGTAAGTGCAAAAAAAAAAAAAAAAATTGTATAAAATAATAAAAAAAAAAGTAAAATTAAATCTAAAGCTCCCCATCCCACCATGCATACACACAAAGACATACGTTACTCCCTCGTACATATGCAAGCTGTGACCGCACCACACATGTGAGGTAATGACGCCAACGTCAGAGAGAGAAAGCGCAATAATTCTAGCACCAGACCTCCTGTGCTACTCTAAACTGGTAACCTGTAAAGTAATTTAAGTGTCACTTAAAGAGGAAGTAAACCCTAATGGGTTTACTTCCTCTTTGTATCCCTGCAAAGGTAAAACAATGTGTCACTTACCTGACACAGGAGCCAGCAATGTCACCACTGTCCCCTCTTTCACGGAGTGTCCATCTTCTTTCGGGTATCGTGGCTCCGGCGATGTGATTGGCCATAGCAGAAATTACGTCACTCCCACAAACGTTAGCAGCGGCGTGCTCAGTGCGCCTGCGCGCCGCAGTCTACGGCGCATGCACCGTAGACAGCGGTGCCTGTCTTTTTGCAAATAACGCCTAAACCCTGTAGGTTTAGGAGATATTTCTTGGACCTACAGGTAAGCCTTAATTCTAGGCTTACCTGTAGGTCAAAGTGGTCTGTAAGGGTTTACAACCATTTTAAAAGGAGAATTTTAAGCGCCGTAGTTTTCCACCATTCCACGGGCAGACACAATTTTAAGGCGTGACATCTTAGGCATCTATTTACTCGGCGTAACCTCTTTCACATTATACAAACTTTAATGTTTTATTTTTTTTAAATTAATTAACTGCTTGCCGACCAGCGCACCACGATGCAAGTCGGCACAATGGCACGGCTGGGCAAATGGGTGTACCTGTACGTCCCCTTTAAGACGCGGCCGGCGATCGTGACACGGAATGGCAGAACAGGGAGATGCTTATGTAAACAAGGCATTTTCCTGTTCTGCCTAGCAACATGACAGGGAGCTATTGCTCCCCATCATCGGGAGCAGTAATCTGTCATGTTGTAGTGAGCCCATCCCCCCCCCCACAGTTAGAATCACTCCCTAGGACACACTTAACCCCTTGATCCTCCCCTAGTGTTTAACCCCTTCCCTGGCAGTGTCATTTACACAGTAATCAGTAAATTAGTACTGATCGCTGTATAAATGTCACTGGTCCCAAAATAGTGTCAAAAGTGTCCGATGTGTCCGCCGCAATGTCGCAGTCATGATAAAAATTGCACATCGCCCCCATTACTAAAAACAAAAAAAAAAATAATAAAAATGCCCTAAATCTATCCCCTATTTTGTAGACTCTACAACATTTGCGCAAAACAATATACGCTTATTGCGATTTTTTTTTACCAAAAATATGTAGATAAATACATATCGGCCTAACCTGAGAAAGAAATTATTTTTATATATTTTTGGGGGATATTATAGCAAAAGTAGTTTTTTTTTTTTCAAAACTGTCGGTCTTTTTCTGTTTATAGCACAAAAAATTAAAACCGCAGAGGTGATCAAATACCACCAACAGAAAGCTCTATTTGTGGGGGGGGGGGGGGGGGGGGGGGGGGGGGGGGGGGGGGGATGGGAGCACGACCATACAATTGTCAGTTAAAGCGACGCAGTGCTGTATCGCAAAAAGTCCTCTTCCGGGGCTGAAGTGGTTAAAGTGTTTTTTTTTTCCCAAAAAATTGTGTTTGAAAAAACGCTAAGCAAATACTGTGTCACATTAAAAATTGCAACACCCACCATTTTATTCTATAGGGTCTCTGCTAAGAAAAATATATATATAATGTGTGGGGTTCTACGTAATTTTCTACCAAAGAAAAGTAGATTTTTACACGTAGGAGCAAAGTGCCAGAAATGGCCCGGGTGCAAAGTGTTTAACTACTTGCCTACCAGGCACAAACACCCCCTTCCTGACCAAGCCATTTTTCAGCTTTCAGCGCTGTCGCATTTTGAATGACAATTGCGCGGTCATGCAACGCTGTACCCAAATAAAATTTTTATAATTTTTTCCCCACAGATAGAGCTTTATTTTGGTGGTATTTGATCACCTCCGCGTTTTTTATTTCTTGTGCTTTAAACAAAAGAAGAGGGACAAGTTTGAAAAAACATAATATTTTTTACTTTTTATTATAATATCCAATTTTTTTTTTTTTTTTAAACAAATTTTTTCCTCAGTTTAGGCCGATACGTATTCTTCTACATATTTTTGGTAAAAAAAAAAAAAAAATAAAAAAAAAAATCGCAATAAGCGTATATTGATTGGTTTGCGCAAAAGTTATAGCGTCTTCAAAATAGGGGATAGATTTATAGCATTTTTATTATTTATTTTTTTACTAGTAATGGCGGCGATCTGCAATTTTTATCATGACTGCGACATATCGGACACATTTTTGGGACCATTCACATTTATACAGCGATCCGTGCTATAAAAATGCATTGATTACTGTATAAATGTGACTGGCAGGGAAGGGGTTAACACTAGGGGGGGCGCTGCAGGGGTTAATATGTTCCCTATATGAGTGATTCTAACTGTGGGGGGAGGGGACTGACTGGGGGAGGGGACCGATCGGTGTCCCTATGTACAAGGGACACACCATCGGTCTCCTCTCCTCTGACAGGACGTGGATCGGTGCGTTTACACACACCGATCCACGTCCTGCTCACTTACCGGGCAATCGCGGGTGCCTAGCGGACATCGCGGCCGCCGGGCACGCGCATCAGGTCCCCAGCTACGCGGCGGGCACACGCGCGCCTCCCGAGGTACGTGCGCCCCCTAGTGGCCAATAAGCGAGCGCCGTCATATGACGCCGGCCTGCCACAGTAGCTGCACCGCTCCGCCGTCATTTGACAGTGGGCGGTCAGCTACTGGTTAAACATGTGGTAAGGAGAAACAGAAAATTGGAAAAGGGGCCCAAAGCTCCACATGCTAGCTGCTTTCATGCTGCAGCTTTTTGTGTGTGAACTTTTACTAGATCATACATACCGCTGATAAAACGACACTGCCTTTCTCACATCTGATAAAAATATCCTCATGGTAAATTTAGGCTATGCCCACCATAAATCATATTTCACCACATCAATATAAAAACAAGATAAAGTTACTTATCTGCTAGGTTACCCTTTTAAAAAAGCAAGCAATGCTATGCTACAAAGGTTTGTTTTAAACAGAAATTTTTCATCAGTACCAAACCACCATGAAGAAAGAGGATAGCAATGGACGTTTCCCTGTTCCACTCCCACAGCCTACTCTTTAAATGCAAACAGTTTATACATTTCCACTAAGCCTCCATTGCACGCTGGCTTTAAAATCATTGCTACAACAGGAGTTTTGTGCGCTGCCTGTAGAAGCTACTCAATGTTATCCTATGAGTCCATAAACATTAGAACAATTACAGGCATATTTTGAGCTCAACGTTAAGAGGCAGGGGGAAAAAAAACTTCTGGTTTGCGTTTCTGATTAGAGCTTACTGGCAGATTTTTTTTTTTTTAAAAAAACTCTCCTAAGCTCGCCTAAACTTTGCTCTATATGGATAATTTTTTTACTGCCAAGGAGATGTTTTTTAAGCCCAGTGTGCACAGAGCCTTAGTATCAACAGGGATACTTGGGGTAATATTGTATATAGTCACATCAGTCAGCAGGTTGTGCAGATTCAAAGATTATGGTCCCAGAAAAATCTGATCTTTCTTTGCTCTATGGAACATGTAGAAATATGCCTGTGCCTAGTTTCATTAGAGTTTGTGGTGTCACTACTACACTGCTTGCTTAAGATGAATCTGTACCTGGGAACCTACCAGGTTTGCCCTTCCACTTGCCTTTTGCGCATGGTTTGGGTACTTTTAAACCGCTTGCCAACTAGGCCCCGCAGTTGTACTGCGTCAGAATGGCATGGCTGGGTAAAACAACATTATGTAACTTCCTATCGCCCTGCGGCCACTAGGGAGGCGTGCACGCCCCCTGCTCGCCCACGGAGCTGAAGCGAGTGCCCGGCCGGGCTCCCGCGATCTCCCCTACACAGTCCCCTACCCCCTCCAGTTAGAACACTCACTAGGGAATACAATTAACCCCTTGATTGCCCCCTACATTTAACCCCTTCCCTGCCAGTGACATTTTCACAGTAATCAATGCGTTTTTATAGCACTGATCACTGTAAAAATGACAATGGTTCCAAAAATGTGTCAAAATTGTCCGACGTGTCCACCATAATGTCGCAGTCCCGATAAAAATGTCAGATCTCCGCCATTACTTGTAAACAAAAAAAAAAAAAAAATGCCATAAAAAAACTATCCCCTATTTTGTAGACGCTATAACTTTTGCTCAATCAATATACGCTTATTGCGATTTTTTTTTTTTTACCAAAAATATGTAGAAGAATACATATCGGCCTAAACTGAGGAAAAAAAAATCGTTTTTTTTTTTTTTTTTTAATATATATTTTTGGGGGATATTTATTATAGCAAAAAAATTAAAATTATTATTTTTTTTTTCAAAATTGGGGCTTTTTTTTGGTTTATAGCGCAAAAATAAAAAAAAAAAAAACGCAGAGGTGATCAAATACCACCAAAAGATAGCTCTATTTGTGGGAAAAAAACAACGTCAATTTTGTTTGGGTGCAATGTCGCACGACCGCACAATTGTCAGTTAAAGCGACGCAGTGCCAAATCGCAAAAAGTGCTCTGGTCAGGAAGGGGGTAAAATCTTCCGGGGTTGAAGCGGTTAAAACGGGAATTCTTTTAGGATGCTTCTCTAGATGCAACAGTTTTTACATACCTTGGCAGTTTTACATTGCTGCATCCTGATGTCCACTTCATCCCATTCCTCTTCCAGCTCAAACCAGGCTACAGGATCACTTTCGCCTATATCTGTTCCACACCGGTTAGCTCTGCAAACAGGGGAAAATAGGATTTTTGTACTCACTATAAACATCTTTACTCAGAGTGTATTAAGGGACAGAGATTGATGATAACTAACCTAGGTATATGCTGCTGCCTACAGAAAAAAATGGACACTAGGCACACAGAAAAAATGGTCAGCTCCCATTGGGGGTTTTTACATCCCCCCCACCTCCTCAAATGCAGCAAACAGACCAAAGAGAATGATATCATATGAGGGGAGGGAGTCTGTGTCCCTCAATGAAGTTTAGAACTTTTCTCTATTGCCCATTAAGGGGCATAGCTTGATAGAAAGAATCAAGGATATCCAAAACAATCCAAACTGAGGGGTGGTAACACAAGAACAATCAAGGTGAACCAGCCCAAAAAATTAAAATAAGCAAACAAAAAAAAAAACTGAAACAAGGGAAACCAAGGGCAGTAAAATAGCTGATTGCTAAGCCTTCCAAACAAAACTAGCATCTGCTGGGGCAGACACAAACTTATTGAATTTAGAGAACGCATGTACAGAAGACCAGGTTACAAACTTACAGATCTGAGATAGAGGCCTAATGATGAAAAGACCAAGAAACAATCACTGCCCTAGTGGAGTTGGCTTTAAACAAGAAAAGGACTAATTTTAATCGAACAACCCATAGGCCTACATGATAACTTATCAAAACCACTTAGAAATGGTGGATCTGGAAGCAGAAGTACCTCTTTTAATCCATCTGCCTAAAAGAAGCAGTGCCTGAAGAGTAAACCCTGATGGCCCTCGCCATTGAACAGGTGCTAGACACAGGGAAGGTAACAATATATTCATTAAGCTATAGATCCACGGAAGTTTAGGGAACATAAAACTCCACCCAGGATGGTGTAGACTACCTCGGTCCCAACACTCCTGATGTTGGCACTCTAGGGAGCTGCAATTTTTCTTTAGACTAAAGCCTCGTACACACGATCGGATATTTGGCCAACCGAGCGGCAGACGTTTGTCCGAAGGGCGTGTGCCAGGAACTTGTCTTGCATACCAACGGCACACAATTGCCGGCCAACAAACACGACCCTGTGACTTACTATGTGGAATTTCAGCTTGAGCGCTACCCTTTGGGCACCTTCTGCTAATGTCGTGTTTGGTGAGCATTGATTCCGAGAATGCGTGTTTGTACTTTAGACTTGTGTGACGGACCTGTGTACACACGATATGAAAATCTGACAAACCCTTGTCCGCTGAAAATTTACTAGCCTGCCATCCAAAATTTGTTGGTTGAAAAGTTGGACAGCAATTGTCTGATGGAGTGTACCAACGGTCAGATTTTAGACCATCAGTCTGTCATCACACAATTCCCTGCCAAAAATCCAACTGTGTACGAGGCTTAAGGCAGGTGCACCTTAAATCGGTGTAGAGGTACGCAACGGACCCTCTGCTGGGACCCGCAGCCACATCAGTGTGAACCCAGCCTGAGAGTCTGTCTTGGCAATTTTCCAATGTAAAGTAAGAGAAACCTGCTCTGCGAAGATATGGAGAACAGAAGCCACCATGACAGACACCCCTTGATTCGATGATGTAACTGAATCATCCTGCCCAGAGAAACCTGAATTTGTATACATTTTAAGAATGTCTTGTAAAGTACTGAAGTGAAATTGAGCAAATAGGACCGCTCTGAAGGTGGATGCCATCAATCCCAGCATTCCTGTACGCAAACTAACATTTCCCCCCTCCTTCTCCCCCTGACCTATTGTTAAAGTAAAGCCTCATACACACGATCGGACCGTGGACCAACTTTCCCGTGGATTTTTGTCCAAAGGGCGTTGGGCCCAAGTTGGTATTGCATACACACGGCAGGACTTCTTCAGCCAACTTTCACCAAATCACTTGGTTTTTCTGCTCTTTACCGCCACCTTTGGTCAACTTCTGTATTGTTGTCTGATCTTTTGCATTGGTTCTGCATTGGTTTGTACAAAAGTCCGTTGGTTTTGTGTACACACGGTCGGACTTTGGTCCATCAGACTTTTGTTGGCAGAAAGTTGGTCCGTTCGCACAGCCAACAAAAGTCCGATGAAACCTGGAAAAAGACTTAGATAGAGAATATACGTTAGAACAGAGGCGGAAAATAATACATCTGACATTAAAATCTTCAAGGTGCACAAAAATGCAGGAGTTAAATTTCAAGGTATTAACAAGATGGTATTACACTCCCTCAAGGTTGAACAAAATATTCCCAGACACCCCAGGGAGTTGCTGGAGGGGCTGTCAGGGAAGGGGTACATTACTCCATATATTTTGGACATGCCCAGTAATCGAGCGATTCTGGCAAGAAGTATATGGAGTCACCCAGACCCTCACGGAATTCCCCATTCCATGGGACCCAGAGTTTTTTCTATTACATCTCTCACAAATTCCCTCAAAAAGCTATAAAAACTCAATAGTGTGCCATCTGGTAAACGCAGCGAAAAGCTGCATTCCCCGATGCTGGAAGGAACCACATGCCCCGAGTATTTCTATGTGGCTCAATACAGTCCGAAGGATAGGGATAATGGAAAGTTTGGTTCCAATGTCACCGGAGGGAAGAGAACGGGTTAGACAGGTGTGGGCCCCATGGGAGGAATACCTTAAAACGGAAGAGGGTAAGAAGCTGATAGGGGAGGAGGTGGATGAGTAGGGGGGGGGGGGGGCGGGGGGGGGAGGGGAGGGAGAGAAACATATTTTTTTTTTTTTTCTTTGGTTGTCCAGGGGCAAGGGAGGCCTCAAGGGTACCTTAAGAAGCAGGGACCATACAATTATAAGAGGCAAAGGGGAACCGGGTTAAGGGGAGAATGTAAATAAAGAAAAAGAAAAGGGATAAGAATAACTTGAGAAAGGAAATTGGAAAGAAATATGATTTAATGACAGTAAATAACAGTTAAGCAGAATGTCTGAAGAAATGTATACTATGTATGGTTTGTCTTGTTATCCCTTCTCAGAAATAAATAAAGAATTTAAAAAAAAAAGAAACCTGGAAAAAGTTGGTCCGATGGAGCGTACACACGGTCGGATGTTGGTCCAAAACAGCTAATTTGCATGTTGGTTGTCAAAATGTCCGATCGTGTGTATGGGCCTTAAGATTGATAAGGTTGTGCAGTTTTACACAACTGACCAATCTGTAATATTTCTATCAAGAGGCATACCAGCTAGGGATGAAAACAACTACCGTATAACTAGAGTATAGGCCGACCCGAATATAAGCCGAGGCACCCAATTTTACCACAAAAAAACTGGAAAACGTATTGACTCGAGTATAAGCCTAAGGTGGGAAAATGCAACAGCTACTGGGTAAACAATGCCCATTTGCAGCCGTACCTTTGATTACTAAAACAGCGGCCATCTCCCGCTGTGTTGTGCAGTCTGTTAGGCACCTGTCCATTGTAAAAAAGCCCCGCCTTCTCCTCGTCCGTGATAGACGGAACACTGATACAGTTTCCCAGCATTGAATCAGTGTTTGTTACAATAGACAGCCGCCAAACAGACTGCAAAATTTTCTGCTGTGGAAGTAAAATTACGTCTTTGATAAATTGGTCAAATGTCTCCCCTAAAAAAAAAAAATATGTCTAATTTGAAAAGGCATATTTTTGAGGCCCTTTTTGCAGGCATCTGAAGCTGCCCAGGCTTTTAACCACAGTCTTTGCATGTGAACGGAGATTAGGACATTCTGGAAATTTGTTTAATGAAATTTGTTAGAGTGAGATGTTTAAGACATGCAGGATCAACTACAGCAACAGACTACTTTTTAGAACTCCATTTCCACTGGATAGAGTTTGGCTAATATTTTTGGAGTACTGAAAAATCTGGAGTGATCCAGTCTTCATAGTTTACACATTATATTTGCCTGTAAACGAGGAAGGTCTTTATAGACCTTGCTGTTCTTTGGCGAGATGAGGAATTCAGTTTTACAGTGCCAAAGTTTTTGTGTATGGCAGCAGTGAGCCAGATTACCATTCAACACAGAGAGCGCTGTTCCAGTGATTTTGTAGACGAAAACGTTGGAATAAAAAAGTTTAGATCTTCAATGGCAACAGTATCAAATCAGTAACAAATGTCATATGTTGAGCACTAAAAAGAAATTGCCCAATGAAAACAGTGACTCACGTCTGCCGTAGTATCCTTCAATGAGGCATAAGAATATATAGTATTGGCATATATTGTCTCAATTTTAAAGGGGTTGTAAAGGTTTTTTATTTTTTTAAATAACAAACATGTAATACTTACCTCTGTGCACCAAAACATGTAGTCCTTGACTGAGCTTCAGCACTTATCCATATCATCCGCACCTTTCCCTCCATTGCCCTGTGGATTGAGCCCGTTGGTGTTTGCCGCTGTCTTTCTATGCATGGACCCAGATGTCATCTCCCTTGTCCGCTCCTTTTGTCCCACTGATTGGGACCAACTAGTCCTGCAATACCTCCCTGACCATCGTGAGTGGAGCATGCTCCTCCAGGATTCTCAGCCTCCATCCAGGAGCCTCGCGATTCTTCCACAGCCTCCTTCGACACGGCACTGCTCAAGAATGTAGTCTGCATTTCTCTGGGTTCACCATCCTTCCTCCACAGCATTAGAGCCATACATCCCTTCCTATGGCTCTGTGGAGGATACTACGGCAGCCGTGAGTCACTGTGTTCATTGGGCACTTTCTTTTTACTGCTCAACATTTGACATTTGTTACATTGATTTGATACTGTTGACATTACTGTTGCCAAACTTTTTATTCCGTCGTTTGCTTCTACAAATTCACGGGAACAGCGCTCCCCGTGTTGAATTTTCAAATCTTACTCAGCTAGTCTTTTCAGTTTGGGAGCAGCGGCCAGATTATATTACTATTCATTTACAGGCAACTTTGATTACACTCCTGTGCCTGGCCCCTGTGTTATACACATTAGCATACATGTTGTGTGAAGCTCCCACTTCAGGTGTAAAACGGTATGGGGGGGGGGGTCTTCTGCAGCCCCTTATAAACACTTTCTATATCGTCCTCATTCCCCTGTGTGCCTGCCTCATCTAGGGCAGGCATATCGGTATCTGGCTCATGAAAAGACTGAATGGCATGGCATTCTTGCCCTGTATGCTGGTGGCGATGTTAAAGCTGCTAGTTGTCTGAAGAAATGCGACATGCGGTGCCTTGAAAAAGTATTCATACCCCCTTGAAATTTTCTACATTTTGTCACTTTACGACCAAAAGCGTAAATGTATTTTATTGGGATTTTATGTGATAGACCAACACAAAGTGGCACATAATTGTGAAGTGGAAGGAAAATGATAAATGTTTTTCAAAACTTTTTATAAATAAATATTTGAAAAGTATGGCATGCATTTGCATTCACCCTCTTTACTCTGATACCCCTAACTAAAATCCAGTGGAACCAATTGCCTTCAGAAGTCACTCAATTCGTAAAAATAGTCCACCTGTGTGTAATTTAATCTCAGTATAAATACAGCTATTCTGTGAAGGCCTCAGAGGTTTGTTAGAGAATCTTGGTGATCAAACAGCATCATGAAGGCCAAGGAACACACCAGACAGGTCAGGGAGAAAGTTGTGAAGTTTAAAGCAGGGTTAGGTTAAAAAAATATATTCCAATCTTTGAACATCTCACGAAACACTGTTCAATCCATCATCTGAAAACGGAAAGAGTCCAGCACAACTGCAAACCTATCAAGACATGGCCGTCCACCTAATATTGTGAGACATAAAAAAATTGGAACTACCACTATTTTTTTTCTCTAGGGTGTCTGTTTTCAGAAAATATATGATGTTTGGGGGTTTTATATAATCTTCAGGCCTAAAATTATTTTTTGAAAACTTGTGCAAAAAAGGCTCTGGCAGCGCAAGGGTTGGGCTTAATATACACGGGATGTTTTAAAACCTCTCCTGGACCATTTAACTTTACAGATCGTAACAGACGTTTAAAAATGTCCATTTTGCCACGTTTACATGCCGCTTTTTTTTTTCCAAATAGTCAAAAATGCAACATTTTCCATCCGTAAGATTTGTTAGTTAAAAAACTGTCTCCTAACTTTTTTAGCTGGCGCCTAGATTCAAGGCAAATTTGTCAATCCCCGATATATGGTAATAAAATTTAGTTTAAAAAAAAAAAAAAAAAAATGATCAAGTCCTTACCTTTCTTTCACAAACTGTTTGAATTCAGGTAATTTCCATGTGTCAAAATGTTCAAATCTTTTAAAATGCTGTTCAGCATGGAACTTTTCCGGGCAATTGTAAGCAAACACCAAACCACATCTGGCACCAATGGCACCTCTTCGGACCTTAAAAATAAAGTATGAATAAAATACAAAGTAAATGTTATGTTTAGACCATGCTTAACCACTTAACAACCGGCCCATAGAGGACCCGGCGGATCATGGATCACAGTAAACAGCCACTCATCGCGGCCGTTTACCACGTGATCGCTCCGTCAAATGACGGAGCGATCACATGTAAGCAAACCGGCGTCATTTGATGACACCGGTTCCTCTCTCCTCCTCTCTCTGTACCGATCGGTACAGTGTGAGAGGAGAGGGGGAGGGATCGGTGGCAGCAGTGCTGTGGGCGGGATCTGTAGTGCCCACAGCCTGCTCTGCATGCCACCGATCCATCCATGCTCAGCCATCCCTCCATACCCTGCAATACACAGCAATAGCCTGCAGTGTATTGCTGGGTATTGCAGGGTATGGAGGGATGGCTGAGCATGGATGGATGGATACCCTCCAATACTGTGCCATGCCCTGCCATGCCCTGCCATGCCCTGCCATGCCCTGCGATACCCTGCGATACTCGCTACGATCAAAGCCAGGATCGTTTTTTTTTTTTATTTCAGGCTTTCCAGCCTAGAGGTGAGATGTGGGGTCTTATTGACCCCACATTTCACTGTAAAGAGGACCTGTCAAGCCATATTCCTATTACAAGGGATGTTTACATTCCTTGTAATAGGAATAAAAGTGATCAAAAACATTTTTTGGGGGAAAAAAAGGGTCAAACTAAAATAAATAAAGTAAAATGAACAATAAAATATATATTTTTTTTTAAAGTGTCCCTGTCCCCGTGTGCTCGCATGCAGAAGCGAACGCATACGCAAGTCCCGACCACATATGAAAACGGTGTTCAAACCACACATGTGAGGTATCGCTGCGAACGTTAGAGCGAGAACAATAATTTTGGCCCTAGACCTCCTCTGTAACTCAAAACATGTAACCAGTAAAAAAAAATAAAGCCTATGGGGATTTTTAAGTAGCGAAGTTTGGCGCCATTTCACGAGTGTGTGCAATTTTGAAGGGTGACATGTTGGGTATCTATTTACTCGGCGTAACTTCATCTTTCACATTATGCAAAAACATTGGGCTAAATTTACAGTTTTGTTTTTTGTAAAGCACAAAACATTTTTTTTCCAAAAAAAACACGTTAGAAAAATTGCTGCGCAAGTACCGTGCTAGATAAAAAGTTGCAACGACCGCCATTGTATTCTCTAGGGTCTTTGCTAAAAAAACATATATAATATTTTGGGGTTCTATGTAATTTTCTAGCAAATAAATGATGATTTGTACATGTAGGAGAGAAATATCAGAATTGGCCTTGGTGCTCCAGAACGCCTGATGGCGCTCCCTGCATGTTGGGCCTCTGTATGTGGCCACGCTGTGTAAAAGTCTCACACATGTGGTATCGCCGTACTCAGGAGTAATAGTAGAATGTGTTTTGGGGTGTAATTTGTGGTATGCATATGCTGTGTGTGAGAAATAACCTGCTAATATGACAATTTTGTGAAAAAAAAAAAAAAGAAAAGAAAAAAAATCTTGATATTGCAAAGAATTGTGGGAAAAAATTACAACTGCAAAAAACTCACCATGCCTCTTTCTAAATACCTTGGAATGTCTTCTTTCCAAAAAGGGGTCATTTGGGGGGTATTTGTACTTTCCTGGCATGTTAGGGTCTCAAGAAATGAGATAGGCCGTCAGTACTTCAGGTGTGATCAATTTTCAGATATTGGCACCATAGCTTGTGGACTCTATATCTTTCACAAAGACCAAATAATATACCCCAATTTGTACTTATTTTTACCAAAGATATGTAGCAGTATAAATTTTGGCCAAAATTTATCAAGAAAAATTACAAATTTGCTAAATTTTATAACAAAAACTAAGAAAAATTCATTTTTTTACTGAATTTTCAGTCGTTTTTCTTTTTATAGCGCAAAAAATAAAAAACCCAGAGGTGATTAAATACCACCAAAAGAAAGCTCTATTTGTGTGAAAAAAAGGACAAAAATTTCATATGAGTACAGTGTTGTATGACTGAGTAATTGTCATTCAAAGTGTGAGAGCACCGAAAGCTGAAAATTGGTCTGGTTATTAAGGGTGTTTAAGTGCCCAGTGGTCAAGTGGTTAAAAATGCTATATTAACTAGTACTTGAATTAATGTTTCTGAATAATAAACTTAATTTGTTAGCAGCAATGTTAAAGCCTACTATAGGAGACATTGTGCTGAATCATCCAGTACCAACTTTTATACATCTAGAACCTTGACAGCGCAAACTTCCAATGGCCCATTCATACTAGCTTGTTTTCACTGAGTAATACTCGAGCAGTTTTCTGCATAAAAAAAGCTTTACATGAAGGAATCTCATTCTGGTCCCATTCACACTCATGTGTGCGAGCTCATTATCCCTCATTGCACACTGCAATGAAAACAGAACGGTGTGGATTCAGCCTCACATTATACCACTTGCCACTACTATTGCAAGGTTCCACAAATATGTGCCACTCCTTGCATTGCACACTCTGGAATGTTAAAAAAAAAAAAGCTTGGTAAAGGCAAGAGCAAGTGGTTGGAGCTTGAGACTTAGGTGCACAGATTTTGCTGCTGACGTTCACAGATGGCCAACATATGTGTAAATTCATAAAGTCAATTTTAGGTAAACTGCCGGATTAACATTTTCACATTTTTTATTATGTAGTAAAATGTTTTAAGTTGTAAAATGTTTTTCTTTGAGTAGGTTACAGGACTCAGGATCTTATTAGGCCATGTGCTGTGTAGCTACCTTCAGGTGATTAGGACACTGGCAAACAAAGCTGTAAAGGAAGCCCTAGCATACCCCATCCCACTCCCAGCGATAAGGAGAAGAGGGGAGGGGCCGTGTAATGTAATGTACTTCAAAAAGAAGATTTTACAAGTCAAAAATCCTATTTTTTAATTGTACATTATTGAACACAGGATCTTACTCTTAAATAATGGGATGTCCAATTACAATGCAACTGAGTTAACACCAACAGGCCCATGTAACAAAATAGGCAAACAGAGGGCTAGAAAACTCAGAGTAACCTGAAGCACCTTATGCCTGAAACCAGAACCTGAAGAGGCATGAACATCTACCTGCTAGCTGAAACTTAAATTATTATTCTTTTTTTCATAGTCAGTCTGCCAATTTTCCATGCCTGGAGTGGAATGTGCACTGTAATGTGCAAAATGATTTTCTGCCCAAGATAGTATCCAGTTCACTTCACTTTGAGCTGCGTGACTTTTGGTGCCTTCCTGATGGCTTACGTAGGCCGATGCAGAGGACTGGATATTAACCAAACTAGGGCAAGCCTGGTTTTGTTGGGAAGGTAAATGGAGATGATCAAGAGACTGAGTCTGTTTGGTCTGGTGAGAGAAGACCATTGACTGGGATGCTTCCACAATTAGGTCCAGAGCTTACTTCTAGAGAATTAAATTGGATGCAAGTCCCATTCATGAAATATGAACTAAGCACCTATCTGTAGTGTTTACTTATTTCTCTCCAAAGCCCTAAGCCCCATGCCTATCTGCTGCTTCTTTCCTCGGTTATCAGCATGGTAACTCCTGACAAGTTCTCCCATACAGGAGATAAAACCAGCTGGAAATTTGTGTCGGGTGGGTGCACAGAGATAGATTAGCAGAGAGTCGGTCTACTCACAGCACAGCTCTGCACGTTTTTGTTCTTCCACATATGTGGAAAGAGGGGGGGTTCCCTATCCTTCAATCGGCTCTCACACAGTGTATGCCAAGACTGTACACCCAGTGATGGAACAGGAAGATAAGTTTCTAACAATGTTCACTTTCTAAACTGTGTAGAAAGCTGAAGACAGCAGATATACAAATAAAACTTCTAAAAGGGAGATTTGTTTCATCTCCATGTATCATCTGAGGCTGTACACTTCACTGAGTATATGTGAGGGTTAACATCCACTTTAAGTTTCAGATCCATCAAAACCTCTCTGGTGGAAGGTCTACGATCTCTCTGATGGACATTGGCTAACAAGCTTAGAGCACAGCAGAGCCAAGACTGGAGCTCACATCTTGATGAAGACCCAATGTGCTGTGGGCAGGCCAAAAGGGGAGGGCAACTAACTGGTAATGATGCACGTTCACAGAAAAATACAGAAGTATTGATGTGAAAGGAAGAGGAGGATGTGCATGTAGGCTTTCTTGATGTCCAGAAGGTCCCCCGGTTGAAGATCAACAATGCCTGACCTGGCAGATTCCATACAGAATTATTGAAACCCAAAAGGAACCTGTTGAGAATCTTCTGATCCAGAATGAGGCATGTGCATCAAAAGCCATTTCACTCTGGATATTGGTGGAGCATATCAGCTAACCCATCAACCAATTAGTAAATTAGGCTAAGGGGTAGAATCTCCAGCTGATAGAAGACAGATATTTGTCAGAAAGAAGCCAAGGTCCCTGCTGAGCCATGTCATTGGACCAGACAGACAATGGGCAGGTTACATAGCAGGACCAGCCTAAAAGAGCAATGTCTTGAAGAGGGCTTCCAACCTCTTATTCACAGGGTCCTTAAAAACAGGTTCATTCCAGAGAGGGACTGTTAAAGTGGTTGTAAACCCTCACATATACCCAGTGAAGTTAATAGTCTCAGGTGGTACACAGAGACAAAACAAATCCTCTTACATAGGATTTACTTGTTTAACTGCAACCTTCTCTGCCCTACAGCCCTTTAACATGGAAAGCCTTATGCATCTGTGAATAGTACATAGAAGAAAGTAGAAAACTGCAGTTAACAGCTCAGAGACACTGTGTGAGAGCTGATTAAAGGAAAAGGGACACAACTCCCTTCCACATAGGTAGAGGAACTAAGGAACATGCAGAGCTGTATTCTGAATAGACAAAAAGCTCTGTGCTTCTCTCTCTTCCAAACAAATTTTAAGCTCGTTATCTCTTGTGTTGGAAAACTTCTCATGCTGATAAGAGGAAAAAGCAACAGAGAAAAACAGAACTTAACCTCTTCGCAGACAGCGTGTGAGGAGGGAGAGATGAACGTCTGCAGCGGCCGCAAGTTAAAAAAAACGAAATGTGCCATCTGTCCCCACTGCCACCACTGCCATCTGCCATCTGTCCCCAGTGCCACCTGTCCCCAGTGCCACATAGTGCATCTGTCATCAGTGCCACATAGTGCCATCTGTCATCAGTGCCATATCAATGTCACGTGTCATCAGTGCCACATATTAGTGCCATCTGTCATCAGTGCCATATCAATGTCACGTGTCATCAGTGCCACATATTAGTGCCATCTGTCATCAGTGCCACGTATCAGTGCTATCTGTCATCAGTGCCACCTGTCAGTGTCACTTGCCATCTGTTATCAGTGTCACGTGTCATCAATGCCACGTATCAGTGCCATCTGTCATCAGTCATCAGTGTCACGTGTCATCAGTGCCACGTATTAGTGCCATCTGTCACCAGTGCCACGTATTAGCGCCACATGATATCAGTGCCACGTATAAGTGCCATCTGTCATCAGTGCCACATATTAGTGCCATCTGTCATCAGTGTCACATGCCAGTGCCACGTATCAGTGCCATTGTCCTGGTACTCTAGGGCCTTCAAAAGTGTAAAAGGTGGTCAACAAGTTAGATGTGTAATTTATGCTACTAGAACACGTGATGGCGCTCCCTGCATGTTGGGCCTCTCTAAGTGGCCAGGCTGTGGCCAAAAGTCCCACACATGTGGTATCGTAATACTCAGGAGTAGCAGAATTTATTTATTTTGGGGTGTCATTTGTGGTATACACATGCCATGTAAGAGAAATAACCTATTACAATGACAATTTTGTGGGGGAAAAAAATTTAAAAAAAAAATCATTTTGAAAAGAATTGTGGGAAAAAATGACATCAAAAACCTCACCATGCCTCTTACTAAATACCTTGGAATGTCTACTTTCAAAAAAGGGGTCATTTGGGGTGTATTTCTACTTTCCTGGCTTGTTCGGGTCACAAGAAATGAGATAGGCCACCAGTACATCAGGTGTGATCAATTTTGTATGATTTGCACCACAGCTTGTAGACTCTCTAACTTTCACAAATACCAAATATCATCCACTAATTTAGGTTATTTTTACCAAAGATATATAGCAGTATAAATTGTGGCCAAAATTTATGAAGAAAAATTTATAATTTGCGAAATTGTATCACAGAAACAAAGAAAAATGCATTTTTTTTTTTTTTTTTTAATTTTCGGTCTTTTTTCATTTATAGCACAAAAATTAAAAAACCCAGGAGGTGATCAAATACCACCAAAAGAAAGCTCTATTTGTGGGGAAAAAAATGGACAAATATGTATTTGGGTACAGTGTTGCATGACTGAGTAATTGTCATTCAAAGTGTGAGAGCACCGAAAGCTGAAAATTGGTCTGGGCAGGAAGGGTGTTTTAGTGCCCAGTAAGCAAGTGGTTAGAGCTTTGGAGAGAGACAAAGTAAACACTACAGATATATGGGCTTAAAGAGGAACTGCAGTCTGCTCACATAATTTGTAATAAAAACAAATTTTTGCCATTCTAAAGCTTCCCTCCAACCACTTTGCATATTTTATATATACTGTGATTCTGTACTCGCCAAATATGCTGCTGAAATCTCCCTCCACTGAGTCTGGCTGCATCCATTTTAACTGTGGGCAGCTGAAGCTGCTGCCCGTTCACTTCCTGGATTTACACAGAGGCACACCTCCAGCTCTGCAGCCTTGTAGCTCTCATTTGCCCTCTTATGACTTATCCCCCCTCCCTTCCTGGAAAACTCACGAGAGGAGAGAGAGGAGAGAGAGGAGAGAGAGGAGAGAGAGAGAGAGAGGAGAGAGAGAGAGAGAGAGAGAGAGAGGAGATGTGCATGATGTCATAAGCCTAGGCTTTTTACCAGACAAGAAAACAGGAAGTGGGCTGTATAAGGAATTTACTGGCTGAAAAAATGTTTTACTATCCAAAGTTAAAACAACAAGGGCAGAATATTGAATAGATAGGAAGTTGAAAAAATGACTGAAGTTCAGCTTTAAGCTCAAATTCCATGACTGAGGTTTACAACCACTTTAAGGTTTTGCTAAGGCAGAAGTGTCCACTGCCAATTTCTTTAGGAAACCCTATTCAATAGGGTATTGCTAAGTAAGGCCCCTTTCACACGGACGGACCGTCTATCCGTTTTTCTTCCATCCGTCGACGGACGACAATGCATTCCTATGGGCAGACGGATGAACATCCGTCACCATCAGTTAACATCCGCTTCCGTTTTTATCCGTTTTTTTAAACGTACAAGGATACGTTCAGATCCGTCAAAACGGATATTAACTGACGTTGACGGACATCGTCCATCAACGTCCGATCCGTTAAGATCCGTTAACATCCGTTTTGTGTTTATCTGTGAACTCAACCTCTTAAAGGCACAGGCACACATATAAACGGAACAAAACGGATGAAAAAACGGACGTAAACGTGTGCATTTACGGATGTAAGCGGACAAAAAACGGATGAAAACGGACATTAACGGAACGGATGACGGATGAAAACGGATGAGACAACGGATAAGAACTGATACGTTTTTGACGTGCCTAAACTGACTGCGTCCGTGTGAAAGGGGCCTAAAGCATTTGTGAAACTAAAAAGTTTGCCAGGATGAGGGCATTCACTGTACAAGTTAAGCTTTAGGAGTAAGCGTACAGGGAATGTTTTGGCCAGCTGAGGCATTTTAAGGAACCTAGACTGGCAACTTTTGTTGGAGCTGACACAGGCTGCTCCAAGGCAAGACATTGGCACTGTGGTAGTAAATACACTGCGCAAGTAAAAGACAGAAATAGTATCCTTAGCTACTTGTCTACCAAGGTATGTTTACAAACATGGTAGACAAGTTGTGAATTAAAGCTCACAGTGTCTGTGATCTTGATACCGGATTTAAGAGCCAGCGAAGGGCTTTCCAAGAAAATTGATTGGGCGGCTCGAGAGTCACCCAATCACTTCCAATGGGGATCTCAAAGTGTAAAAAAAAAAAAAAATTGTATAAAACAAACATTTAAAAAAAAATTTAAAGCACCCATTACCCTCACACTCTTCAAAAAAATGGGCAGTGTAGGGCAAGCACATGTATGTAAACACCAATGGCGCCATACATATGAGGTACTGCTGCAAAGGTCTAAATGAGGGCAGTAATTCAATTCCTGTAAAAGTTTTTAAACCATCACCTATGGAGAATTTTGGGTACCATAGTTTTTGCGATTGACTTGATATGTTTGGTATCCATTTACTCAAGGAACCCCCACATTTTAGATTTTACCAAAAAAGTGGGTATAATAGTGTTTTTAGTGTATGTTTTCTTGAAAATATGCGTTTGATAAAACTGTGCAAATATCATACGCATAAAAAACTGCAACCCCCATCTCTGCTTTCAGGAAAAATAGACTTTTTTTAATTTTAACATGTGTTCAAAGATGAAAAACTGTCTCAGTAGACAAGTGGTTAAGCTTGGGAGGGGTAGGAGTTCATTGGCCAAAGCCTGCTAACCCATTACCCTAGCACGGACCTGCACAAGAGCACAGGATACACAGAAAAACATTGGTTTGCTTCTCTCAGACCAGAAACAACACGTTCACTTTCCTAGGCACACTAGCAAAAAAACAGAGGCTTGAACGCAGTAGGAGGGGTTATGCTAGGGCTTTCTAATGTCCAATCACCTGAAGGTAGCTGTATAAACTATAGACTAAAGACTAAAATCCCGTGTTGTGTAATGAATGATTGCGAAAATGTTACCCTTGCTTTGAGAGCAACACATGTAAGTTTACTTTAGATGTGATCCTCAAATATATCTCGAAGAAGCAAAATATGGTAGTGTATGAGAGAGTCCCATGGAACTGTGCAAAATACAGTAAATGACCACAAAAGATAAAGACAACCATGAGGACACCATTTAAGCAAGTACATTTTTTGGCATGACAGACCACAAGTGGAATTGAAAGATTATCATTTTATTTAACTATTACAAAATGCTGGCTTAGCTGCTGACCATTGCATCCCCAAACACAGGATATGGAGGCACACTGTTATTGTATCAGCACTCGAGCAGTAAAAGAATAAACGACACGCTTTTTGTTGAGCTCTAGACATTGGCAACATGTAACTTTTTTTTCCAATGTGCTACGTAAAAATATATGTGAACGCCTTTATAATCATCAGTGATTTGTCTGTTGAGGCCGTTTTGACGGTGGGAGAAAGGAAGGGATTTAACAGATTTTGTTTACACATACCCTTTTGATTTTTTTTTCGGTGAAAATTACTAAAACTTTAATAATCAGCTGATTGGGGGGGATTTAATGACTGGGGCAGACAAAATCTGGCGCAGGTGTGCATGGTGACCAATCAGCTTCTAGCTTTAATTTTCAAAGCTTAAGGCTACTTTCAAACTGGGGCAATGCGGGCGCTTGCGGTAAAGAGGCCTTTTTTGACCGTCCTGCAAGCACGCAGCTCCAGTGTGAAAGCTCTCGGGCTTTCACACTGGAGACACAGCAGCAGCTGTTTCAGAGCGCTTTGCAGGCGCTATTTTTAGCCCTGTAGTGCCTGCAAAGCACCCCAGTGTGAAAGGGGCCTAACTGAACAAGCTGAAGAAAGAAGACAATTGGTTACTATGCACAGCACATTCTGTCTGCTCCAGTTTTATTAAACTTCCCTCCACTGTGTCAAGTTATTTTTATGCCTTTAGGTTTCTGTACAGTTTATGTCAAAGGTACACTTACCCGAATCCTCATCTGTGTAACCTGGAAGGCTGATTCAGTGCCTGAAGAAAGGATTATGCTTGCTCTGTTTTTTCCCGTTTCTGTCAGGAAGCCTTTAAGCAACAGAATACATATTTGGACAGACAATGAGAATGCTGTTAACCATATCCCTTGAATGCACAATATACTTTGGAAATTAGTGTGATCTCATTTTTTCATCTGTCTAGGCCAAAAGGTATTATGGCATAGGACCCCAAACAGGAATACCATCAGTTTTTACGGTTCTTGGCTCACTTAAGGCTTCAAACCAACACCAGTCAAAATTGGCTAAATCATTTTTTATTTTTTTGGAACCCCAAAATTAGTGGATAATCACCTCTGGTTCTATGCTAAATTAACGTTGCTTTTAATCATTTAAGGTAAATTTCCCTCATTTAGGAAACATTTAATATACACTACACCACTTCTCTGCTTTAACTAATGAAGGAAAAATAAAGCAAAAGATTAATGGAAATATTAGCCAGTTTTGGATTAACAAATAAAGTTAGTGACTTTAAAAAGGGTAAAAATCAAACTTCAAGATAAGATTCAAAATTCCAATTCTCAAATAACAATGGGCTTCTGACACCTGTGTAAGCACTGGTTTACCAAAGTGGTAATTTTAAAACTGATAAGTAGACAGATCATTTCTTAGATTTAGATTTAAGATTCGATTATTTAGAGCAACATTCAAATGTAAAACGCTGCACACACCATCTCCTGTCCAAGGTTCCACCAGTAAGTTTTCTGGTCCAGATTTATCCTCCTTGCCTTTGACATCACACGCTATTAGAGTAAACTGCAGTGGTCTTCCTGGAATAAAAAGGGATGTGAATTATTAACAAAGCATACATTTAGACAGCAAAATAAATTGTTCACTTTTTCCGAAACCGCTAATAAATGGACTCAATTTAAGTAAAAAAAAAAAAAAAAATAGAGCTAATGTGTTTGTTTCCACCTCATTTTGACACCAGTTAATAGTAAAAATATAGAACTTCTACCACAAATTCACAAAAAAGTATGGACACTGTCAAAATCTATATAAAAACAGAATGCAATGATTTGCAAATCTCAAAAAAACATTTTATTCACAATAGAAAACAAAGTATATGAAATGTTTAAACTGAGAAAAAGTACAATTTTATGAAAAAAAAATGAGGTCATTTTTAAATTGATGGCAGCAACAGGTCTTAAAAAAGGTGGGGCAGGGTCATGTTTACCATGGTGTAGCAGCCCTTCTTGTTTTAATAACAGTCTGTATACATTTAGGCCCCTTTCACACTGGGGCGGTTTGCAAGCGCTATTGCGCTAAGAACAGCGCCTGCAAACCGACCCGAAACAGCTGTTGCTGTTCCTTCAGTGTGAAAGCCCGAGGGCTTTCACACTGAAGCGGTGCGCTTGCAGGACGCTCAAAAATGTCCTGCAAGCCGCATCTTTGGCTCGCTATAGGAGCTATTTACCGCTCCTATAGCGCCCGTTCCCATTGGAAACAATGGGGGAGCGCACCGAACCCGCCCGCAAAACGCAGCTACAGCGGCGGTTTGCGGGCGGTATTGACCCTTTTTCGGCCGCTCGCGGGGGGTAAAAACACCCCGCGAGCGGCCGCAATGCGCCGCTAAAACGCCGGTAAAGCGGCGCTAAATATAGCGCCGCTTTACCGCCAGCGCCCCCACCGCTCCAGTGTGAAAGTAGCCTCAGGAACTGAGACCAGTTGCTTGTGTTTTAGGAGAAGAATGTTGTCCCATTCTTGCCTGATCTAGGATTCTAACTGCTCAACAGTCCTGGGTCTTTGTTTTTTTTTTTTGTTTCGAGCATTTTCAATTGGTGAAAGGTCTGGAGAGAAGGCAGACCAGTTAAGCAATCGGACCCTTCTACTTCTGAACTACATACTGCATCTGTGACAAGCATGGTTTCACATTGTCCTGCAGAAATATGCAAGGCCTTCTCTGAAAAAGACATCTGCTCTAAAACCTGCATATATCTTTCAGCATTGATGGTGCCTTTCCAGATGTGCAAGCTGCCCATTTTGTACGCACTAATGCACCCCCATACCATCAGAGATGGAGGCTTTTGAACTGAGCGCTAAAAGCAAGATGGAAGGTCCCTCTCCTTCTTAGCCTGTTGGGCCATGGTTGCCAAAAAAAAAAAAAAAAAGGCCAGATTTCGATTCGTCTGACCACAGAAGTTTTCCACTTTGCAGCAGACCATTTTAAAAGGAGCTTTAACCAAGAGAAGATGGTGGTATTTCTGGATCATGTTCAGATATGGATTCTTCTTGATAGAGTTTTGACTTGGATTTTTGGATGGCACGGCGAACTGTGTTCACGGACAGTGATTTTTTTTAAAGTTTTCCTGAGCCCATGCAGTAGTGTCCATCACAGAATCATGCCCGTTTTTAATGCTGTGCCATCTGAGGCCTCGAAGATCATAGACATCCAATACTGCGTTTCAGCTTTGTCCTTTCCGCACAGAGATTTCTCTAGATTCTCAATCTTTTGGTATTATGTACTGTAGACGATGATGTATAACCCCCAACTTCAAAACAGTTGAGACGCTATGCAAAATCTACATAAAAACACAATGCAATAATTTGCAATCTCATAAACTAATATTGTATTCACAATAGAAAAACATGAAATGTTTAAACTGACAAAATTTACCATTTTAACCACTTGCCACCCAGGCCAATTCTGACATTTCTGTACAACTCATTTTTTTTTGCTAGAAAATTACATAGAACCCCCAAATATTATATATGATTTTTTAGCAAAGACCTTAGAGAACACAATGGCGGTGATTGCAACTTTTTATCTTGCACGGTATTTGTGCAGCAATTTTTTGAACGCATTTTTGTTGGAAAAAAAAAGTTTTGTGCTATAAAAAAATAAAAAGTTAAGTTACTCCAACTTTTTTGCAGAATATGAAAGATTAAGTTACGCCAAGTAAATAGATGCCAGACATGTCACAATTTACAATTGTATACGCTCGTGTAATAGCGCCAGACTTCAGTACTTAAAAATACCCATAGGTGACACTTTAAAATGTTTTAGTAGTTGCATGTTTTGCGTTGGGAGGAGGTCTAGGGCTAGAATTATTGCATCATCATTCGCAGTGACACCTCACATGTGTGGTTTGAACACCGTTTTCATATGTGGGCGGGACTTACGTATGCATTCGCTTCTGCGTGTGAGCACATGGGTGCTTTATTTTTATTTTTTTTATTGTTAATTTTCGTTTTTTTTTTTTTTGTTTGACACACAAGAACATGGCATGATCGGTCCTCTTTACAGTGAGATATGGGGTCAATAAGACCCCACATCTCACCTCTAGGCTGGGACAGCGGAAATTAAAAATAAATAAATAAATAAAAACCGATCCCAGCTTCCCAGCCGAGACGGCGCAGTCTGTTTCAATGCAGAGGTCGGGCGTGACGTCATAACATCGCGCCTGGCCTTTGAACGAACAGAGACTCCGGTGACCATCTGGTCCGCCGGAAATCTCTATGGTAAATATCTGGGGCTGGCGGATCCCCTCTCCGACTCACCGTTGGGAGCGGTGAGTCGGTAGAAACAACGGAGGGTGGCGGGAGGGGGGGGGGGGGGGGAGTACCCTCTCGCTGCCTGTAAGAACGATCAATCGGCGGAACAGCCGCTATGATCATTCTTATGGTGAAGGGAATCGCCGGCTGAAAAAGCCGATATCAAAAGGATGCCTGTAGCTGCAGTCATCATTCAGATATACCCGCACAAAGTCAAGGATATCATATGACGGCCGGTGGGCGGGAAGTGGTTAAGAAAAAAAAGTTGGGATAGGGCAACAAAAAGCTGACAAAGTAAGGCCTCTTTCACACGGGGCAGATCAGTGCTGATCCGCCCCGTGGATATCCGCTTGCTTAGCGGGGATCGCCGGAGTGATCTCTGCTGAGCAGGAAGATGACAGGTCCGTGTCTGCACACTGAAAAACACACTGAAAAACTGACAGGCGGATCTGAACGGATCGCCCGTGTGAAAGAGGCCTAAGTGGTACCAACAAGGAAGAGCTGGAAGAACATTTTGCAGCTTATTAGGTTAAATGGCAACAGGTCAGTAACATGATTGGGCATAAAAAGAGCATCTTAGAAAGTTAGAGTGTCTCAGAATTTAAGATAGGCAAAGTTTCACCAATCTGAAAAGCTGCATCTAAAAATGTGGAACAGTTTCACAATAATGTTCCTCAATGTAAAATAGCAAAGACTTTGCCCCATCTTTAATTCAAATAAACTGGTACATTTTCTCAGTTTAAACATTTGATATGTTTTTTACTTTCTATTACATACACACACATTAATATATATATTTATTACACTGCAGTATGCAATACTCAGAAGCTAGCTCATATTGCATTGTATCAAGGAAAGCCCACAGAAAAATGAAAGTAGCTGAGCACCATGTGTACAGCACAAATTAAAAAAAGACCACCATGGTGAAGCATTTTTTTTTTTTTTTAACTTAGCGAGGCTCCAATAAAAAGTAAGGAAGGTCAGAGGAGCTCAGGGGACAGTAGTATGTAATGCAGAGTTCAAGAGTCAGAAGAAAGTAACAGAGTGCAGGGTACAGGAGTATACAACACAGAGTTCAAGGGACCAAGTAGTAAGTAATGCACAAGGTAGGGGACAGGAATATGTAAAACAGAGTGCAAGGGTAGGAATTCATTAATCTGTGTGCTTTAAGAGCATAATAATTAAGGGTATTAGCCAGTGCATCCCAATTAGAAATACATTTAAAAAGAGCCAATATAAGTCCTGGGTGACGTAAAAATGCATATAAAAGCAAAGGAAAGGGCCTTTAAAAAATACAAAGCCTAGGGATCATCATCAGCATTCCAACTTTACAAAGTATGCAATAAGAAATGTAATGCCGCGTACACACGGTCAGAATTTCCGATGGAAACAGTCCGATGGGAGCTTTTCATCGGATTTTCCGACCATGTGTATGCCCATCGGTCTTTTTCTGTCGGAATTTCCGACGGGAAACCTATCGGATTTTTTGATCGTGTGTATGCAATTCCGACACGCAAAATTCCGACGCATGCCCGGAAACAATTCAACGCATGCTCAGAAGCATTAAACTTCCCTTTTATAGTGCAGTCGAACGTTTTTTAAGGCGTGGTGTTATTGACCGTCGGAATTTGGTGTGACCGTGTGTAGGCAAGACAGTTTGAGCGAAATTCCGTCGAATCCCGATGGGAAAACCATCAGAGCTTTTTCCGACGAGAATTTCGACCGTGTGTACGTGGCATAAGAGTGCAATCAGGGTGGCTAAGATAGAACATGAAAGGCACATAGTGGAGAAAAGTAAAAAAAAAAAAATCCAAAGAAATTCTTTAAGTATATACCGTATTTATCGGCGTATAACACGCACCTTTTCCCCCTTAAAGTCGTGGGTGCGTGTTATACGCCAATACCCCCCAAAAAAAAAAAAAGACAAAAAATGGTTGCGGCGCCGAAAAAGTAGTAGTCCCGCCTCCCTGCGCTCGCTCCCGAAACAGCAGGGAGGCGGGACTCCGAGCGGAGCCGAACAGTCGGCTCGGTCTTTTTCGGCCGCGCATGTGCGGTTTGTCTCGCGGCGGAAAATTTAAACGTCGGCAAGGCTGCAAATGACGCTGGCTAACTGCAAATGATACAGGGCAGGCTGCAAATGACGCTGGGCAAGGCTGCAAATGACGCTGGGCAAGGCTGCAAATGACGCTGGGCAAGGCTGCAAATGACGCTGGGCAAGGCTGCAAATGACGCTGGGCAAGGCTGCAAATGACGCTGGGCAAGGCTGCAAATGACGCTGGGCAAGGCTGCAAATGACGCTTAAATGCAAGTTTTTTTTTTTTTCCCTAAACTTCTCTCCTAAAACTTTTTTTCCTTAACATTCCCTCCTAAACTTGGGGTGCGTGTTATACGCCGATAAAATAAATAGTAAAAGGAAAGAGGTCAGATCATATTGGCCCCATAAAAAATGATGAAGGGAATCTGGTTACAAAACGATGGAGAGATGACGAATGTACTGAAAATATATTTCTCCTCAGTCTTCACGAGAGAAACGGGGCGCTTCAGTAACCAAAACTGCAAGTTTTATCCTCATGACACATCACAGGAAGCACCCTCGTGGCTAACAGAGGATAGAATTAGAAATAGACTTGAAAAACCTAACATTAATAAGTCACTGGGACCAGATGGCTTGCACCCGAGGGTCCTTAAGGAACTCAGTCAAGTAATTGCCAGACCATTGTTCCTAATTTTTACGAACAGTCTACTGACTGGAATGGTACCTGCCGATTAGAGAAAGGTCTATGTAGCACCAATATTTAAAAATGGACCAAGACATATCCCTGGGAACTACAGACCAGTTAGCTTAACGTAAATAGTTTGTAAGCTCTTGGAGGGGATGAGAAGGGATTATATACAAGATTTTAGTAATGAAAATGGTATCATTAGCAGTAATCAGCATGGATTCATGAAGAATCGTTCTTGTTAAACCAATCTATTAACCTTCTATGAGGAGGTGAGCAGCCATCTAGATAAAGGAAGGCCTGTAGTAGTGGTGTATCTGGATTTTGCAAAGGCATTTGATACAGTTCCCATAAACGTTTACTGTACAAAATAAGGTCTGTAAGCATGGACCAAAGGGTGAGTACATGGATTTAAAACTGGCTGCAGGGGCGAGTTTAGTAGTAGTAGTAATAAAGGGGGAGTACTCGGAATGGTCCAGTGTGAAAAGTGGGGTCCCCCAGGGTCCTGTCCTGGGACCAATCCTATTAAGGTTTTTTTTCATAAACGACCTGGAGGATGGGATAAACAGCTCTATCTCGGTATTTGCAGACGATACCAAGCTAAGCAGGGTTATCATTTATTCGCAGGGATGTGGAAACCTTGCAAGCAGATCTGAACAAATTAATGGGGTGGGCAACTACACAGCAAATGAGGTTTAATGTAGAAAAATTTTAAAGTATGCATATGGGAGGCAAAAATATGAACGCAATCTAAAAGCAATTAGGGGGGGAACCTCTGGGGGATCTAGGCTAGAAAAAGGACCTGGGGGTCCTAGTAGATGACAGGCTCAGCAATGGCATGCAAGCAAAGCCAACAGAATATTGACATGCTTTAAAAAGGGGATTAACTCCACAGATGAAACAATAATTCTCCCACACTACAAGACTTTGGTCTAGCCAGTTCTGGGCACCAGTCCTCGGGAAGGATGTGCTGGAATGGGAGAGTTCAGAGAAGGGCAACAAAGCTAAAAAAAGGGACTGGAGAACCTTAGTTATGAGGAAAGCTAAAGGAGCATTGAGCTCTCTCTCTGGAGAGGAGACGCTTGAGAGGGGATATGATTTCAATGTACAAATACTGTACTGGTGACCCCACATTACGGATAAAACTTTTTAACAAAAGGGAAATTAAAAAGATGTGCAGCCTTTTACTAAAATTAGAAGAGAAGCGGTTTAACCTTAAACTGCGTAGAGGGTTCTTTACTGTAAGAGGGGTAAGAATGTGGAATTCTCTTCCACAAGCAGTGGTTTCAGCAGGGAGCATAGAGGATTTAAAAAAAATATTAGATGGGCAACTAAAAACGACCACAACATACAGGGATATACGATGTAATACTGACATAAAAGCACACACAGGTTGAACTTGATGGCCTTGTGCCTTTTTTTCAATCTCACCAATTATGTACTACTACTGACATTTGAACTTTGTGTTAAAGGTCAGTCTTGCGTAACTAAAAGGCCAGTAATGAGTAAGAGCACAGAGGTCAAAAGTGACAGAGTGCAGGGGACAGCAATACGCAACAAGGAGCGCAAGGGTCAGGAATAGGAAACAGAGAAGTCAATAGTAAGGAACACAGAGTGCAGGGGTCAGGAATAACCAAAGAGCAGGGAACAGTAATAAGTAACACACTGCAGAGGTCATGAATAAGTAATGAAGAGTTCAGTAGCAACTAACTCAGGTCAGTAGTAGGTAACACAGGGACCTTCTACCAAGGATGTCCATCTCTCTGCGATTCCACTGGCACAGGAAGAGCAGCCCTGATGGAGAAAGCATATGAAAAAAGGCACCTCACACTCCACTAGAAACGCCTGCAATAGTTGGCTTTGTGCTGTTAGCCTGCAGGGATCCTGTGCCCAGTGAGTATACAGTGCACTTTAAGACTACTGAAGGTTTACCAAACCCCAAAGTTCATTACGGGAGTTTATTGAAGTCTTATGGCATATAAGTGAAGCGCACCAATAAATAATGTAAAAATTATATAAAATTTAGCCTGACTAAAGCGCAGAGGAGATGCATATGAAGCACACATGTGACAGCATGAACACTTGTACATGCTAATCGAAATGGGTATGAACACAGCGTAAAAAAAAAAAAAAAAAAAAAAAAAAAAATGAACATTACCATATTTATAGAGAAGATTAATTCGAACAGATTCCATTGAATCTATAAGTGAGGCAGCTTTGTACTGTAAATCCAAATGTTCCATAATCGTACAAAGAGAGGTGATCACTTTAGCAATGCTCCCTCTGGCCAAAGCAAATGCCAAGAGATCTAAATCTACCGCTGGTGTGGGGCAGCAACTGCAAAAGAAAAGCAAAATGCCATAAGTTTGAAAATAAACTTTTGTTCTCAAAGGGATGTTAGTCATAAATCAGTTACCTTGCAGTCCTCATAAGAAAGCCATTCACCTCTTCCAAAATATTTGGCGATAAAAAATTTGGAAATTCGGCAGTTCCTTGCGTTAAAGAGAGAGGCATCATGTGTTGTAAAGCCTTCCTAAAAAATAAAACAATAACATTTTTAAAGAAGAAACCCTCACAAATCACTTACATTATATATTTAAGTCACAAAGCATCCAAAAAGACCAGTCCATTTAAAAAGTTAAAAAGTTTTTTTAAATCCCTTAGGGACCCTGTGAACATAACACATGCCCAATAAAATCTGCACGGGTTGTCAAGCTGCGTAGTCAGATAATTTGCCCTCCAACCACACAAAAGCAAGGAGAAAGACTTCTGAATGACAGTTTACAAAGGAGATGGTGGTTGTACAGACACAGAGCACATGCAGCACACACACAGCCCATGCCTCCTCTCCACATCTGCAGTCTTTGCCGTTTAACCTTATGCCTCTTCTGCTCCCTTTGTATTGTTAAAAAATACTTCACTCACACAGCTTGTGCTGTGAATGACAGTGTCAAGAAAGCAGCGCTGTCCTACACAAAAACACACAAGCCAACAGTAACACAAGATGGCAACTAGTCTCCTTCAGTAGCTTCCGGCTTATATTGCTCTCAGAGTTTTACAGAATAGTGCTGCTCTTCAGCCAACGTCATTCACAACACAAGCCTCCGCTAGTTTGGTGGAGATGACCACAGTAATAGCTGGTGTTGTGAATAACTTTACGCCATAAGCTTATTTTGGTGAAAAAATTTAAAAGGTGGAGTCCAGCCTAAGCGCGTTTGGCTGGGCTTCTCCTATGGATCACAGGAGAGCAATTCGTTTTGCACGCCCTTTTTCAGCAGAGTGGTCTGAAGTCCGCTCTCTGCTGATGTCACGAATATCAGTCCAGGCAATGCGTCATCATGACAAAGTCTGAATCTGCCAGGTGCCTGGACTGATACCCATCTCAGCAAGCCACTGAGAACCTGAGACGGCCGCTCTCCACCCCAACTCAGCACTCTAGTAAGTGTGGAGGAGCAGAGCGGAGAGCTACTGATTGACAGTCAGCAGCTCTCTGCTCAGGGAGCTGTGAGAACCGAGCCAGCAGCGATGTTCGATCGCTTAGTTCTCAGTGTAGATGCGCCGGGGGGACAGATGGAGCATCGGACAGATGGAGCATCGGACAGATGGAGCATCGGACAGATGGAGCATCGGACAGATGGAGCATCGGACAGATGGAGCATCGGACCGATGCTGCATCAACCTTAGTATGATGGAGGGAAAAAAAAAACAAACCCATACTTCTCTTAACAATCTGACAAGGTCAATAACCTGGATGTTTGCAGATTATTCTTCTTTAATACTTCATGTTAACAGAGGATCAGATACTTTTCTTCTGCATGTGGCACTTACAGGTTTTGTCCTACCCCCAGCCTGTGATTGGACAGTAAAAAGGAGAAGCAGCAGACTTATCCCTATAACATATGTTGCAACACAATTGACTGGTTCATTGTGCCGCTTCTCCCTCTCCGAGCTCACTGTGGTGCATCAACATGTGTTGTGGCTTGCTGCAAAACACATGCACTGCCTTAGTGCATGGAGTGCCATTCAAATTAAGGGTACCGCAAATGTATCGCACTGGATCAACCATCTACTATTCAACTTGTCTAACAAGTGGTTGACAAATCATGACACATGCCAACTTAAAAGTTACGGTCAAAAGTATTGATTTCAGGTCATAATACAATATCCTCATAGGGAACTCTCAAAACGTTGACCCATGCATATTAACAATGAGAATGGACCAGGAAAAAGCTTCATGGGCAGGTCCCACAACCACCACCCCCACCTTCCCCAAGGGGGAAGCAACAGAATCATCTGGAATTCAGCTCGACCCACATAAACTGCCTCCCCTCTTCAGAGATGGACTTCATCTCTGATCAATTCAAAAGTTGCTAGTCCAGGGATATCGAGACATAGTCCCCAGATTAAATGTAGATATTCTTCTCCAAGCATTACATATACACTTAATCCATTGCATATTACAATGCACGTAGTGCAACTACTTGAATTTGACTTGTAATCACAGTCTCTTGCAGCCCACAATACAACATACCTTGAACTTGGGGAGGGAGAAGCAACACATGTAAGAAGTGCTCATTTTCTAACAGTGATCATGCTGACAGCATTCTTTCACTGTCTAGTCACAGTCTGGGTGAGGGACAAGACCTTTAGTGTTACCCAATTGCGGCAGAGAAAAACAGGCCTAGTGTCATGCCCATGGCAGAGCAGTGCAGATCTCAGGACTGGATGGACAGGAATACAAATTTTAGGACACGTGAGGCAGATCCCAAATATGCATCTCACCTATCTGTTTAAATGGAGGTCAACATTAACCACTTAAGGAGCGCCTCACGCCGATATACGTCGACAGAATGGCACGGCTGCACAACCACGTACCTGTACGTGGCCCTTTAAGAGCCCAGCCGTGCGTCGCGCGCGCCTCCGTCGGCGCGCTCGCAAACCCGGTCCTGAGCTCCGTGACCATGGGACCAGCGGACCCGATGGTCGCTGGTGTCCCGCGATCGGGTCACAGAGCTGAATGGGGAGAGGTCTGTGTAAACAAACCTCTCCCCGTGCTTCCGAGCGCAACTGACACTGATCGGCTTTTCCCCGTCATCGGGAATTCCGATCAGTGACGTCAGCTGATCGCCACCATTACTAGTAAAAAAAATATTAATAAAAATGCTATAAAACTATCGCCAATTTTGTAAACGCTATAACTTTTGAGCAAACCAATCAATAAATCGCCAATTGCGATTTTTTTTACCAAAAATATGTAGAAGAATACGTATCAGCCTAAACTGAGGGAAAAAAAATGTTTTTTTTATATATATATATATATATATATATATATATAAAATAATATGTTATTTATATATATATTTTTATATATATATTTTTGGGGATATTATAGCAAAAAAGTAAAAAAACATTGCATTTTTTTCAAAATTGTCGCTCTATTTTTGTTTATAGCGCAAAAAATAAAAAACCGCAGGGGCGATCAAATACCACCAAAAGAAAGCTCCATTTGAGGGGAAAAAAAAAAATGACAGTTTGGGAGCCACGTCGCACGACCGCGCAATTGTCAGTTAAAGCAACGCAGTGCCGAAACGCAAAAAGGGGCCTGGTCATTTGGCTGCAAACTGGTCCTGGGCTTAAGTGGTTAAAGGGCTTGTTCACACTGGCTTTGCTCTCTAAAGAGCCATCCATGTTCGGATCGCTCTTCAGACATCAATTGACAGGCAGTGAGAAAGCATTGTATTGCCTCCTCAGTGCATGCTTTAACCCCTTGAACCCTGCACTAGCACACCGTGGTTGCAATGTCGCTTGCAGTGTTGCCCCATTTACCTGAATGGGTTGCATTTAGTGGGCACTATGTCCACCAAATGTGACTGGGTATAACTTTTGACACAGCCATGAAGCAAACCATAACCCCTGTCAACTACCTCTGCAGGGTTTTACTGTCCCCCAACCCTAGTGTACAAAGCTACGTGATCTGACTAAAAACAGAGTTCACCCTCAAAAAGGAACACGTTACAAAAAAAAATAAAAAAATAAAAGTGATGCAGGACATCTAAATCCACTGTAATCTCCTTGTTATCGCTCGCATACAGCAAGAGTGATGTAGAACTAAAATCTCTGTACTAAAAATGTTTGACATGGCCAGATTCTATTCTTCCTGCAAGTTTTAGGGTTCATTCAAACCAGATGCGGTGGGATGGCATTGGGAGGATATTCCAGTGCAGTCCGACTGCATGACAAGGCACAGGCCTTGCCGCCTGTGTGCCTGGTCCAGACCACTGTTGCGCTGAAATAAAACGTACTGCACAAAGCACTTTTTTTCAATGCAGCACAGTGTGAAGCAAACCACTGCCTTGCACCACACAGTGGCAAATTAAACTTAATGAAATGTCTGCTACATTTCAATAAAGCTCTCTTTAAAAAATAAAAGCTAACCTTGCGATGTGCCGGAAAAAAGCGCATCAGCACTGTGGTGATCCTGCTGAATCGCACACTAGCCGCTGCATTGAGCAAGTGTGACAGCACTCAGCAGATTCACCTCTCAGTTCCACAGTATTAATCCCTTCCACGGTAAGACAGAAGGTGCCCAGCAACATAAGTAAAATAGGTAGCTTTCAGGTGCTCGGTCAGACCAGCCCTATTGAATGAGTCTGCAGAGACAGGGCAAGCACTGAGACAGGCTATGGACCTGAAAACCATATCAGAACAAAGTCTGAAAAGCACCACACAGAACCCAGTGCCTCAAAATCCCATCCAAATAATCCCTGCAGATTTCAATCTAGCGAGATCGAAACATCATTCCAAAAACCAGGCTGAGGACCATCACACTGGATAGCTGCAACCAAAGAGACAAGTTCTAGCAGTGATGACTAAAAGCGCATCCACTGAAAAAAAAAAAAAAAAAAAAAAAACCTAAAGAGTAACAAAAAAAGTGCTAGAAAAAAATAGGTTAGTCTTTAAAGTATTACTAAAAGCAAAACTTATTTTTTTTAAAGTTTGGATAGAGTGGAGAAGGATTAAGTTTTAATTGCCATCTGTGCCCCAGTTAGACCTCATGTACACTGCTGCTTGTAAACGGACGTTTAGGAGCAGTTGAGTATTTTTTTCACCTGCCCCTGAACTCTCGTCTATGTTATCTTATCAGCACATGCACACAGGGTCGTTTATAGACGTTTCTAGGCAGTTCAGTTTAGAAGCATTTTGCGGAAAGCAAAAAAATGGGTTCAGGACGGATGTTCAGAGGCATTTGAAATGCCAAATACCAAAAACATGTAGCTCTAAATTCCATATTTTGAAGTACAGTCCAGAACAACCTCCCTTCTATTCCTTGGTTACTCTGCATGAATTGTTAAAAAATGAAGGACTTATGAAGTAGTGTAGGGTTATAGGGAAGGTGCTCACTAGGGCGTATTCTGAAAAGCTTGCCAGTGTCCAATCACCTGAAGGTATGAGCTTATAACCCAGAGTCTACGAATACGCAGCCTGGGTTCTGTACTCCATTTGGAATTTACAGGGAAGTCAAAATTTGTCTTTGTGGCTAGTGTAATTGCCTGTACTTTGCTTTTTAAATGAAAGACAATAATAAAAATAAAAGAATCTAAGTAATCAGTACAATAACTTATGCAAACATTGCTACATACTGTGTGTGCTGCTGGACAGCCTGTGCAAGTGCTGGATTGCTTTCCATAGAAGTAGTGACAAGCGATGTCAGCAGAGAAAGATACCATATAGCTGAAGCATCAGATATGGATACTACAGACTTTTTTATCTTCTGGTAGCCAACAGCGCGGAGGCCATGTATCCTTGTATCACAGCCATCACTCAAACAGCGCTTGATGTTGATCTGGACATCTTTAGAGAATCAAAAAAAAAAAAAAAGTTATACTTTGTTATTCAGTCACATATATCCTTTATCGCACTACAAAGTTTTAAAACTCAAGTGTAAAAGGAAACAACTTAAATTACTTACAAAGAGTACACTGAAATTCAAGATATTAGAACATCAATGCATTAAATGTCAATGGGGTTAAGAAAGTTAATGAAACCTGTACATCAGTAGTATTGAACCATTAGGCAATGGCCAATGATAATAGGATTTTTTCATACTAAAACTGTAAAATCCTTTTCTTTAAGTACATCATGGGACACTGAGTTAGGCTAACATTCATTACCTGCTGGGTTATACTTCATCTGCAGGTGAATGGACACTGGTAGACCAAAAAGGTATTTAGACAAGAAGTGATCCCCTATATAACCCCTCCCAAACAGGAAGTACTTCAGTTTTGTAGCAAGCACTGAATCCAGAAAATGCTGAGATAGCAGAAACTTGGACACGCAGGGAACTCAAAGAAAAAGGATTTTAAAGTAAGTATGAGGAAAAAATACATTTTCTTTTTTTCAAAACTGAACACAAGAAGGATGTAACCTCTTAGGACGTCCCAGAGCAATAGCCTTGATGGTAACCTGGAGCGAAGGAATTGTTGAGAGTTTTCGGCAACGGGAACGTGAAAATAGGCGTGTTTGAGATCTATGGAGATCATCCAATCTCCTGGTTGGACGGAATGTTGTATTGTGGACAGTGTTTCCATTTTGAACCTTTCCTTTCTTCTGAAGGTGTTTAGATGGGTCAGGTCTATGACCGGCCTCCAGGCCCCGCTTTTTTTCTGGACCAAAAAGAGGGGAGAGTAGATCCCCCTGCCTCGCTGGAGAAGGGGACATGGATAACAGCGCCTTGAACCAATAAAGATTTTATGTAAGTCAGAAGGCTTTGTCTTTTTTCTTCTGTAGTCGGAAGGGAAGTAGGGACCCACCTGATCGTGGGGGCTTCCCTGAAGGTCCAAGCATGACCTGAGGAGACCGTATTGAGGGTCCAATAGCTGGACGGATTCTGTCCCTTGCCCCTGACTGTGTCGAACAGAGCCCCTAAGACCTGTCTGAGCGGGCCCAACCTCAAATGGATTTGGTCGGCTCCCTCTCTCCTTTGGAATCACTTTCCCCTGAAAACACACGCGGAGAAGTTGATAGCCCGAAGGGAAGGCCCGTGAATTGAAAATGGAGCTTGCCTACTGAAAAGCGAAGGAATTGTTGGGAAAGATCTTCTCTGACCTTGGGGTCGACGATCTTGGGGGAGGACCCCGACTTCCCACCAGTGGCCCGGGTAAATCGCCTCGTCCAACTTGGTCAGGTCTATGACCGGCCTCCAGGCCCCGCTTTTTTTTCTGGACCAAAAAGAGGGGAGAGTAGAGCCCCCTGCCTCGCTGGTCGGCCGAGCCGTCAGGCAAGCCTCAATTCTTGAATAGGCGAGCATCTAGCCGTATCATCCGAGATGCCTCTCAGTGTCTCATCTACACTGTCAGTCCACACTTCCATCGCTTTAGACAAAGCGGCTAGGGCAAGAGCTGGCTTACAGGCCATGCCTGCTGTTAGGTACACCCTCTTCAGGTCTGCATCAATTCGACGGTCTAACACGTCTTTGAAGGACACTGTGTCCTCTAAAGGGAGAGTCACATGCTTCACCAACCTCATGACTGCTGCATCTATCAAGGGAGCAGACTCCAAGTGCTTCACTTCTTCCTCCTTGAAGGGATAGAGTTTTGCGATTTTGGAAAGCATGGAATTTTTCTTCTCCACCTTGCCCCATTCGTCCGTGACGATTTCGCCAAGCTCTGCAATAAAAGGAAAATTAACACGCTCTTTCTTTAATTGTTTAAAGAATTTCCTTTGCTTGGGGGCAGCTTCTACTGGGTCTTCCCAATTAAGCGTTTCTCTGATAGCCTTAACCAAGGGTGGGAGCAGAGCAAAATCAAAGCCCACAGGAGGGCAACCGAAGGGTGGCTCTGAACCGAGGACTCCCAGGTATCTTGCAACTGGGTCTCCCTCACTGGAGAACGAGACTGCTCCGCTGGAGGTGTATGGGAATGATCATCCATGTTCCTGAGCGACTCCTTCACAACCCTTTCCACCAGGGATTTAAGATGTTGATCCGTATCTCCTCTTTCTTTGGAGGCTTTGGAAAAACAAAGGTCGCATAAGGATCTTCCTGGGGGAGCTTGACTTCTGCATCCCCAGCAGGAATTAGTAGAGCGACTGGAGTGAGAGCGCTCATCACTACGGTGTCCTGATTTAGAGGAGGAACCACCATGTTTTGATTTGGAAGAGGATTGCCGGTTTTGCGACTTGGAGGAGTCGCTTCCTCTATGAGAGCTGCGATGTGTATCTGATCTAGAAGGGCTGAGGAAAAAACAAAAGACAAAGACCACACACAAAACAAAACATCAGGCAATAGATAAGCAATCAGGCACACACCCTTCCCTAATTACCAGACTATCAGGAAAAGACATATTCCCAATACCTTTTTTGAGAGGGCTGGCCACAGACAGGCAGTGGTGAATCCATGTCCTCAGCGATGTCCATCTGAACTGAGAATGACAGAGATCAATGCAAGGGACAGGAAGATTCCTCTGACCTGTCCCAGAAAAGCCACTTACCAGTAGCTGCAACACAGGAGCCTGGGGAAGTCACTGGGATAACCTGCAATCATTCCCAAAGCTTGCAGGCTATTTCCCCAGTTTAAATAGCGCGCCCCTGTGACGTCATTGCCGTCCCAATGAGCATGCGCGAATAGCGGCAAATCGCCGCTATCGCGCATGCGCGAACCAAGCCTCGCTCTCGTACCGCGCTCGCGCATGCGCAGAACGCCCGAAAAACGAAAGCGGAAGTGATACGGCGGCTGGAACGCAGGAAGAACCAGCCGCCATGCCTGAGAAAAACAAACACACATGCTTCAAACAAACAACAGCTACTGGAACCGCACAGGAGGTAATAACAAACACTGCTGCCATGAAAAGAAATATCGATACTCTCACCACTCCACCACGATCCACTGCCCACTCCATACCCTGCTAATAGCTAGGGCTTAGCGGAGCCATGCGACTTTCCCATCCAGAGTCGCAGATCGGCCAATCAGGATCGTGGGGAAAATTTATCTTCAGGTAGAAAGACCACCAACTAGGTCCTTCGGAGGAGGACAAAAAAAGAACACGGCCGTGGGCAGGGAGCAAAGATTTATGGGAGTAGTGTCCTATAGGGTAATGGAGGCGGGGCTAAACCCACACGTTGCTGCCATGGAGTCTGTCAGGAAAGACCAGGTAGCAGCCTTACAAATCTGAGCCACAGATACCCTATGGCGAAAAAGCTCAGGAGGTTCCTACACCCCAGGGAGAATGAGCTCTCACCCTAAAAAGGGAGGAGCTTTACGTTTCAGACCGTAGGCCTTAATTACCAATTGACGGACCCAATTGGCAATGGAAGCTTTGGAAGCTGCCTGCCCCGTCCTTTTGGTAAAACGAAAAAAGTCTGATCCTCGGATCTCCGCAGATCTAGACAAATAAACCTTGACTGCCCGGACAACACCCAAAGAATGCAGTCGTCTCTTCCGCCGAACGAGGCTGAAAGAAAGAATAGGCAAAATAAAGTCCTGATTTAAATGAAAAGCTGACACCACCTTTGGCAAAAAGGATAGAACAGGTCGTAACACGACCCTGTCGTGGTGAAGGATGAAGTATGGTTCCCTGCACAAAAGGGCCGCCAACTCAAACACCCTTCTCGCCGAGGTGATGGCCATCAGGAAGGCTAGCTTGCATAGCAGCAAGTCTAATGGAATTTCTTTGATCGGTTCAAATGGTTGTTTCTGTAACACAGACCGCACCAAGTTCAGGCGGCCCCCCCCCCCCCCCCATTAGGTGACCTAATGGGGGAAGCAAACGAGTTGCCCCCTGCATAAAGGTTTGGTTCAGTGAATGGGAGGAAAAAGGCCTTTGGAAGAATACTGAAACAGGACCTCTGATTGTACTCAAAGCCAATCCGATTTTCACAGCTGACTGTAGAAAAGAGAGAATTCTCCCAATCACGTATTTCCGAGGATGCCATTTTCTGGCTTCACACCAAGCAATATAAAAGATAGATTATAGATCTTCCTAGTGACATCTTTACTAGCATTTACTAGGGTAGACGCCACTGGTCCCGAGATGCCACGGTCCTTTAACACCCTGGCTTCAATATCCATGCCGTCAAATTTAGAGACTGTAAATTGGGGTGGAATATAGAACCTTGAGACAGTAGATCGGGGAGACGTGGAATCGTTCATGGCCCGTCTATTGTCAGTCTCACAATCTCCGGGAACCAGGGCCTTCTGGGCCAGGCTGGTGCCACCAGAATGACTGGAAACCCCTCTCTCCGAATCCTGTGCCAACAAATGTGGAAGGAGATGGACTGGAGGGAAAGTATAAACCAGGGGAGTACAGGCTTCATTGAACTACCAGAGCATCTGCTCTGATTGCCAGAGGATCTCTTGTTCGAGACAAAAACTGCTGTAGCTTGTTGAACCTGGGGAGGCCAGTAGGTCGACCCCTGGCAATCCAACGCTGGCAAAATTTCCTGGAACACCTCTGGGTGTAGGAACCCTTCCCCCGGGCAGATCTGCTGGCGGCTGAGATAATCTGCCTTCCAGTTCTCTACTCCCGGGATATGGACTGTCGATATTATTGGCACATGTCCCTCTGCCCAGGCTAGTATCTGGTTCACCTCCTTCAGAGATGAACGACTCCTGGTACTGCCTTGGTGGTTTATATAGGCCACTGCAGTGGCATTGTTGGACTGAACCCCGATAGGACAGTCCTGAAGCTCCACCGTCCAGGACGTTGATGGGCAGGATCTATTCTGTCCTTGACCATTTCCCCTGAGCTGTGAGCCCTTCTAGGGTTGCTCCCCAGCACAAGAGACTGGCATCTGTAGTCAGTACTCTCCAAGTTACCAGGAAGGCTTTTCCCTTTCGCAGGTTCTGACCCTGAGATCAGTTTAAGCGTGCCTGAGGAGATAAGCACATTGGATAATCCAGGGCTTGTCCTCTTCTGTTCCAATCCACCAAGATGTCTTGTTGTAAAGGCCTGGAATGGAACTGGGCATAGGGCGCCGACTACCTCGGAGGATACAATCCTCCCTAGAAGACTCATACAGAGCCGAATGGAGGGTTGTCTGATGCCCCTTATCTGATGCACCTGATCCTTCAGGGCACAAATCCTTGCGGGTGGCAAGAATACTCTTGCTTGGACCGTACCTAGGATAAGACCTAAATGCTTTAGACTTTGAGCTGGTGTCAAGGCTGACTTTTCGGTATTTATGATCCAACATAAGCTTTTCAAATACTGCACTGTGGATGTTACTAGAGCCTGTAATGAGTGATCTTTGAGCAGGAGGTCGTCCAGATACCTGAGCACCAGGACCCCTTGGGCCCTTAAAAGACCCAGTACTGGTGATAGATTTTTTTTAACTACCATGTTAACCTTTTTATACTAATAAAACAATCTTGAATTATTTATACCTCGTTGATTCAATCCATAATTCTGCTGCCTAAAAATCCCATATTGGGGGAGCATTTCCCATTTTTTGTATCTTAGGGATGAGCAGCACTCTCTAACCTGTATTGGTATGCGTCTTCACTTTGTAGTACTGGTGATAGGACCTTTGTGAACACCCAGGGAGCTGTAGCAAGCGCGTAGGGTAGAGCCACAAACCGAAAATTACGTTCCTCTACTGCAAATCGTAGGAACCTCTGATGAGGCTGAAAGATAGGTACATGTAAAATATGCGTTGAATATCGATGGAGGCTAGAAAGTCTCGCATCTGGAATGAGGCTACTACTGAGTGGGCAGACTCCATCAGAAAGGACTATCAGTAGATACTTGTTCAGAGATCTTCGGTCCAAAATGGGCCTTGTGTCTTAGTTTTGGTTCCTTGATGCACTAAATGATGTAGTGCCTGAAGCAATAAGTCTCTTTTTGGAGGATCCAAGGGAACAATGGATCTTAGAAACCTCTGAAGGGAAACCCCCCCGCAACTCCAGCTTGTAAGCAGGGGTTATAGTTGAGGTGACCCACTTGTCGAATTATTGTTCTCCAAATGTCCGCAAAGTGCAGCAGCCCCCCCCCCACCCAATGGAGTGGGGGCGTCCCCCTCAAAAGGAGGGCTTGGTGCTGGGTATAGAAGAGTTTTGGACCCAGGGCTTTTTCTGGCCCTGGCGTTGCGGCTTGCCCCTGGCCCTAGCGCCCTGTTGGTAGCGGAACCGCCTTGGACACCAAGACATTTGAGGAAGCAGCCCCTGAGGTTTTAAACGAGGGATGCCTGGCGCTTTTCTTCGCAGAAAGTAGAGAACTCTTCCCTCCGGAAATCTATTGGATATATTTGTCCAAATGGTCACCAAATAAAGATTCCCCATGAAGGGGAAACCTGCCAATAACTTTTTACAAGGAAGCTCGGCTGACCAGTTTTTAAGCCACAAAAGTCTGCGCATATGTACAGACAAGAGAGCCAAACGAGAAACCTGCTGTATTGAATCCTTTAAGGCAACAGCAAAATACAGCGCTTGAGGAATACCTGTCTTATTTTCAGCCAGATCATCCTCCCAGTTAGGCCAATCAGGCCGTCTGATACGATCCTTTACGGATTGGCAGATACCAATTGCTGCAACAGCTGGCTGAATAGGTGAACTGGCCAAAGAAAAGGAAGTGTTTAATAAAGGACTCCAATATCTTGTCAACAGGGTCTTTTCAAGCCCTGTGCGTTATCTACCGGACAAGTTAAGTTCTTGTTTAAGGATGAGATTGTTGTATCTACAGCTGGCATGCTCCACTTCTTAACGAACTTTTCAACCATATAGGATATAAAGGAAAACCTCTTAGGAGAAACAAAAATCCTTTTGGGATGTTCCCAATCAGCATACGCCGCCTGTTCCAACAGAGGGTGTAAGGGGAAAGCCTGTGTGGCCTGAAGAGGCCTCAGGGATCCCAAAGAGGACCAGGGGGGCTCAGTAACCTTTGCAAGAGGCAACTTAAAGGCAGAACAAACCATTTTGGTACGAGTCAGAATCAAAAGCCTCTGCGACAGAGAGGCAGACATCAACTTGATATCTTCTTGTCCAGATTGCTCAGAAGCAGACTCATCCGCCAGACCCTCCACAGAATCCTGAGCTTTTAGCTCTTCCCCATCCTCAACACAATCCTGCTCCAAACTAGGAGGCTCCGGGGAGGGGTGATCTGTCACGCTTCTTGCTACCCTGCGGGATGGAGGCAATCATGGCAGCAATTCTGTGCTCTAGGGCCAAGGACAGTTGATCCTTGGTGATAAAGGGTGCAGCTGCAGCATTGACTGTAGGCACGATACCAGATAGGCACATAGGCTCAGATTGCCCGGTTGTGGATGGAACGGTTGTTTGAGCCCTCTGCACTCCAGGTCTCTAGTCCCACAAATGGTTCTTAAATAAATCAAGGGATTGACCGATCGGGTTCCATTTCACACAGGCTCTATATGCTTAGATAAATGGTACCAGAGTCTTCTTTGCAAGGCTCAAGATCCTGCAAGGTTTTGCCTGTAATGCGGCTTCCGGGCACTGGACCCTGTGAAGTGGAATCCTGGACACCACAGTGCCAAGGTATCCTGCAGGGAGCTGTACAGGTCCAAGGGTGTGGACCCTAAACATGAAAAGGGTACCCAGTCCTTGAAGGTCCTCAAGTGACAGGAACCTGCCGTGATGGGTGAAGATTGGGCTCTTAGTTTCTAAGCTGCCCTGCGCCTGGATGGGTAAGTGAAACCCCTTTATTTATTTTTTTGTGGGGTGTCCCAGAGATTGTAACAATCAGTCAAGCTAGCTAGAGGCTGGACACCTGTGAGCGGCTAGCTGTGGGTGTTTGGGCTAGCTGGGGTGTTTGCAAAGTACCTTTTTTTTTTGCTTGTGTCTGGCTGTTTTTACCTGTAGGATGGCGCCCGATGGTGCGCCATTTCGCACGTGCGTTTGCAAGAGCGCCACTGGGCTTAGCAGTTTGTTTGGTGGCCAATGTGCACGTGGCTTTGCTGCACATGCATCGTAGCCTTTTATCTGGGCGTACGAAGATTTACATCATATACGGTATATATACAGTCATGCCCGCTTGCCGGGACTGGTCACATCAGTGCGCACGCACAGAACGTTTCGGTGCACAGCCAGCTTATTTAAGCTGTGTATACCAAGCATGCGGCGCTTCCAGAAGGCAGCTGTGGGACATACAGCAGGCTCTGAACCAGGCACTTGCAGCGGGTTATTTCTCCTTACCCGGGTCACGTGAGTCACTAGGTGTTGCTTGGCAGGCTAAAAGGTGCTTAGCAGGATTGTTGCATAGGTGCTTGGTGAGCCCTATTAAAAAGGGTCTCCCTTTTGAGGTGTTTTAATACTACACCCAGGTATCTTTTTGTAGCCAGTAAATGTCTTCAAAAGAGAGGAGCGGGACTAACACTACAGGGAAAGGCACCCCCTATGCCGTCAGTAGTTCCTGATGAACCTAGTCGTATCCCTAGTGTTGTATCCCCTGAAGGACCAGAGGCCTGAAGGACCAAAATCGAAAACAAATGCGACTCTCATTAAGGACATTGATCTCACCCTACTTGCCTTTTCTACCCTACAAAAGGAAATTCATCTTTTCTCATGTCTTTGTAATGGCTTGTTTTAGTCATAAAATGTAAGTAGCTCAGGTTTATACATGTTGAAAATCATTAGCATCAGATATGTCTATGAAGGTTCTCTTACCCAGGGCATGCTGCAGTTCCTAACGGCTCATCACAAATAGTTGGACTTTATCTGTAATGTTGAAAATGTTTCACCACTCATCCAAGTAGCTTTGTCAGCTCAAATGAGGGTCAGGAACATACTCCAGCATTTATAGCTACATGGGTAATCTGTAATCCCAATTAAAATACCCTGGAACGTATTAAGGCAGATGTTGATAAATCATAAACATGATGGGATTTGTTAAAGTTTGTGAAACCAGCTATTTAATAAAAGTTACATTCACCATGGAACCATGACGCCTGACATGTGTAAATTGTTTGAGTTACATAGCTGAAGGTCCAATTTGTTAAAAGCACAAGCATGTAGGTAGGACGAAAAAAAAAAAAGTTTATTGGTACCCCCCCCACCAAGGAATGACTCCACAACATTAACATACATGAGTATTATAAAAATATACATTTTTTTATAACAAGATGCGATTAAAAACATGTAAACATACTGCACCTCCTCAAAAGACCCATATAGTTGTGACCTAACCCCATGCAATATGAACATACAGCTATTCAGGATTGACTTTAGACAATGTCTCAACAAATGAGTAATATCAGAAAGATGCATATAAACAAACGCATTGAAATTCCACAATTATAGTTCCTCTACATGTTTCATGGCACAAGGCCACTTCCTCAGCTGGAGTGGAGGTCGTCACAACCTCTATATTAAATAAATAAAAAAAAAATTACAAGAAGCTATGATGGCTGGTTAGTTCGATAAGTTTTGATACGTTAGCTCAGTGATGGTATTTGTGATGCATAACACTTCTATGTGTTTATAATACACTATCTTTTTCTTACGGTCATAACTACTTATTATTGTATTTTTAAAAAAATTTTTATAGATATGGTGACCTCCACACCTCCTGAGAAAGCGACCTTGTGCCATGAAACATGTAGAGGAACTACAAATGTGAAATTGTCTCAAATGCATTTGTTTATAAGCATCTTTCTGATAACGCTCATTTGTTTAAACATTGTCTAAAGTTGGTTTGAATAGCATGGTTCACATTGCATGGGCACAAATCATAACTAACTGGCAGGGCTTTGTTTTAGGCGACAGAGATGGCCAACCGTTGATCTCGAAACGGGGTCGCTGATGAAAGGGGACTCAATATGGGGGGGTGTCTCTAAGAGGGGTGCTAATATGAAGGGGCTCTGATCTAATTGGGGGTGGGGGGGGTCTCTGAGGGAAGTGTTAATATAAAAGGATTCTGATCTAATTGGGGGAGGGCTACTATAAAGAAGGGACCCTGATCGAATTGGTGAGGGTGTCTCTAAGGGGGTGCTATATAAAGTGATCTAATTGGGGGGGGGGGGGTCATCATGCTATTGTTGTCTTGACATGGTTACAGCCCACTTTAGAGTTTTCTCTATTTCTGCTCCTCTTGTACATTCTGCATAATATAAGATAAACGAATAATTCAACAGAGGAGCATAAATAGAGCAAAACTCTAGTTGTGGGCTGTAACAGAGTCAATACAATAGTATGTCGTCAGTGAGTGAGTTTGTGTGTGGGGAGATTTTTCCACTGGGGTGCACAAGAGATGTCGGAAGCAAGAGAATATCCACCAGACAAACTGCAATTAAAGGAAATGAATCCTTTTGGGTGAACTAATCATTTAACTGAAAGATATCTAAGAGAGACCAGTGAATACCTAAAACAAATAAACTTAGCTAAAAGAGCTGACTCCTTACAGCAGTGTTTTCCTCTAGAAAAGATGGAACGCATGTTATGCAATGTAATTCTAATATCGTTTCATAATGCAAAGTACTTAAAAAAAAAAAAAAAAAATAGCTCTCTTAGGGGAGGAGATGCCACCATAGAAATTTTATATCGGTAAATTCCAAATACGGTCAACAAGAGACAATTTTATGTGGTATTCTAAAGCTGCATACAAGCTATAGGAATTTCAGCCAGTCCCCAAGGAACTGCCCAACATCCTTAAAGTGCACGCAGGCTGAACAAAAATAATCTGTGTGCATGTCCAGCAAAAGATAGGTGAATTCATTATTTAAAAAAATAAATAAAAAAAAAAAAAGGAAGGAGAAAAAAGGGAACATTACCGTTAAATAAAAAAGGGGACAGATATATACAAATGAAAGACTGACAGAGTGTATGTAAGATTTAAATTTGAACAATGTGCTTCAGTTACTGGATTGACTCACACATCTGACTTATGTTAGCGTTTTCCAGCAATGTCACATAGCCTGAAATATGGCTGGGAATGTGGACCTCGCGAACCTCCTGTAGGTTGCTTGGATTTCGCCCCACCGCCACTGCAACTTGCTGAGGCATGTAGCTCTGGTCTGCAGAACACACAGCAATGGATAGATGTCTCAATACAATATCAGGCTTCATTCTTAACCTAAAGGGGGAAGAGAAATAAGCTGCATTAAGAATGTGCGCAAGCAGCACACAGTACTAATTATATTGTTATATGGTTTCGCTGGAAACAGACATATATCCAACAAGTTTAAAAAAAAAAACAAAAAAAAACACAACTCTTTATAAAAAAGAAATGTAGAGGCTTCCATAGTTGACCTCCTTTAGAAGGATTTGTTTTTCTGACTGACTGTCTCTGAATTTATAGTCCCTAAACAATCATGCAGCAAATGCAGTCAAATCTCCTGATTCAGAGTTTTTCTGGGTCAGTGAATGCAGTTAATCTCAATAACTACCAGTCAACAAGCAGCAGAAGTCACCAATAGCAGCTTTTGCATTTCTTTAATACAGGCTTCTTTTACCATAGTACATTTTTTAATTAAAATATATCTAGTGATGTGTGGACTGCCTTTGCCAAAACCTCCTAAAAAGGCTAGCTGCTTGTCTGACATGCTGATTCACTGGCCTCAACACTTACAGTGCACCCGGAAAGTATTCACAGCGCTTCACTTTTTCCACATTTTGTTATGTTACACCCTTAGTCTAAAATGGATTAAACTCATTCATTTTCCTCAAAATTCTACAAACAATACCCCATTATGACGAGGTGAAAGAAGTTTGTTGAAACCTTTGCAAATTTATAAAAAAAAATAAAAAAATACCACATGTATACAAGTATTCACAGCCTTTTCTCAATACTTTGTTGAAGCACCTTTGGCACCAATTACAGCCTCAAGTCTTTTTGAGATGATGCTACAAGCTTGGCACACCTATTTTTCAGCAGTTTTTCACATTCTTTTTTGCAAAACCTCTCAAGTTCCATCAGATTGGATGGGGAGCGTCGCTGCAGACATTTTCAGATCTCTCCAGAAATGTTCAATTGGGTTCAAGTCTGGGCTCTGGCTGGGCCACTCAAGGACATTCAGAGTTGTCCCATAGCCACTCCTTTGTTATCTTGGCTGCGTGCTTAGGGTCGTCGTCCTGTTAGAAGATGAACCTTTGCCCCAGTCTGAGGTCCAGAGCACTCTGGAGCAGTTTTCATCAAGGAGGTCTATACATTGTTGCATTCATCTTTCCCTCGATCCTGACTAGTCTCCTAGTTACTGCCACTGACAAACATCCCCACAGCATGATGCTGCCACCACCATGCTTCACTGTAAGGATGGTATTGGCCAGGTGATGAGTGGTGCCCGGTTTCCTCCAGACATGACACTTGACATTCAGGCCAAAGTTCAATCTTTGTTTCAGCAGATCAGTGAATTTCCCATGGTCAGAGTTCCCTGGCAGCCCAATAGATGGAAATAATTTTCAGTTCTCAGACACCCCCCCCCCCCCCCACTAAAACCAACTTTTTGTAGATTTAGAGGGGAAGGGGGGTCCATTACATTGGTGGCCAGTGGGAAGGATCCCCATTTACAGTGGTGGCCATAATAGTACCTTTAGGGACAGCTAAAAAGATTCTGTGTGTCATGAAGCTGGCTCTGCTGAGTGGCGTTTGCTCCATAATGTTCCAGCACAATCAAAATATAAAAAGTCAGTCACAACTCATGGAACCTCTAGCATCCTCTGGAGAAAAGTTAGGGTTCCACTAAAAAACTTAAATAGGGATTGGCTGCGTTCAAGTGCAATTGTTGTCTGGCTAAAAAAACCTCTATTAGTAATTTTCTGTATACTAAAACCAAATCACAGTAATATTCCTTACCGTATCCAGTGTGAACGAGCACTGCCATCTGACTGCCAGTATGAGGTTGTTTCTCCATTAGTCATCTTGTCTATATCTGATGAGTTGGATGAGGTTTCTATGCCACTGTAAGACTTTGTTATTGTTTTATACTTCAAAGATTCATCACTGCCAGTTAGAACAGCTGGACATTCTGTAAAAAAAGATAGCTAGCGTGGATAAGTACATAATCAAAAGAGAAAACATCAGAGTCAGAGAGGTTGTTGGTGGGGAATTATCCTATTAAACTCCATGAAAGCATTATTTCCACCTAAACTGACCACATAACCACAATTTATCTTTAGAAAGCAAACATTTTATGAGATTGATGGATAGATAGATCGATCTATCTATCCATCCCTCTCTAAGTTTATACATACCCTGGCAGAATTTATGATTTCTTGGCCATTTTTCAAAGAGAATATGAATAACAACAATTTTTCTTTCACTCATGGTTAGTGTTTGGCTGAAGCCATTTATTATCAATCAACTGTGTTTACTCTTTTTAAAATCATAATGACAACAGCAACTACCCAAATGGCCCTGATCAAAAGTTTACATACCCCAGTTCTTAATACTGTGTATTGCCCCCTTTAAACATCAATGACAGCTTGAAGTCTTTGGTAAGATTTGTGGATGAGGCTCTTTATCTTCTCAGATGGTAAAGCTGCCCATTCCTCTTGGCAAAAGGCCTCCAGTTCCTGTAAATTCTTGAGCTGTCTTACACAAACTGCATGTTTGAGATCTCCCCAGAGTGGCTCAATGATATTGAGGTCAGGAGACTGAGATGGCCACTCCAGAACCTTCACATTATTCTACTGTAGCCAATGACAGGTCGACTTGGCCTTGTGTTTTGGATCATTGTCATGTAGGAATGTTCAAGTACGTCCCATGGGCAGCTTCCTGGCTGATGAATGCAAATTTTCCTCCAGTATTTTTTGATAACATACGGCTTTCATCATGCCATCAATTTTGACCTAATTTCCTGTGCCTTTGTAGCTCACACATGCCCCACCTCCGTGTTTCACAGTAGGAATGGTGTACCTTTCATCATAGGCCTTGTTGACTCCTCTCCAAATGTAACGTTTATGGTTGTGGCCAAAAAGCTAAATTTTGGTCTTGCTCCAAAATGAATTTTTTGGCAGATGGTTTGAGGCTTGTCTCTGTGCTGTTTGGCGTATTGTAAGCAGGATACTTTGTGGCATTTGCGTAGTAATGGCTTTCTTCTGGCAACTCAACCATGCAGCCCATCTTTCTTCAAGAGCCTCCTTATTGTGCATCTTTAAACAACCACACCACATGTTTTCAGAGAGTCCTGTATTTCACCTGAAGTTATTTGTGGGTTTTTGTTTGAATCCCGAACAATTTTCCAGTTATTGCTGGAATTTTAGTTGGTCTACCTGACCGTGGTTTGGTTTCAACAGAACCCCTCATTATCCACTTCTTGATTAGCGTTTGAACACTGCTGATTGGCATTCTCAAATTCCTTGGATATCTTTTTATATCCCTTTCCTGTTTTATGCAGTTCAACTACCTTTTCCCACAGATCCTTTGACAATTCTTTTGCTTTCCCCATGACTCAGAATCCAGAAATGTCAGTGCAGCACTGGATGAAAGATGCTAGGGTCTGTCAGGAGTCCAGAAACTCATTGACCAGCAAACAGATCATGGGTGAGGATGGTTAACTTTAATAGCGATTCAGACCCCTTTGTGTCAACTTGTGTGCATGTTAGAAGGCCAAAATCACCAGGGTATGTAAACTTTTGACAGGGTCATTTGGGTAGTTTCTGTTGTGATTAGGATTTAAAAAAAAAAAAAAAAAAAAAAGGCGTAAACACAGTTGATTTATAATAAATAGCTTCAACCAAACACGAACCATGAGTGAAAGAAAAGTTTTTGTCATCATTCTCTGAAAAATGGTCAAGAAATCATAAATTCTGCCAGGGTATGTAAACTTAGGAGCACAAATATATATAAAAAAATGATGTATTCTCATAGTTTGCCTGGTGGCCACTCGCTTTTGAGGATTATGCAAAGATCCCTAAATATTATTGTACATTTGCTTTCTGTGGGACTGGGACACTGAGAAAGAATGCGGGTCGGGACTGGGACACTGAGAAAGCATGCGGGTCAGTACCCAGAGATTGAGAAAGCATATGGCTCAGTACTGTGAGACAGAGCATATGGGTCAGTATTGAGTGTATGTGTAGGGGCAAGGGCAATACTTACACACATTTTAACTTGTGAATTTATGTAAATGTGTTAGAAAAATAAGACTGAACTACTATTTGCGATGGTGACTAGCTTATGTTTGCTGGCTCCTAAGTCTCAGCTAGCTACTAGATTTCTGCAAGATTCCTCCCGGTCCAATTTATATGATGGTGACTACAAGAGGAGACGCTGAGCAGGAATCTCCCACATGCGTGGCAACAGAGTATGACATTATGGTGAAGTACCACCATTTTACAGGCCTTGCATTCGAACATAAAAAGAAAAGCGAGATTCTCAGGTATAGTTTTAGATAGGTATGAACCGAAATTTCAGCGGCCGAAAAAAAAAAATGCAGAAAATATTGCGGATAATGGTGCTTGCCCCTGTCAGAGTCCCCACCCCCCCCCCCCCTCCTCTCCATGGGAGTGTCATGAGATGCAGCCTCACCAAAATCTCATGCTGTGTCACAGAGCTGTGTCTGAATCGCCGTGCAGCCGCTGTAGCGATGTCCCGCATCCTAGACCGCTCTTGTGATAAAGGGCACACATCCAATGCCGGGAATATTTGTGCCGTGTGTCATAAGAGGCGGTTATAGTTTAAATCGTTACAGCGGCTGCACTGCGATTCAGACACGGCTCTGTGACACAGCGTGAGATCGCCTTACCAGGCACTGGCGGGCTGCACCTCATGGGCACTAATGAGGCTGCATTGATCTCCTGTATCAGGTCTGCAGTCTCTGACCATCTCCTGTACCATGACTGCTATAGGTGCACCGAATGGAAATTGTGCCAATACTATTATCAATGTGTTTAAGTTTAAAAGATTGCAGACATACTACAGGAGCTGGTTAGAGACTGAGGACATGATGCAAGAGATGGCCAGAGACTGGATTGCATTTTTCTTGAGCTTTTATTGCACTAAATGTGCCAATAATGGCCAAAAATAAATGTATAGCAATTTAAATGTACAATATTAGTGGAATAGAATACAAATATATTATATATATATATATAATTTTTTATTTAATTTTTTTTTTTTAACTTTCATTTTCGGCCCCAAAATTTCCATTCGGTGCACCCCTAGTTTTAGAGTGTACCTAGATGTGATAAAAATAGCTACCCACCTTTTTCTTTTTTGAGCAACCTCTCTAAATAATCTTTCAGCACTGAGGATCGCATTGTGAAAATGTTACTGCAGCACTCCAGAATAGGATAGGGGATCACAGTACTAGGAATTCGATTTCGATGTAAAAAACGGAGTGTCTTAGAAGAATGTAGGTTGAGACGATCCTTTGATTTGGAGAATATGTCGATGAAACCTGGAAAAGGAAAGAAAAAAAAAAAAAAAAAACGACCTTTACTAATGCCTTATTAACGTACACATGGAAATAACTATCCAATTCCCTGGTATCAAATTAAAAGCAAACTTCAGTTTCCACCTGAATACAGATATTTACAGTAGGCCAAAGCAGTTGTAGAACAAGGGGTACAAATAAATCTGAAAATTACAGCTACCACACTGATAGTGTCTGTACTAAAATTTGGAAAAACATGTACTCATGCAAGGCAAATCAATAGGCTAGCTTTTGGTTTGGCTGCAACATAAGGAGAATTAGTCCTGTGTAAGCTCCAGGTCATGACTTTGAGCTTACACAGTGCCGAGGACTCCCTTTACACCACCATTTGACATTGATGGGGCTGAGCATATGAATAACCAAGCTCCATCACTGTCATGTGGGAAGAGGAGCAAGTTACATTTTTCTTCACTTCTGGAGTGGCATAAGAGCAAGAGGAAGGCAAGTATAAGATTATGGCAAGGCTACTAAAGAGAACATGTTGGCTTGTGCTTATGGGCAAAGCACAGGTTCACTCTAAAAGTGGCAAGTGGCTAAATTCTTTATTATTTTGTTTATTCCACTTCCTCACCACTTCCCTACTATTATACACGGCTAACATACAGCTCTACAGTTTGGCTTCCCAGCAGACTTCTCAGTAAAGCATGTTTTACATATCCAAGCAAGTCAAGAGCCAACTTAGTCGGTATTAGGAGGCTATCCAAAAGTAATTCCAGCTTCATCATAGTTATTATCAAGCGATTCTGAATCATTTTCCGTTTAATAACAACCTGCAAACTTTGCAATAATATGTCACATTTATCAAACTTGCAATTTTTTAATGCAAACAAATTAATTTCCGTCAAGCTGATAATGGAATGCGAGAATCAAACAACTGATCTCATATTACATTTGTCTTAACACATGACAGCTACTCTCCCACCTTGAGGCCAGGTTCACACTGGTACAACACAAGTGTCTCACGACTGTGGATCCGACTCTGCCCTGCAAGTCTGAAATTCATCCAACTGTTGATTTATAATAAATAGCTTCAGCCAAACACTAACCATGAGTGAAAGAAAAGTTTTTGTCATCATCATTAATATTCTCTGGAAAATGGTCAAGAAATCATAAATTCTGCCAGGGTATGTAAACTTAGGAGCACAAATATATATAAAAAGAATTATGTATTCTCATAGTTTTCCTGGTGGCCACTCCCTTTTGAGGATTATGCAAAGATCCCTAAATATTATTGTACATTTTCTCTTTCTGTGGGACTGGGACACTGAGAAAGAATGCGGGTCGGGCCTGGGACACTAAGAAAGAATGTGGGTCAGTACCCAGAGATTGAGAAAGCATATGGCTCAGTACTGTGAGACAGAGCATATGGGTCAGTATTGAGTGTATGTGTAGGGGCAAGGGCAATACTTACACACATTTTAATTGTGAATTTATGTAAATGTGTCAGAAAAATAAGACTGAACTACTATTTGCGATGGTGACTAGCTTATGTTTGCTGGCTCCTAACTCTCAGCTAGCTACTAGATTTCTGCAAGATTCCTCCCGGTCCGATTTATATGATGGTGACTACAAGAGGAGACGCTGAGCCGGAATCTCCCACATGCACGGCAACAGAGAATGACATTATGGTAAAGTGGCACCATTTTATTTGGGGGTATTTGGGGGTGGAAAAAAAAACATTTCCCTGGGGCTTTTTTACTTTTGATAGGAAAAGGCTTTTTCTTGTCTGCATTACGGTCTAGAACTTTTTCTAGATCCTGTCCGAACAAGAGGTCTCCTTCAAATGTGATGCCAGACTAACTTTTGAGGCCGGGTCCCCCGACCAGGATTTTAACCATAAAGCCCTGCGAGAGGACTTTATTAGGGCAGCGGTCTTTGCCGATAGCTTGACCGACTCAGCAGACGCGTCTGCCATATAACCTGCCGCCTTGTGCAGCACAGGAAGGGATTCAAGAATTTCCTTCCTGGAGGTCCCCCTTTCCAAATGGCCTTGTAACTGGTCCAGCCAGACCTCCAAATTACGAGCCACTATTGTTGTAGACATTGCTGGTTTTAGATGCGTCATGGCTCATTCCCATGACCTATTCAGCAGTACCTCCATCCTTTTGTCTATGGGTTCCCTAAGGACACTGGTGTCCTCAAAAGGCAAGGTCCATTGATTTGGCGCAATGGGAAAAGGCTGCGTCCACTTTGGGCATTTTAATTTTTCCAAATACAGGTGGAATCCTCACTGAAAGGGAATCGCCTCTTCGGACGTTTAAAAAAAAAAAAAAAAAAAAGAATTTCTCCGGTTCCACCCACTCTGAGTCTGCCAGTGCGCTGTGTACCGGAAATAACCTGTTTTGGTCTTCTTTCAGGGTGTGATACATCTGGTCATGTAGGGACAAGGAGGCCTGCTCTTCTTTGATATCTAGCGTCTCGTAGATTACCCCCAATAAGTCATCCACCTCCTCGAGCGTGAGCCTGTATCTGGGTGAACTTGTCCCTTGGCTCGGAATATCTTTGGATGATGCCATCTCACTTGGCTCAACCAAAAGGATCAGATTCCTCTCCACCAGATTCATCACCCTCCTCTAGGGAGGAAGTGGTGGGAACTGCAGCTAGTTTTCATTTCTTTCTGAACACCAGAAATCAATTCCTTGAATGCCCCCGTTGCCTCCTTGTAAACCAATTTTATCAATACAGGGTTTTTCAAAGGGGCTTGTTTCACCATTCCTTAAATTTCTTCATACATGATGGACACCTCTTCATCCCCCCTGACCTCTCTTGGAGCTGCCAAGACAAGCTGCCGTCAGAAAAAAAACCTTAGCCAATCAGTAGGTGTATACGTTCACCAACACCTATGTGCACCCCCACCAGCCGCTGCCTACCTGAGCCAGGCCGGCACCACTGCCCTGGTTCAACTGGATCCATGCTGGAGCATCACGCTGTGGATCAGGACCGTGTGTCTGGCCTTTTTTTTTCCGTTGTCCACGCTCACCACGTGACTCGGAAGTGATGTGCCAGAATTCGCTGCCCTCCTCCTGCGTTCCACAAGCCGGAACTCAAGGCCTACGTCCCCCCCCCCCCCCCCCGGACTCATGCCAGGATACCATAGTATCTGGCCAGCCATACGAGGAACGCAAGCCCTCCCCAGGCTATTCAGGAGGAGGACGCCGGTACCAGCTCCTCTGCAGCCTGACCGGGGGACTCAGATGCCTGCCACCTTTCCAGGTACTTGCAGAGCTCCTTCCCCTTCTCCCTTAGGCAGCCCCTAGGCTCAGGGGAAGGAGAGCTCCATCCAGCCTCCTCCTCCGGTGGAGAAAACACAAAGACTGGGGAATAGGGATGGAAGCCGCCCTTTAAGGATCTGAATGTTGCGTTTCCTGCCTCCGGAGGTGGAGCCTCTCTAGTGCTGTCCTGGACACCCGACTAGAGAAAAAAGGGTTTTACCATGCAGTTACTTTATACCATCGGTACAAATTAAGAAGTATATAGTTACAATTTTTGATTCCCCAAGATATAAAAAAAAAAAAAAAAAAAAAAAAATCTAATTCCACATTTTATAATTCATTAGAGTACAGTAACAGAACTCCTTTTCAAAATGTGGTTTTTAGGAAGTGAAAAAGTGAATGAGCGTGTTAATAAGAAAAAAAAAACACAAATAAAAAAAAAAAAAACACCACACACGTTTGCTCTGTTTGCATGGCAAATCAACAGGTTTATTTTAAAAGAGGTTATAAAGGCTTCTACGTGCTCCACCATAGCAAGCCGCTTGCCAAGGAGGAGGACAAGTGGGCTTGCTCCCAAACTGGGCATGCGTCAATAGCAGCTGCCTAAGTATCCCATGACCCGAGCGCGAGAGGAAGCGCAAGACCAGCACTACTGCCGTTGGGCACAGTGCTGGATTGAGAGAGGAGAGGACTCAGGTAGGTATAAAAGAGGTGGTGGGCCTGCAAGTACTTAACATTTTTTATCTTAATGCAGGTAAAGTGTGTGTATATATATATATATATATATATATTATATATATATATATATATATATATATATATATATATATATATATATATATATATATATATATATATATATATATATATATATATATATTTTTATATTTAAAGACCTTCTAGGCCCACATCTATTAAGTACATACAATAAATCACTAGATACTGGAATTCTCCCACCCACTATGCGTGAAGCCCTGATAGTACTAATACTGAAACCCCGTAAAGATCCGCTCAAATGCGACTCGTACAGACCGATATCCCTCATAAACGTAGATGTCAAGATTCTGGCCAAGGTATTAGCAAACCGATTAAACACTGTAGTAACGACCCTGGTCAACAGTGACCAGGGTGGTTTCATACCCGGAAGATCCACTAGGATGAATATTCGTAGACTTTTTCACAATTTACAAAACCCACACGACTGCCACCCCACGAGAGCCATTGTGTCATTAGATATGTGTAAAGCATTCGACAGTGTCGAATGGCCATTCCTCTTCCGGGTGCTACAGCTGTATGGCTTTGGCCCTCGGGTGGTGGCATGGATCAAGCTTCTTTATACATCCCCAAAGGCCCGTTTTCAAGTCAACTCCTCAGTCACAGAGTCCTTCTCAATTACCAGGGGCACCAGACAAGGGTGCCCATTGTCCCCACTACTTTTCGCTCTGGCCATGGAGCCGCTGGCAATGCGCATACGCTCCTCTCCAAACATTAAGGGTCTCCCTATCGCCTCCATTGAGGAACGAATCTCACTCTATGCAGACGACACTTTGGTGTACCTTGCAGACACAAACTCATCCCTCAAATCACTACTGGTCGAGATTGATAACTTTGGGGACTACTCGGGATTCCGAGTGAATTGGGACAAATCCAGTCTCTTTCCTTTAGATACAGCTGCGACTTCCCAGATTCACCCGGACTCTAAATTACAAGTAGTAACTTCATTCAGATATTTGGGAGTGATAGTGCAAACGCCCCTCTCCACATATATTGCCAATAATTTAGAACCGCTACTAACCCGCTTACAGGAACAAACTAAACAATGGATGGATCTACCTCTTGACCTTATGGGGAGGGCAAATACGATTAAAATGATCTACTTACCAAAACTACTATACATTATGGCCAACTCCCCGTGCAAAATACCCAAATCTGTTTTTAAACGTATTGACTCAATCTGTACAACGTTCCTCTGGAAAGGTGGTTCCCCTAGGGTGGCACTTGAGACGCTAAAACTGCCGACACATTTGGCGGGCTTGGCGTTCCCAAATTTTTTCCTGTACTATTTGGCATCCCAGCTAGAACACATACACGACTGGCTGCACCCGGTCTCCGCTAACGCCTGCACTACCACAGAGGGAGCCATTGCATCTTCCATGGAAACACTCCATAGCATAGTTTATAGAGGCAAGGTTCCTTCTAGACCAGGCACTTCGGTTCTGTACGTCTCTCCCTCAGTTTTTCAACACGTTACAAAAAGAATTACACGCAAATCATGGTCGACATCTCCAAACAATCCCTTATGGTTTAACCCCACGCTGCAGGAACTATATTCCTTACCTGACCCTAACCGTTGGTACTCCATGGGGGTGAAATACCTCTGTCACTTATACGACGCACAAGGCTTTAAATCCTTTAACCAACTGAGACTTGACTTTGACCTTCCTAGCTCCTATTTGTTCTACTATTACCAGCTCAGACACGCTATTCGTACACAGTTTGGCTCCCTGGATGACCCCACTGACTTATCCCCATTAGAACAACTCCTGAGACAACCGGATTCTACTAAACTAGTCTCTGCTTACTACGCCACTCTGATGACAGACTCCAACCCCAGATTCTGTAAGGCACAGGACAAATGGACTTCCATGGACATCTCTCTGACAGAAGACGATTGGACAGAATTTTGTGAGACATACAAGGCCTCAGTCATAGCATCAAGGGACCGTATCATACAAATTAAGATCAGTCTCATCTCACCCCGACTAGGTTGTGTAAGATGGGACTGATGCCCACAGCTAGCTGCTTCCGGGGCTGCGGAGAGGAAGCTGATTTTCTTCACTGTTTCTGGACATGCCCAATGGTAAACGACTTCTGGAGGGAAGTGGGTTCTTTTATTTCCTCAGCCTTGGGCCTGCCCAATATTGTACATCCCAAAAATGGCCTCTTGGGAATTTTTGGTGAACTACAATTATCTTCACATGCAAAAAGGTTACTACGTATCCTCTATTTCTACGCTAGAAAAACTATCCTGTTGACATGGAAGGGTACACAATCCTCAATGAAAAACCTCTGGTTAAAACTAATTAAGGACGCTATACCACTGTACAAACTTACTTTTGAGCTTCGGAAACATAAAAAAACATTCCACAAAATTTGGGACAGATGGCTGAGCAGCCCACCGACCCTCTCCCAATAATGTATCTACCATATGATCTCTTATAGACCGTGCCAGGTCAAAGCATAATGTACTACTTTTAGCATGCCTGCACTATTGCTCCTTCATAGAAACATGGGAAGGAAAGGGGGGGGGGGGGGGGGAGAGCACTGAGATAAGGTTCATTAATACTTGACTAATTGTTTCACCAATTGAAACGAGTTATTGTATATGTCTGCAACACTGTGCTTCTTCTTGGTGTGTTTTTTTTTTTTTGTGCTGTGTTTATTGTTTGTATGTTGGTGTAAAAAAAAACTCAATAAAAATATCTTAAAAAAAAAAAAAAAAATATATATATATATATATATATATATATACACACACACACACAGTGGTGTGAAAAAGTGTTTGCCCCCTTCCTCATTTCCTGTTCCTTTGCATGTTTGTCACACTTAAGTGTTTCGGAACATCAAACCAATTTAAACAATAGTCAAGGACAACACAAGTAAACACAAAATGCAATTTGTAAATGAAGGTGTTTATTATTAAAGGTGAAAAAAAATCCAAACCATCATGGCCCTGTGTGAAAAAGTGATTGCCCCCTAAACCTAATAACTGGTTGGGCCACCCTTAGCAGCAACAACTGCAACCAAGCGTTTGCGATAACGTGCAATGAGGCTTTTACAGCGTCCTGGAGGAATTTTGGCCCACTCATCTTTGCAGAATTGTCCTAATTCAGTTACATTAGAGGGTTTTCGAGCATGAACGGCCTTTTTAAGGTCATACCACAACATCTCAATAGGATTCAGGTCAGGACTTTGGCTAGGCCACTCCAAAGTCTTCATTTTGTTTTTCTTCAGCCATTCGGTGGTGGACTTGCTGGTGTGTTTAGGATCATTGTCCTGCTGCAGAACCCAAGTTCGTTTCAGCTTGAGTACACGAACAGATGGTCGGACATTCTCCTTCAGGATCTCTTGGTAGACAGCAGAATTCATAGTTCCTTTTATCACGGCAAGTCTTCCAGGTCCTGAAGCAGCAAAACAGCCCCAGACCATCACACTACCACCACCATATTTTACTGTTGGTATAATGTTCTTTTTCTGAAATGCAGTGTTCCTTCTACGCCAGATATACTTGGACACACACCTTCCAAAGAGTTCCACTTTTGTCTCATCGGTCCACAGAATGTTGTCCCAAAAGTCTTGGGGATCATCAAGATGTGTTGTGGAGAAATTGAGACGAGCTTTGATGTTCTTTTTGCTCAGCAGTGGTTTTCTCCTTGGAACTCTGCCATGCAGGCCATTTTTGCCCAGTCTTTTCCTGATGGTGGAGGCATGAACGCTGACCTTAACTGAGGCAAGTGAGGCCTGCAGTTCCTTGGACGTTGTTGTGGGGTCTTTTGTGACCTCTTGGATGAGTGGTCGCCGCGCTCTTGGGGTAATTTTGGGCGGCCGGCCACTCCTGGGAAGGTTCACCACTGTTCCATGTCTTCGCCATTTGTGGATAATGGCTCTCACTGTGGTTCGCTGGATTCCCAAAGCTTTGGAAATGGCTTTATAACCCTTTCCAGACTGATAGATCTCAATTACTTTCTTTCTCAATTGTTCCTGAATTTCTTTGGGTCTCGGCATGATGTGTAGCTTTTAAGGATCTTCTGGTGGACCTTACTGTGTCAAGCAGCTCCTATTTAAGTGATGCCTTGATTGTGAACAGGTGTGGCAATAATCAGGCCTGGGTGTGGCTAGAGAAATTGAACTCAGGTGTGGACAACCACAGTTATAGTATGTTTTAACAAGGGGGGCAATCACTTTTTCACACAGGGCCATGATGGTTTGGATTTTTTTTCACCTTTAATAATAAACACCTTCATTTACAAATTGTATTTTGTGTTTACTTGTGTTGTCCTTGACTATTGTTTAAATTGGTTTGATGTTCCGAAACACTTAAGTGTGACAAACATGCAAAGGAACAGGAAATGAGGAAGGGGGCAAACACTTTTTCACACCACTGTATATACACATACACACACACACACACACACACACACATACACATACATACACTTTGTTTAGATAGAATGGGAAGGTTAGAACCCCTGTCAGGGTGTATTGCTTCATAATTTAAGCCTGCGGGGTGGGGCAAAACATGTTGGGGATGTTGCCTTGATGAATAGAGTTAAGGTGGCTTTTACCTGCTAACCACTCTGGCTGGGCGAGGTGTGCGGTGCCTGGGCGAGGTGTGCGGTGCCTGGGCTATCCCTTCCTATTTCTGCAGCGTGCTTTGGGTCTGGAGGGACCTCTCCTCAGAAATTATGTAAGGAAGTGTAGCTCACTGACTGGAGAACGGCAGGCGGCACATTTACTATTAGGCCTCCTTGATGCATCCATTTAGTTGAATTCACTAGATTCCAGCTTCAAGCATCAGTACTGACAAAGTATTGACAGGCTGACAGCGGCTGTTGCGGTTTGCTTGCAGCTGTACAACAAAAGGGTCACCTGTGGTTAGGAACAAAACGTCCTAAATTGGACTGACCCAGATGCATCCAAGCTTGGGCTGCTTTTCATGTGCACTGACTTGTCATTCTTGCCTGCAAGAATATGCCGATTCTTGCTGCTAAAATCTGGTATGCGGCTATAACAGGCCTATTTTTTTGTCATACGTAAAACATCAGTGGCCCACAGAGAAGGAGCAAGAGGGTTGCACGAGATCCCCTAAAACACCAGTTTGACCTACCTGTAGGATTATGGTGCAGGTATCCTTCTATAGGGCTTAAAAAATTTGTGGTTGTTAAAAATAGTGTACTAGCTATCTGTGTGCTGAGGAAATGACAAGCTGTGCAACCAAAATATTCAGCAAAAAAAAAAAAATCTAAAAATGGCTGTGTACATTCATGTACAAGCAGAGCATTTCAGTCAGAACAGTGTGATACTACTAGGAAGTGACAAAGCAGTTTAGGACTGGCCACACAAAAAAATAAAAGAAACCAAGCATGAAGCACAAACCTGGAAACACATTTGAATATGCAAACATTCCTATTATCCCCAGTAAAAGGCAGTGAATCTGATCACCAAGAGAACTGCCAACACAAACAAAACTTGTCACAGACAAATCATGTGACTGAGTTTACATATGCTCTGATAAGTAAGCATCCTAAAGACGAGGTGGCTTTGGCCTGAAAAGTTACCCGTTGATAGGAAAAGTTCTCTATAATAGTAGTGGAAACAGGCAAAGTAAAATAAACCTGTATTTAGAAAATGATCCTAAATTCAACACACCTGACAGGTTGCATTTAGGGCTGAAACAACTAATCGACATAAATCGATGAAAATAGTTGACAACTATTTTCATAATCGATTAGTTGATCAGTCGATTAGTAGGACAGCATACAGACTGCATTATTTGTTTACATCTCAGCAAATACAGTGCAGCACACCATCCATATCAGTAATGCCCCGTACACACGATCCGAATATCGTATGATAGATCGTACGACCGTTTCCGCTTAATAGTCGCAAGTAGAAATTGAACAGCTAAAAAAAAAAAAAAGTCACGAAAATTCTCGTACGACAGAAAAAAAAAAATAGGAAGTGATGTCATGTGTTGTATTGTATTTGTATTGAATTTTCGGACGACAACGGTACTGATTAACTGAAAATCGTACGATCTGGAATCGTACGAGGAAAATTTTTGTGCATGCGCGATCAAATCTCAAAGATCTGATGAACGGTTGTGATCGGCTGTCGAAAGTAGTGTACACGCGATCCGAAAATAGTACGATCCTACCTCGGACGACCGTTTTCGTATGATATTCGGATCGTGTGTACGGGTCATAAGCACCTGAGAACTTGTGAATGTGTGAGGTGCAATGCCTCATGGGACATGTAGTCTTGGGCAGGAGGAGGAACTGAGTGATTCTAAAGACAGAAGTTTTTATTTACCTCACTATAGGGGCACTCTGAAGGCGGGCCCCAGAAGAGGAGGATCGGGGGAGATCTGTGCAAAACCATCGCTCAGAGCAAGTATAACAAAATTTGTTGTTTATTTTAAAAAATCCAACATTTACAAACACTTTAAGGGTTCTGTGAAAGAAAGATCAGCGTCCATGGAAACCCAGAGAAGCTGGAGGCTGAGAGACTGGTGGTAATATAAGGCATTACAAAAGTAAAGGCATTTAAAGCGGGACTGTACTGTAAAAAAAAAAATTTAAAAGCCAGCAGCTACAAATACTGCAGCTGCTGACTTTTAAAAAATGGACACTTACCTGTCCCTGGTTCCAGCGGTGTCGGCAGCAGAAGCCGATCGCTCGCTCGCTCGGCTCTCTGCTGTAGCCGGCGCCATTCTCGGTATGGGAATCAGGAAGTGGCTTCACTTCCCGATTCCCTACTGCGCATGCGCGAGTCGCGCGGCGCAATGAGATTCTTCAGCGCTGTCTGCCGGGACGTGTGTGTCCCGGCAGACAGCGCGCTGGGACAGGAACTTGCGTAAACTCCCACGGGAGTTTATGCCGGAAGTGGGTGCAGATCAGATACCTGTCTGTCTTAGACAGGTATCTGCACCCCCCTCCCCCCTGAAAGGTGCCAAATGTGACACCGGAGGGGGGGGAGGGTTCCGAAAAGCGGGAGTTCCACTTTAGGGTGGAATCCCGCTTTAAAGTAAAAGACAAGGGAGTTTGTCATACAGAATATATTACAATTCTGTCTGAAAAGCTGCAAAACAGTGTCTTAGGTTCTAAGTGTTCTTAGAATAAAAACTTGGATCTGAGACTGATGATATGTACCAGATTCAACCTCTAATAGATCTAGTATACATTCTGTCTGTTATTCTCAGAGGGGGATTAGATATTTGTTCCCCAACTATGTAGCTGATTATTTACATTTACCACAACATATAGATATTCAAGAATAAAGTGTTTTTTAAAACTTTACATATTAACTAAATTCTAAACCACACTTATTTTCATAATCTGATATAAAAAAATAAAAAAAAAGGGTTAGTTGCAGCCCTAGTTGCATTACTAATTAGCTGCACTACAACAGTCACTCATCACAAATACAAATGAACAATATTAAAGTGGATGTAAACCCAAATTTAAATTTTTTTTTTTTTTTTTTATGTCAATGTAGAGAATAAGATTTCCTTTCATTTGAGCCCAGTCTTGCCACACAGATTTACTCTAGGCCTTCGATTGTTCAGTTAGAGAAATCTTGAAAACTTTGTCAAAAAAGCCCCCTTGCTGTGAGTGACAGGTGATTTACATATATCATGCACTAGCCTGAGACAGGTTATCATCAGCTCACTGGATGTTCTACTCTGCCCAGCTCTGACTACATACATATCCCCTAAATCACTTGTCTGTCTATAGTCTGCTGACTGTTCACTGCATCCCATGATGAGAAACATCCAGTCAAAACACAGTAAAGCTGGGAGAGCTGGAGGGGAGGGGAGAGGGATGTGAATTGTGAACTTTTTAGACAGGATGTGCCTGTCTCAGGCTAGTGCATGAGATATGTAAATCACCTGTCACTCACAGCAAGGGGGGCGTTTTTGACAAAGTTTTCAAGACTTTGTCAAGATTTCTCTAACTGAACAATAAAAGAGGATTGCTCAGGGCTGGAGTAAATCTGTGTGGCAAGACTGGGCTCAAATGAAAGGAAATCTTATTCTCTACATTATGACATAAAAAAAAAATAAAAAAACATTTTTGGGTTTACATCCGTTTTAACTAAAAGCAATAATGTCAAAGCCCAGGGCAATTTAAACAAAGCTAAATACAGTACATCACATAAGTGATAACTACATGTCATAACAACAGATAGCAAAATAGAGACAGCTGTTGTCATATGCAAATCTTACATTTTCTTCTAAAAGCTGAATTTGGCTACACTGCACCAAGTCAACTATTGGTCAGTGAGGAAAGATTTCACGAGAACCTGGCAGTTTGCCAATGGGACAGATAGTAGCAAAAGGTCTTATCACTCATTATTCAAGCAAAACATCTGTCCATCTGTGGACAGCCTTATATCTTAAGAGTTAAAATTACAAATTCTTTTTACAAAATAATAATCAGTAATTTACTCAAAACTAGACTGCTACCTTTATTTTTCATCATAGTCTTCACTAGTTTATATCACCTAATCTACAGGGAACTTATGGATGAGGCTACCCATAAACACAGGCTACAAATACCCAAGTTAGATAAACAGCTGGGGCCTACCCCTTATGCGTTTTAATTTTCTACTGTGCCCCTGGCCATTGCTTGTCAGAACCATGGGACACCTAGAGTATGTTATTCCCGCAAGATCACCATTTTTGTGTACATCACATTTTACCCACCTTGCATCTGTGCCCGGTTACACACACAACTGGCATCACTTCCTATAATGTTACCATGCACATTGAAGCTTACACTCTAAAGAGTAGTCCAGATTAGCAGGAGAAAGGAACACCCAGGGCTCACTTCAGTCCTGCCATCTAAAAAGCCCCACCCCACCCCACCCACACAAACACAAACATTCGCAATACGCACCTAGAGCAGCCTATTCATTTCAATGGTCTACCCTATGAATGAACACAGTGAAGCAACTCATGCACCTTTTTGAGCATTTTTAATTGTGCATTTTTTTAGGTGAAAAACACACATCCGTTATGCTGCACTTGGGGTACCATGAAGAAATAAAATGGAAAGTGCAAGCGTATTTCGTAATTGCGTGCAAATTCAAGCAATTTTGCACATTCCAGAGCTGCTAATGCGCGAATGCAGCCTTAGGGCCTAGCGAAACAGGAAAAGCAGCAGATTCATTCTGGTCAGTGATCACACCCTCTAAAGCTTCCAACCTGCAGTCAGATATAAAGCTTCAAGCTTTAGTTAATACAAACAATAATAAAATTCTTAAAGTAGAACTAAGCAAAAATGTTTTTCATTTTGGATAGGGCAAGGGAGGGTTATAACCCCCGTCAGATTCTTTCACCACCTGAGGCCCATTACAGAGATATCCCTTCACTTCCTGTCCCATAGCCAAACAGTAAATGAGAGGAAATCTCTGCAAATAACGCGAGTTCCTTGGGAACCCCCAGGTCACCAGAACTAGTATCCCCATTGGAGCATTTTCTTCCTATTACTTATAACAGGTCAAATAGGGTTAATTTTCCCAACGGGGACACAGACGGCAATAAAAACTGACCGGTGCTCTAATCTCTCCACTCTATTAAAAAATAAAAAAGTTTTGCCATTAGTTATACTTTAACCACTTCGGGACAACCCACCGTCATTATACGTTGACTGTTTGAAGAGACATATAGTTGTTTTGGCAGCAGCTAGCTGTCATAACCCCGGTATCTTCTTCAGTGAGTGGTCCGGTTTAAGATAAAAGTGGTCTCTGCAGCGGATTCGCCACAAGATTACTTTTAATCGCGGCGGGAGAGAGGGGCCCCACGGCAGCGGCGGAGGCAATCTGATCCTTCCTGTGGCCTGACATGGAGACGAGTGAAGGGAAGGTGGCCCCCACCTGTCTCCATATCATTGCAGGGCGGAAGCAATGTCAAAACGTCACTTCTGCCCATAGCTCTTAAAAAGGGACAATTTTCGTTTTTTTTTTTTCATTTTTTATTAATTGCATTTTAGCGTAAATATGAGATCTGAGGTCTTTTTGACCCCCAGATATCATATTTAAGAGGTCCTGTCATGCTTTTTTTCTATTACATCCCTTGTAATATGAATAAAAGTGAGATATAATATATATATATAATAAAAGTGATATATATATGTATATATTTTTTTATTTATAAAATATAGATATATAGAAATATAATAAAACAACAACAAATTTTTTTTTTGTATTTTTTTTTTCAAAAACAGTAAAAAAAAAAAAAAGGTAAAAGAATAAAAAAAAAAATTTTAAACACGTCCTGACGAGCTTGCGTGCAGAAGTAAACGCATACATGAGTAGCGCCCGCATATGAAAACGGTGGTAAAACCACACATGCGAGGTATCACCGCGATCGGTAGAGCGAGAGCAATAAGATCTACTCCAACTTAAAACATGCAACCTGTAGAATTTTTTAAACGTCGCCTATGGAGATTTTTTTAATGGTAAAAGTTTGTCGCCATTCCACGAGCAGGCGCAATTTTGAAGCGTGACATGTTGGGTATCAATTTACTCGTAAAATTATCTTTCACAATATAAAAAAAAAAAAAAAATTGGGCTAACTTTACTGTTGTCTTTATAGAGAGATGTGGAAAAGCTCAGGGGGGGTACCTCGTCCTTGAATTATGTATAAAAAACGAGAAAAGGGGGGTTTTTAGCCAACCTAACGGACTATCACGGTACCTGAACGGACATATGTCTCAATACAAAAGAATAATTCTAAATACTTTTATTAGCACATAATATACATAAAATATGTCACTAAAAGTTGTACTTTAAAGAGCTGGTGATCTTCTCTAGTTTTGGCAGTTCCTTTTTCCCATATGGCTACCAAGTACGCTTCTGGACTAACCAGGCCGTGGTCTACCACATTGATATATAATATTAAATACTGTTGGAATTTAGTGGACATATATATTTATATGTCCCTCTCTTCTTTTGTTCCCTCTCAGTTCACTTGTGTGATGTTATATCCGCTATAGTGTTGAGGCCATCGATTTGAAACTATTATCCTTCACGGGGATTCTTAATTAGAAATCCGTGGGATCCTCAAGGTACATATACAGAGTGGTTCTGAAAGTGGAAGCCAGTTTATTTATATCTATCTCTGATATTACTATTATTAATTTCAAGATACCGGCACGTTAGATCTATCCGCAAATACAACGATGCTACTGGCCAAATCCGGCACATCTTTGGTTTACTACTACTAATTCCCTTTCTTTCTGACTTTTATGTGAGTATTTTCCCCATATACTTGTCTATATGGGATGTAATATCCACATATGGGACTGACCATCGGTCGATCATTTCTTAGAATCTTCACTGAAAATATTCTTCCCCCCTCTTTTTTTTTTTTTTTTTTTCCCCTCCTCCATTTGCAGATTGTGCCCTGTTTGCTGGTTTCAGACCCCAAACTCGGCGAGTCCTTGTTGGTGATCCCGAGAGACTCACTTTTAGGTAACTAACTTGGGTGCGGCAGACATATACTAGCTTCTACCTTGTCAACACAAATTGGAAGGTAGGCAATGTCTAAGTTTTCTTGAGTACACACACCCACTGTAAATTAACTGCACCTATATTATTGAGTATTGATTTAAATACATATAATCTGTCAATCCATTCATGAATAACCCCCCTGTCTTCTTGATATATACAACAGATATACGAACTGCTATACTCTGGTTCTGAAGAAGCTTTAAGCGAAACGCGTCAACCAGCATTCTGCGAGTTTGTTTCAGCATTCTGATTCACTAATAGCTATATGTATATGTACATTCTTGGACTGCAACGACCCCCCCTTTTTTATATGTGACATATTTTATGTATATTATGTGCTAATAAAAGTATTTAGAATTATTCTTTTGTATTGAGACATATGTCCGTTCAGGTACCGTGATAGTCCGTTAGGTTGGCTAAAAACCCCCCTTTTCTCGTTTTTTTTACTGTTGTCTTATTTTATTTATTTTTTTAATTAAAAAAAAAGTTTTTTTTCCCAAAAAAGTGCGCTTGTAGGACCGCTGCGAAAATACATTGTGACAGACAGTATTGCAACAACCGCCATTTTATTCTCTAGGGCAGTTATGGCAAACCTTGGCACCCCAGATGTTTTAGAACTACATTTCCCCATGATGCTCAACTACACTGCAGAGTGCATGAGCGTCATGGGAAATGTAGTTCCAAAACATCTGGGGTGCCAAGGTTCGCCATCACTGCTCTAGGGTGTTAGAAAAAAAAAAAATGTTAATTTTTTTTTTCTAAGTAATTTTCTAGCAAATCTCAAAAAGAGGCTCGTCCTTAAGTGGTTAAGTTATAACTTTCCAAGACATTTCAGGCACTTTCAAATGCAAGTGCATGCAAGAACCATTAAATACACAGTTGAAATACACGTTTACCGTTTGCCTGCCAAATGATTTATAATATTGTACAGAAAAGCCTTGTGATTTACACCCTTCTGTCGCACAACAAAGCTAGGCAGGTAACATCCATTTCCTAGCTCTGAAAGCTTCCTACATCACCTCTGCCTCCAGAGTACTCGCACCATCACTTCTCTTTTACAGGCAGGGAAATGATCCAGCTAACAGTAAAGCTGAACCAGGGAATAACCGGGTAGTTAAAGTGGAACTTCACCTAAGAAGGGAAGATCTGCTTATTCACATTTTTTTTTTTTTTTTTTTTACCATTTTTGGATGTTTTTTTTTTTTTTTCTAAGAGCGGGTACCTATTTCTGATAGGTGCCCATTCCAAACTTCTGCTCACGACCCCCTCCTGCAATCTCATGGGACACATCACACATCCCAGGATGCTGCGGGTCCATTCAGGAAGTGTAGCGCTACCCACGCATGCACAGTCAGCTGTGAAGCTGCAAGTCGTCACAGCCAGCTTCCCCCAAGAAAGATGGCAGCGCTGGGGACTCAAAGACCAGCGAAGAACCAGCTTAGGTGAGGACAGCGCTGGATCCCTGGACTGGTAAGTGTGTTCTGACTTTTAATTTTCGCACAAATGACTGAAGCTCCTCTTTAAGCCATCTACCCAGACAAGGCAGAGGTGTGTGAACAACAACATTACAAAATTCAAATCCACTGGCAAGTAAAACTGTTCACACATCTTTCAATTGCGTTAACAGCCATTTGCCTGAAATGCTGCTTTAACATTTAATATAAAAAAGGTATGAATGTGGAAGTAAGAATGATGGCAACACATATGAACAACTTCCATCAACAGCTGAAACCAAGTGTGATGTAATTAGAAGCAACATAATCTAGAAGTCAAGTTTCCCACCAAGCCCTTAAAATAAAACGCAGAACTCCACACATAAGGCAGATAAATAAAAAGAAGTACTGCCAGCAAAATTTGAAATGTATGCACAACAGCGATTGTGTATCCCAGCAGTGTAAACAATTGTAAATCATTTCAAGACTTGCAATAGGACAAATCTAATAAAGTCTTAAGCTGGGTATACACTATAAATCTTTTTCTTTCAACCCTGGGGGCTAAACGGGGGAAAAAACGAAAAAAAACAAAAAAAAAAAAACACAAGAAATCACTGTACTAACACAAGCAACGTTAGTGTCTTGATCTCCCTCGATGTGCCCTCCCCTCCAGAAAACAATGGCTGCCATCACTGAATGGATTGGGGGGTTGGATGCTGTTTTTTCAGCATGCTGTCTGAGAGCAGCTGGTCGCAAGACTGGCTTCTGTAGAACAGACAGCTGTACACATGGGCCAAACGTCAGCCGCTTACTGCCGAAGTGACTCTTTTCAGCAGATTTTCAGCCCATGTGTACACAGCTTTAAAAAAGTGGTTAACAAACAATGTTATAGACACTTTCTAACACAGCTATAACTATGAAGGTACCATAATGGATTTGCATGGTATCAGAAATTATCTTTTTTTTACAAGGTTAAAAAGGTCTGTCTTGTGACCATGCCTCTTCTTCCCGATAGTGAGGGGCAGGGTTACAGGACAGACTGTTCCTTGTAATCCATAGTCTGTTCAGCCTGTGACAAGATGCAGGCTGTTCTTGTGCAGGGGGCGTGTTCAGTAGGCAGGCTGTGATTGGAAGAGGGTATGAGCAAGAGGCAGCCCGTGATTGGTCAGGAAGGTGTGGCGACTGAACAAACTACCCAAATACAAATACAGGCATTCTGTGTGTCTGCACAGTGTCATGTACCTGTGAATGCCAAATAATGAAAACTGCTGACCACGCAAACACATATCGGCTTCTGTGCTTTTTGTGGTCAGTTTAGAACAAGGAAGAAAGACGATTGACAGATCAACCAGGTACTTCAGATGGAAGATGTACATAAAAATGATAGAGACTATGATTTATAAAATACACATATGTGAACACATAGATAAAACAATATATATATTTAGGGTAGCATACACTTTAGGGTCCCTCACACTGCAAGGGATAAATGTTTGTCAAGTCTAGAGGTAGTGGAATAATGTGCAATACTTACCTTATTCCTCCCCCAAACAGGTGTTGGGCACTCTCCTCTTGTCCCCGGTGCTCCTTAACGTGGATAAGCCCTCACCATCTTCACGAACAATGCAGAACTATTGGTCCTGAATTGTACTTGATGACATCAGCGCACAGCCACTGGCTGAAATGCTGAATAGAAGAGGGTGCGGGAATGGTCACAAACCTTACCCCTTTACCTCTAGACTTGACTTAAGCATTTAACCCTTGCAGTGTGGGAAAGACCGACATGTTTTTATTCTTTTATTCCCAGTGCCCCGAGTGGGGCTTTAAAAGGAAACTACTGCAGGGGGAGGGGGGAGTTAAAGTCAAAGCGAGAAACAAACAGCCCAGTACTTCTGGAACTTAAAGTGGATGTAAACCCCATTCATGAAATCTGACCTGGGCACATACATCTGTAATCTTAACTTATCTCTTTCCAAAGCCTAAAGTCCCCTGTCTTTGTGCTGCTCCATTCCTCTATTATCAGCGTGATAACTTCTGACAAGTTCTATGAGACAGGAGATAAAAGCAGCTGGAAATTTCTGTTGGGGAGGTAACTTAGAGACAGATAAGCAGAGAGCTGGTCTATTCACAGCACAGCTCTGCAAGTTTTCCATTCCTCTGCCTATGTGGAGGGGGGGTGCCTTTCCTCCAATAAGCTCACACACAGTGTATGCCCAGACTCCCCTCCCACTGCTGAAACAGGAAGAAAAATGTCTAACACATCTGAACTTTCTAAAGAATGTAGAAAGCTGAAGACAGCAGATATACATGTAAAACTTATGTAGGGAGATTTGTTCAATCTCTGTCATCTGAAGCTGTACACTTCACTGGGTATATGTGAGGGTTTACATCCACTTTAAGGATCACAGTACAGAACTGTCACACTGGCTGCTTTATAAAAATATGCTCCTCAATTATGAAGTGAGTTTTACTGGCATTAATGACACCATTGGGGAGATTTCCCCTCACAACATCCATATCAGTGCTACAACAGGAAAAAAGTCTCAAAGATGACAAAAACAGCAGAAAACTGACCAAATTTTCTTATCACTGAGAGGTTCTGTTCACTTTCTGTCTTGGCGACACAAACATTACAAGAACAGAGATACATTGGAATGTATGTATTTAGTTAGCTATGAAGGCTACTGTTCTGTCATATGCGCGCCATTTGCTACTGTTCTACAGGAGAGCAGGATAAGTCAGCAGCTGCCTATAGGAAACGCCCCCAAAATAATATAATGTATGTTCATTGGTCCTTTAATAACAACTCACAGCAAAACACGTTAATAAAAATAGCTCCAGTATCTAGGTTACCTGGTGTGAGAGAGCAGGCCTGCAGCTGTCTGATTACATGACTCAGCTCCCCTTGAAGATTGGCACCACCGGAGGCCTTTATGGCTTCCAACATGCTCTCCAAGTCTACCACTTCATTGCCTTCTGCGTCAAACTGTGCAAATGCCTGAAAGAAAAGTCGTGGTTAATCTCAGAAGGAAAAATTTAGAATATGAATCATGCAGGGCTATCTATACCTACTCCATTACTTTGCAGATGCCAGCGTAACATTAGGAAAAACTTTGACAGTAAAAAAAAGCTAATTATTTTAAATCCACTCTGTTGGTGATGCACCCAATCCACTGTATTTTTTACTCTATATTGAAAAGTCACACACGTTCATTTTAAATGATTACCAATAGGAAAATGTAAAGTGTAATTTTTGTTTCTGACATATTAGAATAAAAATTAATAAAGAGGTTGTTACTAGCCTTTATCCTGACTGGTTTTGCACATGGGTTTTCTTTTTTTTTTTTATTTCTTTTTTTTTATAGTTGTCAATGTTAAAAAATAAAATAAAAAAAACACGTCGATGACTGTTAGATCTTGTGCTTGCCATACATTTTGCAACATTGTTGAAAGTTTTTGGGTATTCCAACAGTTTTCAGTTGTGATTGGCCACTTTCATTTTGTTTGTTTCGCAGATTTGTAAAACCAGTCAACTGAAACTATAGTAGAAATATACAAAAACTATGGCAGTGCCAGCGGAAGAGCATTTGTGTTCAATTTCCAGTCATTTGGAAACACAGATAAAACCGCTGATGGCCAATTGCTTTGATTTAAAGCCAATAAACATCAAAACTGACAATAAATTTCCAAGAATACAGCCTTGGTGTGGCCTTAAATGATGAGTCTCACTTTTAAGAAAAATAAATGCACATTTTTTTTCAGTTAAAAAAAAAAAAAAGTGCATTTATTAGTTTTTGTTACAGGAGTCTGTAAAGTATTACACCAGCTATCAGCAGATCGTACAAGGAAACAGATATATTCTGACAGGGAGAATCAATGAACTACCACAGCAACATGGTACTTCATTGAAAACTACAGCTGACAGCTGCAAAGGATGTTGAGACTTGTAGTTTATTCATACACACAGAGCTCTATGTATGAATGACCCACATGGCTGCGCTGTTTTCAAAAAGGGACAGCTGGTACAGGGAACTTCTCCCCGTACTGCTGTCACAGAGAATGCAGGGCTGCAGCATTGGGAGCAAACCTGTTCCCCAAAGGTGAACTTATCCTTTAATGACTTCCAATTTCCATCTCTGGTCTGATGCCTATAAGATGATAAAAATGAAAAAATAATAAAAAATAAAAAAAAGGTATATTTAGACCTCATGCACACCGATTTATTGTAAACGCTGTTTTTCCTGACAGGAGAAAATCAGCATAATAAACTCACCTAAAATTGCAATTTTTCATTTTAGCAGAGTTTGGGCATTTATTTCACTGGCCAGAAATTTAAAATGTATTCTGGCCATTGAAATAAACACCCAAGTACTAAACAAGCCTAGCGTTTAGGCGCGTTTAACAGCATTCAGCATTTTTTGTGCTCAAAATTGGCTCTTCTAAACAAGATTTTAGGGTGTTCAGAAAACATCCCCTAAACTCCCCTGCTACTAAACTGCTAATAACATCCACGTGTGTATGAACACACAGGGTAACAGAGGGGAGTTTAAGGGAAACAAAAACAGCAGCAGTGTGCATGAGGCGTATGCCCCTTTCACTCCAGTGGACCAATCAAGTCCGTCTGTCAATTTTTCAGGCAGACCCAAATCAGACCACCCACTGTTCTCTATGGGGCGGCGGATATCAGCGAACACATGCCCACTGACACCCGCTGGGCATCTGAGCCGATAAAATCTGCTAAACATACATTCGCCATCCGTCCAGCAGATCAGATCGGACGGAAATGGACATGCAGTCTGTTCCATCCGACAGCCCCATAGAGGTGAGCAGGCTGTGTGATGACCTGATCCCCCACTGAGCAGGCCGATTCCACTTGGATGGATCTGCTCCATATGAAAGGGGCCTTTGACCTAGGTTTCACAAGCAAGCTATGAGAAAGAATGAATGGTCAGCTACGGGATGTTTTGGCAACACTGTTCATTCACATTGCCTAGGATTACTCATTCGGAACATAAACCAAAAACCCTAAAAATAAATACAGAACGCAGTTGTGAATGTTGATTCAAAGATATATCAAATGAACAATATTCAAAGGAAAACAAAGATCCCACGGAAAGATGTGATACAAATCAAGTTCTTGGGAATACACTCTTCAACGAACGGTATAGTATTGTTGAGGTATGGAAAAAAAGACTCAGCAGTTCTCTGGAACTGCCCTCTACTGCAAAATCTCAGCAACATATGTCAATAAGAATGATAAACCAGAGAGGAAACTGCAAAACACTGAATGGATTCAACAGTTTCATGACCGGTCCTAAATACAGATTGTCAAAGCAACCCCAAACATACACTATGGGGGTTGATTTACTAAATCTGGAGAGTTCCAAATCTGATGCAGCTCTGCATAGAAACCAATCAGCTTCCATTTATTTTATTTTTTTTCTAAAGCTTAACCACTTAAGCCCCGGACCATTTGGCTGGCAAAAGACCAGAGCACTTTTTGCGATTCGGCACTACGTCGTTTTAACTGACAATTGCGCAGTCGTGCGACATGGCTCCCAAACAAAATTGACTTTCTTTTTTTCCCCACAAATGGAGCTTTCTTTTGGTGGAATTTGATCCCCTCTGCAGTTTTTATTTTTTGCGCTATAAACAAAAAAAGAGCGACAATTTTGAAAATTTTTGCTATAATATCCCCAAAAAATATATTTAAAAAAAAAAGTTTCTCAGTTTATGCCGATACATATTCTTCTACATATTTTTGGTAAAAAAATAAATAAATAAGCGCATATTGATTGGTTTGCGCAAAAGTTATAGCGTCTACAAAATAGGGGATAGTTTTATGGCATTCTTATTAATAATTTTTTTATTAGTACTGGATCTGCAATTTTTATCATGACTGCGACATTATGGCAGACACATTGGACAATTTTGACACATTTTTGGGACCATTGTCATTTTTACAGCGATCAGTGCGATTAAATTGCACTGATTACTGTAAAAATGACACTGGCAGTGAAGGGGTTAACCACTAGGGGGCTAGGGAAGGGTTAAGTGTGTACTAGGGAGTAATTCTAATTGTGGGGGGGGGGGCTGTGTGTGGCATCACTGATCACACTCCCGATTACAGGGAGCTGTGATCAGTGACAGTGTGTCACTAGGCAGAACGGGGAGATGCTTGTTTACATTGGCATCTCCCCATTCTTGCTCTCCGTGAGACAATCGCAGGTGTCCCCGCGGACATCAAGTCCACGGGACCCGCGGTCGGACTCATGGAGCTTGCGACGGCCACAGCGGCAAATTCAAAGGGACATACAGGTACTACCATTTGCCTGTCCGTGCCATTCTGCCGACGTACATCGGCGTGCGCCAGTCTTTATGTGGTTATATGAACAAACTGAAGTTAAAAGCCTATTGGCTACCATTCACAGCTGCATTCTTCAGTTTAACCACTTGCTGCCTGCCCTATTGTCAAAAGACGTCGGCAAAGTGGTTTTAAAATCCTAACCGGATGTCATATGACATCCTCAGGATTTTGAGCCGCTGCACGCCCCCGGGGGCGCGCATCGCGGCAATCGTTGTTGCGGGGTGTCAGTCTGACACCCCGCAACTACGATCTTGGTAAATTACGGAGACTCTTTACCACATGATCAGCCATGTCCAATCACGGCTGATCACAGTGTAAATAGGAAAAGCCGGTGATCGGCTTTTCCTCACTCGCGTCTGCGTCACGCGAGTAGAGGAGAGCCGATCGGCTGCTCCTCTGACGGGGGGGTTTGAGCTAATCGATTATCAGCGCAGCCCCCCCCCCCCCCCGAGGATGCCCACACTGAACCACCAGGGATGCCACCAGACCACCAGGGATGCCCAGCACCAGGTATGCCACCCTAGACCACCAGGGATGACAGTGCCCACAATGGATGCCAATCAGTGCCCACAATGGGCATCACTGATTGGCATGCATTGTTTGGCACTGATTGGTATCCATCAGTACAAAACAATGCCGCCTATCATTGCCCATCCGTGCCAGCTATCAGTGCCCATCAATGCCACCTCATCAGTGCCACTTCATTGGTGCCACCTCATCGGTGCCCAGTGCCGCCTTATCAGTGCCCGTCAGTGCAGCCCCATCAGTGAAGGAGAAAACGTACTTATTTACAAAGTTTTGAAACTGAAACAAAGAAAAAAAAAACTTTTTTTCAAAATCTTTGGTCTTTATTTGTTTAGCAAAAAATAAAAACCGTAGAGGTGATCAAATACCACCAAAAGAAATCTCTATTTGTGGGAACAAAATTATAAAAATTTCATTTGGGTACAGTGTTGTATGACCGCACAATTGTCATTCAAAAGGCCCATACACACGATCAGACTTTTTGACAACCAACATGCAAATTAGCTGTTTTGGACCAACATCCGACCGTGTGTACGCTCCATCGGACCAACTTTTTCCAGGTTTCATCGGACTTTTGTTGGCTGTGCAAACGGACCAACTTTTTGCCAACAAAAGTCCGATGGACCAAAGTCCGACCGTGTGTACACAAAACCAACGGACTTTTGTACAAACCAATGCAGAACTAATGCAAAAGATCAGACAACAATACAGAAGTTGACCAAAGGTGGCGGTAAAGAGCAGAAAAACCAAGTGATTTGGTGAAAGTTGGCAGAAAAAGTCCTGCCGTGTGTATGCAATACCAACTTGGGGCCAACGCCCTTTGGACAAAAATCCACGGGAAAGTTGGTCCACGGTCCGATCGTGTGTATGAGGCTAAAGTGCGACAGCGCTGAAAGCTCAAAATTGGTTTGGGCAGGAAGGTGTTTAAGTGCCCTGTATTGAAGTGGTTAAGTAAATCAACCCCAATGTTAATAAGCTATTAACCCCCATTCACATTTGAGTCTTTTTTCCCCCTCTCTCATTTCCCTAGACTAAACTATGGAGAATACAATTTTTTCTAATTGATCCTGTTCACACTTATACAACTCAGCTGTTTTACACCAGGGGTGCTCAACCTGTGGCCTGTAGAGCCCTCGGATGTGGCCTACAACCACAAACCAGGGAAGCGCATGGCCATGCTCAGGGATGGTGGGTCAGCAAGCCCAGAACACGATAAACAGGTTGCTGACTCACCATCCCAGAGCATCAGAGTGCATGGAGATGGCAGCCATGGAGGGAACAGGAGCCGCATAAGCCGATGCTTCTTCTGTAGCGCTGGCTCTTGTCTCCAAGGCCCCTTTCACACTGGGGCGGGGAGCCGCGGTGACGTCCATCGCTTTACCATCGTTTTAGCCGCGGTATTCGGCCGCTTGTGGTGCGGTTCTACCCCCGCGAGCAGCCGAAAAAGGGTTAAAGACCCCCGCAGAGCCCTGCCGTAGTGGCACTTTGCGGCGGTATTGCCGCGGTGTCCCATTCAAATCAATGGGAGCGAGCGGTATAGGAGTGGTGAATACACCGCTCCTATACCGCTCCAAAGATGCTGCTAGCAGGACTTTTACCGTCCTGCTAGCACACCGCTCCAGTGTGAAAGCCCGCCGGCTTTCACTTTGACTGAGACATTTCTAGTAGTCTGTGAAAGGGGCCTAAGTGATACCAAGTACACTTTGACTGAGACATTTCTAGTAGTCTGGAGAGCAACGCAAGGAGAAGCTGGATAAGGAAAAGGTCAGCATATTAAAAGGATAAGTTTACTTATTTTTTTTATTATAAATGCACATTTTTTTGTAGGTAAAAAAACTGTGCATTTATTATTTTTTTGTAGCGAGAGCCTGGAAAGCATTGTACCAGCGATCAGATCACTGATGCCATGCAGCTCTCCTGCACACTGTCAGGCCGGGTTCACATATGTGCGGCTGCGACTCACAACAGGGGGTCCAGTGCGTCCCTGTTCACCGATTCAGGTGCGAAACGGGTCCGAATTTTTGCATGAATTTGCACCTGAATCGGAACCAAGGCTGCACAGGACCCTTTCCAAATATGGACCGCGGGCACACTCTGCTGCCATGAGAATTGGATGCGGAGGAAACATAGTGAATTGGATGCTGCTGCTGCACACAGAAGGCTTTTTATTTTAATGCACAGAATGCAACATCGGCTGGTTAAACAAAAACTGGCCGACATTTGGCCCGGGTGTATGACAGCCGGTTCGGCCGGTTTCTGTCTGACAAGCATGACCGGCTCCCAATCAGCGATCTTAGCCAAGGGCCACTTTCCTCAGAGCCTTCAACTGCAGCAGTCGATTGATAATTATAATTGAAAAAATATATGTCAGCGTAGAGTGGTACTGCAGACATAACTTACTGTGTGTCGTCCTCAATGCCTCTATGTAAACAAGGCAGATCGCTGTTCTGATAGGGGAAAAGGGATAGATTTGTGTACCTGCAAAGCAGGAAATACATTCCATCTTTCCCCCTAGAAAAAGCACCTCACACAGTACACACAAACACTGGTTAGGCAAAGTTAACCCTTTCATTGCACCCGACGTTAACCTCTTCTCAGCCAGTGTCATTAGAACAGTGACTATGCATATTTTTACCACTAATCCCTGTATCAGTGTCATTGGTTCCCAAAAAGTGTCAAGTGTTAGAATGTCCACCGCAGTATCGCAGTCCCTCTGTTAGTCGCTGATTGCAGCCGGTACTAGTAAAAATAAATAAAAATATCCCATAGTTTGTAGACACTATAACTTTTGTGCAAACCAATCAATATACGCGTATTTGGATTTTCTTTACCAAAAAGATGTAGCAGAATACAGATTGGCCTAAATTTTTTTTTTTATTGGATATGTTTAATAGCCTAAAAAAAAAAAAAAAATAAAAAAAAAAATTCTAATTGTCAGTCTTATTTATAGCCAAAAGAAGGCCATTTGTGGGGGAAAAAAAGGACATACATTTTATTTATGTACAGCGGTGCATGACCCCGCAATTGTCAGTTAAAGCAGGGCTCGACAAACCCCAGGCACCAGGTCGCTATGGTGACCAGAAACCGCACCCTTGAGCCTAGGCTGCCACCAGCCCACTCACTGCAACACCCGATGCCCCAGACATGCAGTGCTATGATATTTAACATTGACCGCCGTTCCTCCTCCCTTTTCCACACTCAGCGTAGCGCTTGATGCTTGCAAGTGAAACTGACATGCAACAGAGGAGAGAGAGAGAGAGGATCTATCAGAATTTAAATTGGTGTCGGGGGTGGGCGGGACCCGGTTGGGGTGGGCGGAACCCGGTTGGGGTGGGCGGAACCCAGCAGCTATCAAACACCAGCCAAATGAGATGGGATCTGTGCAGGCCGCTACGTGTATGTGGCCCGCCCCTTTTCTTAAGCAGCCCAATCATTGGCTGGTGTTTGATAGCTGCTGGGTCCTGCCCACTCCCGACATTAAGCTCAATTCTGACAGCTCCTCTCTGTTACTTGTCAGTTTCACACACAGTTCCACTCGGCTCAGTGTGAAACCTGCCAGTGCCACCCTGCCAGTGACAACCAGTGCCAACTGCCATCGCCAACCAGTTCCACCAACAATTAGTGCCACCAATCAGTGCCACCTGCCAGTGCCCCTGCCAATCAGTGCCACTGCCATCTGCCATCTGTCAGTTCCAAACCAGTGCCACCAGCCAGTGCCACCTGTTGCCAGCCTTACTCTTTCTGGCCAGCCCATAACCCTGATGTAACAGCGTTACATTGGAGTTATTGACTGGGTGCTCCGTTGTGAGTTAGGGTGCGAAAATTACTGGCCTTACCCCGGGAGCCGACAATCCATACCACTCTAAAAAAAAAAAAACGGGCTCCTAGATTCAAAGCAAAATTTGTCAAGCCCAGAGTTAAAGTAATGCAGTGCCATATCGCTAAAAATGGCCTGGTCATGAAGGGGGGAGTAAATATTCAAGGTCAAGTGGTTAGGCAAGTATAACTTGGCTTTCTGAACCCCTAGACCACAAAAAGCAAATAACCCATGCAGTGTAAGCATAGTCCCACTGCATGGTTAAAAATTATTTGCCCGGAGTTCTGCTTTAAAATCCCTGCAAGGTACATTGATCAACCAGAGGAGATTTCTTTTTTTTTTTCCCCCTCAACAAAAGCTTACTTTATAACTTGGCTTGCCACTGCCTGTCAAATTCTGAAACTGAAGTCAACGGGGCTGTGCTGCAATCATGAGCCACATCCTTGGTTTTAAGCAAAAATCACAGGCAGTCTGGAGATGGCGCTATTGCCTCCTGACCACCTGAGAGCTGCTGCTTTACCACTTTCTGAAAAGCAATCCACTGAAGATTCATTAATCTGTGGAAAGTGGCACCTGTGTGAACCTAGCCCTATAGTGATTTGACCAATGCGGTACCTCAGGTACCTCAGCAGGGAGCTTCCAAATTTTGACCCATGTATGGCTGTTTCCGTTCTAGTCAACCTAATGATCAACTTCTCTCTAACGGGAACGATAGAAAACTTTCATTAGATCGCTCAACAGAGAATCTGCAGGGCTGATCAGTCTATTCTGACAGGGGGGGGGGGGGTCCCAGCACGCTGTCAGAATAAATTACCCACTTGCCTACTGGGCACTTTCACCCCCTTCCTGCCCAGGCCAATTTTCAGCGCTGACACATTTTGAATGACAATTGTGCGGTCATATAACACTGTACCCAAATTAAATTGTTATTTTATTCACACAAAGAGATTTTGGTGGTATTAAATCACTGCTGGTTTTTTTTTTTGTTTTTTTTTTTTTAGCAAAAACTAAAAGCAAAAAAAGACCGAAAATGTAGAAAAAAGTTTCTCTTAGTTTCCGTCAGTAAATTTTGTAAATAAGTAATTTTTCTCCTTCACTGGTGTGCGCCGACTGGCATCACTAATGGACAATGATTGGTGTCACTGATGGGGCTGTACTGTAGGGCACTGACCATCAGTGCTCGGTTTACCTGTACAGTCTACCCTGCGAGGAGAATCCGCTAATCTGTCAGTGTGAGGCAAGGAGAGCCGATAAATGGCACTTCCTTCTTTACACATGACCGGCTGTGATTGTGTCCCAGAACGAGAGTGCCTACCCGCCGCCGTCATTTTACTAGTAGGTGGGTGGGTGGCAAGTGGTTAACCACGCGCCGACCGTGCTATAGCAAAATGATGGCTACAGCGCGGTCAGCCAGTTCTGGGAGGGCATCATTTGACATCTTCCTGTGATCGCACCCACCATGTGGGGCAATGCGCTCTGTGATCGCTGTGCCCTCTGGACACAGCTGATCAAAAAAGGGGGTAAAAAGCCAATCACAGTGGCTTTTTACCACATGATCAGCTAGGTCCAATCACAGCTGATCACGATGTAAACACACTTGCTGGTTATCAGTATTCCTTTCCTCATGCTGTCACAGTGTGAGGAGAGGGCAAGTAACCAGCTAGTGTGAAAGGGGACATTTGCACTGATTATCAGTGTCCTGATTACCAGTGCAGAATAAACAGTGCCCACCAGTGATGCCCATCAGTGCACATCAGTAAAGGAGGGGAAATTACCCGTTTGCAAAATTTTCCTGCGTACACCCGGCTCCGTGTGCCCCGGCTTTAGGCTGCGTGCCCCGTGTGCCCCCCGGCTTCAGGCTGCGTGCCCCGTACGCCCCCCCCGGCTTCAGGCTGCGTGCCCCGTACGCCCCCCCCGGCTTCAGGCTGCGTGCCCCGTAGGCCCCCCCGGCTTCAGGCTGCGTGCCCCGTACGCCCCCCCCGGCTTCAGGCTGCGTGCCCCGTACGCCCCCCCGGCTTCAGGCTGCGTGCCCCGTACGCCCCCCCCGGCTTCAGGCTGCGTGCCCCGTACGCCCCCCGGCTTCAGGCTGCGTGCCCCGTACGCCCCCCCGGCTTCAGGCTGCGTGCCCCTTACGCCCCCCCGGCTTCAGGCTGCGTGCCCCGTACGCCCCCCGGCTGCAGGCTGCGTGCCCCGTACGCCCCCCCCCCGGCTTCAGGCTGCGTGCCCCGTACGCCCCCCCGGCTTCAGGCTGCGTGCCCCGTATGCCCAGGTTTGTGCAGTGTTTGCAGGCAGGGTCTTACCTCCTCGCACTCCTCCCGGCCGCTGGCCCGGCTCTCCAGCATCTCTATAAACTGCTCCCGACTCAGCGCCTCCTCTCCCCGGCTCAGCCTCTCCTCCAGCCAGCGGAGCAGGGCGCTTTGGTGCCGGGAAACCACCGACTCCGGAGCCCCTACATCCCTGAGTCGGGCCGCCGCCTCCCTTAGCCGGGCCTGCTCCAGCAATACCCCGGGGGAGGGCGGCAGTAACAGCGGGGATGACGGGCCGCCGGGGCTCCCCAGCTGGACTGCACTGTGCTGGCCGCCCGCTCCTCCCGCCGTGTCCGCGGCTGCCGTGCTGCTCTCTTCTTGCTCCATTCCCGGGTCGTCTTCATCCCCGCTGCCACCGCTAATCGCGTTCCCCATAATGATGGCGGTGACAAGCAGTGCTCTGTTGTATCCGGAGGGCCTACGAGGCCCGGGCCGCCTCCACCTTCCCGGCCAAGACCCGCCCCACAACCCGCCCTGTAATGGCAGCTCAGACAGGCACCTGTCACCACAGCCTGATACACTGACTGCACCCAACCAGGACTCCTCACACCGGTCCTGCTGCCTCACTATGACAGCACACGTGTCCCAGGGACTTCCTGTGAGGAGGAGGTGGTCATTTCTTCTAAACTTACTTCCCTATACTGCTTTACATACACTATATCAATCCTTTATGAAGCAATGTCTGTCCTCATTTATAACCAGGCTAACAAACATTAGTGTACAGTCTATACAGTATCTTAAACCCAATCACTAAGGCTCCAGTCTCACCTGGGCGTTTTGGGACTGCAGCACAATCGCTGCCCACAATTTCAAAACGCACTACAATCGCAAAAGACAGGCTCAAGCACCTTTATTTTCAATGGTACCTATAACGCGGTGCAGTATTGCTACGGTTCAAACGCAGCAAATCGCATTGAGTGAAGCTTGTCCAAAAAGAGGCAGGAGCTCCTTTTAGGCAACAAGCTTTACGTGATGCAATTTCCCACATGGCTGTGTTTTGCCTCTTGGCCCCTCCCTACTGCCGAGTGTAAGGGAGCACCCAAGCAGGCTTGCTCCTTGCATAGAATGCATTAAGGTAAAAAAAAAATCTCCTGCCTTTAGAACCACTTACGTTTTTTCTGACGCACTCCTTGACTTCCTTTAATTAGCTCTCGAATGATCACGTTACTGTTAGGCCCCTTTCACACTGAGGCGCTTTGCAGGCGCTAAAGTTCTAAAAATAGCGCCTGCAAAGCGCATTCAAACAGCCGTTGCTGTGTCTCCAGTGTGAAAGCCTGAGGGCTTTCACACTGGAGCGGTGCGCTTGCAGGACGCTGAAAAATGTCCTGCAAGCCGCATCTTTGGAGCGATGTAGGAGCGGTGTATTTACCGCTCCTAAAGCGCCCCCTCCCATTGAAAACAATGAGGCAGCGCTCCAAACCCGCCCGCAAAACCGCCCCACTAGCGGCCGAAAAGTGCAGCTAAAACGATGGTAAAGCGGCGCTAAATATACCGCCAGCCGCCCAGCGCCTCAGTCTGCAAGTAGCCTAAGACCACTTTCACACTGAGGCGCTTTTCAGGCGCTTTCACGCTAAAAACAGCGCCTAAAAAGCTCACGAAAACTTATTTCCATTAAAATCAATGTACGCTTTCACACTGGGACAGTGTGCTGGCAGGGCTGTGAAAAACTCTCCTCCCCATTGAAATGAATGGAAAGCTCTTCAAAAGCGCCTAAAAAGCTCTTCAAAAGCGCTCAGTGTTTTTACTGGCAGTTTAGAAGCGCCTCAGTGTGAAAGTGGCCTAAGTGTTTTAATGCAGATTCCTTTTTTAATGCACAAGGTTTGTGCCTTTGCTCCCTTTCTGTGTCTAAGACCCCTTTCACACTGAGGTGCTTTTCAGGCGTTTCACGCTAAAAAAAGCACCTGAAAAGCTCACGATTAATAATTTACATTAAAATCAATGAATGCTTTCACACTGGGGCAGCGGGCTGGCAGGACGGTGAAAAAATGCCCCTCTCCATTGAAATTAATGGAGAGCTCTTCAAAAGCGCCTGAAAAGCTCTTCAAAAGCGCTCAAATGTTTTACTGGCAGTTTAGAAGCGCCTCAGTGTGAAAGGGCCCTAAAAAAGCATTTATTTAGTAAACACATGCTTGTCTGAGAAAGGACAATTTAGTACTTTTGTAGTTAAATGTCAGTAATGACAGTCGATGCAGCCTTGCTGGCAGGTGTTTTCCTTGAATGCAGATTCCAAAGTTTACTATCCTCTGTGGTTAGATTTTCACAATCCTTTCTGCCTTTTGTTTAAACAATCTTGTCATATTCATTATCTTTTTTTTATTTTTTAATACATACAGTGGTGTGAAAAAGTGTTTGCCCCCTTCCTCATTTCCTGTTCCTTTGCATGTTTGTCACACTTAAGTGTTTCGGAACATCAAACCAATTTAAACAATAGTCAAGGACAACACAAGTAAACACAAAATGCAATTTGTAAATGAAGGTGTTTATTATTAACCACTTCAATACCCGGCCATAGTCAAATGACGCCCACAAGGTGGATCTCCCATCCTGGGTGGGCGTCATATGACGTCCTCGGCCTTCCGCCGCTACTGCGGGCCCGGGGGGGCCCGCAGAGCGGCGATCGGGGATCCGGTGTGTCCCTCGGGACACAGCCGTCCCCCGATGGGGGTATTGAAGTGGCCAGTTGTCTCCCGAGGCGGTGTTCTGCGCCGTTGCAGCGGCGCCGTTCGCCGCTGATTACATGTATCCCGGAAGCGGCGTGCACTGCGCACGCGCGCGCTCCCGGGAACGTTCAGTGACAGATCGGGACTGAGGCTGGCTGAGGCTTTTGCCTTAGATACAGCTCAGCCCCGATCAAAGTAAAAATAAAAAACAATTGGCTATTTAGTGACTGGCTGTGTCCAATGACAGCCAGTCACTAAATGTAAACAAAAAAGAGAGGTAACTCCTGTTGCTGGGTTCTCCTCTTCACACACCGATCCTGTGTGAGGAGGAGATCAGCTAACAGTGAGTTACCTATAAACTGTACCCACCTAGTATATATATACCCATCTGTGCCCAGATCACCCCCCCCCCCCCTAAATAAAGAGAACCTGTCATCAGGTGTACCTGTCATCAGGTGTACCTGTCATCAGTACCTGTCATCAGTACCTGTCACCACCAGAGTACCTGCCACCAGAGTACCCGCCATCTCACCACCTGCCAGAGTACCACCAGAGTACCCGCCACCTCACCACCTGCCAGAGTACCCGCCACCTCACCACCTGCCAGAGTACCACCAGAGTACCCGCCACCTCACCACCTGCCAGAGTACCACCAGAGTACCCGCCACCTCACCACCTGCCAGAGTACCACCAGAGTACCCGCCACCTCACCACCTGCCAGAGTACCACCAGAGTACCCGCCACCTCACCACCTGCCAGAGTACCACCAGAGTACCCGCCACCTGCCAGAGTACCTGCCATCAGAGTACCTGCAACCAGAGTACCTGCCATCAGAGTACCACCAGAGTACCCGCCACCTCATCACCTGCCACCAGTGTACCTACCACCAGAGTACCCGCCACCTCACCAGCTGCCACCAGAGTACCCGCCACCTCACCAGCTGCCACCAGAGTACCCGCCACCTCACCAGCTGCCACCAGAGTACCTGCCACCTCACCACCTGCCACCAGAGTACCCGCCACCTCACCAGAATATACAGTAGGATAAAGCTGCGCCAATGTAAAAAGAAAATGAACATATAAAAAATGTGTAAAACAAAATAGACATATTAAACATATAAAAAATCTCAAACAGAACAGTCCAGATAAAAGTGAATTAGTCCAGAACGATTCCTCTAAGCATCAGACATGGGGTAAATTCAATCCACCAATCCAACATATTCAAAAATAACACCTCCGTGCTCGTGCTAAAGGCATCCACTGTGACAAAAAAACGGTGCTTTATCCCGACCACCTAATGAGTGGGAGGCTTACCAGAAGGTATAAATAATCAAGCATTGGATATGGGCTTGTAGTGTATCCAGTAGACCAGCGTTGGTAGGGTTAACGGCCACTCCAGGGAGGAAACAATCCAAATGCAAACAGGGAAGGAGGGGAGGGATCCGTCCTGAGACCCGTTCACAGACTAGATAGCCAGCCAAATCCTAGTGTAATCCTCCGTTTGGGGAGAAAGCACAAAAGGGGACACCCATAGTGTAATACTGATAATAGTTTGTTTAATAAAAGCGGATTAAAAATAACTTACATAAAAGAGGAGAAATTAGGGCAACAAAGATGACAACATACACACTGCCGGCCGGTCAGTGTAATCCCGTCCCTTGATCGAATGTCTGTCTGTAGTGGTGGCGTCGCTGCGTGCCTTCCCATACGACGTTTCGTCACAACTGACGTTTTCAATGGGGACCAGAATACCCGCCACCTCACCACCTGCCACCAGAGTACCTGCCACTATGTCCAAAAGGATGTACACCCCAGAGGAGGCATACCAAATACTCAGTCTGAGCGATGAGAGCATCGGGGAGCTCTCACCGCTCAGTTCTGTTTCAGTTTCTGGCTCAGAATATGAGCCCCCTGAAGGCAGCACCTCAGGATCTGAATTGGAGGAGGAAGCAGCCCCTCCTAAAAGAAGACGGTCGGAACCCCAGGCATCTACCAGCAGTGCCAACGGCGGTAGACCCCAGGAGGAGAGGCCCAGTTCAAGCGCTGCTAGACCCCAGGAGGAGAGGCCCAGTGTGCGCCAAAGAATTAGGGCCCAAAATCAGCTGCCAGAAAGCTTGGAAAACCCATTGTGGCTGCCTTCTACCACAGGGTCAGCCACGATCCCCCCTTTTACAGCACAGCCAGGTGTGCAGATCAACACTGCAGGTTTTTCCAAGATGGATTTTTTTTATTTTTTTTTCCCAGAGGAATTACTTCAAATGGTCATGGACCAAACCAATCTTTGTGCCCAACAATTTATCACAGCCAACCCCAACTCCAGCTATGCCCGCCCTTTTGAATGGCGACCCCTAACAATTCCAGAGCTGAAAGTGTTTTTAGGCCTAACGCTAAACATGGGGCTTACAAAAAAAAATTAGATACATAAGTATTGGTCGACCAAATCCATCCATCACATGCCAGTTTTTTCTGCAGCCATGTCCAGGTCCCGATATGAAATTATTATGCGCTTCCTGCATTTTAGTGACAACTCACAGTGCCCCCCCCCGGAATCACCCACAATTTGACAAGCTGTATAAAATTCGCCCCCTAATTGATTTTTTTTTCCAAAAAGTTTGCTGAACTTTATGTCCCTGACAGAAATATATCTGTGGACGAATCCCTGGTGCATTTCACAGGCCGGCTGGGTATGAAACAATACATCCCAAGTAAGAGAGCGAGGTATGGCTTGAAGCTCAACAAGCTCTGTGAAAGTGCCACCGGTTATGTGCACTCCTTCCGTGTGTACGAAGGAAAAGATTCCCAGCTCCAGCCCCCTGAGTGTCCATCGTACATGGAAATTAGTGGGAAAATTGTTTGGGAGTTGGCATTCCCACTCCTCCAAAAGGGGTATCATATATATATGGACAATTTTTATACGAGTTTGCCCCTTCTCCGCCACCTGTACCTAAAAAAAACATTGGCCTGTGGTACAATAAGAAAAAACCGGAAGGGCTTCCCACAGCGTCTTGTCGCCACAAACATTCAAAGGGGGGAATCGGCCAGCTTGAGGAATGAGGAAGTGCTGGCTGTGAAGTGGAAGGATACTAAAGATGTTTATATGATGTCCACCATCCACAATGACACCTCAGTGGAACTTCACAGAAGACGCGGTCCCGTTCGCAAGCCTTCCTGCATCAATGCTTATAATAAATTTATGGGGGGGGGGGTGGATTTAAATGACCAGATGTTGCAGCCCTATCTGTCAATAAGAAAATCCCTTTTTTGGTATAAAAAAGTTGCAATTTACTTTTTTCATTTGGCCCTTTTAAATTCTTTTATAATTTACCAAAAATCCTCAGCAACACCCACCACCTTCATAAAATATATTGAAGACATTGTCACTTCACTTATTTATCAAGAGGAATCCCCCCAGAAAGCATTCGCTCAGATTCTGGCGTCAGGCTACATGAGCGTCATTTTCCGGAACATATTCCACCATCAGCATCCGGAAGACGACGCCAAAAAAAATGCCGGGTGTGCACTAAGAGAGGAGTTAGGAAAGACACCAGCTTCTATTGTCCCGATTGTCCCTCCCTACCTGGCCTTTGCATCGGACAATGCTTCAGGCGATATCACACTGTGGACCACTATTAGCCCATATTTCCAATAGACTGCCATTTCCCCCCAATTTCTGTCATGAATATTTCCCTGCCTCAACCAACCATATCATTGTCTTCCATGTGAACTGACCCTGGCCTGTTTCTCGACTATGCCTCTGCCTACCGTCTGCATTGTTTATCCGCCATGTTTCTGCCTTTCAAGTGAACTGACCCTGGACTGTATCGACTATGCCTCTGCCTACCGTCTATGTCTGCCTTTTACCTGCACTGACCTCGGCTTGTTGACCATGTTTTTGCCTGCCCCTTGGACTGATCTTTTACCCTGCTACACAGGGGTCTCACATATGTGAGGGGCTCCAGAAGAGTGTTCGGAGTTCAGAAAACCAGTTTTTCTGTGTTCCCATAACAGGGTCTGGTTGTCCGGAGGCTTCAAAGAGATTTGGGTGGGAGAAGCCTCTACCCCTGTCCCCATTCTTCCCTGACCGATACCCTAAGCTTGATGGTCCTGTCTGCTCCCTGGAAAAAATACTCTGGCTGTGCTGACCATACCTCTGCCTGCTGCCTTTACTAATTATGGACAGTATTCCTGCCTGCTGCATGGACGATCCTTTGATCCTTTTGCTGCTGCTGACCACATCCCTGCCTGCTATCTGGACTAATGCATTGGCTGTGTTGACAACATCTCTACCTGTGCTGACTATTCCTGCCTGCTGCCTGTTTTGCTGTCGCTGTCCACGTTCCTGCCTGCTGCCTGTTTTGCTGTCGCTGTCTACGTTCCTGCCTGCTGCCTGGACCGATGCTCTCCTCTGTGGACCACTGCACTACTAAAACCGCAGGTAATCTTTTCTTTACCCTTTGCTCAGCAGAATGTATTTTGGTTTGTAATTGGTATGTACAGTAAATGCTATGTGTTAGAAATATGAAGGGCCTTCAACAATGTGATAGGTTGGCAGGAATTTATGTGTGTGCTCCTAGAACACCTGACAGTGCTACTTGGGCCTCTGTACGTGGCCAGGCTGTGTAAAAGTCTCACATATTTGGTATCGCCATACTCGGGAGGAGTAGCAGAATGTATTTTGGGGTGTCAGTTTTGCTATGTACATGCTTTGTGTTGGACATATCTTATAAATGGACAACTTTGTATAAAAAAAAAAAATGCGTTTTCATTTTTTTCCCACATATTCCAAAAACTTTGGGAAAAAAATTAACCATTCAAAAGACTCATTATGCCTCATATATTATACGTTGGGGTGTTAGCGTTCCAAAATGGGGTCATTTTGTGGGCGTTTCCATTGTCCTGGTGCTCCAGGGCCTTCAAAACTGTAATAGGTGGTTGAGAAATGAGATGTGTAATTTATGCATGTAGAACGCCTGACGGTGCTACTACAATTTTGGGCCTCTGTATGTGGCCAGGCTGTGTAAAAGTCTCACATATTTGGTATCGCCATACTCAGAAGGAGTAGCAGAATGTATTTTGGGGTGTCAGTTTTGCTATGTACATGCTATGTGTTGGAAATATCTTATAAATGGACAACTTTGTATAAAAAAAATGCGTTTTCATTTTTTTCCCACATATTCCAAAAACTTTGGGAAAAAAATGAACCATTCAAAAGACTCATTATGCCTCATATATTATACGTTGGGGTGTTAGCTTTCCAAAATGGGGTCATTTTGTGGGTGTTTCCATTGTCCTGGTGCTCCAGGGCCTTCAAAACTGTAATAGGTGGTTGAGAAATGAGATGTGTAATTTATGCATGTAGAACGCCTGACGGTGCTACTTCAATGTTGGGCCTCTGTATGTGGCCAGGCTGTGTAAAAGTCTCACACATTTGGTATTGCCATACTCAGGAGGAGTAGCAGAATGTATTTTGGGGTGTCATTTTTGCTATGTACATGCTATGTGTTGGAAATATCTTATAAATGGACAACTTTATGTAAAAAAAAAATGCGTTTTCATTTTTTTCCACAGTTTCCAAATACTACTGGAAAAAAACGAACCATTCAAAAGACTCATTATGCCTCATATATTATACGTTGGGGTGTTAGCTTTCCAAAATGGGGTCATTTTGTGGGCGTTTCCATTGTCCTGGTGCTCCAGGGCCTTCAAAACTGTAATAGGTGGTTGAGAAATGAGATGTGTAATTTATGCATGTAGAACGCCTGACGGTGCTACTTCAATGTTGGGCCTCTGTATGTGGCCAGGCTGTGTAAAAGTCTCACATATTTGGTATCGCCATACTCGGAAGGAGTAGCAGAATGTATTTTGGGGTGTCAGTTTTGCTATGTACATGCTATGTGTTGGAAATATCTTATAAATGGACAACTTTGTATAAAAAAAATGCGTTTTCATTTTTTTCCCACATATTCCAAAAACTTTGGGAAAAAAATGAACCATTCAAAAGACTCATCATGCCTCATATATTATACGTTGGGGTGTTAGCTTTCCAAAATGGGGTCATTTTGTGGGCGTTTCCATTGTCCTGGTGCTCCAGGGCCTTCAAAACTGTAATAGGTGGTTGAGAAATGAGATGTGTAATTTATGCATGTAGAACGAGTGACGGTGCTACTTCAATGTTGGGCCTCTGTATGTGGCCAGGCTGTGTAAAAGTCTCACATATTTGGTATCGCCATACTCGGAAGGAGTAGCAGAATGTATTTTGGGGTGTCAGTTTTGCTATGTACATGCTATGTGTTGGAAATATCTTATAAATGGACAACTTTGTATAAAAAAAATGCGTTTTCATTTTTTTCCCACATATTCCAAAAACTTTGGGAAAAAAATGAACCATTCAAAAGACTCATTATGCCTCATATATTATACGTTGGGGTGTTAGCTTTCCAAAATGGGGTCATTTTGTGGGCGTTTGCATTGACCTGGTGCTCCAGGGCCTTCAAAAGTGTGATAGGTTGTCATCAAATGAGATGTGCAATTTATGCTCGTAGAACGCCTGACGGTGCTACTTGGATGTTAGACCTCTGTATGTGGCCAGGCTATGTAAAAGTCTCACACATGTGGTATCACTATACTCAGGAGGAGTAGCAGAATATATTTTGGGGTGTCATTGCAAGTATGCATGTGCTGTGTGAGAGAAATAACTTGTTTTTATGACAATTTTGTGCAAAAAAAAAAAAAAAAAAAAAGAATTTTGGGAAAAAATTACAACTTCAAAAAACTCGCCAAGCCTCTTACTAAATACCTTGGAATGTCTGCTTTCCAAAAAGGGGTAATTTGGGGGGTATTTGTACTTTCCTGGCTTGTTAGGGTCTCAAGAAATGAGATAGGCCTTCAGTGAATCAGGTGTGATCAGATGTGATCATTTTCAATGATTTGCACCATAGCTTTTAGACGCTATAACTTTCACAGCAACCAAATAATATACACTTATTTGGGTTATTTTTACTAAAGATAAGTAGCAGTATACATTTTGGCCAAAATTTTGGAAAAAAAATGTTTTATTTGCAAAAAATTTCAATAGAAACTAAAAAAAAGTGTTTTTTTTTCTAAAATTTCTCTCTTTTTTGCTAATATTGCAAAAAAAAATAAAAAACCCAGCAGTAATTAAATACCACCAAAAGAAAGCTCTGTTTGTGAGAAAAAAATGATAAAAATTTGGTTTGGGTAGCATGTAGCATGACTGAGTAATTGTCATTCAAAGTGTGAGAGCGCTGAAAGCTAAAAATTGGTCTGGTAAGGAAGGGTGTTTAAAAGCCCTGTATTGAAGTGGTTAAAGGTGAAAAAAAATCCAAACCATCATGGCCCTGTGTGAAAAAGTGATTGCCCCCTAAACCTAATAACTGGTTGGGCCACCCTTAGCAGCAACAACTGCAACCAAGCGTTTGCGATAACGTGCAATGAGGCTTTTACAGCGTCCTGGAGGAATTTTGGCCCACTCATCTTTGCAGAATTGTCCTAATTCAGTTACATTAGAGGGTTTTCGAGCATGAACGGCCTTTTTAAGGTCATACCACAACATCTCAATAGGATTCAGGTCAGGACTTTGGCTAGGCCACTCCAAAGTCTTCATTTTGTTTTTCTTCAGCCATTCGGTGGTGGACTTGCTGGTGTGTTTAGGATCATTGTCCTGCTGCAGAACCCAAGTTCGTTTCAGCTTGAGTACACGAACAGATGGTCGGACATTCTCCTTCAGGATCTCTTGGTAGACAGCAGAATTCATAGTTCCTTTTATCACGGCAAGTCTTCCAGGTCCTGAAGCAGCAAAACAGCCCCAGACCATCACACTACCACCACCATATTTTACTGTTGGTATAATGTTCTTTTTCTGAAATGCAGTGTTCCTTCTACGCCAGATATACTTGGACACACACCTTCCAAAGAGTTCCACTTTTGTCTCATCGGTCCACAGAATGTTGTCCCAAAAGTCTTGGGGATCATCAAGATGTGTTGTGGAGAAATTGAGACGAGCTTTGATGTTCTTTTTGCTCAGCAGTGGTTTTCTCCTTGGAACTCTGCCATGCAGGCCATTTTTGCCCAGTCTTTTCCTGATGGTGGAGGCATGAACGCTGACCTTAACTGAGGCAAGTGAGGCCTGCAGTTCCTTGGACGTTGTTGTGGGGTCTTTTGTGACCTCTTGGATGAGTCGTCGCTGCGCTCTTGGGGTAATTTTGGGCGGCCGGCCACTCCTGGGAAGGTTCACCACTGTTCCATGTCTTCGCCATTTGTGGATAATGGCTCTCACTGTGGTTCGCTGGATTCCCAAAGCTTTGGAAATGGCTTTATAACCCTTTCCAGACTGATAGATCTCAATTACTTTCTTTCTCAATTGTTCCTGAATTTCTTTGGGTCTCGGCATGATGTGTAGCTTTTAAGGATCTTCTGGTGGACCTTACTGTGTCAAGCAGCTCCTATTTAAGTGATGCCTTGATTGTGAACAGGGGTGGCAATAATCAGGCCTGGGTGTGGCTAGAGAAATTGAACTCAGGTGTGGACAACCACAGTTATAGTATGTTTTAACAAGGGGGGCAATCACTTTTTCACACAGGGCCATGATGGTTTGGATTTTTTTTCACCTTTAATAATAAACACCTTCATTTACAAATTGCATTTTGTGTTTACTTGTGTTGTCCTTGACTATTGTTTAAATTGGTTTGATGTTCCGAAACACTTAAGTGTGACAAACATGCAAAGGAACAGGAAATGAGGAAGGGGGCAAACACTTTTTCACACCACTGTATGTAGCACCCTTTACCAATAGGTAGGTGCTAGTAAGGTTTCTTTTTACTAGGTTATCCAGCACAGGCAAATTTAGGCAAAATGTCTGTTTTAATCTGGGGGCTGGGAGTGGTCAGAGTAGCAGTGGGTGTGACCACCTGCACATCAGTTCTGAGGCGCCTCTCCTGTTTCTGAGGAGAATGTTCTAGAAAGGGGGCTGGGCCTGGAACTGGAGTGGTAGGCAGCTTGTGTGTGAGCCCTGACCAATCCCGAATCGGTATTGGCAGTGGGCGGGCCTCATATATAAGCTGAGGTGATATTCCACTGAGGGGAGAAGTCGGCTGAGTGAAGTGAGGAATGGCATGTTAGACAGTCGCAGGAGGCCATCCCCATCTGGGGGGGGGGGTGGGTGCGCCGATCGCAGGAGGAGCCCCAGGGAGAGCTGTGAGGGAATATTGCCTCTACACGGTCATTGGCAATGTCTCTGCCACCACACTGTTGGATGGCAGGGAACTGCTAGAGCAGATGGGCAGGTGAAACTGTCGGTACGCATGGTCCAGTCAAAGTTCCTCATCAAGTCTGTGAGGGAACTCTGCTAGTACACGGTCACTAGCGGAGTCTTCATCAAACACACGGTGGATGATGGGGAGTCCTGAATCAGAAAAGAGACTGTGGGGAAATGTGTCAAGTTGATGTAGCCTGCGGGCTCATGATTTGCAAGTTGGACTGGCTGGGAACAGTAGTCCATATTTCCTAGAAGACATGCTTTTGTGCAGGAGGAACCAACTGTACAGGAGGAAACAAGTTATGGGCAGGAGGTGAAAGATCTAAGAACATCGCTTTTACATGGTCATTAGTGATGTCTCTGCCACCACATGGTCGGATAGTAAGAGAACTCTTAGATGGAATAGTCTGAGGAGGTTGAGCTGCAGGAGGAGCAACAGTCTGCATGGAGATGCAGGAGGAGAGTCATACCTAATTCAATTTGCACATTCAATCTTCTGGTTCTAACTTTATTCAGAATGTACTAAATCCTTAAATATGATGACAATAACTTATCCTATGAGCATCCCATATTCCTAATCCCTATCCAAGTTGTACCCCCCAATAAAAACAACAAAAACAAAGCTCGCAAAAGACTGTTCATTGTCTCTGGAAGTGATGTATGAAGTCTGGCAGTGGGGTGATTTGGCGGATTGTTTGTTATTAGCTGCAACACCATGGCTACACACAGTTACATAGTTACATAGTAGGTGAGGTTGAAAAAAGACACAAGTTCATCAAGTCCAACCTATGTGTGTGTGATTATATGTCAGTATTACATTGTATATCCCTGTATTTTGCGGACGTTCAGGTGCTTATCTGTTTTTTTAAACTATCGATGCTCCCCGCACAGACCACTGCTTGTGGAAGGGAATTCCACATCCTTGTCGCTCTTACAGTAAAGAACCCTCTACGTAGTTTAAGGTTAAACCTCTTTTCTTCTAATCTTATTGAGTGACCACGTGTCTTGTTAAACTCCCTTCTGCAAAAAAGGTTTATCCCTATTGTGGGGTCACCAGTACAGTATTTGTAAATTTAAATCATAACCCCTCTCAAGCGTCTCTTCTCCAGAGAGAATAAGTTCAGTGCTCGCAACCTTTCCTCATAACTAATATCCTCCAGACCCTTTATTAGCTTTGTTACCCTTCTCTGTACTCGCTCCATTTCCAGTACATCCTTCCTGAGTACTGGTGCCCAGAACTGGACAGCATACTCTAGGTGTGGCCGGACCAGAGTCTTGTAGAGTGGGAGAATTATTGCTTTATCCCTGGAGTTAATACTTTTTTTTAATGCATGCCAATATTCTGTTTTCTTTGTTAGCAGCAGCGTGGCATTGCATGCAATTGCTGAGCCTATCATCTACTAGGTACCCCAGGTCCTTTTCCATCCGTGATTCCCCCAAAGGTTCTCCCCCCAGTGTATAGATTGCATTCATATTTTTGCCACCCAAATGCATTATTTTAAATTTTTCTACATTAAACCTCATTTGCCATGTAGTTGCCCACTCCATTAGTTTGTTCAGATCTTCTTGCAAGGATTCCACATCCTGCGGAGAGAAAAGGTATTGCCCTGCTTAGCTTTGTATCATCTGCAAATACAGAGATTGAACTGTTACCCCATCCTCCAGGGCGTTTATGAACAAATTAAATAGGATTGGTCCCAGCACAGAACCCTGTGGGATCCCCACTACCCACCCTTGACCATTCCCAGTATTCCTCATTTATCACCACCCTCTGAACTCGCCCTTTTAGCCAGTTTTAAATCCATGTACTTACCCTATGGTCCATGCCAACAGACCTTATTTTGTACAGTAAACATTTATGGGGAACTGTGTCAAATGCTTTTGCAAAATCCAAATACACCACGTCTACGGGCCTTCCTTTATCTAAATGGCAATTCACCTCCTCATAGAAGGTTAATAGATTGGTTTGGCAAGAACGATTCTTCATGAATCTATGCTGATTACTGCTAATGATACAGTTTTCATTACTAAACTCTTGTATATAGTCCCTTATCATCCCCTCAAAGAGCTTGCATACTATTGATGTAAGGCTAACTGGTCTGTAATTCCCATGGATGTATTTTGAGCCTTTTTTTAAATATTGGTGCTACATTGGCTTTTCTCCAATCTGCTGGTACCATTCCAGTCAGTAGACTGAAAATAAAAATTAGGAACAATGGTCTGTCAATTACTTGACTGAGTTCCCTAAGTACCCTTGGGTGCAAGCCATCCGGTTTTGGAGATTTATTAATGTTAAGTTTCCCAAGTCTAATTCTAATTCTGTCCTCTGTTAGCCATGAGGGTGCTTCCTGTGATGTGTCATGAGGATAAACCCTGCAGTTTTGGTTACTGAAGCCCCCGATTCCCTCAAGAAGACTGAGGAGAAGAATAAATTCAATACCTTCGCAATTTTCTCTTACTTTGTAACCAGATGTCATTCCTCATTCTTTATGGGGCCAATATGGTCAGTCCTCCCTTTTTTACTGTTTACATACTTAAAGAATTTCTTGGGATTTTTTTGGCTCTCCTCCGCTATGTGTCTTTCACGTTCTATCTTAGTCGCCCTAATTGCACTTTTACATTTCTTGTTGCATTCTTTTTAAAGTTTGAATGCTGATGATGATCCCTCAACCTTGTACTTTTTGAAGGCCTTCTCTTTTGCTTTTATATGCATTTTTACATTGGCGTTAAGCCATCCAGGACTTTTGTTTGCTCTTTTAAATTTATTACCCAATGGGATGCATTGGCTAATGCCCTTATTTAATATGCTCTTAAAGCGAACCTATCTCTCCTCCGTGTTCTTTGTTCCTAAGATTTTATCCCAATTTATATCTTCTAGCAAGGTTCTTAGTTTAGGGAAGTTGGCTCTTTTGGGATTCAGTGTCTTTGTATTTTCCCTTATGTTTCCTTTTTGTGTGATTTATACTGAAGCCAATTGAGTCTACCATCTGACCCATGAAATTGTCCTGCAAGTCATTTAGGAACTGGCGAGCCTTAGATGAATGCGCGGTTCCCATTCGCCCAGTCTATGTCTGGATAATTAAAATCCCCCATTATGATAACACTTACTATCCATGCTGCTAATCCAAATTGTGATAGGAGGCCCGCCTAACCCCTCCTCCCTCAGGTTAGGGGGCCTATAGCATACTCCCAGTATTATTTTCCCCTTAGCTTCATCCCTTTGGAGCTCTACCCATAAGGATTTCCCCTCCTTCCTAGCTCACTTAGTGATGTCCTCTCTCACATTCACTTGTACATTATTCTTGATATACAGGCATACCCCTCCCCCTTTTTTACCCTCTCTATCACTGTGATAAAGGGTATACCCTTGAATGGTTGCCAGCCAATCACGAGAGCTGTTGAACCAAGTCTCTCAAATTCCTACAAAATCCCAAACTTCCACGTACAACAGTATCTCCCGTTTCACCCATCTTGTCTGCCAGGCTCCTGGCATTGGTGAACATGCCACATAGTTTAGACTGGTCGCATATTATTCTCTTATTGGGATAAGCCATAGACAACATGCAACGGCATATTTGGGAGGATGATCATACTTTCTCACTGGCATTAGTTTGTCAGTGAATAAGTGCTTTCATACTGGCAGTATTTCAAGATGATTCAGTCTCTGACTCAGCTATGTGACCTTCCCCAAGATATTTTATGCCCAGTTGCTTGTAGGGCCTTGTCTACAGTCATCACCCTTGCACCACTGCCACCCTCCTAAACTTTGGATTGCACTTTTACATTTTATCTACTGTACATGCTGTGTCAGCTGACACCTGTACACTTGGCAGCCATTCCTTGTGGGTGTCCTGTAAAGAAATTACAGAAAAACAATAATGCCTCCAGACCTACAAAGTCCACTATTTGGCCAATCTAAGGCCCCTTGACACTCGTGATTTTTCTTTTTTTGGGGGGCGATTTACACATGTTTCCACGTGTCACGCACAGGGCAGCCCTTTCTTTTACCAGAAATGGTACATGTCCTTTTTTGGACATTTTATGTTACCATCTTGAGCTGCCACAGATCCCTTCTCCTGGGCTGCATTTTTTTAAAATAGGAGGTGGGGCAGTGTGATCATGTAAATTGCTTTTGGAAAATACTTTTATGGTACTTACATATTTTTTTTAGATGAATGATGTTAATGTCCTAGGGTACTCTAGTATACGTGTCTTTATTTTTTTTTAAAATATTCTATTGCTTTGACTTTAATTTTAAAGTGGTTGTAAACATAAGACATGAAACATGAACAAAGTATAGTGTTTACTTGTCTCAATCCAGAGCACTAAGTACAATTTCTATCTGCTTATGTGTTCCTCACTTCTGACAAGGGTGTCCCTTCCACCTTCCCTCCAATCAGCTCTCAGGGCTCTACTCAATGATGTAACTATCTGCCCCCTGCTTTTCAAAGCTGAGGGATCTTGTGTAAAATTCTGCACTTTGAATGAATGTAGGGGAAAGATGGCTGCAGATAAACAGGTACAATTGATGTAGGAGGATTTTTTTTCATCTCTGTGTATCACCTGAGGTCAGTCATTTCCCTGGGTACATGGAGGGGTTTACAATCACTTTAAGCAAAGCATCCTGTAAGTATATAGATGGTTCTATAATTTCATGTGGATTCCAGACAGATGCATCTGATGGCTTCCAACTCTTTGTTTACTCTCAAGTTACTCTCAGGAGGTTCTGGTTTGTGACAAGTAAATCAGCTTGAAATCCTGGAAAAATTCAACTTTATTTTTTAATTCTTAATGTATGCATGCAGATTTTCCAATTCTGTAGACAAGCTAGGTCTTGGGAAAACTAGATGCACAGATCAGACAGGCCTACACAAATATTCAGGAGAATGAAAGAGTAATTATTTTGTTTACGTCATCCCCAGTCTCACCAACTACTGCATAGATGCAGTAAGTGGCAACCTGGCAGGCCCAATGGGGCATTCACCCTGTTAAACTATCAAGTAGTTATCATAAGCCTGTTAGTGCAGCAGGCATTGAGAATCCACTTAAAAACAGTAAAATCAGTCTGTATATGGAGTAAGGCAGCTGTTGCAGAACTACAAGTCCCATCATGCCTCTGGGAGTAATTGTAACTGCCAGCCTTGCAATGCCTCGTGGGAAATGTAGTTCTACAACAGCTGGAGGGCCCCAGGTTGCCTACCCCTGCAGTAAAGCATGCTTGTTATATTCACTGTGGAACCTAAGAGGTTAATCTTCTGCATTGTGGAAAAAATGCTGTTTAGTCCTGTCTTCTCTGATCCTTCCCTTCTTTTACTCTCCCCAATCCAACTGCTGATAGTCTTGGAGGCACTCTGCACGCGCTCATTGTCGTGTGTATTGCTAGAGAGGTTTTTTTTTGTTTTTTTTGGAAGGGTGCATGTAATCAGCACAGGGCCAATCAGCACTGTCCAGGCAGAAAGTCAGGGTTCATGCAGCCTCATAGGACAATCAGGGGAGAATGAAAACTCCTTCTCCAAGCTTTAACCAGTGCTCGGCCAGACACTGATAGAAGTCACCAGACTGCTATATACTGCTGATGAGAAAAGGTATTTATCAGTTTATATTTACTAAAATAATTGCATTTCCATGTTCTGTGTACTGTGGGAGACCAGATATAGTGAATACAGGGTCCTGGGTTTAGTAACACTTTACAGTGTCTCTAAGTGGGTTTAGATTTTTTTAAAATTTCTTTTGAATTCAAAGGCTTGTTTATTGCAAATCTTTATCAACCTAATCACAATGGTCTAAGGGTCCAATGTTTTATATGTATTAGAGGCATAGATAATTTAGTATGAGACGTGTATGAATCCTTATGGTAGGGAAAGACCATACCTCTTTGGGGCCTTAAAGTGGAAGTCCATTCAAAATCTAAAATCCCTGCATCTATAGACACCACGGTTCTAAAACTAACCTCTCTATCCCTGTAATGAAAAAAATTGTATGCATACATTTTTGGAAGCCGATCTGACCCATTCTGACCCGATCTCCAGTGGCGGAAACTCTGCAGAGGATACAGAGGACAAGGGCTGTGAAATGAATGGGAAGTGACGTCACCCATAGAGTTACTATGGGACTTTCATTTTCGTCCGTCTCCTCTTCACCCACCACCACGGAGAAGCCGCAGCTGACAGCTCAGCATGGGTTCCGGTCGAAGTGGGTCAGATCGGCTTCCAAAAAGGTATGTATACTCGTTTTTTCTTTACAGAGATAGAGAGGTTAGTGTTAGATCCGTGGAGTCTGTAGATGCAAGGATTTTAGTTTTTGCATGGACTTCCACTTTAAGCAGTTCCTTTCCCCGCAGAAGTCCAACTACCACTTTGACTAATGACAGCATCATGCAAATATTTTATTTCTTGAGCTTCTGCCTTTTGGACTAGTGACTGGAAGTAGATATAGCATATAAACCTTGATGAAGCGTTGGAACCTCCAAAACGTGTTGGCATTAATAAAAAAAAAAAATTCTCTGTTATTTTTATTAAAGCTACCATTAATATTTAAACCTGCTCTAAAAGGTTAAATCTGATTGGTACATGCAATGCACCGCAGTTACTCGCAAAACACTTTCTGTATTCGCAGGTTAAAGATAGCTCTGCTATTTCTTCACATGACGTAATATATACTAGCTGATTTTTTGGGTTTTAATGGGAAAGTTATCTACACCACAAAACCAGGGTGTGCTTTTTTTTCATATCTTTTTTTTTTGTCATTTTTATATAAACTAGTAGTTTAATCATGGAACAATACATGTTCTTCTTTCATATTGTTGGAAGTAATGTTTTGAATGGTATTAACAGAAACTGATGGAGATAACAGATAAGATGTCTAAAATATTTGGTACTTTTTGCAGAAGTTTCTCAATGTGAACTTGAACTGATGTGACACTCTTCCTAGTAACATGGCAGGTAAGATAATAGAATTTTACAGAGAAAGGCAAAAAGTTTGTTGACTTTTATAGGCGGTGACCTGAACTTTGCTACTGTGTAACTTGAATTGTCACGTAATATGAATGTTGTGGTGATCATGTTTTACAAGGATCAAGCTAATTCCATGGATCAAAGTTTAATACTTGTACATAATAAGAAAACACAAACCTAACCTTTTATCTTTTCAATTTATGAACTGCTATCAGTATCTACAGCAGTAAGGAAGCTGACCAGTTAATTTTTCAAGCAGCAAACGTAATAACAGGTGCATAAAGAAATGTCTCACACCTAACCAAAGAGAACAAAGGTTTAACATATCGTCAGACCAGCAGTGCCTGTTTTGTGAAGTTCTTTGTAAAAGCATGGGTTAAAGTGGTTGTATAGTGTATTTTTTTACTTTTACTTATCATAGGCTTACCTGTAGGTAAAAAAAATCTCTCCTAAACCTTCACGGTTTAGGAGATATTCCCTGTGCAATGAGCCGCTGACTGCAGCGGCACATGCGCACAGGGGATTCTCGGCTGAAAGCCCAGCAGATGCCGGACCTTGCCGGAAATAAGTCTCCCGTGCGCATGCGTGGGAGTGACGACATCGTGGCTCCAGCCACTCACAGTGCTGGAGCCGCGATACCCGGAAGACTCGCCGAGGCAACATGTCATCTCCCTCGGCATGGACCAGGTGAGTTACCGACACCTCGTTCTAAGGTAAGTATTTCATAATGAGCTAGTATGCGGTGCATACTAACTCATAATGCCTCATTATGCCTTTTGCCTTACAGGTGTAAGGTGGTGCTCTATAATATTAACATAAGGCTGGGTTCACACTGGTACGACACGACAGCCGTCCTACTTTGGATCCGACTTCGCCCAGCGAATTGAAGCCGACATATGTCCGACTTTCAATGAACAGGGATCCGACTTGGATCCCTGCCAATACCAGGCACTGGGTTTGGTATGAATCTTGAGGGGAAACTCCATGCCAAATTTTAAATAAAAAAAACGGCATGGGTTCCCCCTCCAAGAGCATACCAGGCTCTTGGGTCTGGTATGGATTTTAAAGGGTCCCCCCAAAATCCATACCAGACCCTTATTCGAGCACGCAGCCTGGCTGGTTAGGAAGAGGGGTGGGGACGAGCGAGCGCGCCCCCCCTCCTGAACCGTACCAGGCCGCATGCCCTCAACATGGGGGGGTGGGTGCTTTGAGGCACCCTGCAGGGCCCCCTGCCCCAAAGCACCTTGTCCCCATGTTTATGAGGACAAGGGCCTCTTCCCAACAACCCTGGCTGTTGGTTGTCGGTGTCTGCGGGCAGGGGGCTCATCGGAATCCGGGAGCCGCCTTTAATAAGGGGGCCCCCAGATCCCGGCCCCCACGCTGTGTGAATGAGTATAGGGTACATCGTACCCCTACCCATTCACCTGGGGAAAAAAATATGTCAATAAAAAAAACACACTAGGTTTTTAAAGTAATTTATTAGGCAGCTCGGGGGGTCTTCTTCTGACTTCTCCGCACTCTCCGGTTCTTCTCCCGCTCTCCGGTGCCTTCTGCCGGGCTCCTCCGCTATCTTCTGCTCTTTTGCCCACTCTTTTGTTAGCATTGGCCCGGTCTTCTCCGTCATCTTCTTCCCTCCGGTCTTCTTCCGATGTTGACACGACGCTCTCTCCCGCTGTAATGCTGTGTGCGCAACGACTTGTATAGGCATGGGGCGGGGTTACCGGGTGATGTCATCTGGTGACAACGCCCCTTATGACGTCACCGCCCCATCGTGCCATGGGTGGTGACGTCATAAGGGGCGGGGTCACCGGATGACACCACCCAGTGATTACGCCCCATACCTATATAAGCCAATGCTAGCAAAAGAGCGGCAAAAGAACAGAAGATATCGGAGGAGCCCGGCAAAAGAAACTGGAGACCGGGAGAAGAACCAGAGAGCGGGAGAAGAGGCCGGAGAGAGCAGAGAAGTCGGAAGAGACTTTTTATTGACACTTTTTTCCCCCCAGGTGAATGGGTAGGGGTACGATACCCCATACTTATTCACATAGGGTGGGGGGCTGGGATCTGGGGGCCTCCTTTGCTCCCAGATTCCGATAAGACCCCCGTCCGCAGACCCCGACAACCAATGGCCAGGGTTGTAGGGAAGAGGCCCTTGTCCTCATCAACATGCACCTACCCCCCCATGTTGAGGGCATGTGGCCTGGTATGGTTCAGGAGGGGGGGGGGCGCTCGCTCGTCCCCACCCCTCGGCCGGGCTGCATGCTTGGATAAGGGTCTGGTATGGATTTTAGGTTTTTTTTCGGCATAGGGGGTTCCCCTTAAAACCCATACCAGACCCAAGGGCCTGGTATGCTCTTGGAGGGGGAACCCATGCCAGTTTTTTATTTAAAATTTGGCGTGGAGTTCCCTCTCAAGATCATCAGAGCACAAGTCACATGCCAAAGTCGGATCATGCAAGGCGGCAATCCGACTTTGATCCAGCCCAATGGGGGGGGTAGCCTGAAAGAGGGAGGATTTCCGGGAGATGCATTACTTTCCAGGCTCCTCTATGCTGACAAATGGGGTGCCATCTTCTTCTCATGTATCCCATGTGTCATGTATGTAATCTGTGACTGTCCCGTGTGTCATGTATGTAATCTGTGACTGTCCTGTGTGTCATGTATGTAATCCGTGACTGTCCCGTGTGTCATGTGTGTAATCTATGACCGTCCCGTGTGTTATGTATGTAATTTATGAGCGTCCCGTGTGTCATGTATGTAATCGCTGACTGTCCTGTGTGTCATATATTATAATCTATGACCGTCCCGTGTGTCATGTATGTAATCTATGACCATCCCGTGTGTCATGTATGTAATCTCTGACCGTCCCGTGTGTGTGTATGTAATCTGTGACTGTCCTGTGTGTCACGTATGTAATATCTGACCGTCACGTGTGTTGTGTATGTAATCTCTGACCGTCACGTGTGTTGTATATGGAATCTCTGACCGTCCTGTGTGTCATGTATGTAATCTCTGACTGTCCCATGGGTATACCCTGGGGGGGTATTGCTCACCTCTGATCATACAGAATGGAATCAGGGGGGCCCCAGCTAAACCCCCCCTAAAATTTCTGATAGATCCCCCATCAGGGGGCGCCCTGGGCTCCTCTGCGGACAAAGTTCCCCCTTTGGTGTCATAATGAGTGGCGGCAGAATCACCTCCTGAAGCGCACATGTGACTTTGCCTGACAATGGCACGGTCATGTGACGCCGTCCACAAATCTCATTTCTATTGTTTTATCAAACAAATAGTGCTTTTTATTGGTGGGATTTCATCACCACGCCGTTTTTTTTTATTTTTGTGCCATAAACAGGAAAAGAATGACAGGGCGGCGCGGCTCTTGTGGCTCTAATTACTTTGTTACAAAATTTACTGACAGAAAAAAAGTAAAAAAAAGTTTTTTTACCCAAAATTCTTGGTCTTTTTTTTTTGTAAAAAATAAAAAACCCAGCAGTGATTAAATACCACCAAAATAAATCTCTATTTGTGGGAACAAAATGATAAAAATTTGTTTGTGTACAGTGTAGCATGATCGCACAATTGTCATTCAAAGTGCGACAGCGCTGAAAGCTGAAAAATGGCCTGAGCAAGAAGGGGGTGTAAGTGCCTGGTAGGCAAGTGGTTAAAAAAAATATATATATAATTTCTTCATCAATTTAAGCGACACATTTTTGGTAAAAATATCCCAATAAGTGTAAATTGATTGGTTTACAGAAACGTTATAACGTCTACAAACTATGCGATATATACTGGAATTTATATTTATTTATTCATACTAGTAATGGCGGCGATCAGCGACTTCTAGCGGGACTGCGATATTGCAGCAGACAATCTGACACTTTGTGGGAACTAGTGACACCAATACAGTGATCAGTGCTAATACTATACACCAGGGGTGCCCAACCGCTGGCCCCGCAGCGCCCTCTGATGTGACCCGGCACCTCCTGCTCTGGGGTGGCGGGTCAGCAAGCTCAGATCACGGGTTCCCCGCCCCGCCCCGAGAATCAGTGTGAATGGAGCCGACGCTAGAGCAAGCATGTGGCTGCGGTAGAGAGCAGAGCCAATGAGTCCTGTATAGTAGGGATGCACCGAAATTTGCCAAAAGAGTGGTGCAGCCCATCACGGGGGTGTCCTATAGTGCAGAAAAGAGAGTAGAGCCGCCGCTGCCGCCTGGTTGATTAGAGCGCTGGGAAAATAACAGCTTTCATTTCAATAGCTGTGTGTTCCCCGCCGCGCTCCGTCACATACATACCTTGTCTGGGGAACTTTGATAGACAGATCACCCGTCCCAGGATTGGACGGGTGATCTGTCTATCAAAGTGCCCGGTCTCCTCTCTCTTCCCCTGCACAGGCTGGCTGCAATGGGGACACAGGCTGGCTGCACTGGGGACACAGGCAGAGGCAGGCTGCATCTGAAGGGCACTGGTGAGGCTGCATTGATCTCCTGTACCATGTCCGCAGTCTCTGACCATCTCCTGTACCATGTCCCAGTCTCTGACCATCTCCTGTACAATGTCCCCAGTCTCTGACCAACTCCTGTACCATGTCTCCAGTCTCTGACCATCTCCTGTACCATGTCTCCAGTCTCTGACCATCTCCTGTATCATGTCCCCAGTCTTTGACCATCTCCTGTACCATGTCCCCAGTCTCTGACCATCTCCTGTAAGGAAACTTGTGATCCTTTGAACACACTCCCGTGACCACAGGTGCAGAACCTACCAGATATTTTTTTTTCCTCTAACCTTTCCAGTGCAAGTGCTGCTTGCTTTACATCTGCAATTCCAAAGAAGCTCATCTAAATATGAACCAAAAACCAGATATTTATTTTCTTGGGGATAAGAAATATGCTCAGCTGAATCTAAAACTGGAAGAAAAGATATATCGGGGTCCTCAGGATCTCTAAACATATCATCTTCTGCAAGTTCTTTTTGAACCTTTTGATCCTCTTTAACAGACGGTCTATAGTTCTCAATACGACTGTGTGGTTTTGAAACTGAAACTTTTTTAGACTCAGACAAAGATTGGTTCAAAGAACGGGAATTATCTTCTGGCCGTCTACCTTTTGTTGACAGAAACGGACTAGGTGGAGGGGGTTGGAACTGAGTTGAAGAAAGTGGGCTTCTTATAAATTCCTCCACTGATCTGGTATCACTTGGTAGGTCTGAAAGAAAGGTCAATTGTAAGACAAAATTTATGTATTTCTGTTCATCCTCTATTTCTGTAGTTTCCGCCTTTACTTTGAATCTGCTCTAGAGATGGTAGGCTTGCCAGGTTGCATTGCACCCCTATAGACATGTGTGGTTTTTGGCATTCTACTTGCAAAATTTTACTTTTCTTCCCAGCAAATTTCTCATACTGGGTGCTTTTGTGCACATGAGTGGGACTGTTCGATGAACTCTTGGTGTATACTTTCTTTTTTGTTTCTGTGTTACAGTCTCAAGGTTTGTAGTACTGGTTTCCACATACTCACTCAAGGATTCAACCATTTCCTCTATTTGATACTCCTCAACAGACATGAATTCTATGTTCAGAATTTCACTGTCAGTAATGATCTCTTCTGGTTCAGTCAATTAAACAGAAAGCAAGCTTTGATCATGATGCTGTTCTGTGTTCAGCAAGGGGCACAGGTTCCTGTGAGGATGGCTCCACAGACACAGGTTTCTGCGAGTAAGACTCAGAGGTTACAGGCTGCATTTCCTCAAGCTCTACGGGTGGTTTTAAATTCATAGATGGCATTGCACTTTTTTTTCAGAACCTTATTAGGGCCCCGTACCTCATAGTCATCCTCCTTGAAATGACTGGAGCAGATCCGATAAGCCCCCTTTCTGGAACTGTGAATTTTTGTCATGAGATCTTCCAACATCGTCGGCTACAAAGATTTTTTCCAGCCAAATCTGTAAAGTATCCCATTTCCTAGGAAAAACATTAATTATGGTTTCTGCAGTTCTGGTTCTCCAGGAAAATGTACATCCAGAAACTAAACAACTTGGCATGCTGAGGAGAAAAAAAAAAAAACAATCAATATAAACTCAAGAATCACATATTCATCGACTCACAAACTAAAGAGTTTGTGTGTGCACAACATAGCAAACTGCTAAACTTTAGAACCCCTGACATAATTTCTGATTATTATAACTGAAAGCCTTTAACCACTTTAGTCCTGCAAGAATTGGCTGCCCAATGACCAGGCCATTTTTTGTGATATGAAACTGCGTCGCTTTAACTGACAATTGCGTGGTTGTGCACCACTGTACCCAAATCGGAACCCCCCTCCAGTCCAGCCACCCCACTCATCTTCCACCGCCCTTTACCCCTCCTGCAGGCCCAACCGGCCCACCCTTATCCTGGGAGGGGTAAAGGGCGGTGAAAGATGAGTGTGGGGTGCAATTACCCCTGAGGAGGGGGAGGGGAGCAGGCTGGGGTATGTAGAGATTACTTGGACTTGTAGTACATCTATAGAAGAAATCATGCTGGGATATGTAGTCCTGTAACATCTTATTCCAGGCTGGGATCTGAACCCCCATTACTTACACAGTACATGCTGGGAGTTGGAGTTCCTGTAGTTCCTCATGTGGACAGAGATTGCTGGGAGTTGTAGTTCTTCAGAGCTTGGGCAGAGGCGGCAGGTTCCCCGGACACACAGACACGCTGTGACCCAGCTGTGGTCCGGGCGATGGCTCCCCCCCTCCGGGGCTCTGTGGTGGCAATGTTTCCTCCTCTCTGCTCTCCTCACACTGATGCACTCCCTTCCTCCTCTCAGCTATTTATCAGATCAAGCCTTGACGTCACAGTGTAGCGGCTCCAGCTGTTGCACATGTAAGTCAGAACGTGATGTCAGCCTAGGGAAGATGATTTCCCTTCTCCCGATTGGCTATTTACTGGGCTCCGGCCACGCTTCATCCTGTGGCCACGCCCCTGTCCCATGCGCTGATCACGCCCACCTGAGCCGTTACGTCGCTCTCTGCGGTAGCAGGTAGAGCGAGGCCACGTGACTTCACAGGAGGAGACGCATTAAATCCTCCCTGTGGCTACTGCGCATGTGCGACTCAGAGACGGAGCGTGTGAGGTAAACCCCCCGCCGTCAGCTGTTTGAGTGACGGTGTAGTGTCATATTTTGCTCCCCATCGTAGAATGCTCCGGAAGTGACGTTGCGGACAGAAATTTAGCACTGCACATGCGCGATGTGTTCCAAACACTTGCACCATGCGTTCCAAAGGATTTGCGGCAATACAGTTCAGTGAAACCATTAGATAATGTCACGGATGTGACACTACAGACAACACAAACACTGGGCTATGCGTTCCAACACTAATACTTCCCTTGTTACCTAGTATCTCTAGAACTACCAGCTGTCCATGTACAACCCAACAAGGATACATTACCACAGGTAGCTCAGGATAGGCACTACAAGCCCCAGCATTGCAGGATCTATCATAAGCACTACAAGTCCCAGCATTGCAGGATCTATTATAGGCACTACAAGTCCCAGCATTGCAGGATCTATTATAGGCACTACAAGTTCCAGCATTGCAGGATCTATCACCACAGGTAGCTCAGGCTAGGCACTACAAGTCCCAGCATTGCAGAACCTAACACCACAGGTTGCTCTGGATACGCACTACAAGTCCCAGCAATGCAGAACCTAACACCACAGGTTGGGTTGTACATGGACAGCTAGTAGTTCTGGAGATACTAGGTAACAAGGGAAGTATTAGTGTTGGAACGCACAGCCCAGTGTTTGTGTTGTCTGTAATGTCACTTGCGTGACATTATTTGACGATTTCACTGAACTGTATTGCCGCAAATCCTTTGGAACGCATGGCGCAAGTGTTTGGAACGCATCGCGCCGATGTAGTATCATATTTTGCTGCCTATCACACTATGCTGCGGAAGTGACGTTGTGGGCAGAAATTTCGTACTGCGCATGCGCGAAGCGTTCCAAACACTCGCGCCGTGTGGTCCACATGATTTTCGGCAATACAGTTCAGCGAAACCATCAGATAATGTCACGGAAGTGACATTACAGACAACACAAACACTGGGCTGTGCGTTCCAACACTAATTCCTTCCTTGTTACCCAGTATCATTTTTTACCAACCATGCTGAGCTACCTGTTTTGATAGATCCTGCAATGCTGGGACTTGTAGTGCCTAAAATCAATCCTGCAATGCTGGGACTTGTAGTGCCTAAAATCAATCCTGCAATGCTGGGACTTGTAGTGCCTAAAATCAATCCTGCAATGCTGGGACTTGTAGTGCCTATAATCGATCCTGCAATGCTGGGACTTGTAGTGCCTAAAATCAATCCTGCAATGCTGGGACTTGTAGTGCCTATAATCGATCCCGCAATGCTGGGACTTGTAGTGCCTATAATCGATCCTGCAATGCTGGGACTTGTAGTGCCTATAATCGATCCCGCAATGCTGGGACTTGTAGTGCCTATAATCGATTCTGCAATGCTGGGACTTGTAGTGCCTATAATCGATTATGCAATGCTGGGACTTGTAGTGCCTATAATCGATCCCGCAATGCTGGGACTTGTAGTGCCTATAATCGATTCTGCAATGCTGGGACTTGTAGTGCCTATAATCGATTCTGCAATGCTGGGACTTGTAGTGCCTATAATCAATCCTGCAATGCTGGGACTTGTAGTGCCTATACTGAGCTACCTGCGGTGATCGATCCTACAATGCTGGTACGAGAAATATTATGCTCTCGAGCGGGCGGAGAGGTGGTTAAGCGTCAGGAACAGCCCCGCCCACCACCCTAAAAAAAACGTGAATCGCGCATGCGCAAATCTTATGTATGTCCAGGGTCCAGAAAAATTATGGACTCGAGGGGGCGGGCGGACAGAGCGGAGCTTGGAGAGGGGGGCGGGACCCCGTACATAGCACTGAGTCCAAGTACAGTACATTGTTCTGCCATCAATTACGCTGCCACTGTGCCCGTCTAGTGCAGCCACTCCGCCCATCAAACACCTCACTGTGCCCGTCAAACGCCTCACTGTACCCGTCTAATGCAGCCACTCCACCCATCAAACGCCTCACTGTGCCCGTCAAACGCCTCACTGCGCCCAGCAAACGCCTCAATGTGCCCGTCAAACACCTCACTGCGCCCAGCAAACGCAGCCACTGTGCCCATCAAATGCCTCACTGCGCCCATCAAACACCTCACTGCGCCCATCAAACACCTCACTGCGCCCAGCAAACGCAGCCACTGTGCCCGTCAAAAGCCTCACTGCGCCCATCAAACACCTCCTGCACCCATCAAACACCTCACTGCACCCAGCAAACGCTGCCACTGTGCCCGTCAAATGCCTCACTGCGCCCATCAAACACCTCACTGCACCCATCAAACACCTCACTGTACCCAGCAAACGCTGCCACTGTGCCCGTCAAATGCCTCACTGCGCCCATCAAACACCTCACTGCACCCATCAAACGCCTCACTGCGCCCAGGAAACGCCTCAATGTGCCCGTCAAACACCTCACTGCGCCCAGCAAACGCAGCCACTGTGCCCATCAAATGCCTCACTGCGCCCATCAAATGCCTCACTGCGCCCATCAAACACCTCACTGCGCCCAGCAAACGCAGCCACTGTGCCCGTCAAAAGCCTCACTGCGCCCATCAAACACCTCACTGCACCCATCAAACACCTCGCTGCACCCAGCAAACGCAGCCACTGTGCCCATCAAACGCCTCACTGCGCCCATCAAACACCTCACTGCGCCCAGCAAACGCAGCCACTGTGCCCGTCAAATGCCTCACTGCGCCCATCAAACACCTCACTGCACCCATCAAACACCTCACTGCACCCAGCAAACGCTGCCACTGTGCCCGTCAAATGCCTCACTGCGCCCATCAAACACCTCACTGCACCCATCAAACACCTCGCTGCACCCAGCAAACGCAGCCACTGTGCCCATCAAACGCCTCACTGCGCCCATCAAACACCTCACTGCACCCAGCAAACGCAGCCACTGTGCCGGTCAAACGCAGCCACTGTGCCCTTCAAACGCAGCCACTGTGCCCATCAAACACCTCACTGCACCCAGCAAACGCAGCCACTGTGCCCATCAAATGCCTCACTGCGCCCATCAAACACCTCACTGCGCCCATCAAACACCTCACTGCACCCAGCAAACGCAGCCACTGTGCCCGTCAAATGCCTCACTGCACCCATCAAACACCTCACTGCACCCAGCAAACGCAGCCACTGTGCCCGTCAAACGCAGCCACTGTGCCCATCAAACGCCTCACTGCGCCCATCAAACACCTCACTGTGCCCGTCAAACGCCTCACTGCGCCCATCAAACACCTCACTGCACCCAGCAAACGCTGCCACTGTGCCCTTCAAACGCAGCCACTGTGCCCATCAAACGCCTCACTGCGCCCAGCAAACGCCTCACTGTGCCTGTCAAACGCCTCACTGCACCCAGCAAACGCCTCACTGCACCCAGCAAATGCCTCACTGTGCCCGGCAAACGCCTCACTGCACCCAGCAAACGCAGCCACTGTGCCCATCAAACGCAGCCACTGTGCCCATCAAACGCCTCACTGTGCCCATCAAACACCTCACTGTGCCCATCAAACACCTCACTGCGCCCATCAAACACCTCACTGCACCCAGCAAATGCCTCACTGTGCCCGGCAAACACCTCACTGTGCCCATCAAACACCTCACTGCACCCAGCAAACGCAGCCACTGTGCCCGTCAAATGCCTCACTGCGCCCATCAAACACCTCACTGCACCCATCAAACACCTCACTGCACCCAGCAAATGCCTCACTGTGCCCGGCAAACACCTCACTGCACCCAGCAAACGCTGCCACTGTGCCCTTCAAACGCAGTCACTGTGCCCAGCAAAGGCCTCACTGTGCCCAGCAAACACCTCACTGCGCCCATCAAACGCCTCACTGCACCCATTAAAAGCCTCACTGCGCCCAGCAAACGCCTCACTGTGCCCGGCAAACACCTCACTGCTCCCATCAAACGCAGCCACTGTACCCAAAAATTGCCGCCACTGTGCCATCAAACGCAGCTACTATACCCATCAATTGCTGCCAGATTGTCAAGCCGCAGTTGTGCTCCCTGGGGGTATGCTGATCGCACATCCGTGCTGCTGGAGGGAGCCCAGACAACCATAAATGAGGGACCTACATGTCATGGTAAGTGAGACCATCCCATATCCCACTCCATCTTCCCCGAGGACAGGGACAACCCCCCCCCCCCCGAGGACAGGGACCCCTCCCCCCGAGGACAGGGACCCCACTCCCCTAAAGACAGAGACCCCCTTCTCCCCCCTGAGGACAGGGACCCCCTTCTCACTCTGGGACAGGGATCCTATCTCACCTGGGGGCAGGAACTCCATCTCCCCTGGCAACAGGGACTTCATCTCACCTAGGGACCCCATCTCCCCTAAGAACAGGAACCTGATCACCCTGTGTGTGCCAACCTCACTGCCCTGCCTGCCATGTGTCCTGTGTGAGGGCCCACCTGTGACAGCTCTTATCAGGACTTCATCCCACTGTGTGATCCCCTACATGACTGATCCCTCTGTGTGCACCCCTTACACAGGAAACCCCTCTGTCTGCTCCCCCTACATGTCTGCATACTCTGACCACCACCTGTACCATTTCCACATCCTCTGACTGTATCCTGTGCACATGTTCCGACCACCTCTTGTACCATGTCCGCAGCCTCTAACCACTTCCTGTATCCTGTCCGCAGCCTCTAACCATCTCTTGTATCCTGTCTGCAATCTCTGACTATCTCTTGTCTTTTAACGTGTCTGCAGTCTATTAGGGGAAGTCTGGAGAGCAATCAAGAGTGAGAGCACCGCCGGGATTGGGATTACGGGAGGAGTCAGACGTGTATGGACTGTGGAGAAGAGACTATAGAATAAAAACCAGAACCACCAACCTGAAGCCGCCTAACTGAGCCTTGCACGCTGCACCGGAGAGGAGGTCAGTGACAGCGCCGTCAGGCCAGTCTGAGGGGGGGAGGGGTGAATACAATTATGTAAGAGGGCACTGATATAAAGGTTTCCCCTCATCTCAGTAACACACCCCCCCTCTTACCTTACTGTATTCACTCTCCGGAAGGTGGTCTCTGGTCACACCCCCCCCCCCCCCCATATCACATTTCCTTTACATCAGAGTCCGCAGGATTCTTCCCCCTTACAGTGTAAGGGAGCTCAGATGAAAGAAAAATGCTGCAGAGCATAATCTAAGGAGGAACTCTGATTGATGTAAGGGGTGCTCTCGTCACCAGAGACCACCTTATATCAGAGTCCACTGCATTCCCATTTACATCAGAGTTCCCACTTTCATCGGGGTCTGCGGCATTGCCCTTTACATCAGTGTTCCCCTTTACATCAGGGTTCGCAGAGTTCCCCCTGTAAGATTAGATGGGATGGAGGCCCAGAGACATGTCCAGGGTACACAGAGGATACATGGGATGCTGACCTCCTCTCCGGTGCAGCGTGCAGGGCTCAGTTAGGCGGCTCCAGGTTGGTGGTTCTGGTTTTTATTCTATAGTCTCTTCTCCACAGTCCATACACCTCTGACTCCTCCCGTAATCCCAATCCAGGCGGTGCTCTCACTCTTGATTTCAGACTTCCCATAATAGACTGCAGACAGGATACAAGAGATGGTTAAAGGCTGCGGACAGGATACAGGAAGTGGTTAGAGGCTGCAGACATGGTACAAGAGGTGGTCAGAACATGTGCACAGGATACAGGAGGCAGTCAGAGGATGTGGAAATGGTACAGGTGGTGGTCAGAGTATGCAGACATTTAGGGGGAGCAACACAGAGGGGTTCCCCGTGTAAGGGGTGCACACAGAGGGATCAGTCATGTAGGGGATCACACAGTGGGATGAAGTCCTGATAAGAGCTGTCACAGGTGGGCCCTCACACAGGACACATGGCAGGCAGGGCAGTGAGGTTGGCACACACAGGGTGATCAGGTTCCTGTTCTTAGGGGAGGTGGGGTCCTGATCCCCAGGGAAGATGGGGTCCCTAGGTGAGATGAAGTCCCTGTTGCCAGGGGAGATGGAGTTCCTGCCCCCAGGTGAGATAGGATCCCTGTCCCAGAGTGAGAAGGGGGTCCCTGTCCTCAGGGGGGAGAAGGGGGTCTCTGTCTTGGGGGGGAGGGGGTCCCTGTCCTCAGAGGGGGGGAGGGGGTCCCTGTCCTCGGGGGAGGGGTCCCTGTCCTTGGGGGGGGGGGGGGGGGGTTGTCCCTGTCCTCGGGGAAGATGGAGTGGGATATGGGATGGTCTCACTTACCATGACATGCAGGTCCCTCATTTATGGTGGTCTGGGCTCCCTCCAGCAGCACGGATGTGCGATCAGCATAACCCCAAGGAGCACAACTGCGGCTTGACAATCTGGCAGCAATTGATGGGTATAGTAGCTGCGTTTGATGGCACAGTGGCGGCAATTTTTGGGTACAGTGGCTGCGTTTGATGGGCGCAGTGAGGCGTTTGCCGGGCACAGTGAGGCATTTGCTGGGTGCAGTGTGGTGTTTGACGGGCACAGTGAGGCGTTTGACGGGCACAGTGAGGCGTTTGCTGGGCGCAGTGAGGCATTTGATGGGCACAGTGGCTGCGTTTGCTGGGTGCAGTGAGATGTTTGATGGGCACAGTGAGGCGTTTGACGGGCACAGTGAGGTGTTTGATGGGCACAGTGAGGCATTTTCTGGGTGCAGTGAGGTGTTTGATGGGCGCAGTGAGGCATTTGATGGGCACAGTGACTGCGTTTGACGGGCACAGTGGCTGCATTTGCTGGGTGCAGTGAGGCGTTTGCCGGGCACAGTGAGGTGTTTGACGGGTGCAGTGAGGCGTTTGCTGGGCGCAGTGAGGCGTTTGAAGGGCACAGTGGCAGCGTTTGCTGGGTGCAGTGAGGTGTTTGATGGGTACAGTGAGGCGTTTGACGGGCACAGTGAGGCATTTGCTGGGTGCAGTGATGTGTTTGATGGGCGCAGTGAGGCGTTTGATGGGCACAGTGAGGCGTTTGACGGGCACAGTGGCTGCATTTGCTGGGTGCAGTGAGGCGTTTGCCGGGCACAGTGAGGCATTTGCTGGGTGCAGTGAGGTGTTTGACGGGTGCAGTGAGGAGTTTGCTGGGCGCAGTGAGGCGTTTTAAGGGCACAGTGGCAGCGTTTGCTGGGTGCAGTGAGGTGTTTGATGGGCACAGTGAGGCGTTTGACGGGCACAGTGAGGCATTTGCTGGGTGCAGTGAGGTGTTTGATGGGCGCAGTGAGGTGTTTGATGGGCGCAGTGAGGCATTTGATGGGCACAGTGGCTGCGTTTGACGGGCACAGTGGCTGCGTTTGCTGGGTGCAGTGAGGCGTTTGCCGGGCACAGTGAGGCATTTGCTGGGTGCAGTGAGGTGTTTGATGGGCACAGTGAGGCGTTTGACAAGCACAGTGGCTGCATTTGCTGGGCACAGTGAGGCGTTTGCTGGGCACAGTGGCAGCGTAATTGATGGCAGAACAATGTACTGTACTTGGACTCAGTGCTATGTACGGGGTCCCGCCCCCCTCTCCAAGCTCCGCTCTGTCCGCCCGCCCCCTCGAGTCCATAATTTTTCTGGACCCTGGACATACATAAGATTTGCGCATGCGCGATTCACGTTTTTTTTAGGGTGGTGGGCGGGGCTGTTCCTGACGCTTAACCACCTCTCCGCCCGCTCGAGAGCATAATATTTCTCGTACCAGCATTGTAGGATCGATCACCGCAGGTAGCTCAGTATAGGCACTACAAGTCCCAGCATTGCAGGATTGATTATAGGCACTACAAGTCCCAGCATTGCAGAATCGATTATAGGCACTACAAGTCCCAGCATTGCAGAATGGATTATAGGCACTACAAGTCCCAGCATTGCGGGATCGATTATAGGCACTACAAGTCCCAGCATTGCAGAATCGATTATAGGCACTACAAGTCCCAGCATTGCAGAATCGATTATAGGCACTACAAGTCCCAGCATTGCGGGATCGATTATAGGCACTACAAGTCCCAGCATTGCGGGATCGATTATAGGCACTACAAGTCCCAGCATTGCAGGATCGATTTTAGGCACTACAAGTCCCAGCATTGCAGAATCGATTATAGGCACTACAAGTCCCAGCATTGCAGGATTGATTTTAGGCACTACAAGTCCCAGCATTGCAGGATTGATTTTAGGCACTACAAGTCCCAGCATTGCAGGATTGATTTTAGGCACTACAAGTCCCAGCATTGCAGGATCTATCAAAACAGGTAGCTCAGCATGGTTGGTAAAAAATGATACTGGGTAACAAGGAAGGAATTAGTGTTGGAACGCACAGCCCAGTGTTTGTGTTGTCTGTAATGTCACTTCCGTGACATTATCTGATGGTTTCGCTGAACTGTATTGCCGAAAATCATGTGGACCGCACGGCGCGAGTGTTTGGAACGCTTCGCGCATGCGCAGTACGAAATTTCTGCCCACAACGTCACTTCCGCAGCATAGTGTGATAGGCAGCAAAATCTGATGCTACACCGTGCTGAATTTCGGGCCGCAACGTCACTTCCGGAGCATACTACGATGGGGAGCAAAATATGACACTACACCAGAGCCGCACAGGAAGTGACGCGGTCGAGATTCTGCATGGGTCGCAGACATTTTTACAACACCGGTGTTTTGGAGAAATCTTGCGGCGCTATTGATTTGGTGGTATTAGTGCCCATGCTCGGTTACCTGGCAGCCGCTGCGCTGTGTGTGGCAGCAGTGTTGCTTGTATGGACAGACGTGAGGTTTCTGGCCAATGTCCCCGGTCTGAGCTCTCTATGGTCTAAGCAATGTATGGTGAGCGGGGGAAGGCTTATGAATAAAGAGGAGCTGTCTAGCTATGATGGGGGAGCGACCAGTCCTGGGCTATACCTGGCTGTGCTGGGACAAGTCTTCGATGTGTACAAGGGAAGCAAGCACTATGGGCCTGGGGGGTCCTACAGCTTCTTTGCAGGTACCAGGGGGCTCATTCACATATTCAATGCACCATACTGCCATTCCCATGTCGTTCAGCGTACCATACCGCCATTCCCATGTCGTTCAATGCACCATACCGCCATTCCCATGTCGTTCAATGGACCATACCGCCATTCCCATGTCGTTCAATGCACCATACCGCCATTCCCATGTCGTTCAATGCACCATACCGCCATTCACATATCGTTCAATGCACCATACCGCCATTCCCATGTCGTTCAACGCACCATACCACCATTCACATATCGTTCAAGGCACCATACCACCATTCACATATCATTCAATGCACTATACTGCCATTCACACATCGTTCAATGCACCATATCGCCATTCAATGCCCCATACCGCCATTCCCATGTCATTCAATGCCCCATACCGCCATTCCCATGTCATTCAATGCACCATACCGCCATTCCCATGTCATTCAATGCACCATACAGCCATTCCCATGTCGTTCAATGCACCATACCGCCATTCCCATGTCGTTCAATGCACCATACCGCCATTCCCATGTTGTTCAATGCACCATACCGCCATTCCCATGTCGTTCAATGCACCATACCGCCATTCCCATATCGTTCAATGCACCATACCGCCATTCCCATATCGTTCAATGCACTGTACCGCCATTCACACATCGTTCAATGCACCATACCGCCATTACCATGTCATTCAATGCACCATACCGCCATTCCCATGTCATTTAATGCACCACACCGCCATTCCCATATCGTTCAACGCACCATACTGCCATTCCCATGTCGTTCAACACACCATACCGCCATTCACATGTCGTTCAATGCACCATACCGCCATTCACATGTCATTCAATGCACCATACCGCCATTCCCATGTCGTTCAACGCACCATACTGCCATTCCCATGTCGTTCAATGCACCATACCGCCATTCCCATGTCATTCAATGCACCATACCACCATTCCCATGTCATTCAATGCACCATACCGCCATTCCCATATCGTTCAATGCACTATACTGCCATTCACACATCGTTCAATGCACCATACCGCCATTCCCATGTCATTTAATGCACCATACCGCCATTCCCATATCGTTCAACGCACCATATTGCCATTCCCATGTAATTCCATGCACCATACCGCCATTCACATATCGCGCAATGCACCATACCGCCATTCCCATGTCATTCAACACACTATACCGCCATTCACATATCATTCATATGCAATATTCAGGTGCAATATTCAGAAAACGCATCCCAGGGCTCATTCACATGGTTGGGAGGGGGGGGGGGGGATCCTAAAAGCACGCTCGTCTGCCATTGTTTTACCATCCGCCTAAATACAAAAATGCAACCACTTAGGGATGTACCCATGCCACGGCCACAATGCTTTCTTTCACGGCTGCATTAAAAATAAGTAAACGGCAGTACCGACAGGCAATGTAACACATTCAAGGGAAGCTGCCAAGCCAAAGCACATGCAGTTGAGGCATAGTGACTTGGCATTTGGAGAGTTACTACAGTGCATTTCTTTTGGATGCAGCATGTCCTGTTATTTCACTGCATCCGAGCACCACAAATCAAAAATAATATTTCATACATTTTTAATATTCAAAGCAAACTCTCCCATTCATCCATCCATGTCTCCATACTTTATTTTGTTGAGAAATCACTCTGAAAAATACCCCCCTAGCAGTTCTGGCCATGGCCATCTTGAGTAAGGGCAAATGATTTGTGTAGCATTTACTTCCTGGAATCCATCTGCCCTTAGCTGAAGCATGCATGCAGGAGAGTGTACTTAGATGAGAATGCCCCTCCCCCTCCTGAAGACTCCTGGGATTTATGACATCTTTTGTCAGGAAGTAACTAAAGAAATTAAAAAAAAATGTTAAAAACAAGTAAATACGATACACTTTCCTATCTAATAAAAAGGGAAAGAGCTGCGCTTAAGTCCGTGGTAGACATGAACCCCACTAGCTGGAAAAAGTGCGAAAATGTGCATCACTTTTAAGTCCTCTCATGATGCTATTGATTCACAACATGATGTGAAAAATCCCTCCACCACACAGAATGCACGCTTATCAGATAGCAAGTGTTATAGCGATTGTGGTTTATTACCCAGCCCGGACTTTTATCCGCAGAAGGGAAGTCAAGTGGCAGCTCATATCTAAAAAGCTTCTCCTGTAGTGGAGCAGGACATATGGTCTGCGTCCTTGTGTGGATATAAGGGAGCCAAATCTCTTTCAATAGGTAAGCTCAGAAGGATAACCCAGAAAAAGAAAACTCGCCATAGTGTAGAAACCAACTACCATTTAATATGAAGAAGTAATGCATTTACATAAAAGAGCATGTGTAAAAAGCCAGCCAGCCAGCTAGTATAAACGCCCGACCTTCCGGGATCGTAACAGCGTGCCCCAGAATGTCAGATTGTGACAAACCGCGGCGGGAGGAGGGATGGGCTGACCAGTGCTGGGACAAGGCCATTTGGTGCCCAGGGCGAAGATGGCAAACTGCGCCCCCCCCCCCCTGTTTTTAAGAAAGAAGCAATGTTGTTTCAAAACAAGAATATACTTAAAACTATACAAATTCAATTATCACCCTACACACAGTATTTCGCCCTTTACATGACCCCCGCCACACAGTATTGTTACTTTTATGCCTGCTAACAACCCGCCCAGGGCTGTCTTTAATATTGTTTGGACCCTGGGCAAGCATTTTACTTTAATTTTTCTCTTCATCCCAACATCCCAAAAAACGTAGCTACCTCTGTACCCCCCCCCATCCACAGCCACCTCTGTACCCCCCCCCCCGTCCACAGCCACCTCTGTACCACCCCCGTCCACAGCCACCTCTGTACCCCCCCCCCTGTCCACAGCCACCTCTGTACCCCCCCCCTGTCCACAGCCACCTCTGTACCCCCCCCTGTCCACAGCCACCTCTGTACCCCCCCTGTCCACAGCCACCTCTGTACCCCCCCTGTCCACAGCCACCTCTGTACCCCCCCCCGTCCACAGCCACCTCTGTACCCCCCCCCGTCCACAGCCACCTCTGTACCCCCCCCCGTCCACCTCTGTACCCCCCCTGTCCACAGCCCCCTCTGTACCCCCGTCCACCTCTTTACCCCCCCTGTCCACAGCCACCTCTGTACCCCCCCTGTCCACAGCCACCTCTGTACCCCCCCTGTCCACAGCCACCTCTGTACCCCCCCTGTCCACAGCCACCTCTGTACCCCCGCCTGTCCACAGCCACCTCTGTACCCCCCCTGTCCACAGCCACCTCTGTACCCCCCCCCGTCCACAGCCACCTCTGTACCCCCCCCGTCCACCTCTGTACCCCCCCTGTCCACAGCCCCCTCTGTACCCCCGTCCACCTCTTTACCCCCCCTGTCCACAGCCACCTCTGTACCCCCCCTGTCCACAGCCACCTCTGTACCCCCCCTGTCCACAGCCACCTCTGTACCCCCCTGTCCACAGCCACCTCTGTACCCTCCGTCCACCTCTGTACTCCCACTGTCCACAGCCACCTCTGTACCCCCCCTGTCTACAGCCACCTCTGTACCCTCCATCCACCTCTGTACCCCCCCCCCTGTCCACAGCCACCTCTGTACCCCCCGTCCACCTCTGTACCCCCCTGTCCACAGCCACCTCTGTACCCCCCCCCCTGTCCACAGCCACTTCTGTATACCCCCCTTCCACCTCTGTATATCCCCCTTCCATAGCCTCCTCTGTATACCCCCCCTTCCATAGCCACCTCTGTATACCCCCCTTCTATAGCCTCCTCTGTATACCCCCCCTTCTATAGCCTCCTCTGTATACCCCCCCCTTCTATAGCCTCCTCTGTATACCCCCCCTTCCATAGCCACCTCTGTATACCCCCCCCCCCCCTTCTATAGCCTCCTCTGTATAACACCCCCCCTTCCATAGCCTTCTCTGTATACCACCCCCTTCTATAGCCTCCTCTGTATACCCCCCTTCCATAGCCACCTCTGTATACCCCATTGCATAGCCACCTCTGTATACCCCCCTTCCATAGTCACCTCTGTATACCACCCCCCCCCCCCCCCCCATAGCCACAATTTGTAATCCTCCCTTTAAAGAGTTCTCACCTCTTTTCACAAATTCCTCCCCCTCCTCACAGTTCTCATCCTCACCGGAGACACTGCACCTTTCTGCTATGTGTCTTTTTCCAACACAGTCTCAGATCTGTAGCATACAGCCAGAACACTTCACTCTGTGCTATAGAAGTCTGAGTGGGGGGGGGGGGGGGGTGTGACTGTGCCTCACTCCCTGTCACAGGCATGACACTCTGATCCTGACAGAGGGAGAAGCAGGATGAGTCGGTGTAGTTAATTTAACTCAGCTGTGTTCGTCGGCAGTAGCTCTGCGCTCGGTTTCTCTTGTCTGAAATCGGCACATGCGCAGTAGTAGCATAGGATACCGATCTTACTGCTACATTGGCTCTTACACACACAGCCCACAGCTGTTCTCCTCCCCTGTCAGTGTGGCCGCTTGTGTTAACCCGGCCGGGAGAGCAAACGGGGGAGGACGGAACAGCTGAGTTTGTGACCGCTACATCGGGAGAACTATTCAGCACGGGCTTCAGCGGCAGCTGCTTTTGCCCTGCGTTAAAGACGGCCCTGAACCTGCCCCCTCTCACACTCCGCCCAGGGCACCTTCCCCTCCCGCCCACCCCTTGTACCGGTGTTGTATCACTATCCGTCCCCCATCACCAAGTGTCCGAGGTGTACTGCGCATGCGCAGTACACAGGACGCCCATATTCCGAAAATTGCCGAGGATGAACGGCGCCTGCGCCGTGAGTCCACTTTCAAGCCCCACCATCCCAGTGGACATAGAGTTAGAATATAAAAGTGCCGAGCGCAGCGAGGCCGTGCCCGATGCGTGGCGAGCGAAGCGAGCCCGCGAGGGGCCCTCTCAATTTGACTAACCCTATGTCCGCTTGGATGGTGGGGGCTTCTCCTCGACTCACGGCGCAGGCGCCGCTCATCTTCCGACAATTTCCGAAAATCTTCTGGATCCAGACTGCGCATGCGCAGTAGACTTCGGACACCTAGTGACAGCCGGACACTTGGTGATAGAACACCGGCTCTGGTGCTGACGTCACTGCACTGTTACGATCCCAAAAGGACAGGCATTTATACTAGCTGCCACTGGACTTCCCCTCTGCAGATAAAGGCCCAGGCTGGGTAATAAACCACAAGCGCTAGAACGCTTGCTATCTGATAAGCGTGCATTCTGTGTGGTGGAGGGATTTTTCACATCATGTTGTGAATTAATAGCATCACAAGAGAACTTAAAAGTGATGCACATTTTATCACATGTCTACCATGGACTTTAACGTTATTGTTGTATTTTTTACATTTAGGTGAATGGTTTAGAGCAGCTCTATCCCTTTTTATTGTAGTTTGACTGTGTGTCTCACAGCAGAGCTGCTGCTTTTTGTTATTTAGGGACACTTAGAGCTCTTTCACACTTGCAGTGCTGCCACATTAGCGGTAAAGCAGCGCTTGTTTTAACAGCGCTTTACCATCATTTTAGATGCGCTTTTCGGCCGCTAGCGGCGCACTTTTATCCTCCACTACCTGCCGAATAAAGGATTAAAAGTGTCCGCAAAGCGCCGCTGCCCATTGGTTTCAAAGAGCGCACTTATGGAATGGCGACAAACTACGGTACTTAATCTCCATAGACGATGCTTTAAAACATTTTAACAATTACCAGTTTAGAGTTACAGAGGAGATCTTTTGCTAGAATTAATGGTCTCACACTATCAATCGCAGCGATACCTCACACGTGTGATTTGAACACTGTTTACATTTGCGGGCGCAACTTACGTATGTGTTTTATTTGGTGCGTGAGCTCACGGGACGGGGCGCTTTAATTAAAAAAAAAAAAGAAAAAATTCTGATTACTTTTATTGCTGTCACAAGGAATGTAAAAATGTACTCTTTATTGAGGGATCTGGGGTCTAAAAGACCCCAAACCCCTCCTCTGCACTTCAAAGTATTCAAAATGCCAAAATCTGCATTTTTGAATACCTTGGATTTTTTTAAATCGCCGCCATTGGCTTCCGAGTAAACCGGAAGTGACGTTGCTTTTGGGTTACTACATTGGAGACCAGATCGAAGCTTGTGATAATGGCCGATCGGCTGCTTAGCCACATTGGATGTTATTACTTGAAAGCCGACCGCCAGCTTTAAAAAACGTTACAGGGGTGATGCCTCTGGCTGCAGGCATCACCCCGGTATAACCACTTTAACAAAATGACGTACAGGTACTTGATTTTGCGTGAAGTGGTTAAAACACGTTTTTAGGTATGCTTTGTGAATAGGAAGATGAATATAGTAGGATTATATCAAATAAGACTACAAACGTGGAAATACGCTTAAAAGTAAAAATAAGTCAGAAATTGGCAAAAGTAGATTACAATAGATAAGTGTCACTTGTATGATCCATTTCCTTGCGTTTAGTTCCCTTTACTTCATTATTTTTAATAAATATGCCTTTTTTTTTTTTAACAGCAAGAGATGCATCTCGTGCCTATGTTACTGGGGACTTCACAGAGCAAGGACTTGTAGACGATGTGTCAGAACTGTCACCCGCACAGATGCTGCACCTCCACAACTGGTATGACTTCTATCAGAAGAATTATACTCCTGTCGGTAGGTTTTCACCTGGCCATAGGGTTCTCTAATGTAGAGCTATTCAGAGGTTTATTTACTAAAGATGGAGTGCAAAATCAGGCTCACTTTTGCATAGAAACCAGACCAGAGTTGTATTGACACAGCTTAATTGAACAAGCTGATGGGCTACCATGTACAGGTGCACCAGCTTTAGTAAATCTACCCCACTCTGTGGCTTTTCAGATGTTGCATGGCTATAATTGGGAATCCTATTTCTACAATAGCTGGAAAGCCACAGGTTTCCAATTCTGAGCTCTACTATACATTTAACAAAAGATATATCCTTATTGAAATATTTTTCTTTTAGGGAAACTCATAGGGAAGTTTTATGATGAGCAAGGAAATCCCACAAAGGCATTGGAGGATGCACTAGCAATCATTGATATTGGATTAAAGCTGAAGGAGCAGAGGCAAGAGGATAATAAACAGTTTCCACCCTGTAATTCAGAATTTATTGCTGGTGTCACTAAAGTATGGTGTTCTAAGCACAGGTAAGAATAAGTATGTTTTTTTTTTTGATTCATACTTCTGTGGATGGAGCATCAGACCAATGCTGCATCTGTCCTCCGTCGTCTCTTCATTAAAAAACGAGCCACGAACATCGCCGATGGCTCGGTTCTCTCACCTCCCCGACAGGAGAGCTGCTACCATCAGTTAGTGTCTCTCCTCTCTGCTCCTCCACGCTCATTGGAGCGCTGAACTGTGGAGGGGAGGGGGAGCAGCCATCTCAACGGCTCGCTGATACTGCCATCAGTCCAGGCACCTGGCGGATCCAGACTTGGGAATTCGGGATGATGCGTTGCCTCGACTGATAGCAGTGATGTCAGCGGAGAGCGGACTTCAGACTGCTCTCCACTGAAAACGGGTCACAGGAGTGCCAAACGAATGTCACTCATGTGACCCATAGGAGAAGCCAAGCCTAAAAAGCTCAGGCTGGGCTTCTCCTTTAACTGGTTCCCAACCAGCCACCGCAGTTATACTGCGGCAGAATGGCTCCCCTGGGTGAGCAGTCGTAGCTGTATGACCCCCGGGCACCTGCGATCACTGGTGATAGAGCGAGACCCAGGGTGTGTGTGTGTGTGTGTGTGTGTGTAAACACACAAATCCCAGTTCTCTTAGGGGAGAGGAGACTGATTGTGTGTTCATACCAAGTATGAACACCGATCTCTCTCCTCCCCTAATCAGTCCCATCTTTCCATAGTTAGAACACACCTAGGGAACACAGTTAACCCCTTGATCGCCCCTAGTGTTAACCCCTTCCCTGCAAGTGACATTTTTACAGTAATCAGTGCATTTTTATAGCACTGATTGCTGTATAACCCTTTCATGACTATTTCTGACATTTGGTGTTTGTATAATGGGAAAGATGATGTTACGCAGAGTAAATAGATAACAAACATGTCACGCTTTATAATAGCACGCACTCGGGCGACAAACTACGATACCTAAAAATCTCCATAGGCGAAGCTTTCAATTTTTTACAGAGGAGGTCTAGTGCTAGAATTTTTGCTCTCGCTCTGGCGATCGCGGCAATACCTCACATGTGTGATTTGAACACCGTTTACATATGCAGGCGCGACTTCCGTATGCGTTTTATTTGCTGCGCGAGCTTGCGGGGACTTTCTTATTTATTTTTATATTGTTACATTGGATCACTTTTATTGCTGTCACAAGGAATGTAAACCTCCCTTGTGACAGTAATAGGTGGTGACAGGTACTCTTTATGGAGGGATCGGGGGTCTAAAAGACCCCCGATCCCTCCTTTGCACTTGAAAGTATTCAGATCGCCGTTTTCTGTGATTCTGAATACTGTACATTTTTTTTTAAAACCGGCGCCATTGGCAGCCGAGTAAACAGGAACTGACGTTTTTACAATCAGGAGACTGGAACAAAGCCGTTTCCAGTGTTAATTTTGACGTCAAATTTCGATTTAGTCTTTTGACTAAAATTCAGTTTGTCGTATTGTAGTCATCTGAATTTTAGTCATATTTTAGTCGACTAAAATAGTATTAATTTAGTTGAGGAAAATAGTTTATTTTTGACTAAATTAACACTGTTCATCACACTATGCAATATACATCAGTGATGCAGCTAAGTCAAGGATTTATTGGGACATTTAAGGGGTAACTACATTTTTTTCAATAAAAAATAAAAAAAAATAACAAAATTTTAAAAAAGTATATATATATATATATATATATATATATATATATATATATATATATATATATATATATATATATATATATATATAATTTTTTTTTATTTTTTTTTCTAATAGTGGTTTCAATTCAATATTAATATTTGACCGCAGTGACAAAAAAATTCCAAGGCACAAAATTTCGTTTTTTTTCCTCAAAGTTGTATTTTATGCAAAAATAAAATTATACATTTGGTATTTATACCTGTTTATTATGCCTGGCATTCATTCAAATGGCAATATTGGATTAAGGGTTTCAATTGAAATTAGTTGAATCGCTAATGGCAAGAAAGAATGAATGCTCTGACAAACTCATTTTCTACAGATGTTCAAATGAAAATCCGACTGTGTATGGCCAGCTTTAGTGCAAACCTCTGAGAAAAGCTGTAAGCCGATCACACAAGCAGGAAATTACATTTTAGGGGCATTCTGTACACCAAGGGTATACAAAATGTGTCTGGGTTGCCCTATTGCATTGCAATTTTGGAGCATTGCAGCAATCGCAGATTGAAATAAATATATGATATTATATATTTTTTTTAACAAAATTCAAAGCCAGACGGACTTCACTTTGCTCAGCGGGAGATCGATTTGCTGAGCAGGCGAATGACAGGTCCGTCTTCGCTTACTGTGCAGAGACGGACCTATCAGAGCCCAACTCTCCTCGATGGGGAGATCAGGTGAAAACTAACCACCTGTCCGATTTCATCCGATCCACCAAACGAATGGAAAATAGGGTCTCTATCTGTCTGGATTTCATGGACAGGATCGGATCGCATGTCAGCGAACATGTCACCGCTGACATCCGCCGTTCCATAGGAGTGAATGGAGTGTTCGATCAGGTCCGCCCGAAAAACGAATAGGCAGACCTGATTGGAAAGCCCATGTGAAAGAGGCCTAAGTAACAAAATAATATGCACAGTGACTGTTTGGAATTTGTATAGTTTTACCAGTTTGTAGTTGAAATATTTAATTTTTTTTGTCCATTCGTCTTTCACTTAGTGGTGGAATACAGAGGGACTGGGTTGGTGTTCCCAGGAAATTGTATTTAGCTGGTTATGATGGCTATCGCTGTGTTTGTGTCAGGACGACTGGGCCTCCATCAGAACATCTAGAATCTAAAGAACACAATGATAAAGGAGATCTAGATAATCCTTCCCTTCAGCAATATAAAGACTGCAATCCACTATTTGACTGGTGTCTACTTAAAGACTAAGGAGTTTGTGTTTTAGATGGTTTACTTTAAGCAATACAGTGATGATAAACAGAAAGAATTAACATTTCAAACTGGCAACAATAAAAAGTGCATGAACTCTGTGTGTATTGCATTGCATGGGCAGGTCTAGAAAGAAATGAGCGCCAGTAAAGCAAAAAAAGTTTTGACTATGTTCCTTGATTATTTGACCTTTGTTTATTAAAAGAATTAAACATCCTTTTTTGAATGGATTTTCTTTGTGATTTTGTGATAAGCTTTAAAGTCAAGAGTAGGTACTCAGTGTTATAAGTACCGCATTTCCATTACAAATTTGACAGCTTTTAGGCTCCATTGACACACATGCAGTGCGGGGAAACAAATCCTGTGCGTTTCCTGCATCGCATTGAAATCACACAGTGTTCATGCGAACCACAACGGGTGTTAATGTGAACAACACCCCAAAACAGTTCACAAAACACAGTGCAATGCGATTGATAGAATTGGATTGCATAGATGTGAACACCCATGTTATCCGATTCCAGTGTGGGAGGGGAAAAAGGCACTTTTTTTTGTCTGGATTCGGTGCGATCTGGGCCATACAAACAAATGGCTCAATATCTCAATGCACAGACATCGCATGCAGGCAGCACAGTGGCTAAGTGGTTAGCACTTCTGCCTAGCAGCGCTAGGGTCATCGGTATGAATCCCAACTATGACACTGCCTGGAGTTCTCCCTGTGCCTGCATGAGTTTCCTCTTGTACTCTGGTTTCCTCCCACACTCCAGAGGAATGCTCGTAGGTTTATTGGCCCTAGTGTATGTGTGAATGTGAGTTAGGGACCTTAGATTGTACGCTCCTTGAAGGCAGAGACTGATGTGAATATATAAAGCACTGCGTAAATGAATGACGCTATATAAGTTCCTGTAATAAATAAATGTGATTTGCACAGGAATGCAGTGTGAATCACATGCGAAGTGCTGTACTGCATATATGTAAACGAAGTCTTAAAGTGTTACTAAACCCAGGACGCTGCATTTACAATATCTGGTCTCCCACAGTACACAGAACATGGAAATGCAATTATTTTAGTAAATATAAACTGCTAAATACCTTTTCTCATCAGCAGTATATTGTGACTTCTATCAGTTTCTGGCTGCTGCATGACCCCTGACTTTGTATGGACAGTGCTGATTGGCCCTGTGCTGATCACATGCACCCTCCCAAAAAAATGAAAAACCTCTAGCAATACACACCAAACTGAGCATGTGCAGAGGGCTTTTTTTGTTTTAACAGAAATGGGTTTGGTTCTTTTAGCAGATGGATTGGGGACAGTAAAAACAAAAAACAAAAAAAAAGGGCTCAGACAGGATGTTTTTACACAATGCGCAAGATTAACCTCTTAGGTTCCACAGTGAGTATAACAAGCATGCTTTACTGCATATACAGACTGATTTTATTGTTGTGGGTTTAGTAACACTTTAAATAGCACTGTTTATTCTTTGAGAAGTAAACTGACCTACTTGTGGGAAATGCTAGGCTTGAGAGTAGGGAGGGTTGTGAGATCTTTGGGATAAGTAAAAAAAAAAAAAAAGACCCCACTATCCCACGCCAAATCTAAAACCAAGAACTGAGCAATCACATGACAGCCGATCACTTAATTCTTGGTCTACTTATTGGAGTGCTGAGCTATGGAAGGAGTATGAGTGGCTGGCTCCAGCTTTCAGCTGTGCACTGAAGGGAGGAGCCAGCTGTCAGTCAGGCAAGTGGGTGGATCCACGCAATATTATTGGGATGTTTTCAGAGCCTGACTATGCTCTGCCTTGTCAGCCAATAGCAGGCAGTATTCCATTATCAGCTAGGTCTGGGTCAAAGTTGGAATGAAAGAAAGTGTACTCCTGTGACCCAAAAGAAGTATGGCTAAAAAAAAAAAAGAAGCTTTGCCCATACTTCTTTTTTAAATAGGCTGAGTCAACAATTGAAGAAGGTAGGGTACATAACAAGGCTGTAAATATTTGTTGGTGAAAGCAGGGGAAGACTGATTAGGTACAACTAGTTCAGTTATTAGTGATGCCGAGTACAAACGACTGCAAAAGATAACATCCAGGTACCACTGTTGCAGCAAAGGTGTTTGGCTGTTTTGTAAACAAGCGCAACACTTGTAGATACAGTATATGCAATTATGCATGCACTTGTTGAAATATCTATTTCACAGTTCTGTGAATGGGGGAACTACAACTAGTGTCAGCCATTGTGGCTGACGGCTTCTAGTTCTCAATGAACTACCAGGACGCTGATGAGTGCTCTAATTAATTCATTAATGCCTCTTGTCATTGAGTAACTGTCTGCCCATATGAGGTATGGGCAGACAGCTATACTGACAGTCTGCATGAGCATGAGATTGCACCTGTATTCTGCTGATCATGGGGACAATGTTCTGCAGGCTCATAATAAAAAAAACAATAATTAATGCAATTTTTTTTAACCTGCAAAAAGATGTGTATTTTTTTTTTTTCCTACAAAAGGTGAACTTATCCTTTAGGCTGGGTTCACACTATTGCAAATTGGATGCGGGTTTAGCCTGTTTTTGGCACTGCCCTTAGGCCTATCATCTGTTCACCAAGGTGCTGACCCTGCTGCTGTGCCCCAGCATCCCTATATTGGGATTCTTTTTAACAGTAAAGTTTATTTGAGTTTCAAACATAACAAAGAAAACAAAACAAAGTGCAGTGGTACATTTCCATCAGTCGTACAGCAGATAACAATTTACATGGTAGGTCACGTGCATCAAGGTAGCAGCTTGGTTATCAATGTAGAATTGAAGAGGAGACCATTTCCCAGGGTACTCTGTAATGATCCGGGGCATCTGTGAGGAGGTGAAATTCCAAATCTTTTAGGGGGGGGGGGGGGGGGGTAAAAAGTAGGGTGTGTGTAGAAAGGGTCAGGGGAAAGGAAGGAGGGGTTGGGAGGATCGGGGGGGGGGGGGGGGGGGGTTTATATCATCACAGCCAGGAGATGTCAATAGTTTAAACTTATATTATAAACATTGTACCCCATCTACTATGTTACAAATCCCGTCCCAGAGGCAAGTCTCTCACGGACCCAAGATGCCCATAGTTTGTCGAATTTGTTTGGGCAGTTGCGTCCCAAGTATGTCAGTTTGTACAGCGGCAGTGCCTGATCAATTAGCAACTGCCACTACTGGACCGTGGGGGGAGTAGGTCTATTACAGTTTTATCAGGATTGCCTTCCTGGCATAGAAGGCTGCATAGAATACCAATAATTTTTTGAACTGGGGGGCTTCCAGCGTATCACACACACCCAGCAGTAGACATATTGGGTCACAGGGGACTGTCAGTTTACCTATGTGGTTTATCACTTCCACTACCCCCGTCCAGAATGGCTTTAGATGTGGGCAGGACCACACCACATGGAAAAAGGTACCAATCTCAGCCGCACATCTGTGGCATGTCGGTTGTCTGTCAGGGTATATCTTCGCTAATCTTTCAGGGGAGTAGTGGACCCGATGAATGAATTTCAATTGTGTAAGGCGATCCCTGGCCGAAATCATTAATGGGATGAATTGCTGAATGCCCTCCTCCCAGTCATCATCTGCTAGTGCTTGTAAATCCGCTTGCCATAGTGAGAACTGTTGGGAAACCTTTGATGTATAGAGGCCTGCTAGAATAGAATATAAAGCCGACAGAGTTCCCCCTGTCTCCAAGTTCCCCAGTTAGGCTTCTACATAATTCACTTCTAGTTGCAGGGGTCCTGGGAACTGAGCCTGAAACGCGTACTGTAGTTGCAGATACCTGAATAGCATGCGATTGGTTAGGTTTCGAGCCCTCTTAAAATCATCAAAGCAGAGTAGCCTGCCATCTGTCACTATATCCCCCAGAGTCTTGATCTCAAACTTTGCCCATAGCACTGGGTCTGGTATTGTGTTAAAGTGGGGTATTCGAGGGTTACCCCAAAGTGGGGTGTGGGGACCAAGTGTCCACCTTTTTCACCTTAGATCGGACAGTGTCCCACACTTTGTGTGGTTTTCATGGGGGTAGTAATTTTACTTTTGGACTGGGGCCCCCGATTATATTGGGATTCTTGGACAACCCCTTGGACAGTTCTGCTCACAGCTCAGGCCATAGGAGAAACTTCCAGACTCTCCAATCTAAAGATTTGTGCGTTCCAGTCCAGGAGTCATCCAACTTGCTGCTTTTGTACAAGTGATACCTCCTTCAAGACAGTTCCAGTTTCATTCCAGACCTCTACAATACATTATGTCATTGCGGCACAAGTTAATCAGAACCCTAAACAAACCGTTTTGTTTGGCACTGAAGACCAAGTTGCCCCTGGCATGGTGGCTCAGGAATCTGACTCTGGAATTGTAAACGATCTGTCAGCCTGGGGAGAAATTCTGGGCACCCTATCAGGGCAGGGGACTTAGTCATTGGAGGAGTTTTCTCTTCTAGTCAACATTCTGCATGTTCAGCCAATTTGGCTGCCTCAACAGCATTGGACTATTCTGCTGGAAGGTCATCCAATCTTTTTTCAGACTGACAATACCACAGCTGTGGTGTACATGAGCAATCAGGGAGGAACCAGAAATCTTGCTGCAGAAAGATGGGTAGATTGGATCTTGTCTGGGGCAAAAGATAACATTCCAGCATTGTCTGCAATGTAGGTTCCTTACTGGAGCCCCATCTCGATCTAGCAATGTGCATGAGAGCTGCAGCTCTCCCAGGCCTCTCTCTCCTCATTGGCTCACACAGCAGAAGTCAAACACAGCCAGTGAGTCAATGAGGAGAGAGTGGGAGCACAGCCGAGCCACACTCTGTGTGTAAATGGATACACAGTGCGGCTCGGGAGCAAACCTGCTCAAGTGCTTCCATAGCAAGAGGCAAGGGGAAGGAGCCAGACTGCTGGTGGGGGAACCAAAAAGAAGAGGATCAGGGCTGTTCTGTGCAAAACCATTGCACAGAGCAGGCAAGTATAACAGGTTTTTTTTTTTTATTCTTTCTTTTAGAATCAGTTTAAGTTGAGAAAAGATTAACAAACAGCTGAAAAAAAAAAAAAGACATCTAACTTAGAAATGAGAGGAATGCCTAGTGATTAGATTTAAATCTTATGTTTATTCTTATTTTATAGTGGAAGCACATTTGTTCTTTAACCCTCTTTCAGCACTGACCTGTAAAGCCTTGCCAGCAGTTTATAGTGCTGTTAAAATTTGAGTCTTTATCAAGCCATAAGATAGGTCTCCTATTGCATTTTATTGTGATTCTAATAACATCCACTGCTCAAGCAGGGGGAGGCTGTTCCGACAGGCATTGGCTGTATTTTATGCTCTTAACCAATAAACATTTAAAGCGGAAGTAAACCCTTTGATTGAAATAGGTAAAAAAAAAAATGGCATGCCGGAAATGCTACCTTTCAACCAAACTGTCAAACCATCCAATGGCTGGTGTTATAACTGATCACATGTGCAGCATTATGGCAGTTGAAGATTGAACAGAGGCCAAGATGGCAGCTTCCTTGGCTGAAAACGATAGGAGGGTTTACTTCCACTTTGAAAAAGACCTCAATACCCACCCTAAATGTAAAACACCCAACTGCTATAGTAGCCAGGAGTTTGTTTACTTTTTTACAGTGAAGGTGGCCATAGATGGATCAAAGTTTGGCCAGTTCAGAAGGGACTGGCAAATTTTGATCCATATACGGCCACTGCAGTTGAATAGAAGTTAATCCAACAATTGACTTCTGTTCAACCACCCTGTAGGATAAAAGTCATTCAATCAGTGGCTGCAGCACCGATCTATGTATTCTAACAGTGGGAGAGTCTCCAACTCGAAAATGTGTGGATGGAGAAAATCGGTTCAGGTTTTTTTTTTTTTCAGCCAACTTGCTGAATTGAAAAAAAAAAAAATGAACCATGTATGGCCAGCTTGAGCTGTTGGCTTTGCAGTACAGATGATATAAAGCCACCTGATCACTTCTACAGCTCTGTGAAGGTGCAACTGTCACCATTTTATTCTACAGGGTGCTTGCTTTCAGAAAATATATCATGTACTAGTGATGCGGGGAGCGTTAAATAATCTCTAGGCTTAAAAGGCCCATCTTTGGGATACTTGAAAATTCTCCCTTGCAGTGGAGCTGTGCCCACGTTGCAAGGATTGACAGCTCACTTAGCTTTAGGGGGCATAAAAGTGCTTTTACTCTCCCCAAGAGTAAGCCGTTAACCCTTGAAGGAAAATGCATCACTTGTTTAGATATTTTGTAGTGTTGGCAACATATTAATGTTACTATTATATAATGTAATACGGGTCATTTTGGTTTACATCCTCTAGATAGATCATAAACCCATATTCACAATAGAAAATAACGTACAATTTAAAGAAAAAAAATAAAGTACTTTTGAAATTGATGGCAGCAAAATGTCTCAAACATTGGGACAGGGCAACAAAAAGCTGGAAAAGTAAGTGGTACTAATAAGGAATAGCTGGAGAACATTTTACTAGTATAGCTAATTGGTTGGTAACATGACTGGTTATAAAAAGGAGCATCGTACAGATTCATAGGGGTAGATTTACTAAAACGGGAGCACTCAGAATCTGGTGCAGCTGTGCATGGCAGCCAATCAGCTTCTATGTTTAGTTTGTTCAATTAAGCTTTGGCAATAAAACCTGGACACTGATTGGTTTCCATGCAGAGTTGCACTTTCACATTTTACTAAATAAACCCCATAGAGTCTCAGAAGAAAAAACCTCATCTGCATCAACAAAAATTGCCAATTTCAGAATAATGTTCAACGTAAAATTGCAGCCTTCAAATATATAATCGTCCACAGTACATAATATCAAAAGATTCAGAGAATCTGGAGAAATCTCTGTGTGCAAGGGGCAAGGCCTTTAGATGGCACTGCATTAACCACTTGCCGACCAGCCGCGGTATACCACGGCAGGTCGGCACGATCCCACGAACCGTCGTAGCTGTATGTCGGCTCCTTTAAGCGGGATAGCAGGCGCACGCACCCCTGCTGAACTGTGGGGGTGCCGATGCTTGTGGCTCAGGGTATGGGGGAGCATTAGTACATACGGGATGGGCGGCTTGCACACGTGGAAAGGCACCATCAATGCTGAAAGATATATCCAGGTTTTAGAGCAGCATATGTACCCATCCAGACGTCTTTTTCAAGGAAGACTTTGCATAATTCAGCTTGACAATGCTAAACCACATACTGCATCTATGACAACAGCATGTCTTCATATTAGAAGAGTCTGGGTGCTTAACTGGCCTGCATACATTCCAGACCTTTCACCAATTGAAAATATTTAGCGCATCTTGAAACACAAAATACAACATAGACCCAGGACTGTTGAGAAGTTAGAATCCTATATCGGTTGTTCCAAGAAGGGGACGATACACCGTGGTAAACATGGTACCATCTCAACTTTTTTGAGACATATTACTGTTATTATCAATTACCAAATTTGTTCTTGAAATGGTACATTTTGCTCAGTTTAAACATTTGATATGTTTTCTATTGTGAATAAAATATGGGTTTATGAGATTTGCAGATCATTGCATTCTATTTTATGTACATTTTACATAGTGTCCCAACTTCTTTGCATTTATATATTTTGATAAACACTATATTACTAAAAGTATAGGGACACCTCTGCCTTTACACGCACATGAACTTTATTGGCGTCTTAGTCCGTAGGGTTCAATATTGAGTTGGCCCACCCTTGGAAGCAATAACAGCTTCAAATCTTCTGGGAGGGCTGAGCACAAGGTTTAGGAGTGTCTCTATAGGAATTGATTCTTCCAGAAGCACATTTGTGAGGTCAGGCACTCATGTGGACGAGAAGGCCTGGCTCAAATTCATCCCAAAGGCATTCTTTCAAGTTGAGGTCAGGACTCTGCAGGCTAGTCAAGTTCCTCCACCTCCAAATTGCTCATCCATGTCTTTATGGACCTTGCATTGTGTACTGGTCCAAATCATTTGGTGGAGGGGGCATTATGTCGTTCATGACACCATTGTAGAAGTGCATTTTCCCCGGGACTGCCTAACTGGAAAGAGACAGCACTGAAAATCCAACTTTTTGAGAGCACAGCCCTTCAACATCGGTGTCAAATAACCAAATCTTTTAGTTAAAAGTCAGTACTATGTTACTGTTTGGAGCGGAACATTTAACATTTGAAAGCCTATTAACCAGTGTATTCAATAAACAAAATGTAAAACTGGCGAGGGTTTGGGCTGGCCACTCCTTGCGCAAAGTGTCACTCTGGCGACAAGTGTTTGGCACTTGTACATGGGCACTTTGACTAAGGCACTGCTACAAAAAAGTAAGTACAGACATTAGTGTTCCACACCTATTTTACACAAAATTCTCCTTCATCCTCTAACTTTCCTCAGCCTTCCTTCTATTCCCATCTCCCCACCCTCCAACATGCTCACACTAATCTTTGCTATAACGTCCTCAAACTCTCATGTCTTTACCCCCCCTCTCTCCAGCCCTCAACCTGTACATATCTCTCTCTCTTCTGCCCACTCAATATTACTGCCATTATTCCTGCTCATTCTAAGCTCACACAGTATCACCACTTCCACTACACTGCCCTCCTATAAATCCCACTCCCGCCTTACCACCCTCACCCTCCTACTACGCCTAATGTCTGGGGACATCACACCAAACCACGGCCCTCCCACACCCAATTCCCACCCCCAAAATTGTCTGTCTACCTCCTCCAACAGTAGTCGTAACTCCCACCTTCTCATTCCAATTCCCCTGATTCCACAAGTCAGCCCCCCTCTTTCATGTGCCCTCTTGCATGCCTGCTAGGTCTTCAAACTAGCTTCTGTCAATGACCTTTTCCTCTCCAAATCCCTTAATCTATTTGCTATTACCGAAACCTGGCTCCAGGAATTCAACACCACCTCTCCAGCTGCCCTGTCCCACAGTGGCCTCCTCTGGCCTCACTCCACCAGACCCAGTGAACGAAAAGGAGGTGGTGTCAGACTTCTCCTCTCCCCACAATGCACCTTCCAGGTTCTTCCCACACCTCCCTCTCTTTCCCCCTGCTCTTTCAAAGTGCACTGCATTCGTCTTTTCTCTCCAGCTTGTCTGGGGATCACAGTCATTTATCGGTCTCTTGGACCAGTGTCACGCTTTTTGGATGACTTCTCTGCATGGTTACCCTACTTTCTCTCCTCTGAAGTACCTGCCATCATCCTAGGTGACTTTACCATTCCAATCAATGTTAATACTGCAACCACTTCTCAACCTAACCTCCTCTTTTAACCTAACACAATGGACACAAACCACCACTCACTCCAGCGGTAATACTCTCAACCTCGTATTCTCCCATCGCTGTACTCCCTGCAACCTCTCTAACACCCCCTTTCCTCTCTCTGATCACAACCTTATCCGTTTCACACTCTCCTCGTCTCCTACCTCCCATGCTGCCAACCCACAAACTACTACCCGCAGAAACTTTCGCAACCTCAACCATTCCCTTCTTCATTCTGCTACTGATGGCCTTTACGACAAAATCGCACCCCTGTCCTGCCCAGACCTAACCACTTCCATCTACAACACGCTGTCATCCCCCCTAGACGTACTTGCTCCTCTTTCTACACGCAGAATCAGGCCCCATCTGCCACAACCCTGGCAAACAGACGACAACTCCATCTCCTCTACTCCTCTTCATGTTGGGGTACCCCCAAGGCTCTGTCCTTGGGGCCCCTCCTATTCTTGCTCTATACCTCTTCCCTGGGCCAGTTGATAACCTCCAATGCCTTCCAATACCACCTCTACGCCGATGACACCCAGATCTATCTCCACTCCTCAACTCACCCCCTTGATCTCCTCACGGATCTCAAACTTACTGAATTACATCTTGGTATGGATGTCACACCACTTTCTCAAACTCAATCTTTTTAAAACTGAGCTTGTAATATTTCCTCCTTCCCCCCCCCCCCCATGACTTTACCATTATGATCAACAGCACAACCATTGGTCCCTCCACACATGCCAGGGTGCTGGGTGTAATCCTTGACTCTGACCTCTCCTTCAGCCCCCACATCCAATCACTGGCTAAATCCTGCCGCCTTAACCTCCGCAACATCTCCAGAATTCAACCCTTCCTGACTAATGACACCACAAAGCAACTTATTCACTCCTTATTTCCCGCCTTGACTACTGCAACTCTCTCCTTAATGGCCTACCCTTACGCAGGCTATCCCCTTCAGTCTATTATGAATGCTGCTGCTAGACTAATACGCCTCACTAACCGATCCGTGACTACTGCTCCTCTTTGCCAATCCCTTCACTGGCTTCCCCTACCCCACCGTATAAAATTCTAAATGCTAACCACAACATACAAGGCCATCCACAACATCGCCCCCAGCGACATCACCAACCTCATCTGCAGATGTCGCCCAAATCGCCCCCTCCGCTCCTCCTAGGACCTCCTGCTCTCTAGCTCCCTTGTTACCTCCTCTCATGCTCGTCTTCAGGACTTCTCCAGAGCCTCTCCTAGCCTCTGGAATTCCCTGCCCCGGTATATCAGATCAGCCCCTAACCTGTCCACCTTTAGGAGATCCCTGAAAACTCACTTATTCAGGGAAGCCTATACCACACCCACCTAACAACCCCATCAAATCATTCCCAGCATCTATTACCTTTTGTACCACCACCCCCTCCCTTTAGAATGTAAGCTCTACAAGCAGGGCCATCCTGTCCCTTCTGTATTGAACTGTCCTGTAATTGTGCTGTCCCCCCCCTCTACATTGTAAAGCGCTGCGTAAACAGTTGGCGCTATATAAATCGTGAATAATAATAAAAACATACAATGCATCCACGCAGCTTGGATATTTATTTTTTTGTATATCAAATGATTAGGCTCAACATATTTTTTCCTTAGGTGTTAGTGTTTAAACAATTTCACAAGTGTTAGGTTCTATGACACAAAGCACTTTGTATTCTGATCAGATGAGAAAAATATGTGTGCGTGGTTGGGAATAACAGATGCTAAGTAAAATTATAATAATAATGCAGAACTATACTGACCTATTTGCTGGAAGCAAGTAAACTGAAACCCAAATATTTATATGAATGGCGTGCTCTGGATGAGATGGGTATACTGAATGAGGAAAGTGCTACAAAGATTTTCAATATAGTGTTGGTTATAAAGCTTATATTGTAAGGCCACAATTTAATTGGCTTTCTTCAAAACTGAACCCTGTAATACAAAATGCTCCTTACAGATTCTCCACCTGAAGTCAGGGGTACAGTACAGAACTTTACAAGTGATGGACATGATTTGAAGACAATGTCAATGGAAGGGGGAGGAGTCTGGGAAACCCTAGTGGGCTGGCGAGTGACGCGAGCGTCGATCCCATGCCTCGGTCTTCTGTCAAGACTTTATCAAGGTTGCCTTTTTCCAAACTAGTACACATTAAGCACTGACTTAAAAAGACTGCGTCCAGTTAGTATCTAATAAAGCCTATACAGGTACAATCAAATTGTTTTTACTGGAATATATCATGATATGGTCCTTGATGAAGTGCAAACATCTGCAGCTCAGCTCTCAACAGTCTTTGGAGAAAGCTGCCTTCCTTCACAAAGCAATTTGTTTGCAACCAAATGTACTAAGAAACTCCACCTAGAGTCAACACATCGAAGCAAATGTTGCAAACCCGAACTGGTTTATTTAAGTCAAACTTGATAATAGGAATTTCTTTAGTTGAGCACTTGTGACATAGAAGCCGTCCACAATGTCGACTGCAGGGAGAAAAAACACAAAATATTATCATTAATTTCAGCCATACACAAGCATTACCATTAAAAAGAATCTACAAACCAAGCAACTAACATATGTGAGATTATACAGCTGAAAGCTGCCATTCTTTAATTATAGAGGTGTATTCTAATTCGGGGCTTCAATATAAATTACATTTCTATGACTGTAGCCTAGGGGTCAAAGGGCTCAAAATTTCATCCTAGGCTTCTTACATATTTGATTTGAAAGAGATTCTGTATCATACAATCTCATTATGATTAACCTACTAGAACAATTATTTGGAGCAGTTTTACTATGCTATGGATTGTTTGGAAGAAATCTTACCAATGATGTTTTCTTGTGGTGACTCCAAACTTGGCTGTACACTCATAGCAATTAGAGCCATCACACCATGGGGGCTCCTGAGATAACATATCTGGAAGAGTAAGTGGGCATAGATAAACTAATGAGAAACATATGATGGACAAGGCAGAATCAGAGATCCATATCTGAAAGGGTAGGTCTTGTATACATGGACATTGATACCATAGTGGTTCTATAGGCAGAAGGCTTTTTACCTTAATGCATTCCATGCATTAGGGTAAAAAAAAAAAAGGCCCTTCTGAGTGCAGTTTACCCCCCCCCCCATACTTACCTGAGCCCGATCTCAATTCAGCGATAAGCATGACAGCAGTGTCTCTCTCCTGAATGGCTCAAAGACAGAAGTGGGAGCCATTGGCTCCCGCTGCTCCCAATCACAGCTAGTGACAAAGAAGCGTGGGAAGGGGCCAAGCCACATTCTGCATGCCTTATGGACAAACCGAGCTGGCTCAGAAGCAAGCACACACACACACACACACACACACAAGTGCCCCCCTAGCAAGCGGCTTGCTATGCGGGCGCAGTAGTGCTGGCAGGGGACTTTTTAAGAGGAGGGTCGGGGCTGCTCTGTGCATAACTATTGCACTGAGCAGGTAAGTATAAGGTTCTTATTTTAGCAAATCACTGCAAAATCTACCAATACCCCTGTGTGTAGTAAATAAGTTATGATAGAAATGGGGAGGTTTTTAATGAGCATTACTAAAGATAGAAAACCAATCACTTGTCATTACCTCTTCAAGTGCTTAGAATGTACCCGGAAGTTTTTGGGTATAGTGGTTATACCAGGATCATGGCTGCAGCTACAGTCATGATCCTTCTATCGAAATCTGCAGCTAGCACAAATTTGGGAACCATTGGTGACTTATATGTATATGTCCTTTTCCCTGACTCCAGCACCTGCTCCGAATCTTGGTTCCTCCGGTGTATCCAAGGTCTTTTCCTCTTCTTTTTCTCTGTTCTTTTTCTCCCTCTCCTCTTTTTGTTTTTTCTCTGGTGTTTCTCTTGAATGTAAAATCTGCACCTGGCAATGTGATTTACTGTAAAAGTAGTCTGAGTGGCTCTACAACCGCCAAATCACTTTTACAGGGCTTGGAAGGGGGCTTCCACTGCTGCTGTTCCTGGATTCTCCCGTTTCCCCCGGGGAAGCCCGGGACCACTACTGTCGGGCGAGCTGCAGACAGAGGAGAAGGGGAAACCTCCATTTCTCCCCCTCCACTGTAACGAATGATCCTGGAACGGACGTGTATTACGTCACTTCCAGTTTTGTTGTTTACTGCACTGTATCAGCCAGTAAAGCAGCCAATCACACCAATCTTGGTTTGATCGGTTGCTTTGCAGGGCAGAGATAATAGATAATAGAGTAAGAATAATAATTCTAGAGGCAGAGCTCATGTTTAGCTCTAAATTAGTAACCTGTGAAGGCTTGTAAAAAACAGTGTCTTAGCAAATATCATGCAACATAAAAAATTTGCAACAACCACCATTTTATTCTGCAGGGCCTCCGCTTTCAGAAAATATGTCTGGGGATTCTAACTAGTTTTCCAGCAAATTTTTTTTAGATTTTAACATTAATGCGAGAAATTTTTTAAATTGGCCTGGACTAAACACCTTTACTTGAAGCCCGTTTAAACTAGGCCCCAGAGAGCATGGGTAAGCTAAAGAGAAACACAATGCATCATCTGTATATTTATATAACACATCTGGAACAGCAACAGGACATATGTAAACTAACAGAAAATACCAAGGACACAAGAAATTACCTAAGATGTATATTTATTTTATCATCAGTATTTATACTGCGCCAACATTTAACACATTGCAGAACAGCCAACACACTGATCGAAATGTGATTGATCCCTGCAGGACCATACAAATTTTGTTCAGCAAATGGCCAGCTTAAGGGGGTGCAGCTGCTCATCAAATTGTTTAAAATCACTGTGGGCAACCACGGCCACGAGTGTGAATTTTTAGAAGTGGTTACACTGAAACAGCACTTTAAAAAAACTTACCTAAAAGTCTAAAGAGAAGCTGTTTAGTGGCAACTTGATAGTTGAATATGTTGATGCCTTGGTTATTGTTCACTCCCAGCCTAGCACCAGCTTTCACAATGGCTCGGCACAGATTTGCATTTCCCTTCACATAGGCCAAGAGAAGCACTGTGAAGATAATACATCTCAAATAGAATTGTTTTACAGTTTGGGCAACCAACCATATTAACAAAAAAAATTGAAGCTCAAAGTTTTACTAGTACTTAAAATATCATTGAGAATATGTCACTAAAAACATGAAATGCAATGCAAAGTTATCATTTATACAGGTATAATTAAAGTTAATCTATAGCAGTCGACATTAAATAGCGGCCCGCGATCCGATCATGGACCAAGCGATGCACCTGTGCAGACCATCACGCCACTAGTGTAGTGCCCCATCTCTGCCGATCAGCAGTCATTGGTTACTGGGACCGTGGGCATCCCAGCAACCAATGAAGTTGCGTGTTTCCCCCCGACCCCCTGCTGACGTCTATCTCGCGGATCCCAACTGTACTCCCTGCCGGGCCACGAATGCTGCGGGGCGTGACGTCACATGCACGCCCCGCAGCTTGCTACCTATACGGCTCCTGCCCTTAAGGTATGTGGGGTGTGATATTTACAGGGGCACACTTTTCTGTTAAGTGGCATGCTGATGGGCACATTTTATGTTAAGGGGCACAACAAAATGTGCCCATCAGCGTGCCCCTTAATGTAAAATGTACCCATCAGTACGCCCATTATTTTATGTTAAGGGGCACGCTGATGGGCACATTTTATGTTAAGGGGGTGCGCTGATGGGCACATTTTATGTTAAGGGGGTGCGCTGATGGGCACATTTTATGTTAAGGGGGTGTGCTGATGGGCACATTTTATGTTAAGGGGCGCGCTGATGGGCACATTTTATGTTATGGGACGTGCTGATGGGCACATTTTATGTTATGGGACGTGCTGATGGGCACATTTTATTATATGGGACACGCTGATAGCCACATTTTATGTTACAAGACGCGCTGATGGCCACATTTTGTTGTTCCCATTAACATAAAAATGTGCCCATCAACATGCCCCTTATTTTATTTTTATGATAGGCACAATTTATTTTTAAAGGGCACACTAATGGGGACATCTGATGTAAGGAGGCACTCTGGCGGGAATGTCTGATATAAGGTGCCACTGTGATGGGGACAACTGATGTAAAGGGGCACTCTGATGGGCCTGCTGCCGATGTTCCAGCCTGAAGCTTGACAGCTGTACTTCCACCAAGAACTCTGTTTCAGTCAGCCTCTTGCCTGTCGAGCTCTGCAGCCTCACGGTGATCCTATGGAGGTCTATATGGGTTTATGACAAGTCTTGATCCACTTTTAAACAGTGAGTGCCTTTTTACTGTTTTTTTTATTCATTTTAATAAATCGTTACACCTAGATGGAGGCGCTTACGTGCGTTTGTTTTATCTACATCAATTTTCCAACACGATCTAAAATTTGCATGATGAAGGTATTGGATGGTCAAAAGAATTTGTTATATACTTCTTTGCAATTCCTACATGTCTCCAATCACGGTGTAGCCATGTTAAAATCAGGCACACTGCTTGCAAAGATCAAGCAGTATACAGTCACCTGTATACATGGCATAAATCTATGGATATACAGTGTAGGCTGGTAGTTACCGAACAAAAACGTAGCCATTGCTACAAATACTAGGCTTGGCATAATGTATTTGCTAACTTTTGCCAATCATAATTTCCTAATTGCACGCTATTGCTGTGTAATAGGATCCGTTTAATACGATGTGCTGTATTAAAACCCTAGAAAATACATTTGCGTTAATAATAAATAAATAATAATAATAATAAATAAATAAATAATGTTTTTTAATACAGCACCAGAATCCATGGTACCAAACAGTCTGACAACATCATATTACCTTAGGAATGGAGAAACAATAAAACTTATCGGAAAACCGACCCGACAACCACATTTTGCAGACACAATGTGGCATGAAGTTGTGAACTTATCAAATACCTGTGTTTCCCTCTGTGTCTGGCTTGTCCAGTGGGTATTCTGGCATACATTCTAGGAAGAGTTCAAATATGGCTGCTGCATTTTCCTTCCCATACTGGCCCAAAATATGCATTGGAGATTGGCCCCTGACAAACAAAGGATGATAAATTGTTTTACTACACAATGTTAACATTTAAATGGCAACTCCAACAATCAATTTGTGAACTACTAAGGCTATCCAGGAAACCTTCAAATTGTGCATGGCTAGAAAGCCCACTCATTTTACAGGTAATTTTGGGAGTTTTATATAATGTAGCTGGATTCAGCAGACATTTCACAGTGCTTCTGAGCTGCATCTGACATAGTTCTGCACAATACCCTTCAAGATTTACACGAGTACCATTTGCACCTGGGAAAACTAGTGGGAACTTTGTCAGGCTTGAAATCTCAAAAAATACAACTATATTATAGTGCGCCATATAAATGCCATATTAAAAACGTAGAGGTATGCCATGTGCCTGAATTCAAATGCAATATTTAAATATAGGTTTTAGTCAAAATCTTAAACTGATCTTTATGTTGATCTTTCTCCATTATTGTGCTATGGTGTTTGTTCAGTAAAGATATCATCTTTACTTCCTTTTTTTTATCCGTCAAGAAGAAAAAATAGTACTTCATAAATTCTGTATCAGGATAAATTATGGAGCTTCAGCACACTGCTCACTTAAGCAACTAAATTAAATGGAGGGATGTGTAAGACTTATGCAGTCTATATTCCTATCTAGAACATACCAAAAGACTTCGCTAGTGAACCCATGATGACGTGCAGGAAAATAAATAGTTTAAAAATATAATTTTGCACTCACCATAAAATTATTTTCTTTGAGTCCACTTAGGGACACAGGAAGTCATATATTGGGGTATACTGCCGCCTACAGGAAGACTGGATACTGGCAAACAAATTGTAGACCAGTCCAGGACAACCCATTCTTTTCCAGCATTCCTCTGTTTATATCCAAGCAGTACCAAAAATGTGATCATAAACACAGAGAGGATCCCACCTGTGTCCCTCAGTGGACTTCAAGAAAATGATTGACTCAGAGTACAAAAATCCTATTTCCTTTCTTGTCCACTAAGGCACACAGGAAGTCATATTGTCAGGACTTCCAAAAGCAGACCAACTAGGGGGATGGCAACAGCAAACAAAATGCTAACCGGCCCACAACAAAACATCAGAACCATCATCTGCCTGCAGCTCAAAAGAATGCCCTAAAGAACCTTACACCCAAAGCTTGCATTAGATGAGGCCTAAATATCCACCTGGTAAAATGGGTAGAATGTGTGGACAGAAGACCAGGTGACAGTCTTGAAAATCTGAGAAACAATAGACTAGAGCCGAAGAGACCAAGAGGCACTTAAAGATCTAATAAAGTATGCCTTGACAGTAAAGGAAAGCATCCAATCCTTGAGCCCAAAAGCTTAGATAATGGTGTGCCTGAGCCACTGAGAAATGTTAGAAGGAACAGCTGGTTTACTCTTACCCAGACAACCAGACATGACAAAGAGTCAATCTTTCTGAATGAAGCAGTGGCTGCAAGATAAGACTCTCAAAGCCCAAACTGTAGGTAAATCTATTGATGAACTGGAGCCAGAGGGACAGAAGAACAATGTCCTGGTTGGGATGAAAGGCAAAGCTACCTTTTGTAGGAAGGAAATTCTGAACCTTAACATCACCTTGCCTAGGTGCATGACCAGAAAGAGTCCTTTACATTACAGGTTAAATTAAACTCAATAGGTTCAAAAGACTTTCTGAAGCGCAGACCAAATTTAGATACCATGGAGTCACAGGGAAGCGGAAACAGAAAGAGCCACATGGGAGACACCTCGTACAAATGTTTTAAAGAAACCATCGGTCTCCGTGGAACAAGTTTGCAAGAGCAGATGCCTGACCCTTAAAAAGGTGCGGAGAGATAATTGATGGCCCATACACATCTATAAATGTATAAAATAAAAATGTTTGCACTCACCTCACTAATTATATTAAAAATAGCTCTTTCATTGGACCTTCATAAGGCCTTTGACAGCTTAAACTGGGACTACTTTTTTACCATTCTGGAGGCCTTTGGATTTGGTTCCACTTTTATTTTATTACTTAAAATGCTTTATAGTAATTTGTCGGCCCAGGTTTCCATTCGGGGTCATAGATCAGTTTCATATCCGATGCGGAACAAGACAGGGTTGCCCACTTTCCCTATTGCTATTTGCCTTAGCAATTGAACCTCTAGCTGTAGCAAATCGATTGCATCCCAATACACATGGCATATGTTGTCGACAACAATATCATAAATGTTCCTTGTTTGCAGACAATGTCCTCACATATGTCACTAATCCTCAAATTACCCTACCTAATCTGCTGACTTTGTTATATAAATTTTCCCAGCTCTCAGGGCTGTCTTTGAATACCCAAAAAACGATGGCCCTTAATATTTCCTTACCCCCCCCCCATCGATGGTGCTGACCTTACGAAATACTTATAATTTTCAATGGGCGCTAAGCTCCCTCCCATGTTTAAGCATCCGCCTGACATCCTCGATTGACACTCTGTATCGGACTAATTATCCTCATCTTTCGTTGACTCTGAGAAGATCTTTAACCATGGGCAGACTATCCCTTATATTGGTTTGGCAGAATCAACTCTATTAAGATGACCTTTCTACCCAGAATACTTTTATTTATTTTAGGACTTTACCAATTGCGGTCCCGAGGGGAGATCCACAGCGATTACAATCAGATGTCCTTCGCTTTATTTGGGGCAGCAAGAAACCTCAAATTAATAAACTGACATTATCTGACTGGCAAGATATTGCCTATGCTTTATCCAAAATATGTATTAATACAACACTTATTGAAGCAAACTATAAAATACTACGTTGGCATTTGGTCCTGACCAGAGTCACAAGGATGCATCAGTCTGCATTCACCCACTTTAGACGTTGTGGCCAGATGGGTACAATGCATCATGTTTGGTGGCAGTGCCCTGTAGCCACTAGATTTTGGATTTGAATATTTAACCTGGTGTATTCTGTGAGGGGAGTTAATATACATGAATCCCCAAAACCAGTGCTTTTTCAAAAGTTTCCTGATGAGGTCCCCAAAAAAAAAATTGAAGAAACGAATTACATATATGTTTTTGACAGGTAGAATAACTATTGCTAAATACTGGAAGCAGTCAATGGTTCCCCTTGACCCCGTAAAGAAAAAAACGCAACTGGATCATGCTTAATGATAGACTTGCCTGTATCCTTCGAAATTCTAAGAAATTCGATGTGACATGGGATCCATGGATACGATATTTATCTATAACTTAGGGCACCTCTAGCTGGCCCTCCTTCCCTTTATGTATATTTTTTCTCTCTTTTCTCTCTCTTCCCTTTCCTCGATCTACTCCCTTTTTTCCTCTCTTATGTCTTTCTGCTGGTTTGGTTTCTTTGATAACTGCAAGAAGCTTTGACAGAACATGTAGTTCTATGCTAATTATATTGGTAGAAATTTACACAGGGGTTCCATTTTTACTGGCTCCTGGTTACCTCCCTTCCCCCTACCCCCCCCCCCCCCCCCCCATCTCTGTTCCTTAGGCCATATTTATGTTTCCCTGTGACATAGTCATTCTCAATATTACATGTTAAAGTAGCTTGATGGGACAATACGCAACCGTATTGTCCCATCAAGTTGATCAGGGATATATTTATTGACCCTACAGTTAATGACTTGCATTTTTTCTTGTTGCATGGTCACTTTTATTGGTATTCCCACCAAGCACATCTTATGTTGAGATTTATATGTTTAATATTCAAAGGTCTTGTGCTTATGAACATTTTGAAGGAAAGGCACTTTGTGCTTATGCTCAGTTTCACCTCTGTTTACATTATTGTTCATCGATTATGCCTTACATGACATTGTTACTTCAATAAAAATATTGAAAAGTAAATAATGGAAAAAAAAATAGCCGTGGTACCCAAAGCACATATGCCAAGCCTAAATATGTAAAAATCAGTTGTGTTGTTGTGCCTAAATAAATATCCTACAATCAGAAATTACAGAAATGATGTCAAAAAATTACAACTTCGAAAAACCTGCCATGCCTCTTACTAAATACCTTGGAGTGTCTACTAGAGGTTGACCGATATGGGTTTTTCTCTGGCTGATGCCGATATTTAGAAATCGTGGCGGCTGATGGCCGATATATGATGCAGATTTTTGCAGCCGATATTTTAGGTAAATTTTTATTTTTTTCCTTCATCTCATAAAATCTAACAGTTAAGCTAAATAATAAAAAAAAATTGCTTAAATTAAGCATTTATTAATTAACATAAGTACACAACAAGTCTCCAATCAGTGCACAATTTAGATAAACAACTATGTATCTTAAAAATATACAAAAAACAGGTGAGGTAATCAAAACTTTTGAAAGAAATCAACGTAATCAACAGCAATAGATAATGGCCATTACTGAGTTAAGTTTGTAAACAATACAAAAGTGCACATTATCTTTAGTTTTAGGCTTTTTGCTTCAGTTCCAGTCCCCGATTCTCTTCTTCACCCGCATCCATCACTTAAAAGTTCTCTTAGTACTCCCAGTTTAAGTGCTTCAGGTTGTAGTTCAGGAAACACAGTCTCTCTGCATTTTTTCCTGTGAGCTTGCTCCTCTTCTTGTCATAGATGATCCCAATCTCACTGAATACTCTTTCACTGGGAACAGAAGAAGCAGGTGGACAGAGAAATTTTCTTGCCAGTGGTGCAAGGTGGCACAGTTGCAAGGATGCATTCTGTTTCTACTATTCCAGTGGCAGACCAGTCCATCTGTCTATCAGTGGCTCACGGAGGTACTTTTCCAACTGCTCAGATATGAAGTGCCACTCTCTTTAGCAAGAGTTCCATGAGCCCCCAAATTGTTTGCATACATTTTCTCAAGAAGATCTGAGGGACGGGGTTCCTCCTCCTCCTCCTTCCCCTCTTCTATCCTTGTCCGTTTTGGTTCTGGTCCTTCGTCTCCACTGGTGGCTCTTTTTTGTTGCTTGGACACAATAGCGTGCTCTTCTTGCAGCCAAGTTTTTGCTTTGGTCAGCCGGTCCCCTGCAAATACATTACCCTTGCACCGAGGATCAAGCAGTGTTGCCAGCACCAAACATTTGGTATCCTCCATCTTTGCAAATCATCTCTCCAAGCTTTGCCACATGGTTTCCCTAAGTGTTTTGAACCCCCTGGTGGTATGACCCTCTGCCTGTAGCACCATCTTCAGGACAGCAATGCATGGGATGATGCAGGAGATAGAGGCCTCTGCCTTGCTGATATCCAAACTCGCTTCTTCAATAGGGCCCAGTGTATATCAAATTTGAGATGACATCCTATTGTTCTGCTGGAGGTGTGGTAAACTTGCCATGTTCTGCTACATAGAGATTCAGGGCATGCTTTTGCTCCAGCATCCTCTGCAACATGTGGAGTTCCAGCGGGTGGGAACATCCTGAATGATGCTGTGCTGGGGGAGGCCGGGATCTTTTTGGATGGCTCAAAGACGCTGCTTTGCAAGCACAGAGTGGCTAAAGTGTGTAGCACAAGTCTTTAATTTGGCAATGATGTCCCCCACTACTCGTGGACTGCTGATGCCCTCTTTCACCACAAGCTATAATGTGTGTGCACTGCAGCTTAAGTCTAGTATATCTGCCAGCCGGAGGCCTTTAATCATGTTAGCACCACTGTCTCGCAGCACAAGCACCGCTCTGTCTTGGTTGATGTCCCAATCATTCAGCATGCTAAGGAACATCTCGCTGATGTAGTCCCCATTATGGCAGCCAGACATGGCCTTTATATTTAGAATTACCTGTTTGCTTTCCCAGTTACTGTCTATAAAATGACATGGTAGGTTCATAAGTGATTCTGTTTCTCCAGACCAACAGTCTGTTGTGAAGGACAAATAAGGGCCAGCATTCGCTGATGCAATTAGTGTCTTAATTCGCTGTGTTACCTTTTTGTACACACTGTCCAGCATGTCTGTGTGGTAGTATTTTTCACTTTTGATTGAATATCTTGGTTCTATTGTTGCCAGCAAGCGTTGGAAGCCAATATCTGCAACAACTGCAAAGGGCTGGTTGTCGGTGGCAATGATTTCTGTGATTAGGGTATCAATTTTCTTGGACTGGGGATCCGTATTTTGCCATTTTCTTTTAGAATCAAACATCTGTACTACAGTGGGCTCAAGGTTGGCTGAAGAAGCAGCTGCATCTTCTTTCTCCCTCTGTGCCTCTTTATAAGCTTGGAGGTGGTGGACTTTTAGATGATTCCAGATGTTTGTGGTATTTTTAGTCTTTTCTTTTTTTATGCTCCCATGCTCAGCAATTTCTGGCAGATATTGCACTTGGCCCTCCCTGATGTTGGCTCACTGAAATACTGCCATACTGGGTTTGATTTCTTTTCAGCCATCATCAGACTAATTATTAAAAAAGAAAAAAAATACAAATCTTAGCAATTTTAAAAGGAGGGGTGTACAGAGTGGTGGCTGTGGAGGAGAGAGGTACACTACAGAGAGGTGGCTGTGGAGAAGGGGGGTACATAGTCTGTACCCCCCCTCCTCCACAGCCACCTCTCTTCTCTGTACCCCCCCCCTCCTCCACAGCCACCTCTCTGTACCCCCTCCTCCACAGCCACCTCTCTGTACCCCCCCTCCTCCACAGCCACCTCTCTGTACCCCCCCTCCTCCACAGCCACCTCTCTGTACCCCCCCTCCTCCACAGCCACCTCTCTGTACTCCCCCTCCTCCACAGCCACCTCTCTGTACGTGGTGCTGGGCGTGGGTGAGGTTGCATTGTGGAGACTGGAGGGATGGATGGTGCTGGGCGTGGGTGGGGATAGACTATGGAGAGGGATGGATGGTGCTGGGCGTGGGTGGGGATACACTGTGAAGAGGGATGGATGGTGCTGGGCGTGGGTGGGGATGCATTGTGGAGACTGGAGGGGTGGATGGTGCTGGGCGTCGGTGGGGATGCGCTGTGGAGAGGGATGGGTGACGCTGGGCATGGATACATTGTGGAGAGAGGGATGGAGTAGATGCTGGGTGGGGATGCATTGTGGAGCAAGGGGTGGGTAACGCTGGGCATGGATGGGTGGGTATACATTGTGGAGAGAGGGATGAAGTATATGCCGGGTGGGGATGAATTGTGGAGAAAGGGATGGGTGACGCTGGGCATGGATGGGGATAGATTGTGGAGAGAGGGATGGGTGATGCTGGGCATGAATGGGTAATTTTAGGTCCTCAAGAAATGAGATGGGCTATCAATGCATCAGGATTGATCAATTTTAAGATATATACGATAGTTTGAGGACACTATAAATTTCCTACAAACTAAATAATATACACTACTACCAAATAAATGTAGCAGAATAATTTTTGGGCTAAATTTATGAACAATTATTTATTAGAACAGCAACGAAGAAAGAAAATATTCAGTCTTTTTTTGTTTATTTAGCAAAAAATAAAAACCCAGTGGGGATCAACCACTTGCGGACCAGCCGCCATCATTATACTGCGGCAAGGTGGCACAATCCCGCAAATTGCCGTAGCTGTACGTCGGCTCGGGAACTCGCTATTGTGGGTGCGCGCGCTCTCCCATTGGCAGATCACACAGATCCTGTCTTTCTGCCAAGCAGGAAGATGGATCTGTGCGTTTCCCCAGTCACACAGTGCCCCATACAGTTAGAAAACACCTGCAGGGAACACATTTAACCCCTTGATCGCCCCTGAGGTTAACACATTCCCTGCCAGTGTCATTGGTACAATGACAGTGTATATTTTTAGCACTGATTACTGTAATAATGTCACTGGTTCCCCAAAAAAGTGTCAAAAATGTCAGTTGGGTGTCCGATCTGTCCACCGCACCCCCGCTAAAAATCACTGATCGCCGCCATTACTAGTAAATAATAATAAAAAAATATATATATTTATATTAAAAATGCCATAAATCTATCCCCTATTTTGTAGGCATGATAACTTTTGCACAAACTAATCAATCTGATGAATGAATTTGTTTTTTACAATTATTTTTTTTTTGGAAATGTTTTATAGCAGAAAGTAAAACATTTAGTTTTTTTTTTTAAAATTCACGTTTTTTTTTGTTTATAGCGCAAAAAATAAAAACCACAGAGGTGATCAAATAGCACCAAAAGAAAGCTCTATTTGTGGGGAAAAACACATCAACTTTGTTTGGGTACAGCATAGTACGATCGCGAAGTTATCAGTTTAAGCGACGCAGTGACGCATCGCAAAAAATGGCCTGGTCAGGAAGTAGGTAAATCCTTTCGGGACTCAAGTGGTTAAATACCACCAGAAGAAAGCTCTAGTTGTGTGAACAAAATTAAAAAAAATGTAAATTTGGGTAGAGTGTTGCATGACCACGCAATTGTCATTCAATGTGCGACAGCGATGAAAGCTGAAAATTGACCTGAAGGGGGTAAAAGTTCCCTGTATTGAAGTGATTAAAAGGAAAAGTAGTAATTTAGATTTTTCTTAGCAGAGCTAAAAACATGCTAGGAGAAGGAGGGGTTATCTGGGGCTTGTCTACTTTTTTTAAAAATACAGTTTATCAGTGTACGGTTGGCGGCAGTATATGACTTTCTGTGTCCCTAAATAGATATAAGACCAAACCAATTTAAAGCCTAGCTAAAATACAAAAAAAATGTTTTCGAAAGATTACCTTACATTAAGTGCTTCTGCATCAATATTACACTCTGTTAAAAGGCAACGGATATTGTTCAACCGACCATGCATTACTGCAAGATGAAGAGCTGTAAGGAAACAAAGAAAATATGATACAGCACACTAGAAATAGTCTATATGTTGTAACATATGCCTCTAATAAAGTCTGAGTGCTGAAGGGCAGGGAATTACAAGAGGCGGATAGCTGGACAAATATAGGTACTATAACTAGTCAGACAGCTGATTTAATTTGCCGGATCCCTACCGAATCTGTCGAATTTTGATTAGTGTATGGCCAAGCTTTACACTACACATGTGGCGGCCAATCCAACTTAATGAATTGTCTGTGTGACATTTCAATGAAGTTCGTTAAAAAAAAAAAAAAAGTAAACAGTACGATGAGCTGAGATCAGCCCATTGGAACTGAGGCGATCCCACTGGACTGCACCGCACACCAGCCACTGCATTGTAATTCAGTGCATGTGGGACTACTTGTCCCTGCAGTACCATTCCCAACAAGAATACTTTCTGCATGAAATTTGCACGCGCTCTCTTTGTGTCGGTTTTCTCCCACAACCAAAACATACTAATAGGTTAACTGGCTTCCACCCTAACTAGTCCCCTTGTGGTACAGAATAGTTTAACGATCCCTGCTAAAGTGTGGCAGAGAACGTTGACAGTCCTGCATTAAAGAATTTATAGATCAGTGCAACCAAACTCACTCAGTCCCCTTCAACACTTTGTCTCAATCTCCCTACTGCATTCTCCAGGTAAAAAAAATAAGGGAGCACAAGACTTGATCACTTAACTGTGAAAGGATTTCTCCACTAAAAATACATAAGAAGCCGGGTTATAAAATTGACAGTGACCTGGATTGTCACCGTCCTCAAAAGCTACCCTTCCTGAAGAACCTTCTTCATGGAGGCCTGGTCCTTTTTTTTTTATATATATTCTGTTGTTCCATCTGCTGTCCCCTACACAGGTATTGTGTCCTTAAGTATCGTCAAGGACAGCAAATATAACCAGAGTGCAAGGAGGACCAAGTATCCAACACACCCAGAAGTGTCAGATACAGGAGATTCTTTGGATGTCATAGCTGTTGAAGACCGTGAAGAGTCAACACTCACCAGACAGCTAAGTGTTCTTCATCTAATGTTGCAGGAGGCATTTAAAAAAAAAAAGCGAAAGGACTATTTTAAGCTTGCTACCATGTATCTGAAATGATTGGACTGACCAATGAGCAGTATAAACATATCAGAATACGTTACCATGGCTGGCAATAAAAACAAAATAAAGTGCTAGACATTTACAGACAAATGTAGTTTAGCTTAATGTTATACTGCCAATTTACACAAACCAATTGTTTTACCCTGATCGTAATATAGTGTAGAAAGAGGAACAAAGCTCTCCTAATATAAAATGCAATCACTTACTTTGAGTTTTACCTTTCTGCTAGGTTACCTAAAAAAGTGATTTTTTTCAAAATTAACAGACTTTGAGGCTTATATTTTGTGGTCAAATTACCTACATTTTGTGTTCAGAAAAGAACAGGAAAATGCTTTGTCTCTTAATTTTTCAATAATACATTAAAAAAAAGAAGGAAATATATACCGTATATACTCGAGTATAAGCCGACCCGAATATAAGCCGAGGGACCTAATTTTACCACAAAAAAATGGGAAAACGTATTGACTCAAGTATAAGCCTAGGGTGAGAAATGCGCAGCTACTGCAAGTGGAAAAAAAGGTCAACAATGCCCATTTGCAGCCTCACTGTGCCCATTTGCAGCCATAGGTCCCCCGAACTTCAAACTTGGTTGTTAAGGGTTCCTAAATGCCCCCTAGCCAAAATTTGGGGTCTCTGGACCCAAAGGGTCCCGAAATGACATTGCTGCAGATGGACACAGTTGACCGACTTTGGGGCCCCGTATCTCGGGGTCACTTGGTGCTAGGAATCCCAAATGGAACTAGGACTACAACATATCCAAACATGAAGTTCCTAGCACCAAGTGACCCGAGATACAGGGCCCCAAAGTCGGGTCGGAAAATGTCATTCTCTGCTGCAGAAAAGTGCTTGACTCCAGTATAAGCCGAGGGGGCATTTTCAGCACAAAAAAATGTGCTGAAAAACTCGGCTTATACTCGAGTATATACGGTATACAAAACTGCCACTCAATTATAGCCCTACCTGTCCTACCTGTCCCAAAGTAAAACAATATATATATATATATAATCTGTTAGTGTAGAACAGATTAAAAGTAGAAGGTGCAAAACAGGGACATCTCTGAAACAAAAATCCCTATGGGGTTGATTTACTAAAACTGCAGAGTGTAAAATCTAGTGCAGCTCTGCATAGAAACCAATCAGCTTTCAGGTTTTATTGTCCAAGCTTAATTGAACAAGCCAGAGTAAGGGCTCTTTCACACGGACGGTCCGTATGTCCGTTTTTCATCCTTCCGTTTTCGGATGCAAAACGGACATACATGTATCCCTATGGGATAGCGAGTGTCAGCGGATGAACATCCGCTGACACCCGATCTCGTCCGTGCCCGCTATGGTCCGTTTCTGCAGACGGAGGAAAACCCTATTTTTCCATCCGTCTGCAGAGTGGATCGGATGACGACAGACTCTACGGTCCGTCGTCACCCGATCTACCATAGGGGAGAGCGGCGCTGTGACAGGTCCCTCCCTGCACAGTGTGCAGAGACGGACCTGTCATCTTCCTGCTCAGTGGAGATCGCTCCGGCGATCCCCGCTGAGCAAGCGGATATCCACTGGGCGGATCTGCACTGATCCGCCCCGTGTGAAAGAGCCCTTAGAAACTGATTGGCTACCATGCACAGCTGCACCAAATTTTGTACTCTCCAGTTTTAGTAAATCAACCCCTTTGTATGCTTAAAAATCATGTGAAAACCATTTTGGTATGCAAAGCGGTTAAAGTTTTTGATGTGTAAATCTTCTGTGCTTACCGAAACTTAGCAACCTTAAAATTTGGTCTGGTCACAAAAGTTTTGATTACCCTGGGACTTAAAAGGGTTATGTTTTATGCCTGTAACCACTTGCAAAATTAAAAAGGAATGTTTTCATTCCCATTTACCATTATTGCCATTTTCATCTGTGGCTGCAAACTCAACGCCGTTCTCCAAGAGTACAGAACAGATGGTGGGCAGATCCTGCTGTGCTGCGAGGTGAAGTGCAGTCTGACGATGCTTTGTCAATTCATTCACCTGGGCACCTGCAAGGAGCTATCAAAACACAATATCAAAGTTAGTTGGCGAAATCCTAAAACAAATCTTAGTGCACTAAGATATTAATTGTCACATTTTGGAAACAGACAGAAGGGAAGATGGCCCTTACTGGTTTATTACATACAGGTCATCAGTGCTAAGATAGCCAAACATTTCACAGTTTTTACCTGGTGACAAAAGGCAGTAGTTTAGACCTGATGGATTTCCTAAAAGTGGCCCAATGCAAATCCCCATGCCCTTTTCAGGAACTTGTGTAACATAGCCACTACCACAAGCTGTTTTTTAATTAAATGTTAATAAACATGATCTTTCCATTTCAGCCTGCAGTCTATGATTTTTTGAAACTGACTAAATTTCTCTTCCTTGCTATCATGGCGCTAGCTTACTGGGTACAAACTGCCCCAGAATTCGGCTCACATGACTGTCTGACTGCTTTCAAAAGCAGTCTTCACAAAGATTGAATTCAAGTTACAGGCATCCTTTTAGAAATCTTCCATTTGTCATTGAACGCAGCATGATATACGTATATGCACAAGCAGACAAAGAAAGCGATCGCTGACATTTTACAGTACGTGTAGGTGTGCAATAACAACCTAACAAAGTTTCTAATCACAGGTTTGAAGCTGGCTACTTGTTTGTTATTTTCAGCTATTACTGGATGTCTGTATAGTAAGGGACAGAAGCTGAGAAGCTAATATGGCTATCACAGAAAACATGTGCTTTAAATTCCTCGCGTTTTTAAATCTAGGCATGTGTACATAACATATAAAATGTGCTGCGCTAATCCCAATATATACCAGAAAAGTGTGTACTCCAAAGAACTGTATAGTGACAAATATAAAAAAAAAATCCAAACAGTGGGGGGAAAAAAATAAGGAATAATTATTAATACACATTATTCCAGTGAAATAAATTATCCTCAAAGACCATGAAATATATAAACCACAAGAAAAAAAAAGAAAATCTTCATATGTGCCCCACTCCCACAAGATCAACTTCACCACTGTGCCTATGTAAAGGGACTTACCTAAGAGACATGACCACCTACTACAGAAAAGCCACAATGCATATGATGGTAACATATACAATGTGTAATATCCACCACTTCTCATGGAAATCTCCCTCCAACCATTATATGCATACCAAAACAGAAAAAAAAAAAAAAAAGGAGGCAAGTGATCCAAATAATGTAAATCTGGTATTAAAGTTTATTAAAATAGATTTAAAAAAACTCACACAGAAAAAAAAAAAAAAAAAATAACAGCGCTGTATAGCATTACTGTTCTGGAATTCCAACTGTGGGTTTGCATAAGCGTGGTGACGTTACAGCATTTAGCTCTGTGATGTCACCACACTTACACATGTTTTATATGTTACGCTCATGTTATATTGATTATCCATCATTATGTGAGCAGCTACAATTTGTAAGCACAGTTTGTTTCATTTTTTTAAACTGTTAGGCTTGTGTACATACCAAGTTGCGGACAATAATTTCTGATCCAGCCTGCACAGCTAGATGGAGGGGGGTTAACTTGGAGGCATCCTGCACTCTTGAATTGACATTGGCGTGTACACTGATCAGAAAGAGTACACTCTCGATGTCAGAATTCTGCACTGCCACATGCATGAAGTTTCTTCCTTTGTTATCCACCTAAAAGGAAAGACCAAAACTTTATCATAAAAAGCAAAAAGAGCAACCTGGTAGTAACGGTCACAGTCATTGAATAGGTAAATTGATAAACACCACTACTTCTAAATTGAGCAATGTCAGTTGTAAAAAGGGTGTATTAGCAAAATTATTTGTGTTTAAGGCCCCTTTCACACTGGGGCGGTGCGGGCACCGGCGGTAAAACGGCAATATTTTTAGCGCTGCTTTACCGTCGATTTAGTGAAGCTATTCGGCCGCTAGCGGGGCGGTTTTAACCCCTGCTAGCGGCCGAAAAAAGGGTTAAGACCATAGCCGCACTGCCCCATTGATTTCAATGGGCAGGAGTGGTGTATACACCGCTTCTTCACCGCTCCAAATATGCTGCTTGCAGGAGGTTTTTTTTTTTTTTTTTTAACGTCCTGCAAGCGCACCGATCCGATCCAGTGTAAAAGCACTCAGTATTTGATAACCTCTGCGTTTACTTTTTGTGCTATAAACAAAAAAAAAAAAAAAAAATGAATGACAATTTTGATAAGAAAAAGAAAACAATATTTGTTAACTTTCTGCTATAAAACATAGCCAATAATTAAAAAAAAAAAAAAAGTAAAAATATCTTCATAAATTTAGGCCAATATGTATTCTGCTACATATTACTGGTACAAAAATCCCAATAAGAGTATAATTGGTTTGTGATCACGGATCGGATCATTTTTCGGATCACCACTGTAATATCCACAATCTCCCCCCACTGCTGTAATATCCACAATCTTCCCCACTGTAATAGACATCTTCCCCACTCACTGTAATATCCACAGACATCTCCCCCACTCTAATATCCACAGACTCCCCACTGTATACAGTATAGGAAGACTAGTGTTTAGTCTTACTTTACCAGAATAGAAGCCGTCCAGATCAGATCCACGGGCAGTTGAGGGGTGATGGCGGCAGCTCACCGCCGCTGCCGGGTGTACTAAGATGGCCGACGCTCCGGAGCTAGGCCGAAGGCGCGGCCTTTCCTAAGGCCGAGGCAGCGGAGTGCTTCACTAATCGCGTGGTGTGCCGATCCGAACAGGTTGAGCCGTTCGGATCACGGATCGGCGACGATTCGTTGCACCACTAGTTTGTGCAATAGTTAAAGGGTCTACAAACTATGGGATATTTTTTTTATTATTATTTTTTTTACTAGTAATGGCGGCGATCAGCAACTTATAGCTGGACTGCAATATTGCAGTGAACATTCTAACACTGACATGTTTTGGGGACAAGTGACAATACAGTGATCAGTGCTAAAAAATATGCACGGTCACTGTACTAATGACACTGGCTGGGAAGGGGTGTTTGCCTAGCCAGTGTTTTACTATACCGTGTGAGGTGCTTTTACTAGGGGAAACAACTGTATTCCTTTCCCTGTCAAAACAGCAATCTGCCTTGTTTACATAAGCAGATCGCAGTTCTGTCTCTCTGCCTGATGATTGGCAGGTACAAGAAGACATCGAGTAACCTGTACCCGTTGATCAGCTTCCGCTGTGTGTGATCACAGTGGAATTTAGCCGCCGACCCACATTCGCGCCTCATATCCAGAAGTGTCTAATCACGGATACATACATTATCTGGCACACAGGTGCTGCCCTGTAGCAGTAAAACTGCTATAGGCAGACCTAAAGTGGTTAAATAGACCTATACTTAAATGTCGCTAAAAAACTAAAAATTACACTAAGTGTTAAAAGTCTTGCTGGGATAAAAAAAAGTACTAGAAGAGCTGAAGTATGTTACTATTGGAAAAAAATGGTCCAGTGCTAATCAAAAGTCTAGGATTTGGTCATGTGCCCTATGTTAAAAGGAGAAGTCCAGCCTGAGCTCATTCGGCTGGGCTTCTCCTACGGGTCAAAATAGTGCAGTTTGTTTTGCCCTCCTGTGACCCGTTTTCAGCAGAGAGCGGTCTGAAGTCTGCTCTCCGCTGACGTCACAGAAATCAGTCCAGGCACCGCGTCATCCTGACTTAGGAAGTCTGGATCTGCCAGCTACCTGGACTGATGGCAGTCTCAGCCTCTCAGTGAGCTACGAGACGGCCGCTCCCCGCCCCTCCACAGCTCATCGCTCCGAAGAGCGTGAAGGAGCAGAGCAGGAGAGATGCTGACTGACAGGCAGCAGATCTCGGCTCGGGGAGGTGAGAGAACCAAGCCATTGGTGATGTTCGATGGCTCGGTTCTCAGTGAAGAGGTGGTGGGAAACAGCTAGGCAAGTATGAATCTAGGAAAAAAAAAAATACTTCTCTTTTAAAGAGGAGGACCAGAAGTCCGATTGACTCAGTCTCCTGTGGAAAATTCTGATCCTCTTATTCAGCAGAGATCATGTAGTTACGTTATCAGCACTGGAGGAAGCCGGGGCATCATCTTTATAATGGTAAAGTATTTTGGTCCTTCTGATTGTTATCCACCCCAGCAAGACTATTAAATTACCGCTCTAGAAATCATTGCTGCTGGTCATGGTTGAGCAGTAATTCCCCATAGAACTACATGGAGCCATGCTCCTAGCATTTCTACTGTAGTTGCAACAACTCCATGCAGGTCTATGGAGGACTCACTGCGCAGACACAGTTGGCACCAGGGTAAATTTCTGGACCTGGGATGTAAACAGAATGCCAGGCTGCTGATGCCATGGCGAGGTAAGGGTGCACAGGAGCAGGTGAGTTCTAGATCAGGTTAGGGGGTCTATGTATGAAAAGTGTAGCTGTATAAACACATAAACACCCACAAATACATTATATATCCCCATTTATAAGCACAAGCATTGCATGTTGTATGACCAGGTTAACCACTTCAGCCCCGGACCAATTGGCAGCCAAAGGACCAGGCCCCTTTTTGCGATTCGGCACTGCGTCGCTTTAACTGACAATTGCACGGTCGTGCGACGTGGCTCCCAAACAAAATTGGCGTCCTTTTTTTCCCACAAATAGAGCTTTCTTTTGGTGGTATTTGATCGCCCCTGCGGTTTTTATTTTTTGCGCTATAAACAAAAATAGAGCGACAATTTTGAAAAAAATGCAATATTTTTTACTTTTTGCTATAATAACTATCCCCAAAAAATATATAAAAAAACATTTTTTTTTTTTCCTCAGTTTAGGCAGATACGTATTCTTCTACATATTTTTGGTAAAAAAGATTATTGATTAGTTTGCGCAAAAGTTATAGCGTTTACAAAATAGGGGATAGTTTTATAGCATTTTTATTAATATTTTTTTTTTTTACTAGTAATGGCGGCGATCAGCGATTTTTATTGTGACTGCGACATTATGGCGGACACATCGGACATTTTTGACCCATTTTTGGGACATTTGTCATTTATACAGAAATCAGTGCTATTTAAATAGCACTGATTCCTATGTAAATGACAGTGGCAGTGAAGGAGTTAACCACTAGGGGGCGGGGAGGAGTCAGTGTGACGTGTTGTGTTTTTTTTTACAGTAGGGGGGCGTGGCTGTACGTCTGACGTCATTGATCGGCTTTCCCGATGACAGGGAACAGCCGATCAATGACAGGCAGAGTAGGAAGCGCAAGGAGAGGTTTGTTTACACAGACCTCTCCCCGTTCTTCAGCTCCGTAACCCGATCGCGGGATACCAGCGGCGATCGGGTCCGCTGGTCCCGCGGCCGTGGTCACGGAGCTCCCGACCGGGTCGCGAGCGCGCCGCTGGCAGCGCGCGCGCGACCCACAGGCAAGTACATGCACGATCATGTACAGGTACGTGATTTTGCCTGCCCGTGCCATTTTGCCGAAGTATATCGGCGTTAGGCGGTCGGGAAGTGGTTAAAGGAAATCTATTAAATGGTCTACAGGCAAATTTTGGATCGACAAGAGAATGGCTTAAATGATAACTCCACATTCATGCAACAAAAAAGTAGCAAGAAAAAATATATAGCATATACAGTTAAATATTACATTTCCTTTTCATTCAACAGTGGTGTAATTTTTTGTAAAATTCAATGCAATATGGCAACCTGGAAGTGTTCGGTACACCATTGGTGTACGGAACACCCCCAGAAATGTAATTTCCTGAATCCCAGAAGTCTGTCTGTCAAATTTCAGGCATCCTCTGCAACCAAATCTTAATTTGTGATGAGATACTCCCAAAGGGTTAGCCATGTGTAAAGGGGTGCCAACCCTTTTTTCTCATTAGAACACTGCAGTGCATCAGCTGATTAATGCTGAAAAAGTATCTCCTATTAAGATTCACTCTGCAGACAAACCACTATTTCTTCAGAGCAGAAATAAATAGGAACCTGCAATAAAATGCCTTTCAATTTACTTTTTTGCTGTCTATGTACAAATAAGGAAATTTCCCTTGACTTCCTGTCCCAGAAATGCAACAGGAAGTTAAAACTCCAAAAGTGAAGGGAATTCTTATTTTAATTGCACCCCAAACAGGTATTCCCATTAGAAGAAGATTTCCCTTACCTTTTCTTCTGGGGACAACTCTAAAATGTTGTATTTCCCCATGCTTTCGTTTTCAGTGAACATTAACCAGTACAGTGGTGAGAAAGGGAGAGCAATAAAAACTTAACAGAGGGTTTTCACCCATGGCACTTTATCCTAAACTAAAAAGAAATTGACAGGAGGGTTAAACCCTTCCACACTCTATCTTAAACTAAAATCTTGACAGAGGGTTTGACCCGTCCCCACAATGACAATCATAGCTCTGGAACCAGCATGTAGCCTAGAAAAGCCCTCAAAATTCCACTTGCCTGCTTGCATTTTGTGAGTGGATTTTGAGGGCTGGCGAGCTATGGCTGCGCGGGAGCAGGTAAGGGGAGGGGGCGAGCACAGGGGTTGTATGGGAGCCGTGATCACAGAGGTGAAGAGAGAGAGCAGGCGGCCGGATGATGAGAGTGCCGATGAACAGCACAGCTTTCATTTCAATTGCTGTGTGTTCCCCGCACTCGCTGTCGCATACAGCCCCTTCCTCTTTGTCCGGGACTTTGATAGACAGATTACCTGTCCAATTCTGGGACGTGTGACGTCTATTAAAGTTCCCCGGCCAGGGGGCGTGGTTGTATGTAACGGCGCGTGGTGGGAACACAGCAATTGAAATTAAATCTGTGATCTTCCTCTGCACTCTCATCATCCAGCCGGCAATTCCTCTCCCCCGGCATAGGTAGGTTGCACTGGGTGGACCCAGGCAGGCTGTATTGTTGGGCAGAGGTGTGGCTGCACGGATAAAGTTGTTAATATTTATTTTTATAACTTAATACTTCATAAAACATAAAAGTGTAATTTCATGAGATAATTTATGAGGGCGTGTTTTGGGGTGGAATTTGGGGCAGGGCAGGGTATGGGTTGGGTGGGGCAACTGGTGGCGAGTAACCCTTGAGGCCTGGCTAGAAGCTTAGGACTTGAAATTTTGAGCCCTGGCCTAGAAAGCATGCTGGCAAAAGAATGGAAATAGTACACCACTTACCTGCTCAGCTGCTCCTGGCTCCCGTTTCAGGATTGCCTCTGCAGCTTTATTGTTTTTGAATGTCATAGCACAGGCAAAAGGGGTCATACCCTGTCTGTCTCGCACATTCAGTCTGATATCTTGGTGTAAAATCATTAGCTGGATAATTACACTGTGCTGATTGCTAATGGCAATGTGGATTGGAGTTCTCCCCTCTGCATCCTGCAATACAAAAACAGCTCATGTCACCCATAATAAATGACCAAACTATGTGCAGACAGGAATGTTCTCCTGATACAAATACAATACAAATCAATCCTTGACCAGTTATGGAGAGTTCGTACTCCAAATGGAGTCCAGAATATGTTTTTTCCAAATTACTACACAGTGCAGCACATATAACACAGCAGGGGGTTTACAAAATAAGTACACTTTAAACTTTTTTGTACTTCACACGAACACGATCCATTTATTCATACCTGGGTATTTACATTGGCACCAAATTCCAGAAGGCACTGTACTACTTCCTCCAAACCCCAACAAGCAGCTAAATGTAAAGGCGTTTGTCCATCTCTGGCCTCTTCTTCCCCTTCACCATTTGGTCCTGGTTTTCTGGAGCTATTTACATCACAACCACTGCAAGTAAATTAAATACATTAACAGCTGCTAATGGCATTTGAAGCTTATCCTATGCACATGATCTGCATCCAAAGGATTTTTTGGAGAGCGGCTGAGAATTACACGCCAACACTACAATCTAGCTGTAAAATTCAGGTCAAAGTGACTTCTATAATGCGTCAGCAATGAAGGTGTAGGATGAATGTCTGACAGCTGGGTCAGTTGCTTGGCAGATCTGCTTGAAGATCCACTAAAGAAATTCTAAACAATAGTTTTTTTTTTTAAAACATGCAATGTCATGAAGATGTCGTTGAGCATAAAAAATGCATGACCTTCTCAATAATAAACAAACAGAAAACCAAAAGAATAGTGGGATTTTCACGGTGCTCGAATTCTCATAAATTAACTTAACCAGAAGTATTAAAAAATCCTGGGTCACACTTATAAAGGTCATTTATCCAATATCATTCTTTATTTTTTGTAAAGGAAAGGAAGGGGAGAGTAAGGAAGCAGGAAAAGAATATGCAAAAATATATATATATCAAAAAAACAAAACCAATAAAAATGTTTTGGGAAAGACTATAAGTGGACCTAATTCTAAGTATAGCACTCTATTGTACTCTACAGCAGGGGTCCCCAACCACCAGTCTGTGGCCTCTCTGCTGCTGGCCCACGAGTGTGGGGGGGGCTGGCTGGCAGGCCAGTGAGCGGACATCTGGTGGTAAGTGACAATCCGCATCTTGTGGCAAGTGACAAGCAGCATCTGGTGGCAGGCGACGTGGCAAGTGACAAGCAGCATCTGGTGGCAGGCGAAGTGGCAAGTGACAAGCAGCATCTGGTGGCAGGCGAAGTGGCAAGTGACAAGCAGCATCTGGTGGCAGGCGAAGTGGCAAGTGACAAGCAGCATCTGGTGGCAGGCGACGTGGCAAGTGACAAGCAGCATCTGGTGGCAGGCGACGTGGCAAGTGACAAGCAGCATCTGGTGGCAGGCGACGTGGCAAGTGACAAGCAGCATCTGGTGGCAGGCGACGTGGCAAGTGACAAGCAGCATCCGGTGGCAGGCGACGTGGCAAGTGACAAGCAGCATCTGGTGGAAGGCGACCGTGGCAAGTGACAAGCTGTATCTGGTGGCAGGCGACGGTGGCATGTGACACACTCAGGGCTTCCACTGATTCTGCGTTATGGTGAGTTGAACAATTTCATTTTATATTACAATGTAATAATAGACATAATGCGCTTCAATCATCCTGACAGAGGAACCAACGCCAGCCATTGCACCGCAAATAAGCGCATCCCCCCCCCCCCCCCCAGCCCAGGCCTTGGCATCATTTTCTTCCACGCAGCCGGTCCCCGGTGCCAAAAAGGATGGGACCGCTGCTCTCCAGCACGGCTTTGAGAGGGTTTAATTCATGGGCATTTTCATTATTATCCTAGCCACCTATAAGTTATAACTACTGTTTCCAACAGGTCTAGGCAAGTCCTGCCCATTTTTCTTGTACCAATTTGGGGGACTGCATTACTGCTTATGTAGGCTTTTTGGACGGATTTCTGCCATAAGTGTATACATTTTTTACATGCTCTTTTCTCTGTGTGATCTTGTCCAGATGCCCCCCACCATTTGGCTCCTTACCACCCACTCTACTCAGTTTTCTGACCTATGACCTTATTTCTGGTCCTACAAGTGTGCAACACAGAGATATTTTGTTGTTTTTGAATATGCAAATATAGGATATGATTATGTTATGCATCATTGATTATATGATATGATATCAGATAGGACATCAGATATGATATATGACAATGTGAATAAGCTGATTGCCAACGCATGTGTCCCCTATTTTTTAAGGTCTCCTGGGGAAGCGGCACACCACGAAACGTGTTTGGACCATTGGGTTTTACTTTTCATAGACATAGCACCTCCAATTACTAAGAACTATTGTACCTTATTTGTATTATTGCATATTGGTTATATGAGATGGATAAGTTGTAATGATATGTATGGGGGTCTGGTCCATCTAACAATCAGTATGTTGGAGGCCTAATGTAGGGAAATACCAAACACATTTTTTATTCATTTGATCTTATTCTATTACATGGTAATGTTTTATACACAATAAAATGCTATACAGATTATTATTTTTTTTTTTTTAATACTTGTGGTTGTGAAATAACAAACATGTCATATTTACCTCCTCTGTGCAATGGCTTTGCACAGAGCAGCCCCAAATCTCCTCTTCTGGGGTCCCCCGCTGGCACTCCTGGCTTGCCCCCTAGCAAGTTGCTTGCTATGGGGGTACTGGTGCATGCTCAATCCCGAACCAGGATGTGCCAGTAGGGGACCCCAGAAGAGGAGGTTTGGGGCTGCTTCTGTGATAAGCCATTGAACAGAGGAGGTAAATATAACATGTTTATTTCACAACCACAAGAATTAAAAAAAAGAAATCTAAAATAGCATTTTATTGTGTATAAAACATTATTATGAAATAGAATAAGGTAAAATGAGTAAAAAAATATGTGTTTGCTATTCCAAAAACAAAGCAGCTAAGCTCCATTCCCCCGCTCACAAGATTTGATTGACAGCAGCAGGAGTCCAGTGAGGAGAGCAAAAGATAGCAGCACTGCTGCATTGAGATTGGCTCAGGTAAGTACTTGAGAGGAGCAGATCACATTTTTTTTTTCTTTAGGGATGCACCGATATCGGAGTACAGTACACATGAAAATGCTCCCGATACTTTGCGGTGCAATTTGCACCAATACAAAATACATGGGCGCAAATTGCACTGCAAAGAAATCGCATGCAATTTGAATAAGAATGCTTCCTGTCCGAAACACATGCGATTTTCCCTGCTCCTGTGTGTGTGTGTATAGAAAGAGAAAAGTGCCATCTAGTGGGCAGTTTATTAAAAATGTAAGAACTCACATTAAGTACAGTTGCAAAAATGCAAAATCTGCATAGGTGTCCCGGTCCTGCCGATTATAGAAAATCACGGCCACTGGAGGTATTAACAGGGCTGGAGGAGATGTATAGGCGGTCCGCCCCCAAGCTGACACCACTTCCGCTCTATACCCACGGGGTCCCGAAACTTCTCCTCCAGCCCTGTGAGCACCTCCAGTGGCCGTGATTTTCTATCATCCAACACGATTTAATTAAACTGCCCACTAGATAACACTTTTCCCTTTCTATACACACCACATTCCTGTTCAAATCACATTTGATTCTTTGCAGTGCGATTTACTCCCATTTTTTTCGTATTTTGATGCAAATGGCACCGCAAAGTATTGGTGAGTACTTGACCGAAGGTATCGGTACTCATACTCACCGATAAAAAAACAGTAACGGTACAACCCTAGTTTTTTTACCTTAATACAGAGAATGCATTAAAGCGGAGTTCCACCCTAAAGTGGAACTTCCACTTATCGGATTCCTCTTCCCCTCCGGTGCCACAATTGGCACCTTTCAGGGGGGAGGGGGGTGCAGATACCTGTATAATACAGGTATCTGCACCCACTTCCGGGACGAGATAGCCGGAGCTGTCCCGCCCATATCCGAAGATGCCCTGTTGTGTCTTGGGAAACACAGTTCCCAGGACACAACGGGGACCAATAGAGGCGCAGTAGGGAACCGTGCAGTGAAGCCGCTGCGTCTTCACTTCCTGATTCCCTGACAGAGGATGGTGGCGGGGCAGCCGAGAGACGAGCGGTCGCTCGTCACATTCTGCCGACATCGCTGGAACCTGGAACAGGTAAGTGTCCATTTATTAAAAGCCAGCAGCTGCCGTATTTGTAGCGGCTGACCTTTTAATATTTTTGGTGCGGGTGGACCACCTCTTTAAGAAAAAAAAAACATTCTGGCTTTACCACTTTAAGGGTTACAACAGGTAATATAAGTTAATATCAAGAAAATTATAAGAAATTGTACTAAGTGGTTTTCATAGGAGGACAGTGTACAATATAACTGATACATAATGGAAGAAAACACAATGAACTAACCTGCGAATAAGGAAACAGGCCACCTTTTCTTTGTTTTCATCAATGGCTCTGTGAAGAAGGGTCTGTAGGCATCCACTTGGACCAGGCCCCCAAAAAGTTGCATCACATCCATGTCTTACCTAATAAAACATTAAAATGGGGAAATTGTCTCTTTAATAATCAATGTTTTGTACTTCACAAATGGATTACACACCGAAATATAAAAAAGGTACAAAAGTAGTAAAGTCAACAGGCTTAGAGCAAGCACCGGAGTCATTTTGTTGATGGCAGGCTGCTCTACCCAGGAAAGATTTGTACACTCAGATAGCCAAACCTGATAAAAATAGGCAGTTCAGACGAGTCCCAACCACCCCTCTAGTCCAGAAGACAGCAAGGTTGGCTGTTTAAAAGTCATATATATGTATGTGGACCCTAAAGAACTGCACCTTACAATCAAGTGGATATCCTCTAGCCACCACAGATGACAGTGGCCCAAACAAGAACCGATTAATGCTACTGCATATACTGTACTGCATGAATGTTTCACACTCACAAAATCACATGCGAAAATACCAACCAGCGAACGCTTTGAGACTTGCAAGTTTAATTTATTTTCTGGATCTTTTTTGCCAAACTTTTTTTAATTAATGAGGGAGCTGGATCAGGTAAAGGGACACTAGATTCACCACCACCTACCTATGCTTGGCTGCAGCAAAATATCTCTATGCGTAAAGTGCTTGATGTTATCAGAGCTTTATTAACTGTGACCTGCTCTGAGATAGATGCTGGAGCTTCCAGGATATCCTGATGAGGTCACAGTTTGTAATAAGATTTTCCCCATGTAACCACAAAAAAAAAAAAAAAAAAAAAAAAAAAAGCACTGTGGTTACATAGCAAGACTGAGCGCACTTACAGCACTTGGTAGTAAAGCCACGTATCGAGAAGCTGATCAAATTAAACCATGTTCAACCACCTAAAGCTATTTTTAAAAAAGTGGTATGTTATATTTTGTAACTAAAAGTCCACCACTGGTAGTGTTTGGTGAAGGATTCCATCCAAAAAACGAAAAAAAAAAAAAAAAAAAAAACACAACCATCAAAGCCTGACCCAAAACAGTAGACTTACACTTTTGGCTGAAGAAGAAAGATATTAGGACACCTGTCAGATTTTGATTGCCGTCTGTGCCCGTTAAAGATATTCCCACTCTCCATCTGTCCTAATTACTAAAAGTGAAAGAAAATCTCAAATGTTGGGTTGTCACCAGAACAGGAATATAGGGGAATCATCCAATGGGAACACTAGTTCTGCTGACAACCAGGGATTCCCTCACTTTGGAGGGATTTCCTCTTACCTCCTGTTTGGAGAAGGGAAATGAAATGAAGAGAAATCTTACCAATGGAACACAGATGGCAAGAAAAAACTGACAGGGATTATAATCTATTCCACGTAATTTTTATTTATTTATTACAGGATTTATATAGCGCCAACAGTTTACGCAACGCTTTACAATATAAAAAGAGAGACAATACAGTTATAATACAATAAAATACAAGAGGATTAAGAGGGCCCTGCTCAGAAGAGCTTACAATCTATTTTTTTTAAAGAAAAGTAGGACAAGGCAAGAGTCTCTGTAAGATTTGTATTATTTCTGCCTGTGCCACTGTTGCAGATTTTCCCCCGGCAATACTGCTGTCACCTTGACAGTAGTATGTAATGAGGAATCTCTCTAGCAGAGCCTTTGATAGCATTAAAAATTAATCATGGGTTCTAATCCTTCCTCACTGTGTGCAAAATAAAAATGTTTTGGCTTGACGTAGGCTGGCCATACAAGGATCGAAATTTAGCCGGTTTATCAGCAGGGACTGGCTGGGATTCAATCCAAAATGGGCAGGCTGATTGAACCCAAATCGATCCATCGATAGACTTGGGTACAGCCAGCCTGTTGGATTTTTCACATTTAATTACTGCCGGTGGCTTTAGCCAGCAACCATTTTGTAATCATTGTGTTCTGCGGGATGGAAAGGCTCCCCGCAACCCCCTCCGGCAGAACCCAATAGCGCTGCAGGAGGGATTCCCCCATTAAAAGGGTTACATAGTTAGTCAGGTTGAAAAAAGACACAAGTCCATCCAGTTTAACCATAAAAAAAATATCGTACAATACAATATACCCAATTCTATACCCACAGTTAATTCAGAGGAAGTGCTGGGCACTGGTGAGGCTGCATTCTTTATTTAGCGCACACACACACACACACACACACACACACACACGTGTATGCCCATTTTATTTACTTCGCTGCTATGGGCTCTAGCCCCAGATCTTTTCTACACCCCTGGCTGTGGGAGAGCCCAGTAGCTCCAACCACTACAGACTGTCTGCAGAAGTCACAGGAAGTCACACTGAACACCAGTAACCCTGCACAAGGAGAGCAAGCAGAACTTACAGGTCTTTATTACGGAAAACTTTTTCACAGAGACAAAGCGCAGGGGTTTCTATTTAAAGCTGGATTACAACACATACTTGTAAGAACTACACAAATTACACCAAGAATACAAAAAAAAAAAAAAAAAACATGGCTTATCTATAAAGACAAGACTTATTCAGCCCAGATTTCTGCCTTTATTTAACCAGGTAACCACTCAGAACCTACCCTAACCAAACACAATATAAAGTGCTGGACCTATCTATGGTAAGAATAAAGTAAAATGTATTTACAGTGGCACATTATCTACTTACCAGTGTTGATGCAATGTCTTCCAAGTCATTGTCTAAGGCTAGCCAGAGGGGAGGGTTTCCCTGTTCATCAGTAACAGACATATCTGCGCCTCTTGTGCATATAGCATCAACCACTAAAGGAAGCTGGTTTTTAATGGCAAGCTGAAGAGCAGTTTCCCCATCCTGGGTCCTAAAAAATAAAAAATATATAAAAAAAGGCCAGTTCATACAAGCATAAACTTGTAAATAATATTCTCAAGAACATCATATGCAGAAACAGTGGCAGCTGGTGATCCATTTTATTTGGGGGGGGGGGGGGGGTGCAGGGGTTCAGAGGTTGCACTGATAGGGAGTCCCTGGTGTGGTTGGGAAGCTACTTGCTGTGCTTTGTGGCGATGTCAGCTGGCTCCTCTACTTCATGTCAGGTAAGCTCCTCTGTCTAAAGAGTTGCATGGTGAACCAGCGACATCTTGTGAGTGGCCGGCATGCAGGCCGCGGCTTCAAGAAGTGCTCCATGGTGCGGGAGGTGAGCTGTGCTTGCTGGGTTCCAGAGGGACTAGCAGGTATCGGGATCTGTTGGGTAGCTGTATTTGTATTGCTGGAGGAGAGCCGTGGACTGGGAGCTCTGGAAAAAAAGCCTCATTGTGCCGCCATGCCAAGACCACGCTCCAAATAGGGTCGCTTCTACTCTCAGCCAAATCGGGTCTCAGGACCCGCTTCCTGATTGGCCAGGGAGGAGAAGCAGGAAGACAATAGTGAATATTAAATTTGGTATTGCCACACAACTGGGAGGGCTCAGGGCACAGTTCTCTGCGCCCTAAGCCCACCCTTTTTTGAAGCCAATTAGAGTCTCAGGCTCTAATCATGTGCTTTAAAGATAAAACATTGAAATACATGTGTCTGGTGCCCTGCATGTACATTAGGGGCCAGGCGCATGGATTAGGGGGGCGGCGTCCCTGCGCCCCTAATGGAGCAGCCACCACTGTTCAGAAAGCATTTACAAAGCTTTATTAAAACCTTTGAAGAACCATTCAGATAAATCTACTTTATTCTGGGAGAAATCTAATAATTGTTAAGGGTCCCTTCATATTGGCTGTCACATGATGGGTAGCCAGTCCTGCTCGACTACAGATCGTTAGTGGGGACCAAGAGCTGTCTTCTACAACTCTGTCTCTGCACTGGGAGTGTGCGTTAAAGCCCATCCTTTTGCTACCGTGCATGTGTGTGTTATGCGGGTGGCAACAGGTTAAGATTCAGGCTCTTTCATTTGCTTTATCTTAATACAAGGTCAGCATTAGCTCAGTAAGTATATTTTATACCACGATTGTGGTATGTGTGTGCATGTACTGGAGGTCTAATAAAGCTTTTAGTATAGTAAATGCTAACACACACAGTGATCGGTAGACAAGAACCATACCTAATGTTTATATCAGCCTGATGTTCCAGAAGGAAGAGGGCACTCTTACTATCCTGCCTTCGAATTGCCATATGTAGCAGAGTCTGTCCATCAGACATGGTGTCATTAATGGATGCTCCTGACCCCAGAAGTTGTGCAGCAATGGTGTGCATACCTAGAGATTAAAATTATATGAGTTATTGTACAATTGAAAAATCAGACTTGCAGGTTGATGCTCTCACTACACACAGGCTCATGCAACCCCTGATTCTTTTTCTGGTTAATGCAGGTTTACTTTGGTTTCATGCTGCATCACTGTAAAAACATAATGAAGAACCAGGGAAACTGAACCACATACAGTGTCTAAATTTCATACAATATGAATTGAAACAATTACCACACAATGGTAAGACCACCTTACCTGTCCATAAAGCCAGTGCCAGTACAGTTTGTTCTCTGGAATCCTTCAGGCTGAAGTCGGGAATGATTTGAAGGTTATTTGTTGCATGTAGAGCATTGGCTTTGAATGAACAAAACAGAATTGTTATATTTGTACTATTAGAATCAGGACAACAATTTGAAAGCTTTAGAGATATGCACAAAATGAAAGTAAGACAGGACTTCAAAGAGCAGTTCTCACCTTTTTGTTCTAATATGACTGTTACAACATCAGGATGGTTGTAGGCTATTGCCATGTGCAATGGTGTTTGTAAACAGGTGCTGGATGATGGGCTACTTGCTGGAGAAGCCTTAGGAGAAGGAAGGGCTTCTTGTGTCTGAATATTTGGATTGGCTCCCTGCTGTAATAGCTCTGCTGTGAGATTGGGAAGCCCATGCCGACAGGCTGTGTGTAGCGGTGTTTCACCCTAGAAGGAGAGAGCATTGAAAATCAATCCATTTACAGAAATGTCCAATCAAAGCACACAAGCTACAGTACAGAGACAAATGGAGAAAAAATGTTTCACAAAATCTTCATATACTAAAGGATATCACATTCTTCTGCAGGCATATTTCTCCTTGATTCCTTCGACACCAGGTGCAGGCTCCCAACTGTCACTGGCCACACCAAGTATGGCATACTCCAGTATTTCATTCCTACATGGAGCTCATTTGTAGAGTCAATGTGAATAGGTTCCATGTAAAACTAAATGAGTTAGGGTTTGTAAGCACCAGGTGGTGTAGTCTGTGCATTAGATCACTTAAAAAACTTGAACCTTGGTTTTTACTAGGGTGAGAGGCTTCCCTTTTCCCCCACTACGCTGAGCAGCTTCAACACCCCCCCCCCCACTATAGTGAGCGTTTTTTCCTTTTGCCCCCACAATGGTGAGCGGCTTTCCTTTTTTTCCCTCATCCCCTACGGTGAGCGGCTTTCCCCTTCCCCCCCCACTACGGTGAGCAGCGTTCCCTTTTTCCCCCACTACGGTGAGCAGCGTTCCCTTTTTCCCCCACTACGGTGAGCAGCGTTTCCTTTTTCCCCCACTACGGTGAGCAGCGTTCCCTTTTTCCCCCACTACGGTGAGCAGCGTTCCCTTTTTCCCCCACTACGGTGAGCAGCGTTCCCTTTTTCCCCCACTACGGTGAGCAGCGTTCCCTTTTTCCCCCACTACGGTGAGCAGCGTTCCTTTTTTTCCCCACTACGGTGAGCAGCGTTCCTTTTTTTCCCCCACTACGGTGAGCAGCGTTCCTTTTTTTCCGCACTACGGTGAGCAGCGTTCCCTTTTTTTCCCACTACGGTGAGCAGCGTTCCCTTTTTTCCCCCACTACGGTGAGCAGCGTTCCCTTTTTTCCCCCACTACGGTGAGCAGCGTTCCCTTTTTTCCCCCACTACGGTGAGCAGCGTTCCCTTTTTTTCCCCCCACTACGGTGAGCAGCGTTCCCTTTTTTTCCCACTACGGTGAGCAGCGTTCCCTTTTTCCACCCACTACGGTGAGCGGCTTTCCTTTTTCCCCCCCACTACAGTGAGCAGATTTCCCTTTTTTCCGCCACTACGTTGAGCAGCTTTCCCTTTTCCCCCCCACTACGGTGAGCGGCTTTCCCTTGTTTTCCCCAGTGACTGGAGTACGCTATTCTTCATTTTATTCATTAGACATTATTTAGAAGAGCCTGCTATACACTGTAATGCAAGCTGTAGTGTCCCAACCGAAGGGTGTCCATACACATTACCAGATACAGACTTAATACTGAAAGATCAAACTTCCCCATTGCTCCAACACTCAAAATATAAACCCATTTGAATTTTACAGCTGTGCATACTTAAAACAGAAATGCCAACAAAAGATTTTGAGCCCAACAGTGGCTCTCTGGCCCATTAATGGGCATTCAACCTACAGATTCCTTTTTCAAGTGATTACAGAAAGCATACTTGTGCCATCACGTAGCCGAGAAGTCTTTCTTTTGTACTGGCAAATTATCTATAAAGAATAGTTTATATCTACTTAAGAAGGTTTGTACTAAAGCCAATAACTCTTCTTCAGAGACTTTATACAAATACACTACCATTGCATACCTGTTAACCTTAGAATAAATTAAAACTTTAAAAAGTCTTTTAAAGTGTCACTAAACCCACAACATAAAAACCATCAATAAATGGTGTATTACATGCTGTTAATATTGACCCAGCCACTATGAGATTTGTTTTCTGTATTCTGCAAAAAAACGGTTTGATCCTGCTGCTGTTTATCTCCACCTACTGCCCATGTCCCCGATTAAACTAGGGAGTTGGCAGCTGTGCACATGCTCAGCTTTCAGTCAGTTTCTATACTGAGCATTTCCTCCCTATCACATCTGAGTAGCCCATGTAACTATAGAGGCACACATGTGGGTATATGCACAGTGGTAAATGACAGCCCACTCCCTCCCTCCTGCTCCATGCCCACTAACCAGCCAAACACAATGATGGGAGATATTACATGTAGATTAATGGAGGCTTCATCTCCCTCTCATTCTAAGACACAGGCTGGAGAGGTGTGACACAGCTTGTAAGTGGCAGAATTCCATCTACACCGTGTTATTTTCACTAAATAATAAAGATTTTATATTTTAAATATATATTTGTATGCCAATGTGAAACAATTTATTGATATTATGCATTTGTTTTTAAAAGGCTGTTTTTTTTTTTGTTGAACATATGACCAGCAGTAGAGGACTAGAAGCTCCTCCTGCTTAAGTTTCCCTGCAGACAGGTTAGGAAAGATCTGGGACATGTGACAGCTGTATATCGATTAGGAAAAGTGCATTTAGATGTTTTTTTATTACAGTAATTACAGTGCCATCATCCACATACAGAAATAGGAGGGACAGTGTAAATGAAACCGTATGTGTTTAGTATCACTTTGAAATTCTTAAACTAAACCATTTTCAGCCAGACTATTATATCGTTCTGTAATGTGAGGCAGTACTTTTGAAGGACATCTGTCATATACAACCTGCTTATACAGTGTAGAGCCTGTGTGTTTGTCCATGGAACGTACCCACTTGTTTTTATGGTTGACCTTTGCCCCATGGGTTGCCAGGAACAGAGCAGCAGCCTCATTCCCTGCTCCAGCAGCTCTCTGTAGCAAGCAGTTGCCTAGCAAGGAAGATATAATGTAAATATTAATACAATATAACAATATCATATCATATGTTAAAGCTGCAAAAACAATACTAACTTTCCCCATTTATTAACTACTTCCCACCCGGTCACTGTATATATACGGCCGGGTGGGAGCCTTCTACTTCTAATAGGACGTTCCTGAACGTCCTTCAGAAGTAGGGGGATCGCACGTGCCCGCGCAGTGGCGCAATCCCGATGCGTTCGTGTCACCCGGACACGATGCATCTCGGATCGGCAGGAGGGCTCTGTGATTGGCCCTCCTGATCACATGGCGGCCGTGTCCAATCACAGCCGTCATGTGATGTAAGCAAACAGCCGGTTGCTAGGCAATCGGCTCTCCTCTCCTCACATGGAAGTCGTCGCTAAGGAGAGGAGAGCGGATCGCTGCAGCCGGCTGGTGATCAGTGAGTATTAGCTGTTTTTTACTCACTGATCACCAGTCTAGTGTAAACACATGTCCCCAAATAATAAAAACACATGTCCCCAAATAAAAAACACACATGTCCCCCACATATGTCCCAGTAAAATAACATGTGCCAATGATTATCTGCACACATATGTCCGTGATCACCTGCACACATCTGTACATGATCATTTGCGTACATATGTCCGTGATCACGCGAACCAATTATTATACACTTAACGGAGTTTTTTTCCGTTAAAAAAAAAAAAAGGTCAAATGCTTCACACATTTTTATTTGTTAGTAGAAAACTTTTGATATTCAGGTTAACAAATGATCACTGCTCACTGCAAATAATACGAATTGGTAGAGGCCACTGCAAATACTTACAAAGTCATATTCAATCATTCATAATAAACACCTTTAATGCAATATACGATGTGGGTGGGAATGTAAAGTTCTGATAAAGCCCAAAAAAGAAAAAAAAACAAAAAAAGAAAAAAGAAAAGAAAAAAAGTCTAAAAAATTTGACATCTCTTAGCAGACCACCAGTGGTGGTTTCACTAGACCTCTCAAACTATTCTATTCACCTCACCAGAACTTAATCTTTACCTACAACACAAATTCCACCAACTAGACGAGTCAGAAGATCTCTTTCACATAATTACCTACAGTATTTGACAGGCATTCCCTGGTTTCATATGCACAACAGTAACAGGGAGCCTAGCTCTGAGGAAGGGGATGTGTCCCCGAAACACGTTAGCTGTACCCAGTGTTCTGTGCATGTCCATGCACTGTGTTTATGGCCTTTTGTCAGTTGCATTTTGTGAGTACCCACTTTTATATTAAAAATTTCTTATTATTAAATTATCTCTGGTAATGCACTAGGTGTGCGCGCCTTCCATTTCTGTTTTTCTTGTAGTTCCTTTCGGATTACCCCATCCGAGGAAGGCACCTAGTTTTGGGTTCCCATATATACCTTTCACACCACCATTTTATCTGACATCTGTTACTCCACACCTTGGAAGACCTATAAGCGCTGGAAGTGACTGTGTTTTTTTTTTTTGTATCTCTACAGTAACAGGGATACCTGAGATCTATCAGAAAATCTACAAGCAACAAAGAAAACAGAAATCGTGACAGCAAGGGCTAAAGAAGGTACAGGGCAATAGTGAATACAAACCTCTTGTGTTTACCTGTTACAGTGTCAGGTGCATCAGTGTTGCTGCCTCGGTTGATCAGCCTTGCCGCAAAGCTATTCTCATCGAACGACGTTCCATTCACAACAGGGACATCGTCAAACGGGTTTACGGACTGGTCCGAGGACACAGTGATATATTGAACTGCCAGCCACAGCGCTGTGCTTCCCTCATGGTCCTTTAGTTCTAAATCTAATCTAACAGATACATCACTGTCAATTCCTATCCAAAGTACCTTGATATTCTACAGGAATGTCATCATTGTTACAGGAAAAAGGAGCAATGTATTTTAGAAGTTGCCAAGAGGTTCTTGTTTTGATTTCCTCCAAAGTGAAGGAGAATTTGAGAGGTGGAACTTAAAGCGGTATTAAACCCCAAAACAAACATTTATGATATTGCAGATTACAAATTCGTAGAGGTGATGGCTGCATTCGTTTTTTAGGCTCTTTTTCTTCCATATTCATCTGGTGATCTGTCCGTTGTTTTACGAAAGAACAAGCTCTCTTGCAGTTACAAGGATGAGACAAACCATTTAAACACTGACAGGGGTTTATACAATGATCAGCTTTTATTAAATGTAGAACCTTTATCCCCAAAAGAAAAAAACAAAACAAAACCGTTTGCTCTACCTGCTTATTAAGTGTTAGCTTGAGCTTGGCTTCAATTTGTTAGTGTATTTAAATCTGCTAGTAAATGTAAAACACTCCCCTCTCCCCCAAGCGCACAATGCTGCTGTCCAAATGTGCTTCCTGTGCTCCTTCATTTAGCATGGAGGCATTCTAATACAGGTGGTGTGTTACTGACCAGATCATCAAGTGAAAACAAGAATGAAAAAAAGAAAACAAACGCAGCCACCACATCTAATGATTGGTAAGTTGTAATATATTACATTTTTGTATTTTTAATACCGCTTTAAGGACAAAAGTTATCCTAGTGAGCTATATTTGTAGTGATTAACAAAAAACAAACTTGCGCCATTCACATGTGTCACTCTGATATAAAGAATTTATGAATCGCAACTTGAAGGGCTATATACAGTATCTCACAAAAGTGAGTACACCCCTCACATTTTTGTAAATATTTTTTTTTTTTTTTAAAACAATTTTTATTAAAGTTTTATAAACAGTACAAGTAAAGTCAGTAAGAATGTGTTTGCTTAAAGGAAACAATATGATAAAAAGTAACAGCGAAAGAATTCACTATAAACAGATGCATTAAGCGTACAGGAACAACACAGGTGAACTACATTGCAGTCTATGGAGGTGTGATATGGATATAGCATGCAGAGAGACAAATTATAAACAATGTGGACAGTTGTGAGTGTAATTGAAAGTAATGAGAAGGTCATCAAGTGGCATGCATTCTCGATTGTTTTCGTGATACAAGGACAGAGACTAGTGTGATGTGGTATGTCTGAACTAGGAGAAGCACAGCTTTAAAGGGCAGCATTAGATAAGTCCAACCCAGTCACCCCAAAGGGGTACTTGCTGTGAGTGGGAAGGGACTATTAAGGGGCAGAGTAATTGGAGTGTAGGGTATATGCCCAGCAGGGGCTGGTGACAAAGTACTACTAGGCCATGCATGGCATTAGAGCAAAATGACAACTAAATAAATGAGAGGAGTGATTCGACAAAGGACTCATGGGAAAGTAGGTAGTGGTAAACTCTGTAAAGCCTGGGTAGATGTATAATAAGAGCTCAGTATGTGAACAAAAATGTTTTAAGAGAAGTATTAATCTGGGATAGTCGGTGAAGGTTGAAAGGACGATCTGAAATGTTTCCAGCATGCCCAAGTAGATTCATGGCTTGTGACAGCGTCTTTGGCCTGGTGTATGAGGCCTTCCATTTCCTCAATTTTGTCGACCCTGTGGGTCCATTCAGTGATTGTAGGAGGTGTAAGACTCTTCCAATGGACCGGTATGCAGTGATTAGCAGCGTTGAGTAAGTGAATTGTAAGGGATTTCTTGTACGAGCGGACGGAGGCAGTGGTATGGTGTAAGAGGAATCGAGCAGGGGAGAGTGGAATCTCATATGTTGTGATGCGTTGAATGAGGGATTGTATAGTGGACCAGAATGGTCGGATTTGTGGACATTCCCACCAAATATGAAGGAGGGAGCCAGGAGCAGTGTTGCAACGCCAATATAGAGGAGTGACGCTTGGGTGGAATTTGTGGAGGATTTGGGGCGTTCTATACCATTTAGAAAATAGCTTGTAGCGGTTTTCCTGGGTGGAGACGTTGAGAGAACCTTTGTGAATATGTGTAAAAACTTTTTCCCAATCCTGGGTTGAAAGTTTAATGTCCAGCTCTGATTCCCAATGTTTAACCAGGGAGTCAGATTTGATATCATGGGTAGAGAAAAGGAGCGAGTATGTAGTGGACACTACATGTTTTTGGGGTTCTTGTTGCAGACATAGCGTTTCAAAAGGCGTGAAGTCATGGTGCCAAGGCACTTTAGGTTTACAAGTATGGAAAAAGTGTTTAAGTTGTAAATATGTAAAGATAGTTATTCGGTAGTCCGGTAGAGTTTGGGACATTGATTGGTGAGATAAAATCTCTCCGTTAACAAAAAACATTTTGCTCTAGGATTTGGTGCGGTGCGTGGTTTTGAGGGATCCCGCAGTGCGAGTCCTGCCTGGAAGTCAGGATTAGAGGATAGTGGAGTCATGGGTCCCGGGGCATTCACAATAAGAGAATGGTTATTCGCTAGGCGGGCATATCTTAAAGTGGCTCCTATTGTTGGGTGAAGGAGTAGTTGTTTGGGAATATGTGAGGGGTGTAACCATGGAAAGTGTGTCAGGGGAGTGACTGTAAAGGAGCGTTCAATTTGGATCCAATTTTTGCATGAGTTATGGACGTGCCAGTCAACGATCCTGGTCAAATGGCAGGCCCATTGGTACCGTTGTAGGTCCGGTAAACCCACACCGCCTTTCAGTTTGGGAAGTGTCAATCTGTTCCAACCTAGTCTGGGTGATTTGGTAGACCAAATGAAGGTCCTGCAGATATTTTTAAAGGAAGAGAGAAAAGACGGTGGGAGTCTAATTGGGATAGTTTGTAACAGGTAAAGGAGTCTGGGCAGCACGTTCATTTTAAGAACGGCGATTCTACCGAACCATGAAAGCGTGCCATGGTTCCATCGCAATAGGTCAGCGTGTATGTTGTTCAAGGCTGTTGGAAAATTAAGAGCATACAGGTTGGAAAGGTTAGTGGGTATCTGGATACCCAAATAGGTAATGGCGGTGGGTTCCCAGCGGAAAGGGAAGGTGTCTTTACAGTGCGCGACCAAGGTGGATGGTAGTGATATGTTGAGAGCGTGTGATTTCGTGAAGTTAATCATAAGGTTGGACAGGTCTTTAAAGAGAGAAAATTCCTTAAGTAGATTCGGGATAGTGATTAGGGGGTTGGTTAAGAACAAAAGGATATCGTCTGCATATGCTGCCACCTTATATGTTTTGTGCTGAATCGAGATGCCGACGATATCCGGATTTTCCCTAATTTTGCGGAGGAAGGGTTCCAAAGTGATCAGAAACAGTAGTGGGGAAAGCGGACATCCCTGGCGGGTACCGTTAGAGACAGAGAAGGCGCTCGACAGGTGACCGTTCACTCTAATCTTTGCCGTAGGGGAGGAATATAAGGCCATAATCATGTTAAGTAGATTCTGTGGTAAGCCAATTTTTTTAGAGCGATTTCCATAAAGTCCCAGGCCACCCTGTCGAACGCCTTCTCTGCGTCCAAGGATAGGAAGAAGCCCGCTGTGGAATTAGTGGTCATCCAGTGATGTATATTGATAGCTTTAATGGTGTTGTCTCTGGCTTCCCTACCAGAGACAAACCCCACTTGGTCAAGATCAATTATTTTGGGTAGAAGTGGTTGTAGACGATTCGCTAAAATTTTGGCAAACAGTTTAAGATCAACATTGAGCAACGAAATGGGTCTGTAATTGGAAACTAATGTTGTGTCTTTATTTGGTTTGGGTATAAGGGTAATGTGGGCTTCTAAGAGGTCTCTGGTGGTGGAGGAATTAGAAGAAAAGTTATTGAAAGCGTTCACAAAATGGGGTAGTAAGATGTCAGCGAAGGATTTAAAATAGCAGGTGGTGAGACCATCTGGGCCTGTGCACTTTCCAGCTTTGAGCTGTTTAAGGGCAAGAGAGACTTCTTCTAGGGTGATTGGGGAGTCGATAGCAGCGGTATCGTCAATTGAGAGGGGGTCTGGGGAATACCGTTGCAAAAATGAGTGTATTAAGGTCGTCCTTTCAGTCCGGATGGACATATCGGGGGGTTTGGGTAGATTGTATAGTTTGGAAAAGTATTGCACAAATTGGTGGGCAATATCTTCAGTTTTGGAGACAGTGGTTCCCTTTTTGGTTTTAAGTAAATGGATTGTGTGAGCAGCTTTCTTCATTTGTAGAGCTCTGGCAAGCATTTTTCCAGATTTGTTGCTGAACTCATAGAAGATTTTTTGAGTTAGGGCGTATTTACGCTTCAGGGATTTGTGCAATACTTCCAAAAGGTCATTTCGTGCCCGGGTTAATTCAGTTAAAGTGTCCGCCGCTCGCGAGGCCTTGTGTGCTCTTTCCAGGATGCGTATGCGTTAGGTTAGGGATTCAATATGTGCTTTCCGTAGCTTGGTGCGTGTAGCGGCTAGAGATATAAAGCGTCCTCTCAGGACACATTTGTGTGCAGCCCATAAGGTTGCGGGGTCTGTGTCAGGCGACGCGTTGTCGGCGAAGTATTGGGAAATGTGGGTTGAGATTTGGCGGATTGTGTCCGAATCAGAGAGTAAAGAGTCATCCAAACGCCACAATCGCGGTGTGGGTGTTATGGAAGTTAGCGAGAGGAGCATTGTGATGGGGTTGTGATCGGACAGTATCATGGGTTCAATGGTGGCTTTAGATAGGTAGGTAAGGCTTGGTTGTGAAATGAAGAAATAGTCCAGTCGGGTATGTTTGTTGTGAGGAGCCGAGAAGAAGGTAAAATCTTTGTCATTGGTGTGTAGGGTACGCCAAGTGTCGTGGAGTAAAAGGTTATGCAATTCCAATTTAATGGCTTTAAGAGCTTTGTACGGCAGTGTAGAGGTACCATTGGAAGAGTCCAGAGTGGGGTTCAGTGCTACATTAAAATCGCCGCCTACAATAAGAGTGCCATGTTGAAATGATGTTAGCAACTGTAGTGTCTTCCGAAAAAACGACACTTGTTGTGAGTTTGGAGCATAAATGTTAGCAATAGTAATGGGTTTATTGTAAAGTGTCCCTTTGAGAAAGATGAATCTCCCTTGTGTGTCCGTTTGAGTAGTTACGTCTTGAATTGGGCAGTTTTTAGAAATTAATATAGACACCCCTTTAGACTTAGCAATAGCATTGGGAGCATGAAAGACCAGGGGGAAATGGTGATTGTGTAGTTTGGGGATGTTGTCAGATCTGAAATGCGTTTCCTGCACCAGCGCTATGTGTACCTTGGATTTCAATAGAGAGACGAGTAACAGGGAACGCTTTTCCGGTGTGTTAAGGCCTTGTATGTTTACAGAGTAAAGTTTGAGCTGTTTATTCAGTTGTGATAATAATGGCGGCTCAGAGGGTTGAGCCAGGTAGTCCGCCATTAGTCTTCTAGTTTAGTAGCGAATAGGCTATATAGAGATCAGCAAGCTTGTAATATGCGTAAAAAGTTGTAACATATATAAGCACCGGGTGGGGGAGATCACCCAGAGAAACTAAAAAAAAAAAAAAAAAAACACCCGAAGAGGGAGGGGAAAAATTATTCCCACAGGCCTCAGAGGAAAAAAAAAAAATTGGTAGTGGTCAGGGTGACAGGTGTGAGTTCACGTGTAGAAGCGTAAACCCAGCACCTGACACCACTGTGTGGGGGTTGATACCAACCAGCCGGAGATGTGTGTGTCAGCAATCAGAAACGGTGAGAACTCCCTGATGCCCGACCATAGTACAGAAATGGAGAGGGTGGCAATAGAGTAAGTGCCCGAGCGGGGAATATTTTATTATATCTTTTCATGTGACAACACTGAAGACACTTTGCTACAATGTAAAGTAGTGAGTGTACAGATTGTATAACAGTATACATTTGCTGTCCCCTCAAAATAACTCAACACACAGCCATTAATGTCTAAACCGCTGGCAACAAAAGTGAGTACACCCCTAAATGAAAATGTCCAAATTGGGCCCAATTAGCCATTTTCCCTCCCCGGTGTCATGTGACTCGATAGGGTTACAAGATCTCTCAGGTGTAAATGGGGAGCAGGTGTGTTAAATTTTGTGTTATCGCTCTCACTCTCTTACTGGTCACTGGAAGTTCAACATGGCACCTCATGGCAAAGAACTCTCTGAGAATCTGAAAAAATAATTGTTGCTCTACATAAAGATGGCATAGGCTATAAGAAGATTGCCAAGACCCTGAAACTGAGCTGCAGCACAGTGGCCAAGACCATACAGCGGTTTAACAGGACAGGTTCCACTCAGAACAGGCCTCACCATGGTCGACCAAAGCTGTTGAGTCCATGTGTTCAGCGTCATATCCAGAGGTTGTCTTTGGAAAATAGACATATGAGTGCTGCCAGCATTGCTGCAGAGGTTGAAGGGGTGGGGGCCAGCCTGTCAGTGCTCAGACCATAGGCCACACACTACATCAAATTGGTCTGCATGGCTGCCATCCCAGAGGGAAGTCTCTTCTAAAGATGATGCACAATAAAGCCTGCAAACAGTTTGCTGAAGACAAGCAGACTAGGGACATGGATTACTGGAACCATGTCCTGTGGTCTGATGAGACCAACATAAACTTATTTGGTTCAGATGGTGTCAAGCGTGTGTGGCGGCAACCAGGTGAGGAGTACAAAAAGGCATATGTGTCTTGCCTACAGTCAAGCCTGGTGGAGGGAGTGTCATGGTCTGGGGCTGCATGAGTGCTACCGGCACTGGGGAGCTACAGTTCATTGAGGGAACCATTAATGCCAACATGTACTGTGACATACTGAAGCAGACCATGATCCCCCTCCCTTTGGAGACTGCGCCGCAGGTCAGTATTCCAACATGATAATGACCCCAAACACACCTCCAAGATGACCACTGCCTTGCTAAAGAAGCTGAGGGTAAAGGTGATGGACTGGCCAAGCGTGTCTCCAGATCTAAACCCTATTAAGCATCTGTGGGGCATCCTCAAACGGAAGGTGGAGGAGCGCAAGGTCTCTAACATCCACCAGCTCTATGATGTCGTCATGGAGGAGTGGAAGAGGACTCCAGTGGCAACCTGTGAAGCTCTGGTGAACTCCATGCCCAAGAGGGTTAAGGCAGTGTTGGAAAATAATAGTGGCCATACAAAATAGACACTTTGGGCCCAATTTGAACATTTTCACTTAGGAGTGTACTCACTTTTGTTACCAGCGGCTGTGTGTCAAGTTATTTTTAAGGGACAGAAAATTTATACTGTTATGCAAGCTGTACACTCACTACTTTACATTGTAGCAAAGTGTCATCTTTTCAGTTTTGTCACATGAAAAGATAGAATAAAATATTTACAAAAATGTGAGGGGGTGTACTCACTTTTGTGAGATACTGTATGTGTGTGTACAACTATTGGCACTAAACTATTCTGGTAGTCACGTGGACATATGAATTGCAATTATTTAATAATTATTTTTCATGTTATTCTACATATTTAAAATAATTTTTGTACTGGTTTGGAATACGTAATTTATGTTTTTGTAATAATATATTTGTAGTCACAAAATCAAAATCAAGTTGGAGTCCTGTTAATGGACTCAAATTCAGCGTGTCAAATCTTGTACCTGTCCTGCATGCCCAGGTGACTATCGGACAATTTGACAAAAAAATATATATAATACAGAACTCCTCCTGCCCCCACCCAAAAATATATTTTCCTGTGCTATAACTTCAACCAGGGATGACATTTTTATTTGAAATCCCTTACAGAATGCTTGGTACCAATAAAGGCAATACTGTGCTATCTCTGCTTAGGGACACTGGAAAACCTGCATCATTTATGATGGCGATTCCCAAGCACCAATGTATATTTTCCACACTTTCAAGTAGGAGCACACATGTGCAAGTGTTAGAAAAAAAGCATGCTACAGAAAAACCTAGCTCATTTTACCCTAGACATATAATCTAAAAATGTGTCGTTTTAGGTCATCACTCTACATCACCTTGGATAAAAAATGTCTTGAAAAACTGAAATACAATATATGGACATATCTTAGCAAAAATTGCAAGCGGTTTTCCTATTCATTAGTATAGCAGACAAGGACAAAAACAATATAATACCTTACAATAAGGCTGGATTCACACTTTTGCAATGCTTTGCGGTGCTTAACAGATGCAGTATGGTTGGCCAACCAAAGCACATTGGATCAAAAAGCATAAATGACTCTTTTAGCAATGGTATGTGCATAGTGCACTGTGGTGCCCTATTCTCTACTGAACAATTCATCACAATGAATGGCACTGCAAAACACCACACACAGAGCAGGTATGTTGCCATGTGTTGCATTACCACACTGGTTGCTGCAATGCATATGAATGAACAGGCCTTTAACTCAAACTTGCTACAAGAAAAACGTGTGCATGTAAAAGGCAGGCGTCCCAACACTTGACAATATAGTGTATGTAGGTGGCCACTGCTGAAGTCTTTCGTGGTAAATTCTAGTTCTCTGCTTACTTTGCAAATTATGTGTCTTCAATACCTTAAAGAAGAAATAGGGCCAAAGCAATTTTGGCCCTACTTCTCCAATGGATCACAGGAGTGCACTTCGTTCTGCACTCCTGTGACCTGTTTTCAGCAGACAGCGGGCTAAAGCCTGCTGTCGGCTGACATCACTGAGCCGGGCCTGACTTTAAAGTCTGTATCTACCCAGATTCCTCATCAGCTGGCTCAGCCACTCAGCAAGCTGCTGGGAGACTGAGCCAGCTGCTCCCACCCCCTCCACAGCCCAGCGCTCCAGTAAGCACTGGAGGGGCAGAGCAGAGAGTTGCTGACTGACAGCCACCAGCTCTCTGCTCACTGAAAACTGAGAACTGAGTGATCAGCAGCCTTTGATTGCTCAATTCTCACCCCAATTCTAAACACACATCCACCTAGGTGAGTATGTGTTCATTTTTTTTGTTATTCCCTAACTTCTCTTCTAAAGCCTAAGTTTAGCTAAAAAAAAAAAAAAAAAATCAGCATAAGGGACATAACCTACAGTGAGTATGATGTACCCCTTTGTGTTGATTCTTCTCCTTTCAATAAACCCCAACCGTCCGTACCTCAAACAGGCTCTAATCTTCTAAAACGGCAGGGGCTGATACAACTAAAGGGCTGTCAGAAGCTCTCATCAAGAGGGCTTGATTATGTCTGCCCTTTCCTGACAGAACTGCCATTCATAGAAGCCATACTACTGCTTCTATGAAAGACACAGGATCTATCAATGGATGGGCAGATGATGGATATCTCCACACTCTCCATTTTTTGATATTGTGTCATTTGCAGCTTCCCGCTTTTGTTTTTGGTATTGCAAGATTACAACAGGCTTATACTGGGTCAAGAATTAAAGCCAGACACAGCCAAGCAAGTAGCATTTCGAGCAGTGGCAGCCCAAATATTTATCTCATCTTCTCGGAAAAGAGGCACAGTCTTTTTATAATTCTTTGCGGTTCGGCTTCAAGATGAGGGGAGGGGGGGGAGAGCTAGCAGTTATCTGATTTAGTGTTGACATATTACACATCGAAATTGACATTTTAGCATTCTACCTAATACATTATATGATAACTTTACGTAAAACTTTAACCACAGCCATTACAACAGGTGATCTTCAATATTGCTAAACGCATAGCGCAACACAAAAAATTTGAAACAAGAAAACCAGTAATTTGCTCTGATTACTTACTGTTTGCACTGAAGCAGCTGGTTAAAGACATACTCATTTCTAGAAAGAATAGCAGTGTGTAGCGGAGTCCTAAAAATAAGGAAAATAAGATTTCAGATTGGCTGCTATAGGTGGGTGTTGACAGGACACTAGATATGCTGCATAGTCAGCAAATAAAATAATCAAGATTTCTAAACAAGTCGACCGATGCCTACCTTCCTTTACCGTCTTGCATGTTTGGATTAGCTCCTGCATGTAAAAGTGCCTCGGCTATTTGTGCTACATCAGACATTACTTCCAGATTGTGATCCTTCACTGTGCAAGCAGCTACCAGATGTAGAGGGGTCTCGTGTTCACCAATAGTAGCAGCATTTACAAGAGCACCATTCTTAATGAGGAAAGTGGCAGCAAATTTATCGTCTGTAAAAAGTAAGGGTTACTAAAAACGATGCCACAGACCATCATCTAGAGAATTGTGCCTGATTCTGTCACTTACCCCTTTGGATGGCTTTGTGCAAAAGACTCCATCCTTTCTTGTCTACCATGTCAACATCTGCTTTGTTAGTAACCAGAGTAGTGGCGATGCTCTCCAGCTTTCGAGAAAGTGCAAGATCCAGAGCAAGATCTCCATTTTGGTCCAGCTCATTTAGCTTTCCAGGCAACTGTAATAACATTTGGAAATTGCGTTAGTTACAAGAAACAGGAGCAGTCAATGAAAACTCCTAAGCATTAGAAGAGTCTTTATAATGTTATACCATCTTGTAATCTAGCCTGGGCCCTGCCGTGTCCATATTGCTGCTTAAAAAAATGAACACCCCACACAATTATAGAGCACAGGGAGCTAGAAGAGCACAATAAAAATGAATGGAGAGTTAAAAAAATTAAAAAAGGTAGGGAGAGGCACAAGGTGATATGACTTGAAGTCCCATGAACAGCTCTCCTCCAATCACAGAGCTCTCTCTACTGGGTAAAACTAAGAGAACAATGTGGTGCACTGCAGGCTGCACACCGCTGTCTGCATTTTACAAATGGGCCACAGTGTACAAAACCCTGTGGAGTATAATGGAAAACAGACAGTGAAATCCGCTCGGTTATAAAAGAGCTCCTAAATGCTTTCTCCAGAATCCAGCTGACTGCACAACATGGGACATACTTTATTACAGGTAAGTGATGTGACTAAAGTTAGAGGGTTTGAATCTTGGCCGGTTCAGAAGGAACTGGCTGAAAGTCAAACCATGTATGGGCAGGCTGAATGTACCCAAGTTGATCGATCAACTTGGGTACAACCAGCCTGTTGGATTTTACATGACATTATTATACTATTATAGCCGCTAGCAATAATCACGTGTTCTCCTGGAGGGGATGGCTTCCCCTGCTGGGACAACACAGTGTGGTTGATTTACTAAAGGCAAATCCACTTTGCACTACAAGTGCACTTGTAAGTGCAGTCGCTTTAGATCTGAGGGGAAGATCTGAAATGAGGGGAAGCTCTGCTGATTTTATCATCCAATCATGTACAAGCAAAAATGCTGTTTTTTATTTTCCTTGCATGTCCCCCTCAGATCTACAGCGACTGCACGTCCAAGTGCACTTGTAGTGCAAAGTGGTTTTGCCTTTAGTAAATAAACCCCAATGACACCACGGGAGCTGACTGTATTGATGGGGGGCTCAAGCAGTTTTCTTGCCTGAAACCCATAGTTGCAGGAAAGAAAAATCGCTCTGTCTATAGCCAGCCAAAAACTGCAGGGATATATATATTTTTTTTAAACCAATATTTAGCTTTAACAAAACATTACAACATACAATACAGGGAAGTAGACACTTCAAATATGGCCTATATCTACTTTGGGCCTATAGGAATCTCTGGTGCATGTTCTTGGCATAAAGCAGTTACAGTTAGCTGGAGATCTTCGATGGATTCTGGCAGATCCCTGACCATTACGTTAGGTCTACAAGCACATTTTCAAATCTTCTAGCTTGTAATGGAGCAATTTCAATTTCCTGCTTAAAGTGGTTGTTCACCCACTTTCACTACTTCATATAATCCTCTGTGTCCTAATGACAGGTGCTCCTGTCTCTGTGTTTTATTAAAAAAACGCCTGCTTTACCGTATTTCAGAGCAATTCCCGGCGATTACCGGCCAGCTCTCTTCTGCCCAGGTGACAGATTGCTGATTCCCCCGCTGACATCAGTTGGGACTAGAGAGCGAGAGAGAGTGAGAGAGAGAGTCAGCCGGTCACGTGATCGCGGGGAGCCGCTCTGAAATACAGTAAAGGCTATTTTTTTTCATAAATCATAGAGACAGGAGCATCTGTCATTAGGACACAGAGAGGATTATAGGAGGACAATAAAAGTAATTTGAGCAGCAGGAGGGGAGGGGGAGGGCACTAACACAGGAGCAGACAGGCGGGGAGGGGTAAGAGAGGACAGAGCAGGGCTGCAGATGATGGAGGCAGGTAAACTGACCATGGTGTCAGGGCTCAGCAGTCATGATAAACTGTGGTCAGTTTACAGAGGGGAGGGCATAGCCAGGCAGGATCAGACAGGTATTTCAGGTAACACAGTGGGCCAAATTACACAGCACAAGCACTTTTTTAAAGCACCGCTCGCTGTATAATTGTCGTCAATGGTCCCAAAAATTTGTCAAAAGTGTCCAATTTGTCTGCCGCAATATCGCAGTTCCGATAAAAATCGCAGATCGCCACAATTACTAGTAAAAAAAATAAAAAATAATAAAAATGCCATAAATCTATCCCCTATTTTGTAGACGCCTGTAACTTTTGTGCAAACTAATCAATATACGTTTATTGCGATTTTTTTACCAAAAATATGTAGAAGAATACATAATCGGCCTAAACTGAGGAAAACATTTTTTTTTATTTTTAAATGTGGGATATTATAGCAAAAAGTAAAAAAGATAGTGTTTTTTTTCAAAATTGTCACTCTTTGGTTTATACAGGGGGTCCCCGGGTTACAAACAAGATAGGGACTGTAGCTTTGTTCTTAAGTTGAATCTGTTTGTAAGTCGGAACAGATACATTTTTTAAGTGTAGCTCCAGCCAAAAAATCTATTTTTACGTTTTTTAGATAACAAAGAACGGTCATCACCCCTGTAACATTTGTTTCGCTGTCTGTGCCCCTGTTCCGAAGATTTCACCTCACCTTCTGTCCCAATGACAATTGGATTTAGAAAATTTTGGGTTGTTAGGGAAGCATGGACTGGTGATAAAGCATCAGTGGAGACACCTTTTTCCCATATTAACTCTTACAGGAGTGAATTTCCCTTCCTAGGGGTGGATTTCCTCTCACTTCCTGTTGTCTCCTTCCGCTTGTAAGTAGGAGTAGTTTGTAAGTCGGATGTTTGCAAGTAGGGGACCCCCTGTAGTGCAAAAAATAAAAGCTGCAGAGGTGATTAAATACCACCAAAAGAAAGCTCTATTTGTTTGGGTAAAAGCGTTGCACGACCGCACAATTGTCAGGTAAAGCGACGCAGTGCCGTATCGCAAAGAACAGCCTGGTCATTGAGCAGACATATCTTCCGGGGCTGAAGTGGTTAAGGGTATCAGGCACCCCTGTCAGAGCACAATAGCACAGAAGGGGAGATCCTCCAGAACTCTTCAATTTTTTTTTCATTCAGCTCGCAGGGTGAAAAAAAATTAAAATAAAAAAAAAATAATAGTGTAAATAGTGTGTACTAGGCTCAAATCTTTGGAGACAAACTGTAGCTTGCTTTGACAGATCATACAAGGCTTTTTGTACTATGGTCTGAAATTATTTCAAGCAGGGAGGATGGGCTCATGCGTTTCCTTTCTAGGGATGGGAAACACGTGAGCAGTTTGTTCAAGAACTGGTCCAGGTCAACTGCATTGCTGATTTCCCTGGGACAAGGCCTTCCTTCCTGTCAATTTGCCAGTGTAGCATTTTGTGCTTTGTTCAGTCAAGCCTATAGCCTTCAGGGAATCAAAGCTATAGGCAAAAGGTGGCTACTATTACCTGGTCCTAGACCCTCACATGCAAATTTTTTTTTTTTGTTTTATTACTGAATTGTCCACCCTATGTTCAACTTGCTTTGATTTATCTAGTCTAGGTTTTTTCTTCAACCACTTCAATACTGGGCGCGTTCAACCACTTCCTGCCCAGGCCAATGTTCAGTTTTCAGCACTGTCACACTTTGAATGACAATTGCGCAGTCATGCAACACTGTACCCATAAGAACATTTTAATAATTAGAGCTTTCTTTTGGTGGTACTGTATTTAATCACTGCTGGGTTTTTTATTTTTTGTTAAACGAAAAATGCTTGAAATTATAAAATTTTGCAAATAAGTAATTTTTCTCCTTCGCTGATGAGGCTGCACTGATGGGCACTAATATGTGCCAATGATAGGTGGCACTGATAATCAGTGCCCTCATTATCTATGTACATGTCCCCTGTCACACCTGCCAGTTACCGACTCTGCTTTCCTCACACTGTGACAGCATGTTATATCTATCTATCTATCTATCTATATATATATATCTATATATTTTATATTGAGTGGGTCCCCTTTTTCTGCCACAAAAGCCCTGAGCTGTCGAGGCATGGGTGCCACTAGACCTCTGAAGGAATGCCATGGTATCTAGTACCAAGCCGTCAGTAGCAGATCCTTTAAGTCCTGTAAGTTGCAAGGTGGAGCCTTCATGGATTGGACTTGTTTTTCCAGCAAATCCTATAGATGCTTGATTAAACTGAGATTGGAGGAATTTGGAGGCCAAGTCAAAACCTCAAACCTTTTGTTGTGTCCCTCAGACCATTCTTAAACCATTTTTGCAGTGTGACAGGGCGCATCGGCCTACTTAAAGGGGCCACTGCCTTTAGGGAATACAGTTTCCATGAAGGGGTGTTCTTGGTCAGCAACAATATTTAAGTAGGTGGTATGTGTCGAATAACATCCACATGAATGGCAGGACCCAAGGTTTCCCAGGGGAACATTTCCCAAAGCACCACACCATCTCCGCTGGTATCCTGGTGCCATCTATTCCCCAGGTAAGCAATGCACACGCACCCAGCTATCCACATAATGTAAAAGAAGATGTGATTCTTCAAACCAGGCCACCTTCTTACATTACTACTATGGTCCAGTTCTGACGCTCAGGCGCCCATTGTAGGTGCCCTTGCAGGTGTAGCATGTACAACCTGACTGGTGTGCAGCTACACAGTCCCATACACAACAAACTAAACTGCCCATTTTTTTCTGCTTTCAACACACCACTTCAGGAACATGTCTACTTGCTGCCGAATACATCAACTTTCAGATGCCATTGCAACTGGGTAATCAATGTTTTTCACTTTACCATATATGTAAACCTATGAGGTTTTTTTTGGTCTTTTTTTGTGTAGTTCAGCAAAATCAAATGGGCAAAAGCCAACATTAATTAGTCAATGCTGTTTTGTCAGATATATTGCTTTTAATTTCACCCGGTCATACACTTTAAATTCAGATTATGCAAAAAGCTGAATGATTCAATTGAGTAATTCATTCCCATTCTCCCACTCTCTGATTTACTGGGACTCTATACAAACATACTTTAAACAAAAAAAATTACTTATTAAAGATTCCCCTTAAACATGGACTAGACAAAAGTTAAAGCCGATTTTCAGACATATATAAACCCACATAAATGCAGCTCTATAATCCTTTAAGAATGTTTAAATGTACTTTTAACGCAAAGATGCATTACAGTGCAAGGAGCATGCTGATTGAAGGAGCAGGCAGAAAGAATAGCTCATAAACTGTGCTCTTTTTCTATTAATTGTTCAGTCACAGGGTGTGGGTAGGGAGGAGACCTGTAAGTGAAAGTGAAATTGCAGCAAAAGAAAATGAGGTCTCCTCCCTTGCCAGCCAGGACTGTGCTTTGTGGCAAAGCTACTTAAATCTCAGGACTGGATGGAAAGAAATGCCCAGTGGCGTCACTAGGGTTGGTGTCACCTGGTGCGGTAAAACATGGTGTCACCCCCCCTCTTGCCTAGGCTGCCCTCACCCTGCAGGCAGCGCGCAGTCACGGGGCGCACCCAAAACCAGCCCCTGTAAATTATAGTATAGGGTGGTATAGTGACAGGTTAGGATAGTAGAGTTGTATAGTGGCAGGTTGGGGGTGGTATGGGGTAGGTTGGGGGTGGTACAGGGCAGGTGGGGGTGGCACAGGGCAGGTGGGGGTGGTACAGGGCAGGTTGGGGGTGGTACAGGGCAGGTGGGTGTGGCACAGGGCAGGTGGGGGTGGCACAGGGCAGGTTGGGGTGAAGCAGGTTAGGGTATGAGTGGTATAGGGGCAGGTTGGGGTAGGTTGGATTGGTATATTGGCAGGTTGGGGGTGGTACAGGGCAGGTTGGGGGTGGCACAGGGCAGGTGGGGGTGGCACAGGGCAGGTTGGGGTAATGCAGGTTAGGGTATGAGTTGTGTAGTGGCAGGTTGGGGTGGTATGGGGTAGGTTGGGGGTGGTACAGGGCAGGTGGGGGTGGCACGGGGCAGGTTGGGGTAATGCAGGTTAGGGTATGAGTGGTGTAGTGGCAGGTTGGGGTGGTATGGGGTAGGTTGGATTGGTATATTGGCAGGTTGGGGTGGTACAGGGCAGTTTGGGGAAGTACAGAGAAGGTTGGGATGGTACGGGCAGTTTGGGGTAGTACAGGGCAGGTTGGAGGTGGTACAGGGCAGTTTGGGGAGGCACAGGGCAGTTTGGGGAGGCACAGGGCAGTTTGGGGGTGGTATAGGGCAGGTTGGGGTGGCACAGGGCAGTTTGGGAGGTACAGGGCAGTTTGGGGAGGCACAGGGCAGGTTGTGGGTGGTACAGGGTAGTTTGGGGGGCACAGGGCAGGTTGGGGGTGGCACAGGGCAGGTTGGGGGTGGCACAGGGCAGGTTGGGGGTGGCACAGGGCAGGTTGGGGTGGCACAGGGCAGGTTTGGGGTGGTACAAGGCAGGTAGGGATGTGTGACAGAGTGCTGTGCAGTAACTTCCAGCATACCTCATGCTTGCAGGTGAAGACCCAGGCGGGTGGGCGGGGCTGCTGTGTCCTCTGGTCTAGCTCCTTCAGCTGTGGGATCGGTGTGAATAGGTCTGTGGGAGGAGTGGAGGAGGCGGCCACAGCCCCAGCTCCACCCACCTAATCCGGCTGCCACGGGAGATATGGGAGATCCTGAGTGACAGCTGGGGAGTGTTATAGGCAGCCTCCCCCCTGTCCCCCGCACGGCTGAATGTAGTGCTCGCTCCGCTGCAAGCTATAGTGGCGGCCTTGGTGTCACCCCTCTGGTGGGTGTCACCCGGTGCGGGTCGCACCCCCCGCATCCCCATAACAACGCCTCTGGAAATGCCAATCCTTATGGCATGTTAAACATTTCACCTAATTGTTTTTAATCTCTGTATATAGCCGTTTGTCTGGTTTCAGCTTTAAATTTGAGCTTCCTACTTTCTCTTTCATGTTTGTGTTACAACATACATGGTGCATAATGTCTCTGAACAACAACCCTGCAGTTTGAGGACTAAGCATTTCTAGACACAAGCTATGTTTTTTGCTGCAAGTTGCAATGTCAATATTTCCTCATACCTCGGAATCCATCTCGATCAGATACAGAAAAACCACGTCTTCTCTTTCCAGCTTGATTGCTTTGTGTAAAGGGAATGGTGTCTTTGATTTAATCATTTTGTACAACAGCTGAGCGCTCATTGAGCTGAAATCTTCTTTTCTTAGGTCATCCTAAACCATCAGATCAAAAAAAAATAATAATAATATATCAGCAATTAGACACATTTCCAGGATTCTCAAGATGATAACTGGTGAACTAGCTGGAAAATGACAACGATGACACAAATGCCTGTTGATTTGTCAGTCTTCAAATTATGTCAATTCTGAAATCCTTCTACGCCTTTTTCCCACTCTACATAGGCATTACATACACTTAGAGTGATTGTAAAGTCTCGTTTTTTTTCTATTAAAATAACAAACATATTATACCTACCTGCTCTGTGCAGTTGGTTTTGCACAGGGCAGCCCCGGTCCTCCTCTTCTCAGGTCCCTGGCTGGAGCTCCTGGCCCCTCCCTCCTGTTGAGTTTCCCCACAGCAAGCATATTGCTATGGGGGCACCCGAACTGAGCTGCAGCTCTGTGAATACATTCAGACACAGAGCCGTGGTTCGGCCCTGTCCCCTCTCTCTCCCGATTGGCTGAGTTTGATTGACAGCAGCGAGAGCCAATGGCCAATGCTGTATCTCAGCCAATCAGAAGGGAGAGTCACTGGATAGAGAAGGGGCTCAGGTAAGTATTGGGGGCTGCTGCACACAGAAGGCTTTTTATCTTAATGCATAGAATACATTAAGATAAAAACCTTCTGCCTTTATCATTTTAAGACAACCATAGATGGTTCGAATCTCATCTGGTTCAGCAGGGACCGGCTGAGATTAGAACCATCTATGGGCAGGTTGATTGTACCAAACTCAATCTATCGATCAACTTAGTTACAACCAGCATGTCGGATTTTTACATGCGATTATTGCCAGCACTCTCTCAAGGCTCCAGTTAATTCAATGGGAAACGCAACAAAAAAATGCACCCAGCTTCTGTGGAGGAGTCGGTTCAACCACCCCTCTACCTTCCCTCATTTTCTCAAAGCTGTCCTACCCAGTCATTCCGGCTCCTCCCTCATCTGGTGGTGGTATTGCTCCTGTACAAGAGGAGCTGGAGCATGCCAACCACCAAGGAGGTGCTGGGGGGGAGGTTTAAAAGAAAACAAAATTTAGTAGTCAATGGTTATTAAGGATGCTGGCGGGTGCTGGCTTCTTCAACCAGTGAATATCAGAGTTGGCACCCACTGGCATTTTTAACAACTAGTGACAAGCTGGTTGTTAGGGGCCAAAACCCAATGGCATCCTTAGCAACCAGCTATTCACCTAAGATGTGCTTCGCTAAATTGTTTCGCTAAATTTTAATGCAACGGATTTAAAACATGGTTATTTGTTTTTTTTAAAACACATAGCATAATTTACAGGCACTGCAGTGTAAAAGCAACTGTTCCTATGAGCCATACCACTGCATGCATCATGGCTGAGCGCTCTTAAGAGGCGTAGAAGGTAGGGTACACTGTGATGTTTTTCGGGAAGCTATGTACTTTGTAAACCTCCATTACATAGAGAAGCACATAGACTGTTTAATGACACGACTAGGTCCAAAATATAAACTGGAAAAATTTTATTTAAACAATTAATTGGGGTACAAAATATTAGCAGGATAAAAAACGCATGCAATGCTTGATAACCACACGCAAAAACAATTCATAGTTTCAGAACTAGTCAGCTAAAGTGAGGACCCCTTTTCGGTTGGCAAGGCCACTTATCACAGTAAAAGCACCAACATGGTGGTGGAGGATGGAGAGTGGAGAGCGCCAGGACCAACTTTCACCCATTACTATATAGAATATGTTTTTTTCTTACCCAGTGACTTGCAATGATCTCAGCACAATAGTTTAAAAGAGTGGTTGCATTGAGTTCTTCTGCTGTCTGATAGAAACGGATACAATTCCTCACATTCACCAATGACATCACACCCTTTTCACACCTGACATAGAATAAAATAATCTTAAAAAGAGGCACCAGTTGGTTAAAATATAAGTGTAGTTAGTTTCCTTACTTAAAAGAGAACTTCAGTGTAAAAATCACCACAAAATATATCATATTATATGCACTTTGCTATGCCCACTGTGGCTAATTATTAAATTATGCAAAATCCAATAATCTCAAGCAATGTTTCCACATGGTGATCTTGGAGCCTGTCATGTCCATGGGCTTCTATAGACTAACGCAGCATACTTTAGACATCAGTCTGAGACACCTCAGCGCAGTTCACCTGCATTTGACCTGCTTCAGCTGCTTTTGTATTTCCATAGACTTGTATAGAAAGACAAGCTTCAAAGTGAACCAATGCCCATCGACCCAGGCCTTTAGTGCATGGCTGTCATAAAACCTTACCTCTCTCGAAGGAGCTGCAAGTGAAACCGATTTGCAAGCTTCATCAACTCTGTTAAGAAGATATCGTCCTCCCGCAAGTCCAGCTCATCCGTATAGATCCAGCGGAGCATAGCCATGGTTACCTCAGGATTAGAATCTGGGGGTAGAGAGGCCAAGCTTTCCTGACAAACATCTGTACAACACTGTAAACAATGGGTGCACACATCACAACCTTAAAGCGGACCTTCTTTAATTTTTTCAACTTTCCATCTATTAAATCCTCTGCCCTGGTTGTTTTAACTTTTGGATAGCAAAACATTTCTTTCTGCCAGTAAATACTGTATACAGCTCACTTCCTGTTTCTAGTCTGGTCATTAGCCTAGGCTTACAACATCATGCAAAGCTCTCTCTCTCTAACTCTTGGCAGGATGGGGGGGGGGGGGGTCATAAGAGGGCCAACGAGAGCTGCAGAGCCGGAGGTGTGCTTCTGTGTAAATCCAGGAAGTGAACAGGCAGCAGCTTCAGCTGCCCACAGTTAAAATGGATGCAGCCAGACTTAGTGGAGGGAGAATTCTGCAGCATATTTGGCAAGTACAAGTTCAGAGTATATATAAAATATGTAAAGTGGTTGGAGGGAAGCTTCGGAATGGCAAAGATGTTTATATTACAAATTATGTGAGCAGACTGTAGTTTCTCTTTCTCTTGTGTAATATGAGCCTGCAAAGCATTGCACCTGAGATCACCAGATTGCGAGCACCATGCAGGACTCCTGCAGACAGTCAGTGTAAGCGGTTTGCTCATACCTCGTATGGGCAAGTCAGATGCACACTGACAGGAAGAGTAAATTAACTACCCAGAGCGCTCAACAGCTTTCAGAACACTGTCAATGACGCATTTTTTTAAAATTTGCAACAGCGAATGGGGGGGGGGGAAGAAGCTCACTGTCAAAACAGGGGATCAGGGGGTGTGGGGGGTTGTGCATCTTTAACCTGTTACAGGTTACACCCTGAATATGTAACAAGTTAAAAAAGTTGAACTTACCCTTTAAAAGCCTCTTGCATACTGATGCCTGAGGCCTCATGTACACTGCTGCTGGTAAACAGACGTTTAGGAGAAGTTGAGCATTTTTTTCAGCTGCCCCTGAACTCTCCTCTATGTTATCTTATGAGTACAGTTAAGTTTAGAAGCATTTTTTGGAACGGAAAAAAAAAAAAAATGCGTTCAGAACGAATGTTCAGGAGGTATTCAAATGCCTGTAACAGCCTGCAAACGCTGCTAAACGCAGTAACTTGCGTTCAGCAGCATTTAGTCTACAGAGGTTTTTCATTTTAACAAATACAAATATATATATATATATATATATATATATATATATATATATATAAAAATAAATGCTTTTAGACGCAAATGCGGCATGTGAACGCAGCTAAAAGGGAGTTTTTAGACGTCGGTTTCTAGCTGTCAAGTTAAACCGTTCAGGAGAGGTTAAACAATGTCCTGTGTACATGAAGCCTAAAAACGCAGCGTTTTTCGGCCCCTTTCACACATGCGGACCGTATGTCCGTTTTTTATCCATCCGTTTTTGGATGAAAAAACGGACATACATGCATCCCTATGTGATAGTGGGTGCCAGCGGATGAGCATCCGCTGACACCCGCTATCGTCCGCCTCCGCTATTGTCCGATTCTGCAGACGGAGAAAAACCCTATTTTTTCCATCCGTCTGCAGAGCGGATCGGATGAACACGGACAGATGGTCCGTGTTCATCTGATCCCCCATAGGGGAGAGCGGAGATCTGACAGGGCGGTCCCTGCACAGTGTGCAGGGACCGCCCTGTCATCAGCCGGCTCAGCGGGGGATCAGCTGTGCGATCCCCGCTGAGCAGCGGATCTTCACGGGGCGGATCAATATGGATCCGTCCCGTGTGAAAAGGTGCCTTAGGCCCCTTTCACACGGACGCAGTCAGTTTAGGCATGTCAAAAACGTATCAGTTCTTATCCGTTGTCTCATCCGTTTTCATCCGTTCCGTTAATGTCCGTTTTCATCCGTTTTTTGTCCGCTTACATCCGTAAATGTACACGTTTACGTCCGTTTTTTCATCCGTTTTTTGTATACGTTTTGTTCAGTTTATATGTGTGCCTGTGCCTTTAAGAGGTTGAGTTCACAGATAAACACAAAACGGATCTTAACGGATCAGACGTTGACGGACAATGTCCGTCAACGTCAGTTAATATCCATTTTGACGGATCTGGACGTAGCCTTGTACGTTTAAAAAAACGGAAGCGGAGGTTAACTGATGGTGACGGAGGTTCATCCGTCTGCCCATAGGAATGCATTGTCGTCCGTCGACGGATGGAAGAAAAACGGATAGACGGTCCGTCCGTGTGAAAGGGGCCTTAGACATACAGGTTTTTTTTTTTTTTTTTTTCTTTTTCTGATGTAAATGCAGCCCATTGATTTCAAGGCGTGTAAACATACGATGCATATAGAAAAAATAAAAATAAATGAAATCTGCATGGAGATCCGTGCAACTATCCAAATACCATTTTTACTTGCCTAAAGCCACAATTACATGACGATCTTACTCTTTTCTTCTGTTGACTTCAAGGGGTCCTTCTTTGGGCATCCACATCACTGTCTGGTTGATAAGGACACTTCCTATTGGTTGAGAGGACACCCCCCCAATGGTCAAGTCCTCTCTCATATGCTCCAGAGGTAAGAGAACTCACAGGGGTGGTGAAGGGACCATTGCCCAAAAATATAATGATTGGGGGAAAATGTCTGGTCTCCAGGGCAGGAAATTAGCTTGGCTAAAATGTGAATTTGATCTATTATATTGCAGGATAGCTTGGGAAGGGTGTTTGGAATCGATTAAACCTATTGTTTTACATTAGTAGCCATTTTACGATTGTGAAAAGCTGACTGCAGTTTCCATCAATGAAGATGTTCAGCTAGAAAACAATGGTGTATATATAGCAACATAGGTCCACCTAGTTAATTGATATGTATGTAATATCTTTAGCCGATAGGCACCAAACAAGAGTGCTGTAGGAATGGGATCATTATCTAGAGCAGGGATATGCAATTAACGCACCTCCAGCTGTTGCAGAACTACAAGTCCCATGAGGCATAGCAAGACTGGCAGCCACAAGCATGACACCCAGATGCAGAGGCATGATGGGACTTGTAGTTTTGCAACAACTGGAGGTCCGCTAATTGCATATCCTGGGTCTAGAGGTTTCGTTTTTAGTGGAATTCCTCTTTTTTTTTGTGTTGTAACAAGAAACATGCAAAAGGAATAGAAACACTGCTAGATCATAGAGGCCACATTTGGGTAACACCACACAGAAGGAATGTCAAACCTCCACAAGAGGCCATGCAGAACACACTATATTCTTACCTGACAAATCCAGCTCCTTAGTTGTGGCCAAACTGGCCAGACTCCAATCCTCACTCCTAGCAGCCAGCACAAATTTGTGAGCGTGGATGTGCTGTTCTCTGACTTTTATCTTTAGGTCACTGTGCAGAAAGAAAAGCAAACAAAATCAGAGCTTTATAAACTTTACTAACTAAAGTCACATCACCATTTTACATTTCTGCAACAGCTTCTGAATTTGTTTTACTGCCAGATTTGCAAATGCATAAGTAACATGATCAAAAAGGAAGAGTCCCCCCCTAACCATAGCACACTACTGATTGTGAATGACTGAATTTGTCCATTTCTCAATATTCTGCATGAAAACCTTTAGGGTTCTTTAAGACAAGCGTTCCAACGGATTCAACCGTCAGTTTTTAAAGGCAGATCTGAATATTAGTGTATGGGCAGGTGGATCTAAACCATGGATCTCGAACTGGCGGCCCTCCAGTTGTTGTGAAACTACAAGTCCCATGAGGCATTGCAAGGCTGACAGTTACAAGCATGACTCCCACAGGCAGAGGCATGATGGGACTTGTAGTTTTGCAACAGGTGGAGGGCCGCCAGTTTGAGACCCCCGATTCTAAACTAAACTAATGTGTGTCTGTTAATACCTGACTACCTCTAAGTCAGTCTAGGTATGTTTTTTGGACCTAAACATAGATCTAACAGGTCCATTACACAATGTAAAGCAAGAAGTAAAAACGATCAGACACAGATTTCACAAAAGTGATGTCCGTTCTGAAAAGATTCAGCAGGTTACCTGCTCATAGGTCAATTGGAACAAATTCACCTCATCTGAATGGACCCACAATATGTGTTATCATTAGTGCATGATGTTCAATTGGATTTTCAACAAACTGAAGGGACTGTGGCAAACAATTGTTTTTTTTAACAAAAAAAATATGTGCACAGTCATCATGAACAATTTTATTACATTTTCCTGTCTCTACCTTACCTCACATATAACACATATACACACACACATTTTTTTATATATATATATATATATATATATATATATATATATATATATATATATATATATTATATATACACACACATACACACACACACACACACACACACACACACACACACACACTACTATATATATATATATATATATATATATATATATATATATATATATATATATATATATATATATATATATATATATATATATATATATATATACACACATACATACATACATACATACATACATACATACATACACACACACACACACACACACACACACTTATATATGGTGTTCTTGACAAGCTTTCATTTGGTATACGATTGCTAGGCAAAATACAATTAGATACACTAACAAACTGAAGCCAAACTCACACTGCAAATACACAAGCAGTTACAGCAACAGTTTCTTTTTTTGGGATAAAAGTTTTACATAAATAAAAAGCTGATCATTGTAAGCACTGCAGACTGATACATCTGCAGAAGATCTTGTTCTGTTGAAAAACAAACAGATTTCTGGCCAGATCACCAGAGGAAAATGAAACAAAGCAAGCCTAAATATAATACAATACATGTTTGCTTTTGGGTTTAATAGCACTTTAACCACTTCGGCCCTGGAAGGATTTACCCTCTTAATGACAAGGGCATTTATTGTGATGCGGCACTGCGTTACTTTAACTGACAATTGCGCAAGTGTGCGACACTGTACCCAAATAAAATTGATGTCCTTTTATTTCCACAAATAGACCTTTCTTTTGGTGTCTATTTGATCATCTCTGCAGTTTATATTTTGCGATAAAAACAAAAAAAGACAGACAATTTTGAAAAAAAATAACACTATTTTTTACTTTCTGCTATACTACATATCCCCCCCCCCCCCCCCCCCCCCCAAAAAAAAATTTGAAAAAAAAGTTATAGCGTCTACAAACTACAGGAAAGATTTATCGACTTTGAATCTATTTTTTTTAACTAGTAATGGCGGTGATCAGCGTTTTTTAGCGGGATTGCAACATTGCGGTGGACAAATCTGACCCCAAGTGACACCAATACAGTGATCAGTGCTAAAAAAAATAAAAAAAAATGCACTGATTACAGTATAAATAACACTGGCAAGGAAGAGGTTATCAGGGGCGATCAAAGGGTTAAATGTGTTCCCCATTCATGCTTTCTTACTGTGTGGGGACGTACTGACAGGAAGAACACAGAGATCCTAACCACTGAGAACAGCAGCGCTCTATGTTGTCCCCTGTCAGAACGGGGATCTGCCTTGTTTACATAGGCAGATACCAGTTCTGCCTCTCTGAAGCGATTGTGGGTGGCCGGCGGACATCAGATCCGCCTGGCACGCGCATTGGCTCCTCCTTCGTGCAGCAGGTGTGCGCTCACACTATTGCATCAAACGACGTACAGGTACGTTATTTCGCGCAATAGTGCCACTCTGCCACAGTATATATGCAGTGGGCGGTCTTTAAATGGTTGTAAACCTCAGTCATGAAATCTGAACAAAGCACATATCTGTAGTGTTTATGTGTGTCTCCCCAAAGCTCTAAGTGTGGTTTCTCTCTGTTGTTTCCTTCCTCTGTTATCAGCATATGCCCCTTTTGACATGTTTTCCTAACACATGAGATAAATTTGTGATGGGAGAGGGAGCTCAGCACACAGCTTGTCTATTCACAACACAGCTCTGTATCTTTTCTTTGTTCCAGTACCGTGTGTGTGTGTGTGTGTGTGTGTGTGTGTGTGTGTGTGTGTGTGTGTGTGTGTGTGTGTGTGTGTGTGTGTGTGTGTGTGTGTGTGTGTGTGTGTGTGTGTGTGTGTGGGGGGGGGGGGGGGGTCCCTGTCCCTTTCCCCCAATCAGCTCTCATACCCTGTCCAAGAGCTCTAACTGCAGCTCTCCACCCCCACCTCTCTGCTCCTGACAGATGTAAGAGGATTTTGGATGAATTCAGCACTTTGAAGGGATGTAGAGAAGACATCAGATATACATGTAAAACTTTTGTAGGAGGATTTGTTTAATCTCTGTGTATCATCTGAGGCTATTCACTCCACTGGGTATACGAGAGGGTTTACATCCACTTTAACTGAGCAAGCTGAAGATAGAAGCAAAATGGTTTCCATGCACATCTGTACCAGATTCTGTCTGCTTCAGTCTTGACATGGCATTTTGGTGCCGTTTACGATGAGTAGAAAATCACATGGGTCAATGTGCATTTTACTGTGCGTTACCAAAATACAATAGGTGTAAAACCAGCCTTACACAAGACTGCAAACCTTCATAGATTTGAGGATAACCTACAGAGAATTACTACACTCTTGATTCCCATTGAGAAAACAAGGGTGGCTGTTTGGAAAAGAATATTAATATGTAAATAATTTCATCAAGTTTTACCACAAGATTTTATTCAGCCAAAGTGGGATCCCACGTTTATGAATATTTTTTATCACAATGTAAGTTTTGGACTGCTGCACCTTTTTGTTCTAGGCCCCTTACACACGGGAGCGCCTAGTGCTGTGCATGGCTCCCATGCACAGCACTGACAGGCACAAATGCAGTGTCCACCCTGCTGGCTGCTATCTGTCAAAGTCTACAGCAGGCTTAATTGTGATATGTGCATTATAAAACAAAAACTTAATAAAAAAAAAAAAAAGTCTACAGCAGGCTGCAACTGGATGCTTAACTGAATGGTACTCGCATCCTATGTGTTCAGTAACAAATGTCCATAATGCAGAAGACCTGCCTTTTGGCGATTTATTGCATAGGGCCCTAAAGGCGAGCACCACTCTGTACAGCAGGGATATGCAATTAGCGGACTTCCAGCTGTTGCAAAACTACAAGGCCCATCATGCCTCTGCCTCTGTGTGTCATGCTTGTGGCTGTCAGAGTCTTGATATGCCTCATGGGACTTGTAGTTCCGCAACAGCTGGAGGTCCGCTAATTGCATATCCCTGCTGTACAGCATTCAGTCCCATCCAGCCATAGATGTTGGCAGTCTGTAGGCAGCAAAGCTGGACGCTGTACTGAGTGGTACCTACATCTATGGCCCTATGCATTCAGGGGCAACACAGAAGACCTGTGTTCTGGGCACCACTTGGTACATTGTGCAACCCTGTCCAGCCGCAGCCTACCATAGACTTTGAAAAGCTGAAGGCAGTAGGGCTAGATGCTGTATCTGTGCCTCTTCACTAAATCGCTGGGGGCCACGCACAGCAGCTTGATGCCTGTGTGTGCAAGGGGCCTTAGGGAACAGTAAGCAATTTATAAAAAGAAAAAAAGAAAAAACACACAAATCCAAAACGCACTGTTTATCATACAACAAACATGGCACAGGCAGCCCCTGGTCTTTTACACCAAGTGCAGCGAACGCAGTAGATGGTGTGCCTGTACAAATGCAGTACAAGGGAAGACAAGTCTGATGAAATGTATGACAGATGCTTACTGAAAGGCAGGAAATCTGAGCACTTCTAAATCACCAGCGGTCAAGAATGCCTTTCCTGTGTCATCACGGAAAAGCGGCTTTCTGGTCATGTTTTTCGATGCAATCATGTTTCTCAGGAAGAACAGGAACATGTCAGAGATGCTAGTGATTATACCGACAAACTGCAAAACATATTTGTCTTCCACATATTCGGTTCTATAGCATAATAATTATATAGGGATTAAAGCTACAGGTAAACAAATCACAAAAAAAGTGTGTGCAAGTAAATATATAGTTTAAAAAAAATCTGGATTACAGTTGTGCATACCCTGGTAAAAATCATGACATTTTGACATTTATATAAAAAAAAACTGTCTTTTATTTAAAGTGTTTCTAAACCCACAACAGTAAAATGCAGTAAAGCATGTTTGTTAGCTCTAGAATGAGTTTTGCAGCATTTTTGCAGTAGCTTTTTTCAGTGTTTTTTTTTTAGCAAAACTATACTCCCACAACAGCTTATGGCTCAAAAACACAGATATACGCCAAATAGCTGCGTTTTATTTAGCATTTTCAATTTTTTTATGGAGAGTGAAAGTGTTTTTACAGCTGAAAAACTCTTAACCACTTGCCCACCGGGCACTTAAACCCCCTTCCTAACCAGGCCAGTTTTGCAAATTAGTAATTTTTCTTCATAAATTTTGGTCAAAATGTCTACTGCTACATATCTTTGGTAAAAAAATAACCCAAATCCGTGTATATTATTTGGTCTTTGTGAAAGTTATAGTCTACAAGTTATGGTGCCAATCATTGTAAATTGATCACACCTGATGTACCTCTCACATTTCTTACCCCAACAAGCCAGGACTGTACAAATACCCCCCAAATGACCCCAAGTAGACATTCCAATGTATTTAGTAAGAGGCATGGTGAGTTTTTTATTTTTTTCACAGAATTGTTATATTAAACAGGTTATTTCTCTCACATGGTACATGCATACTTACAACTACACCCCAAAACACATTCTGCAACTCCTCCAGAGTATGGCAATACCACGTGTGAGACTTTTAAACAGCCTGGCCACATACAGAGGCACAACATGCAGGGAACACCGTCAGGTGACACACCTAAATTCCTGACAACCCATCAGACTTTTGAAGGCCCTTGAGCACCAGGGCAATGGAAACGTCCACAAAATGACCCCATTTTGAAAAAAAAAAAAAAACAACGTATATTCTATGAGGCCCAATGAGTCTTTTGAACATGTAATTTTTTTCCCACAAGTTTTTGGAAAATGTGGAAAGAAAATGAAAATGCATTTTTACGACACTGATGGGCGCTGATGAGGATCCACTGATAGGGTGGCACTGATGAGTACTTACTGATGGGCACTGTATTGGCACTAATGGGCACTTTGGTGGCACTGTAGAGCACAGATGTGGCACTGATGTAGGACACAGATGTGCACTGATGAGGTACTGTAGAGAACTGCTGGGCACATATGAGCACTGATGGGGTGTGTTGATTTGGTGAGTATTGCTAGAGAGGTTTTTTTTTGTTCTTCTTGGGAGGGTGCATGCAATCAGCACTGTCCAGACAGAGGGTCATGTGTCCTGCAACCTCATAGGACAGTCAGAGGAGAATGAAAATACCTCTTAAAAGCTTTAACCAGACACTGAAGTCATAACTGCTGATGAGAAAAGGTATTTAGCCATTTAGATTTACTAAAATAATTGTTAATTGCATTTCCATTATTTGTGTACTGTGGGGGACCAGATATAGTGAATGCAGGGTCCTGGGTTCAGCAACACTTTAACGATAGTGATCATATGAAACCATTTATTATCACATAGTTGTTTGGCTCCTTTTTAAATTAGAATGATAAACAGAAATCACCTAAAAGGGCCCTGATCAAAAGTCTACATACCCTGGAATGTTTGGCCTCTGTACAGACACACAAGGTGACACAGAGATTAAAATGGCAATAAAAAAAAATTATAATTTCCCACATCTGTGGCTTTTTAAATTGCAATTAGTGTCTGCATATAAATGGTCAATGATTTTGTTTGCTCTCATGTAGAGGCACTGAGCAGGCTAGATACTGAGCTAGGGAAAGTAGAAAAGAACTGTCAAAAGACCTGCATTACAGGGTAAAGGAAATTTATAAAGATGGAAAAATATATCCAAAGCCTGGAATATGCCAGTCAGTACTCTTAATTCACTTATTAAGAAGTGGAAAATTCAGGGATCTTTCGATACCAAGCCAAGGTCAGGTTGACCAATAAAGACTGCAGCCACAACTGACACAAAAAAAAAAAAAAAAAAACAGGTAACCTCGGGAGAAATACAGGCTGCTCTGGAAAAATATGGTGTGGCTCTTTTTAAAGGAGCACAATACGATAATGCTTGAACAAAAATGAGCTGCATGGTTGAATTGCCAGAAAGTAGCTTTTGCTGCGCTGATGCCACAAGAAAGCCTGGTTACATTATGCACGACAACACCTTGACATTCCTCACCGGCTTTTTTGTGACATTGGCACAGTAAAGGCTTCTCTCTCGCAACTCGACCATGCAGCCGCAGGACTTGTGAATGAACCACGAGAGCGCTCATCAGCCCATTCAGAACGACAAGCTGTCAGCTGCAGTGGACAATGGTAGGAAACAGTGAATGAATGATGCAGCCATGTGATGTGGGCAAACTCCCGCATGGCAGCGCTGTTTTTAAATTGTGACAGCGGTTGTCACACCGAGGGAGGGATGGGGGAAGAGGCAGCAGGACCTGGAACATGTTACATTTTCCACCCTAAGAATGGATGGAACATGTAAAGTTTTCCAAAAGGTGAACTTAGCCTTTAAGGAGTTAAATGCTGCTATGTGCATGGAGCGGTCATCAGATCCATTGATCCAAAAAAGATCAATAAAAGAAAAAGTAATCCCTTGCTGAATTCTGTGTGGAAATTGCCTGTGCTTCACATTCTAAGTAAGAAACGACTGTCCATAATAACGGATTGGGTGGCTCCTTGATTACAGTGGTGGTAGGAATGGCCTTGCTCCAATGCACATAACCTAAGGAGTGTTTAGTCTTCATATCAGACCCACTCAAGGAAGTTTATGCTTTGCTGTGTGACACTCCCAGGCAAATTGAAACACACACACACGAATATATATATATATATATATATATATATATATATATATATATATATATATATATATATATATATATATATACACACACACACACACACACACACACACATACACTATGTATATATATATATATATATATATATATATATATATATATATATATATATATATAAAACATTTTCATTTGTGAATGTCATTACCACTTCACTGAAAAAAAATTCACTGTGAAAGAATGAATGGGATACGTTAGGAGGCAGTACTGCCCACCTAATGTGACCTGTGTACTACCCCTGGTTAGCTGCCATGATAAATTATAAAGAGCATTTAGGGGTGGTAAAAATGTAAATCAACTTTTTTAGCATCTGTATCTTTTGCAGCTCGTTTTTGTGTGCAATTTTGCTTCAGTTGAGTAATGTTAGAGAACGTGGTGTAATTTGCATGTTGGTAGTTTGATTTTCTGTTATTTTTTCAATATTTTAATATGATACTATGGTTGATTACAGTACAGTATTAATTTCATTTTATGTGGTAATAATTGCTGTTATTGTGCCTTGTTATTGTGATTTTTGTGTTGTCTTGTTTACTGTAATTGTATCTTAGTCATTTCCCTTTGGGATTAATAAAGTATTCAAATTCTGAAAAAAAACAAAAGCCCTGTACAGGTAATATGTTCCTTCATACTTACTTCAAGTATGACCTTTCTGTTGTAGCAGTAAAGTAACTTTAAAATATTTAGATAAAATATAAATGAGGTTACATAGTTAAGTCAGGTTGAAAAAAAACAAAAGTTTCTTAACCACTTCCCGACCGCCCCCTGTATATATACGTCGGCAGAATGGCACGTACAGGCAGAATCACGTACCTGTACGTGACATTCTTCCGGCGGTTGGGGGGTCCGATCGGACCCCCCTCCGCCGGCGGGGACGGTCGGGATGGCTTCAGAAGCGATGCGGGACGAGGTAACGGCCAGTCGTTTCTGGCCACCCCCTCCCGATCGCTCTGGCCAATGGGATTCGTCCGCTTCCTTCCCCTTCCTGTGTAATTGTAAACACAGGCAAGGGGAAGTGATGTCACGCTCCTCGTGTCGGTCTTTCTGACCGGGACGCCGAGCGGAGAAGACATCAAGTAAGTGCACAAACACTACACTGACACCAGGCACACATAGGCACACATTTCACCCCCCTGTCACCCCCTGATCACCCCCCAGATCACCCCCTGCCCCCCCTGTCACAGTGTCACTGATTGCAGTGATCATTTATTTTACTGATCACTGCATTTAGTGTCAGTGTGACTGCAATAACTGTCAGGGCAGTTAGTTTTAGGCCCCTTTAGGTCCAAGGTAGCCCCCTACCCCCCCCCAATAAAGGTTTAACCCCTTGATTGCCCCCTAGGTAACCCTTTCACCCCCTTTTGCCAGTGTCACTAAGCGATCGTTTTTTTTGATCGCTCTATTAGTGTCACTGGTGCCGCTAGGTAGCCAGTTTTTTTTTTTAGGTAACCGCCAGGTTTATATAGGATTATAAATAGGTTTATAGGTCAGGTACCCCCATATTACAACCTAAATAAAGGTTTTAACCCCTTGATTGCCCCTAGAGTTAACTCTTTCACCAGTGATCACAGTATAAGTGTCACTGGTGACGCTGGTTAGCCAGTTAGTTATTTAGTTATTTAGGTTCCCCGTCAGGTTTTTATATAGCGTCAGGTACCCCCATATATTACCTAATAAAGGTTTTAACCCCTGATTGCCCCTAGTTAACCCTTTCACCAGTGATCACCGTATAACTGTTACGGGTGACGCTGGTTAGTTAGCTTGTTTTTTTATACTGTCAGGGCACCCGCCATTTATTACCCAACTATCGGTTTAACCCCCTGATCGCCCGGCGGGTGATATCAATTAGGTGTTAGGGTCAAATAAGGTCTGCGTCGCCCCAGGTTAGTGCCAGTACCGCAAACACCCACGCGCAAAGCATACACCTCCCTTAGTGGTATAGTATCTGAACAGATCAATATCTGATCTGATCAGATCTATACTAGCGTCCCAGCAGTTTAGGGTTCCAAAAAACGCATTGTTAGCGGGATCAGCCCAGATACCTGCTAGCACCTGCGTTTTCCCCCTCCGCCCAGCCCAGCCCAGCCCACCCAAGTGCAGTATCGATCGATCACTGTCACTTCCAAAACACTAAGCACACATAACTGCAGCGTTCGCAGAGTCAGGCCTGATCCCTGCGATCGCTAACAGTTTTTTTGGTAGCGTTTTGATTCATTCGCCAGCAGCCTAGGAGCTTTTTTTCCTGTGAATCTCACTAGTGTACTACTAAATTTAGAGCCCAAAATGGCAAATCGCAAGTACACTAGTGAACAGGCCTACTTGTTTCTGAGTATGTCAGATAGTGAAGAGGAGGTCACTCATCTGTCAGAATCAGGCTCAGAATACGATCCAGTAGACGACAGCGGCTCCATGACAGATAGCTCTGGCGACGAAGGTGTGGTCCCTGCTAAGGTCAGGCGTACCCGATCCCGATCTTCTGATGTTGTTGAGGTGCAGGAACCGCAGGTCTCTCGTATGGAGCAGAGAAGTACTAGCGCCGCTATTCCTTCTGGTGAACTGGCAAGCACCAGCGGCCTAGTACACCCTGGACGTAGTCAAACCAGCACTGCAGTAACACTTGGTGACGTGGCGAGTCCCATAAGTGCAGTTCAAGCTGGCGAGGTGGCAAGCACAAGTAGTGTCCCGCTGCCACCAAGAAGAAGACAAAGGCAGGCCCGTCGATCACATAGTGTCCTTCCTGCAGAATTCGCCAATCCTGATTGGGTGCCCACCACTTCTGCAGAACCCGTACTTCCCCCATTCACTGGCCAACCCGGTATTCAGGTGGAAACAGCTGATTTTAAGCCATCCGATTTTTATTCGCTGTTTTTCACGGAAGATCTCTATAGATCTATTGTGGACCAAAGTAATATATACGCTGGTCAACACATCGCCGCTAATCCCCAAGTGCCTTCCCTTGCCAGAGATTGGAAACCAATTACGGTTTCCGAATTTAAGACCTTTCTGGGCCTTTCCCTCAACATGGGCATACACAAATTCCCGACGCTGAGGTCTTATTGGTCCACCTCACCGCACCACCATATGCCCGTGTTCTCTGCCTCCATGTCCAGGGCACGATACGAACAGATCTTGCGGTTCATGCACTTCAGTGACAATGAACTTTGTCGTCCTCGTGGAGACCCTGAATTTGATCGGCTCTACAAAATTCGGCCCCTCATAAACCACTTCAACCAATGTTTTGCAGCCTTGTTTACGCCCAATCAAGTTGTCTGCGTTGACGAGTCCCTGATTAAGTTTTCTGGCCGCTTGTCTTTCAAACAGTTCCTTCCCAGCAAGCGTGCCAGATACGGGGTCAAGCTCTACAAGCTCTGTGACAGGGCAACAGGCTATACGTGGAGCTTTTCGGTTTATGAGGGAAAAGATAGTCACGTAGAGCCGGAGAACTGTCCAGATTACATAGGGAGCGCTGGCAAGATAGTGTGGAACTTGGTGTCACCCTTATTCGGAAAGGGGTACCACTTGTACGTGGACAATTATTACACGAGCGTGCCACTGTTTAGTCACTTGTCTTGATCATCAGATTGGAGCATGTGGCACCGTGCGACCTAATCGCCGGGGCTTTCCCAGCGGCTTGTAGATTCCCGTCTTAGGCTGGGGGAGAGAGCCTGCTTGAAGTGTAATAACTTGCTCGCTGTGAAGTGGAGGGATAATAGGAATGTTTTCGTTCTTACCTCCCTTCATGCAGACACGACAGTCCAAATTCGTACGGCGGCTGGTGTTGTGACGAAACCCCTCTGTATCCACGAATACAACCTTAATATGGGGGGGGTGGACCTCAACGACCAGTTGTTGGCGCCGTACCTAGTTGTCCGTAAGGCTAGACGCTGGTACAAAAAAGTGTCTATTTATTTATTCCAATTGGCTTTGCTGAATGCTCATGTGCTATACGGAGCTTCAGGCGGGACGTTACCCTTCCTTGAATTCCAGGGAGCGGTTGTCATGGAACTCCTGTATCCAGGCGATTCCACACCTCACCATCCCCTACCAAATGCAGTAAGCCGGCTGCATGAGAGGCATTATCCTCATGTCCTCCAGAGTACCCCTACCCAACGAGCCCCCCAAAGAAGATGTCGTGTCTGTAGCAAGCGCGGATTTAGGCGTGACACCCGTTATTATTGTCCACGCTGTCCTGACAATCCTGGTCTCTGCGTTGGTGAATGCTTTGAACGCTACCACGAACTAGTGAGGTATTAGCGTAGGGTACAGCATTTCACAGGCTAGGATACACTTTCACAGGGTCTCAAGAATGCCATCGCATTTTGAGACCCGACCGTTGCAGTTAAAATTATAGTTACAGGGTCTCAAGAATGCCATCGCATTTTGAGACCCGACCGTTACAGTTAAAATTATAGTTATAGTTTAAAAAAAAAGTGTAAAAAATAAAAATAAAAAAAAAAAAAGTACAAAAAAAAAAAAAAACCCCAAAAAAAATATAAAATAAAAAACCAAAAATAGTTGTCGTTTTATTGTTCTCTCTCTATTGTTGCTCTTTTTTACTCTATTCTATTCTGCAATGTTTTATTATGTTTTATCATGCTTGCTTTTCAGGTATGTTTTATTGTTAACCATTTTTTTGTTTTCAGGTGCGCCATTCAGTTGCAGCGCGGATTTATTTATCTTGACAGCAACAGCGTTTGCTCCCACGATACATAAAGCCGCGACTCCAACACTGTAGGAGGTGATTTCACCACCACAGTTAAAAAAAAAGAGCATATATGCCGAAGCATGGGGGCAGCAGAGGGCGGAGGAGCGATTTTGCTCCTAATGCCACGTACATACGGTCGAAAAAAGTCCGACCATGTGTACGTGGCATAACTTTTTTGCGGGAGGATGCCCCCATGCTTCGGCATATATATATTTTAGGCACCGGTTGCGTTAACAAAATGTTTTATTTTTTACTATGTTTTTTTTTTGGTATTTGCTTTGCAGGTATGGTATGGTAAGGTCTTACTGTTATACTCTAATGTTACTTTGTTTTAATGTTAACCATTATTTGCTTAGCAGGTACGCCATTCAGTTGCAGCGTGGATTTATTTATCTTGACAGCAACAGCGTTTGCTCCCACGATACATAAAGCCGCGACTCCAATGCTGTAGGAGGTGATTTCACCACCACAGTTAAAAAAAAGAGCATATATGCCGAAGCATGGGGGCAGCAGAGGGCGGAGGAGCGATTTTGCTCCTAATGCCACGTACATACGGTCGAAAAAAGTCCGACCATGTGTACGTGGCATAACTTTTTTTGCGGGAGGATGCCCCCATGCTTCGGCATATATAAATGGTGCATGTATGCCCATCATTAGAAGTGGGTGGATGAAGGGAGGTATTCTAATGGTGGGCATACCCACCGCGCCATTGGGAAATTGGGAAAGCATTTTATCACACCGATCTTGGTGTGGTCAGATGCTTTGAGGGCACAGGAAAGATCTAGGGTCTAATAGACCCCAATTTTTTCAAAAAAAGAGTACCTGTCACTGCCTATTGCTATCATAGGGGATATTTACATTCCCTGCGATAACAATAAAAATGACAACTAAGAAAAAAAAAATGGAAGGAACAGTTTAAAAATAAAATAAAAAAGCTAAATAAAAAGAAAAACTAAAAAAAAAAAAAAAAAAAGCACCCCTGCCCCCCCTTCTTTTGCGCAAAGGCGAACACAAGCGTTGGTCTGGCGTCATATGTAAACAGCAATTGCACCATGCATGTGAGGTATCACCGCGAAGGTCAGATCGAGGGCAGTAATTTTAGCAGTAGACCTCCTCCGTGAATCTAATGTGGTAACCTGTAAAGGCTTTTAAAGGCTTTTAAAAATGTATGTAGTTTGTCGCCACTGCGTGTTTGTGCGCAATTTTAAAGCATGTCGTGTTTGGTATCCATGTACTCGGCCTAAGATCATATTTTTTATTTCATCAAAAATTTGAGCAATATAGTGTGTTTAAGTGCATTAAAATAAAAAAAAGTGTATTTTTTCCACAAAAAATGCGTTTGAAAAATCGCTGCGCAAATACTGTGTGGAAAAAAAAAATGCAACACCCACCATTTTAATCTGTAGGGCCTTTGCTTTAACAATATATATAGTGTTTGGGGGTTCAACGTAATTTTCTTGCAACAAAAAAAATATGTTTTCATGTAAACAAAAAGTGTCAGAAAGGGCTTTATCTTCAAGTGGTTAGAAGAGTGGGTGACGTGTGACATAGGCTTCTAAATGTTGTGCATAAAATGCCAGGACAGTTCAAACCCCCCCCAAATGACCCCATTTTGGAAAGTAGACACCCCAAGCTATTTGCTGAGAGCAATGTTGAGCCCATTAAATATTTTTTTTTTTTGGTCCCAAGAGATTGAATAATGAAAAAAAAAAAAAAATATATTTTTTTTTTACAAAAACTTGTCACTAAATGATATATTGCTCAAACATGCCATGGGCATATGTGGAGATACACCCCAAAATACATTCTGTTGCTTCTCCTGAGTACGGGGATACCACATGTGTGGGACTTTTTGGGAGCCTAGCCGCGTACGGGACCCCAAAATCCAAGCACCGCTTTCAGGCTTTCTAAGGGTGTAATTTTTTTATTTCACTCCTCACTGCCAATCACAGTTTCGGAGGCCATGGAATGCCCAGATGGCACAAACCACCCCCAAATGACCCCATTTTGGAAAGTAGACACCCCAAGCTATTTGCTGAGAGGTATGGTGAGTATTTTGCAGATCTCGCTTTTTGTCACAATGTTTTGAAAATTGAAAAAAAAAAAAAAAATTTTTTTTTCTTTACTTTCTTCATTTTCAAAAACACATGAGAGCTGTAAAATACTCACCATGCCTCTCAACAAATAGCTTGGGGTGTCTACTTTCCAAAATGGGGTCATTTGGGGGGGTTTTGTGCTATTTTGGCATTTTATGGCCTTCGAAACTGTGATAGGTAGTGAGGAGTGAAATCAAAAATTTGCACCCTTAGAAATCCTGAAGGCGGTGCTTGGGTTTCGGGGCCCCGTACGCGGCTAGGCTCCCAAAAAGTCCCACACATGTGGTATCCCCATACTCAGGAGAAGCAGCAAAATGTATTTTGGGGTGCAATTCCACATATAACCATGGCATGTGTGGGCAATATATCATTTAGTGACAACTTTTTGAATAAATTTTTTTTATTTTTTTTTTTTGTCTTTATTCAATCACTTGGGACTAAAAAAAAAAAAATATTCAACGGGCTCAACATGCCTCTCAGCAAATAGCTTGGGGTGTCTACTTTCCAAAATGGGGTCATTTGGGGGGGTTTTGTGCCATCTTGGCATTTTATGGTCTTCAAAACTGTGATAGGTAGTGATAGGTAGTGAGGAGTGAAATCAAAAATTTATGCCCTTAGAAATCCTGAAAGCGGTGCTTGGTTTTCGGGGTCCCGTATGCGGATAGGCTCCCAAAAAGTCCCACACATGTGGTATCCCCGTACTCAGGAGAAGCAGCAGAATGTATTTTGGGGTGTAATTCCACATATGCCCATGGCATGTGTGGGCAATATATCATTTAGTGACAACTTTGGGCAAAAAAAAAAAAAGTTTGTAATATTCCCGCAACTTGTGGCAAAATATAAAATATTCCATGTACTCAACATGCCTCTCAGCAAATAGCTTGGGGTGTCTACTTTCCAAAATGGGGTCATTTGGGGGGGTTTTGTGCAATTTTGGCATTTTATGGCCTTCGAAACTGTGATAGGTAGTGAGGAGTGAAATCAAAAATTTACACCCTTAGAAATGCTGAAGGTGGTGCTTGGGTTTCGGGGCCCCGTACGCGGCTAGGCTCCCAAAAAGTCCCACACATGTGGTATCCCCGTACTCACGAGAAGTGGCAAAATGTATTTTGGGGTGCAATTCCACATATAACCATGGCATGTGTGAGCAATATATCATTTAGTGACAACTTTTTGAATACATTTTTTTTTTTTTTTTTGTCTTTATTCAATCACTTGGGACTAAAAAAAAAAAAATATTCAATGGGCTCAACATGCCTCTCAGCAAATAGCTTGGGGTGTCTACTTTCCAAAATGGGGTCATTTGGGGGGGTTTTGTGCCATCTTGGCATTTTATGGCCTTCAAAACTGTGATAGGTAGTGATAGGTAGTGAGGAGTGAAATCAAAAATTTATGCCCTTAGAAATCCTGAAGGCGGTGCTTGGTTTTCGGGGTCCCGTATGCGGATAGGCTCCCAAAAAGTCCCACACATGTGGTATCCTCGTACTCAGGAGAAGCAGCAGAATGTATTTTGGGGTGTAATTCCACATATGCCCATGGCATGTGTGGGCAATATATCATTTAGTGACAACTTTGGGCAAAAAAAAAAAAGTTTGTAATATTCCCGCAACTTGTGGCAAAATATAAAATATTCCATGTACTCAACATGCCTCTCAGCAAATAGCTTGGGGTGTCTACTTTCCAAAATGGGGTCATTTGGGGGGGGTTTTGTGCTATTTTGGCATTTTATGGCCTTCAAAACTGTGATAGGTAGTGAGGAGTGAAATCAAAAATTTGCACCCTTAGAAACCCTGAAGGCGTTGATTGGGTTTCGGGGCCCCGTGCGCGGCTAGGCTCCCAAAAAGTCCCACACATGTGGTATCCCCATACTCGGGAGAAGCAGCAAAATGTATTTTGGGGTGCATCTCCACATATAACCATGGCATGTGTGAGCAATATATCATTTAGTGACAACTTTATGAAAAAAAAATTTATTTTTTTTTTTTTTTGTCTTTATTCAATCCCTTGGGACTAAAAAAAAAAATATTCAATGGGCTCAACATGCCTCTCAGCAAATAGCTTGGGGTGTCTACTTTGTAAAATGGGGTCATTTGGGGGGGTTTTGTACTTCCCTGCCATTTTAGCACCTCAAGAAATGAGATAGGTAGTCATAAATTAAAAGCCGTGTAAATTCCAGAAAATGTACTCTAGTTTGTAGACGCTATAACTTTTGCGCAAACCAATAAATATACGCTTATTGGCATTTTTTTTACTAAAGACATGTGGCTGAATACATTTTGGCCCAAATGTTTGACTAAAATTGAGTTTATTAGATTTTTTTTATAACAAAAAGTAGAAAATCTCTTTTTTTTTCAAAATTTTCGCTCCTTTTCCGTTTATATCGCAAAAAATAAAAATCACAGAGGCAATCAAATACCATCAAAAGAAAGCTCTATTTGTGGGAAGAAAAGGACGCAAATTTCGTTTGGTTACAAAATTGCATGACCGCGCAATTACCAGTTAAAGTAGTGCAGTGCGAAATTGAAAAAAGACCTCTGGTCCTTTGGCTGCCAAATGGTCCGGGGCTAAAGTGGTTAAAGAGCTGCTAAGAAAATTCATAAACATATATTAAAGTTATTGTACCCTCAAAGAACTGACACCTGGCAATGCATTTTATGTGTAACTGAATGTTGTATACCGTTATCAGACACTGCAGGCTGTAGTAGGCCGGGTCTGGCAATTATCAATGATTTACACACAGTCCGCTATGTGTGCAAAGCTATATGCAATTAATGCATGTATGTATACGATAAGACATAATGAATGAAATCTTTAACCGCTTCAGCCCTGGAAGATTTTACCCCCTTCCTGACCAGAGCACTTTTTGCAATTCGGAACTGCGTCGCTTTAACTGACAATTGCGCACGACGTTGCACCCAAACAAAATTGATGTCCTTTTTTTCCCACAAATAGTTATTTTGGTGGTATTTGATCAACTCTGCGGTTTTTATTTTTTACGTTAAAAAACAAAAAAATAGCGTAAATTTTGAAAAAAAAAAACTCAATATTTTTTACTATAATAAATATCCCCCAAAAATATATATAAAAAAACGATTTTTTCCTCAGTTTAAGCCGATATGTATTCTTCTACATATTTTTGGTAAAAAAAAAAAAAAAAAAAAAAAATTGCAAAAAGCGTGTATTGGTTTACGCAAAAGTTATAGCGTCTACAAAATAGGGGATAGATTTATGGCATTTTTTATTATTATTATTTTTTTTTACTAGTAATGGCGGCGCTGTGCGATTTTTATCGGTACTATGACACATCGGACAATTTTGACACATTTTGGGACCATTGCCATTTATATAGCGATCAGTGCTATAAAAATGCATTGATTACTGTAAAAATGTTACTGGCAGAGAAGGAGTTAACACTAGGGGGCTATCAAAGGGTTGTGTTCCCTGGGAGGTGATTCTGACTGAAGGGGGAGGGGACTGTGTAGGGGAGATGACAGATCGCTGTTCACTATGTATGAAAACAGACGATCTGTCACTTCTCCCCTCAGAGAACTGGAAATGGTGTGTTTACACACACAGATCCTGATTCTCCATGTGTCAGCCGTGATCGTGGGAGCCCAGTGGTGATTGTGACCGCCGGGCACTCGCATCAGCTCTGGGGGCGAGCAGCGGGCGCGTGTGCCCCTAGTGGCCACAGGGCGAAGCAACGTTACATAACGTTGCTTCACCCAGCCGTGCCATTCTGCCGCAGTAAAAACTGCGGCGGCAGGTCAGTTATAAGGCTATTATAACTACCTGAATGTTCATTTGTATTTTCATGTACTGCAGCCTGGGGTCAGGGAGGTGACCATACTAAATTTCTATTAAAAGGCTTGGTTATTTTTTTATTTTTTTTTGTGTGTTCATTCACACATAGACCAAGGGTTGGCCCCACCCCTGCCCGCTCACTGGCTGTGATTGACAGTAGTGGGAGCCAATGCATTTAGCCGTTTGTCAGGTAAATATCCATTTCACTTTTCTGCATTTGTTGTCTGATAAGGTCATAAATGTAAATGAGAGCGCTGCGGTTCTTGCACAAGAGGTGGGTGCAGCTATAAATGAGCTTCATATTTATTGTGACACTGCAGATTACACAGGAATGTTTTCTGAGTCACATCAAACTACAGCCTAGGGAAAAAGTAAGTACACCAGATGGAACTTGTAGATTATTTCCACATATTTGAACAGACAAACATTACATCTTCATTCTAACAGATCCTACAGATACAGGTGATATAAATAAAAGAGCTGCATTTACTAGATCAACCAGTTCTGGACAAATTAGCAACTATTTAAAATCCCTAAAGTGAAATGATTGGTTCCAAATTATTGAGTCACCCTTTTAAATCCCTTACTAGACACTTAGGCATCCCCAACTTTCTCTCTGGGGGCCTAAAAGAGCTCTTTTTATCTTGGCAGGACACCAGACTAAGACCCCTTTCACACTGGAGGCGTTTTTCAGGCGCTTTAGCGCTAAACAGAATGCCTGAAAAAAACCTCAGCTGCAATCCCAGTGTGAAAGCCTAAGTGCTTTCTAACTGGAGCGGTTTGCTGGCAGGACGTCCAAAAAAGTCCTGCAAGCCGCATCTTTGCAGCGCGGTGTATACACCGCTCCTACAGCGCCCCTGCCCATTGAAATCAATGGGCAGCGATGCCGAAAACCCCTTTTTAGCCAATAGAGAGGGTTAAAAGCGCCCCCGCTAGCGGCTGAAAAGCGCTGCAAAAAGGACGGTAAAGCGCCGCTAAAAATAGCGGCGCTTTACTGCCGACACGCCCGGGCGCTGGCAGTGTGAAAGTGCCCCAACATTATATTACAGGTACATATACCACAGTCAACTTACGCAGCGTTTTACATATATATTGTACATTCACATTAGTCCCTGCCCTCAGGGAGCTTACAATCGAAGGTCCCTAACTCACATTCATACACCAGGGCCAATTTAGAAAGGATACAATTTAACCTACCAGCATGTCTTTGGAGTGTGGGAAGAAACGGGAGTACCCAGAGAAAACCCACGCAGGAACAGGGTGAACAGCAAACTCTAGACAAGTAGTGTTGTGGTTGGGATTCAAACCAACGACCTAGGTTCTGCTAGGCAGAAGTGCTAACCAATTAGCAACTGTGCTGCCTGATAGCAAAGAGAACACCAGACCCTAGATAAGGTATAAGGTTTAAGCCACAGGGGTCTCAACCGGGCGGCCCTCCAGCTGTTGCAAAACCACAAGTCCTATGAGGCTTTGAAAGGTTGAGAGTTTACAAGCACGACTCTCGCAGGCGGAGGCATTATGGGCTGGTTCACACCACAAAAAAGGCACTTCAGGTCCGTTGACATCTGTGATGACGTTTGGATGTTTTAATTTTGAAAGCCTAAAGATTTAGTGCTGCGCAGTGCAGGGTGTACCAACATGGCCTCCGCCACCTTCCTACTGCTGGCGTCCAGCTTCTTTCAAAAGTTTAACATCCAAACAGCATCACAGATGTCAATATACTATATTTATTTATATCCGCTCACTTTATTACTAAAATTACTGTGAAATTCCAGACGTAGCTGAGTGTAGCAAGATGTCCGCTGCTGCAGCTTCTTCTCACTGCAGGTGTTCTGTCAGATGAGCCAATCTGGTAGCGGCGGGCACACACGCAGCTGACAGAACGTCACTTCCATTACTTAATCTGATGGGTCGGTGATTCTGACGGAACACCTGCATGGCTAAACTAAGGGCAGATGGATTCCAGGAAGTAAATGCTGCATGAATCATTTGCCTTTACTCAAGATGGCCACAGCCAGAAATACTGGGGGGTGTTTTCTCAGCAAAATAAATCATAGGAGACGTGGATAGATGGGAGAGTTTGCTTTAAATAAAAAAAAAAATTAATTAAATAGTGTTTTTGGTATGTGGTGCCCAGATGCAGTGTAGTTCTGCTTATTTCATGGATTTAAAGAGGTGGTAAATGTAAGGGTGCACTTAGGCTAAGTTTACACTTGCGCTTGGGGCAAATAAAAAAAAAATAGCAGTTGAGCTGCATTTTTACCGACCACCAACCACCCCCAGTAAGCCTTAAAGGCAGTCAGATCGAGTTGTATACTTGCTGTGGCAAGAACTATAACCAAGCCACCCCCCCCCCCCCCGTTGTGTTCGGCAGGCAGTAGTACCTCTTGCCAAAGCAGACCTATTCAAGTGAATGCAGGCATGCTGCACCCACATGCAATGCACACAGTGGTGCAGGCTTTTAGGGGTTAAAACAGGCAATGAGGTGTCAATATAATGCCTTCTGAAAAGCAATCCTCCAAGGATCAATCTTCAGAGGGCAGTGTTAATGTAAATGATACTTTTATCACATAATAATTTGCATTTTTGCTACTTTAGGAGATTGAATATATTTGCTTTTATCTTTCTGAATAGAGATCCACCGTTTACCAGTCAACAGTTTCCATGGGGTGTACTTACACATTCACATGACTGTATAAACACATTCTTAGAATTCTTTGGACTAGTTTAATAAAATGAAAATATGACACAAGACCATAACAAAAAATTCTTTGCCTCATATCTAAGCCAATGTTTTTTTTTTTCTCTTTGTCAAAATTCAATAAATAAATTTAACAATTGGTATACATAAAGTACATATGGTGGCAGCAAAAGAAAAGATCACATATATGGTAATAATATTGAGTTGTAGTTCCAACATAAACTAAAAAGTAGTTATTGGATGAGGCCCTGCAGCTATCAAACACCAACCAATGATTGGGCTGATTAAAAAAGTGGGCGGGTCACATACACGTAGTGGCCCGCCTAGATCCCATCTCATTGGCTGGTGTTTGATATCTGGGTTCCGCCCACCCCCGACATCACTCTGAATTCTGACAGCTCCTCTCTCTGCATTCAGTTGCAAATCAGTGTCACACACTGAGCACAGAGCTGCTCAGTGTGTGAAATTGTCAGTGGAGTGTGGGGAAGGGAGGTAATCAGACGATTTTTGCACAAAAATTGTCCGATGACGATTTCTTAAAAAAGGCCAAATATCAGCCGATATATCGGTTGACCTCTAATACTCACATTGGTCAGTTTTAATCAGGGACGCCAATCTCTTGATTTGTTACTCAGGCAGATTAGTGTGAAAAGTCTAGCTAAAGCCCGGATATTAAAGAGACTAAGTCAGCATGGTGGACTGCCATAAGCAAGGGTGGGCTCAGGCGTGTTCACAACTCCATGTGCTTGTGCCCGCCAGGAAGCTTACACTGCGCAGCGCTAATCACAGCCAGTGAGACATTTCCCGATCCGCAGCTGCACAGATCAGGAAATGTCTCACTGCTGATTAGCGCTGTGCAGTGTAAGCTTCCTGGCGGCACAGGCACGTGGATTTGTGAACACGCCTGAGCCCACACTTAGCCATAAGTATGAAATTTAGACACTTAGAGGTGGCCTCACATATCTGCAGCAGCTTCCAAAAGCCTGCAGTTTTGGCTGATACTGGAATGTCTGCAAAGCTCAGACTATTCTGGGTACTGTCAAAGCTTGCCATATCACACCTCGCAAATTTTGACTGGACCATGACTATGATAGGCTGCCTCACTGACAAATAGAATCTCCAGGGAGGAGTGGGCAGGATTTGGCAGAAAATCCAAAAACAAAATCTGAGGTTACAAAAAAATAACACTGATATATTATGAATAGGTAATAACACAGGGTACCATACAAGTTTGGTAGAATTGTGGGAGCAGGTTTCTGGGATAAATAGGACCAAGGACAGCCATGCCACAACTGGGAAGTATATAGCCGGGATGCAGAAATATGTTTCCAGGGGGCTATCACCCTTCATATGCATTATGGTGTAGGCTAGCAATCTTTTTCACGCTTTAGATTAATCCATTACTTGAGTACAACAAATTCTGTAACTGGCTGGTACTTCCACATATTTACCCATTCCATATAGTGCGTTTAATATTTAAATGTTTTTACATTTGCCTTACATTAATGCTTACAAATTGTAACAAGGCTGTGCAAGCAAGATTAAGCTTATGAAAAAGGAACAACAAACAGCTTTCAATGCCACAGGACCTCGTCCTTACCTGTACTGTTCCTGCTGGAAGAGCTGGGCAACAATTGTCAGGAGCCGGCTGATGAACGAATCATTGGAGACCTCCTTGTTGGCTTGGGCAGCCAGAAGGGTGCATTTCTTTTCCGTCTCCGCCAGTTTCTGCTGCATCTTCACATATTCCTGACGCAGAAGCGTCAAGTGCTTCTGCAGTTTACCCACTTCCTCTACAAGAGAAATATCAATGTGAGAATATAGAAACGAAGCAAGACCTTCCAACAAGACCTGACCCTGTAAGACGTTCATCCACAGGTCAGATCAAATCCCACTTTCTGGTACAAAGATAACATTTATTTTTACTTGGACTGCATTCAATTGAAATACAAAAAAAAAAATTGTGTATGCGATATCTGACTGTATGCGATATCTGACACTCTGGGCACCATGTCTGATATGTATAAGAGCCTTTTCCATACAATTATCTGGGCGTTTTTTTTTTTTTTTTAATGTGGTAGGTTGCAAATCCTTTTCTAAACACTCCACATAGGCTTGCAAGCAGAATACAGAATGTGACAATACATGTGCACTGGTAATGTGTGTTTCTCAACCTTTTTTCAGTGAAGGCACCCTTTAAAATTCTGTACAAACTTGAGGCACCCCTTTCTAAAATGTAAAAAAAACGTATTAGGTTTTACATAACACAGCAACATCCACAAGCTTAGGACACCCAACATTAGAGGGGATGCAAACACCTTTGCAAGCTCGTAATGACTAGTATTCCAGTGTTTCTTTCTCCTTAGTTTCTCTCCCTCAGCCTTCGTTCACACAGAACACAGCTTTGAAAAGATGAACTTGCACGATTTCAAAACTGCATTTCAGTCTGACTTCAGGGGCGACTTGAAAGACATCTGTGCGGTTTATGCACAGATGTCTATTGAAATCGCCCCCGAAGTCGCCAAAAATTGTGTGGTGTGGCAACACAAAGTCGGCATCGCACTGATTGGGATGCTCCTATTGCCGGCAATAGGGTCTGATTTGATGCGTCGATGTGAACGGGGACCCACTCAGCTAATGTAACCTTAGTGCTGATGGAGAATGGCAGGGGAGGGGTAAATAAGGAGATGTGCAGTTACCCAATGTTCTGATGACATTATTGCTTGTTAGGACCCTGGTGGCTAGAAGGTTGTAATGGTGCACAATGAAAACCTGGGGCTGTGTGTAACTAAAAGGCTTCATCTACCCACTAGCTTGTATACATTGTTTGGGAAATTATGCATCGCATACTAGCAGATTATGTGAAACTTACCTTACAATAAAGCCCTCTAACAGCGTGCTGTCACTGCTGAAGGCTCTTTCATCTTCACTGTATTTTTTCCATGCGTGCGGGAGCTGCCGTTTACGGCAAAGAATTCGGGTATACCGTTCCTTCAGAGTGCATGTGCCGGTGACGTCACCAGCTGCATCTAAAGTAAATATCTTCTAAACGTTGCAGACTTGGGAGATATTTCCTGTACCTATAGGTAAATCTTATTATAGGCTTACCTATACATAAAAATCACGCATGGGAGTTTACTCCCACTTTAAACAGTTTGTTAGGTCCAAGCTGGCCCAAGCTAAATTATTTCCTATACTAATACATGCGGGTGCATCAGCTACATACAGTATACAGCGCTGTGTCTTGGCAATGGGATGGTGACTTCCTGTCCCGCTTCTGGAACAAAACGGAGTCAGGCTGAGTGCTGCTCAGCCATTCACAGGTAGCTTTGTATATTATGAATGAATACAAACCTTCCAATGATTGGCTGAGGGGAAGAGGCTGGATGACACCATGATCTCCACTTCAGTCAATCAATCAGGGAAAACATTGCATTCATTCATAAAAATGCAAAGCTTCCCAAGTGAATGGCTGAGGAGCGCTTAGTCCAACTCCATTTTGTTCCCAGAAGTGGAACAGAAAGTCCCCATACTGCTGCTAGAATCATGACCCCCATGATTAGACTCCAAGGGGCAGAGCGAAACGCATTGGGCATTGGCCTGGTTTGAGCCCAGGCTGGGATTGCCACACACTCACAACTAAAGGGATTGTTTTGCTGTGCAGCTACAGAGTTATTTTTTTTCTATACACAGTGATGCTTGAAAACAGTGCTGTATACTGTATGTAGTTGATATATATATATATATATATATATATATATATAGTTATACAGTGCTGACAGTATCCACATGTATTTGTAAGAGTAAAAAGTTTGTTTGGCCAGCTTGGTCCAAACAGACTATTTAAAGTAGTAGCAAAGCTGGAGTTTTGGCCGTAATGAGGTAAAATGCACTTTTTTGCACCAAAAATTTGAATTATGTGCATTGATGTGCGGTAATGCCATTCATTTATTCTGAATGGCTCCCCAGTATATCTTGTCAATGCAACAAATGTAAACAAACTACCGTGCATTGTGGTGCGCTAAATTACCAAAATATAATGCATGCACTTGTTCCAACACAACACAAGTTAACTGGCGGTAAAAAGCAGACTAACATATGCACACAAATACTGTGAGAATCCACTCTAATTATCTATACATTGAGTAGTAGTTTACTAAAATGTTAAAGTCAACGCTAGCCTAAGTTTATAACTTACCAGTCCCATATTATTTGTTCCCCCGAAAATTAAAGGGGTTGTAAAGTCAGAATGTTTTAAAAAAAAAAGAAAAAAGAAAAAGGAGAGGGAGAGGGAGAGGGAGAGGGAGAGAGAGAGAGAGAGAACCAGGTCGGGGGTCTGTGTCTGAATGGACATAGGGAGCTATGACTCGAGTGCCCCGATAGCAAGCTGCTTGCTGTGGGGGAACTCAATAGGAGGGTGGGGCCAGGAGCACCGAAGAGGGACCCGAGAAGAGGAGGATCCGAGCTGGTCTGTGCAAATCCACTGCAACAGAGCAGTTGTTTTTTTTCCTATCACTTTAAGTCGCTGCTGTTGCTATGCAATAACAACTTTAGACAGTAACCACGCTGACTACATTAGCTTGAATTACCTTTAGTCTTAATCTTCTGATAATTACACTGTATAGGGAAAACATTTCTAGATGCTAGGTAATATTTTCCTGGCATAGACACTGAATGTACATAAAATAAAGACTATCCAAATGGCCCTCATATAGGAAAGTACCAGAATTTGAATCTGAACTACAGGCATATATAAAAAAGGCACAAACTAATGCAGCTCTGTAAAGTGTTCTAAAGCCTAAACATTTTTTTACCTTATTGCATTCCTTGCATTAAGGTAAAAAATGTTTAGGCATCAGCTTCCAGTGACGAGGGAGCGGAGCCGAGTTCCATTGTCTGTGTCAATGGACGCAGCAGCAGGGCTCAGAAGCGAGCACGCACGAGTGCTCCCATGGGGGCACTGGACAGAGGGGAGGGGCCAGGAGTGCCGGCAGGGGACCCCAGGCAAAGAAGGTTCAAACCCGCTCTCTGCAATTCCATTGCACAGACTCTGTAAGTCTAGGCATGTTTGTTTTTTATTTTACAATCGCTTTATAACATTTCTTTTTTTTTTTTAAATGCAAGCAATGAAAGTACCTGAAATCAACTTGGCATCAGCCTCTTGCAGTGCACAATGTGTCCAGCAGCACAAGGAGAGTTGTGCTGCATTGCAAGTAGTATGCGGATAGAAGGAGAGAGGGAGGAAACTATGAATGAGCTCCTCAGGGTGCTGCTTCTCCTTTCACTGTCCACCATAGTGCCACCAAAGAAAGCAGTTTTCTGTGCGGGCAGGGGACCCGAGAAGAGGAGAAATGGGCCACTCTGTGCAATTCCGTCATGCGATTTAGGCAATGAGAGCAGTTTGTCAATGAAATGATACATTGCACTGGTTACATTTCACAGCAGTGAAGCATTTGTAAGCATTGTAAATTTAGGTGACCTCCGCTAAAGTGTAAAAGAGCCTGCTGTGGCAAAGGTCTGTGCATTCAGCCTTGTCGGAGGCATTCTACAACCCTGAAAAAACATTTACCAACTGTAAATGTGTAGTGTAAGAAAATGCCATCTCTAGGGCCGTGAATGAAGCCTGCAAAAATATTTCTTTCTATAGATAGATAAAAGGAGTTACATATTTATCTTATTCAGTGTGACAGAGAGAGGAATTCATATAAGAATGTAAAACTATAACCACACAGAGGACCTAGGTCACTCAAAGGAAGACTCCGGACAGAATATACTGGGGGGGAATTCCATAAAGTGATAACTTTTCTAGCACTATGGCCCCCATCTACGGTAATTCATGAAAGCTTTACTCCAGTTTCGGTACAAATGCTGATACATGTTTCCAATTCAGGTGATTCCTACTACTGCAATGGCTGCTTCAAATTCAAAAGAAGAATTCGCTTTGTAGAACCACCTTTCGCTGCAATTACAGCTGCAAGTCTTTTTGGGGATGTCTCTACCAGCTTTGCACATCTACAGAGTGACATTTTTGCCCATTCTTCTTTGCAAAATAGCTCAAGCTCTGTCAGATTGGATGGAGAGCGTCTGTGAACAGAAATTTGTATGTCTTGCCATAGATTGTCAATTGGATTTAGGTTTGGACTTTGACTGGCCCATTCTAACACAGGAATATACGTTGATCTAAAGTAAACCATTCCATTGTAGCTCTGGCTGTATGTTTAGGGTCATCCTGCTGGAAGGTGAACATCCACCCCAGTCTCAAGTCTTTTGCAGACTCTAACAGGTTTTCTTCTAAGATTGCCCTGTATTTGGCTCCATCCATCTTCCCATTAACTCTGACCAGCTTCCCTGTCCCTGCTGAAGAAAAGCATCCCCACAACATGATGCTGCCACCACCATGTTGATGGTGTGCTCTGGATGATGTGCAGTGTTAGTTTTCTGCCACACATAGCGTTTTGCTTTTAGGTCAAAAAGTTCAATTTTGGTCTCATCTGACCAGAGCACCTTCTTCCACATGTTTGCTGTGTCCCCCACATGGCTTCTCGCAAACTGCAAACGGGACTTCTTATGGCTTTCTTTCAACAATGGCTTTCTTCTTGCCACTCTTCCATAAAGGCCAGATTTGTGGAGTGCATGATTAATAGTTGTCCTGTGGACAGATTCTCCCACCTGAGCTGTGGATCTCTGCAGCTCCTGCAGAGTTACCATGGGCCTCTTGACTGCTTCTCTGATTAATGCTCTCCTTGCCCAGCCTGTCAGTTTAGGTGGACGGCCATGTCTTGGTAGGTTTGCAATTGTGCCATACTCTATTTTGGGATGATGGATGGAACAGTGCTCCGTGAGATGTTCAAAGCTATTTTTTTTTGTTATAACCTATTCTGAAAAACTTGCCTTAAAACAAAGCCCTCCAGCGGTGAACGGTCACCGCTGCAGAGGCTTCCATCTTCACCCAGGCCTTCTTTCTGGTTTGTGGACTCCGGCTGTCTGACTGGCTAACCCACGTTGACATCACTCCCACGCTTGGGCGTGGGAGTCTCGGCCACGGCACACAGCTCTGAAGGAACGACACGGGTATCCCGTACCTTCAAAGTGCACGTGTCGTTGACATCACCGGCTGCTGCTCGCTAGAAAGTCTAAACTGTGCGTGTCAACATCGCAAGATCCCTGGACAGGTAAGTGTCCTTATATTAAAAGTTAGCAGCTACAATATTTGTAGCTGCAGACTGTTAATTTTTTTTTTGCCCAGACTGTAGCACCTCATAAAAAGGTGACCGCTTCCTACACAGGGCTCATAACTGCTAGGATGACAGCGGCTGCCGTTATCCAAGCAACAAATGACTCATCCCTAGCTCCATTTGGCCATTAGCCAGGAGGTTCCCTGGCCCTCAACCGAAAAAAACAAAGGGGCGGGGATACTAGCTGACATCACTGTTCAATTTTGGCCATTGCCATATTTGGGTGATGACATCAGCCAGCATCCCCACCCCTATTTTTACTTTCATCTGTCAGCTGAGGTACCTCCTGGTCAGCAGCTGAATGGAAATGGGGAAAAGTCATTGGTTGCTCTAAAATGCTGTCAGCTGCAGAGCCGACAGGACCCTAGCTAGAAAGGGTCTAAACATGCACTATGGACACTCCAGCCTCAGTGCTGTCACCCTCCAAGCAACAAGTTCACATACCTGTTCCTGACAGGAATACATAGACTGTCATGCAGAGCTCTGAGGGACGTCTAAAGAGCATCTACAACATTCTTTATGAATTCCATATATTGATAACATACTGTTAGGTTATATGCAGGTATGGTTGCTCTTCATATGAAACTGCACAGACAGGCTTTATTTTCTACCATACAATTATTATATTCCTCAGGGTGGATTTGATTTAAACCAAGTGGATTTAAATCACGATTTAAATTATTTAAATCACTAGTAAAAAGCCTTTATTTAACCACCTGAGACCCAGGCCAATTCTGACATTTCTCTCCTACATGTAAAATTCCAAATTTTTTTGCTAGAAAATTACATAGAACCCCCAAACATTATATATGTTTTTTTAGCAAAGACCCTAAAGAATACAATGGCGGTCATTTTTCGAACGCGTTTTTTTCAGAAAAAAAACAGTTTCCTGCTTTAAAAAAAAACAAAACAGTAAAGTTAGCCCAATTTTTTTGCATAATGTGAAAGATGAAGATACGCCATGTAAATAGATACCCAACATGTCACGCTTCAAAATTGCATGCGCTTGTGGAATGGCGCCAAACTTTGGTATTTAAAAATCCCCATAGTCGACGCTTTAACATTTTTTACTGGTTACATATTTTGAGTTACAGAGGAGGTCTAGGGCTAGAATTATTGCTCTCGCTCCAACGTTCGCGGCGATACCTCACATGTGTGGTTTGAACACCGTTTTCATATGTGGGCGGGACTTATGTATGCGTTCGCTTCTGCGTACGAGCTCGCGGGGACAGGGCGCTTTAAATTTTTTTTTTTTTTTCTTTTTATTGTTCATTTTACTTTATTTTTTTAGTTCAACAACTTTAAAAAAAAAAAAATAAAATATTTGATTACTTTTATTCCTATTACAAGGAATGTAAACATCCCTTGTAATAGGAATATTACATGATCGGACCTATTTACAGTGAGATATGGGGTCAATAAGACCCCACATCTCACCTCTAGGCTGGGAAGCCTAAAATCAAAAAAAAAAAAAAAAAAACGATCACAGCTTCCCAGCGGAGGCGGCGCCGTTTTTTGAATGCAGAGGCCGGGCGTGACGTCATAACATCGCGCCCGGCCTCCGAACGATCATAGAGACTCCGGCGACCATCTGGTCCGCCGGAAATCTCTATGATCATCATCCGGTGCCGGCGGATCCCGAGTCCGACTCACCGATGGAAGCGGTGAGTCGGTAGAAGCACCGGAGGGCGGCGGGAGGGGGGGGCGTCCCCTCCCGCCGCCCGTAAGAACGATCAAGCGGCGGAACAGCCGCTATGATCGTTCTTATGGTGCAGGGAATCGCCGGCTGAAACCGGCAATATCTGAATGATGTCTGTAGCTACAGGCATCATTCAGATATACCCCTGAGACCAAAAAGACGTCATATGACGTATACTGGGTCTCAGGTGGTTAAATCAACTTGATTTAAGGCTACTTTCATACTCGGGCGGGCGTCGGCGGTAAAGCAGCGCTATATTTAGCGCCGCTTTACCGTAGTTTTAGCGGTGCCATTTGGCCACTAGCAGAGCAGTTTTAACCCCCCCTAGTGCCCAAAAAAAAGGGTTAAAACCGCCACTGCAGTGGCGCTTTGCCAACAGGTTTGCGGCCCTGCCCCATAGTTTCAATAGGAAGGGGCGCTTTAGGAGCGGTGAATACACTGCTCCTATATCACTGCAAAGATGCGGCTTGCAGGACTTTTTTGATCGTCCTGCAAGCGCACCGCTCCAGTGTGAAAGCCCTCAGCCTTTTACACTGGAGACACAGTAGAGGCGCTTTGCAGGCCCTATTTTTAGCGCTGTAGTGCCTGTAAAGCGCCTCAATGTGAAAGTAGCCTTAAACATAATTTTTAAGAGCAACTGTCATCCTTGTGCCAGAGTGGCGCCTCCTCTGACCCGCCATTGACTCACTGACAGTCCCATTCACTTTAATGGGACGGTTGGTAATGCGGCAGTGACACAACAATGTGAGGGACGTGGCGGCAGCAGGTGAGTGGATGCCCGCTAACAGGCGCTGTAATGATGGATTCTGATATGACAGGTGCTTTTTAAATGTAAGGACTTATTCTTGCTGGTAGTTATAATCTTTAATATTTGCAAACAAAATGAAGATTTCCCATTTAGAATAATAAGCTAGTAAAACAGTGATATCAGAACCAGTTCAAATCATACAGTTTGTAGTCTACATAGGTTTGAAAAACAATGGGATAAAAGGAATATTCCTGAACTTTGGTTTATCTCATGGTTACTGTGAAATTGTGTGAATGCATCAATGCAGTGCATATTATCTCAGCTTGCAGAGCTTGGATTCATTGAATGAACTTACCAAAAATGTTACTATTGCAAAATATACAGCCTCATCCTACATAACCAATTTCCATTTCATGCTGAATAAACTAAATTATTAATTATCCCAAATAGAAAACTATCTTTAGGTATATTTTTACTCCAAAAGCATTTTATTAAAATAAGTTGATAAAAATAAATCGATTTAAAGGGGTGTTTTAGCTAAAACAAATTTTTTTTTAAAAGTCAGCAGCTAAAAAAAAAAAAGTAGCTGCTGACTTTTAATAAGTACACTTACCCTCCCAGGGCGCCCGCGATGTCGGTCGTGGAGGCCAAGATGTCCATCGGTTCTCCGGACCCAGCGCCGCCATCCTCAGCAATGGAAACGGGCAGCGAAGACTACGGCTTCACTGCCCGTTTCCTACTGCGCATGCGCAAGTCGTCGTGCGGCGCTTTGTGAATGGGGAACACGATGTGTTGTGGGACACACAGTTCCCATAACACACAGCGCCCCATTCACTAGAAGATGGTGCTAGGAGCAGAAGACAGAACAGCTCCGCGGAACAGGAAGAGGCAGATTAGGACGATCTGCCTAGCAACAGCCATTTCTGGTAAGTATTGTTATTAACATTTTTATCAAGTTTTTTTTTTTTCAGGGTGGCCCTCCACTTTAAATAAAAAAAAAAAAAAAAAAATCTGATTTTTTTTTTTAAATCATTGATTTTTATCCACCCTGATTCCTATTAGAGACTAAAGGATCGGTTGTAAACCCTATTCAGAAATAAAGCTAAACCACCAAATATGTCAAAAGCAGACCCTCATATACCACTATGCAGAAAAAAGCTCAAGTGGTTTCTTGAAATAATGTTGCTGAATTTTGAGCCTTTGCCAGGATTTCTCTTTTAAAATAGAGTCTCAAGATACTCTTCTGTAGGAAATGTTCTGAACCTCCAAGTCCCAAAAGCGCAGAGGTGTTAATTATTGACTTAAATCATTCTAAACAATTATATACCTGTTACTTATTTCACCCAGGACTGTGCACAAATGTATAACCTAAGAGGAAAACACATTCCCAGTTCCTAAAGTCAAGTCTGTGCCAATTCATCACCAACAGTGGAGAAAGCAGTGTTATCAATGTCTTATTTTAGTTGTCCTGTTCCCTCATTTACAAAGCCATCTGCTAATCCAATCATAATAAAAGAAACTGTATAGTCTTCTAAAGGTTCCATTTTCTATATACAGTATCTCACAAAAGTGAGTACACCCTTCACATTTTTGTAAATATTTTATTACATCTTTTCATGTGACAACACTGAAGAAATGACACTACAATGTAAAGTAGTGAGTGTACAGCTTGTATAACAGTGTCAATTTGCTGAGATAGCCACAAACACACAGTGCACCTGCCAAGCTTCAAAAGAGAAAACCAAAGCATCACTAAAGCTTAATCGAAGCACCACCGAAGCATCAAAATCACATCACAAAAGCATGTTGAAGCGGTAGGCGCTTTAATGTGTGTTGAAGCCGAAGCAAGTGTAAATGAGTCCTAAAGCTCTCTGAATGCCAGTCAAAGCCCTTGTCCATAAATAAAATGGTTAGCTTACAGTCCTGTTTACACCTTGCTTTTGCTTTGCTTCAAAAATTACACCCATGTAGCTTTAGTGGTGCTTCAAATCGTCTTCAAAGCCTCCATAGAACTCTATGACAAAGCTCGCTTGAAGCACCTGCAGCTTTTGAGAAGCTTTAATTCAGCTTAAGCTTCACTTTGTTTTGGAGAAATTGCAGGTATGAGATATCCACACACAAAGACAGGGCATCTGTCAAGCTTCAAAAGAGCATCATGGAAGCGTCACCGAAGCATCACTAAAGCTTCCTCAAAACACACCATAAAAGCATGTTGAAGCCAAAGCAAGTATAAATGAGCCCTAACTGACAATTGCGTGGTCATGCAACGCTGTACCACAAAATATATTATACACACAAATACATTATAATATATATATATTATATTGATTGGTTTACACAAATGTTAGTGTCTACAAACTATGGATCGATTATAATATACTAGTAATGGCGCCGATCAGCGACTTATAGCGAGACTACTATTTTGCGGCAGCCAATCGGCTACACTTTGCAGGACCAAGTGACACTAATACTGTGCTAATGACACCGGCTGGGAAGGGGTTAAACATCTAGCATTATTAAAAAGGGTTAACTGTGTGCTGTGTGTTTTTGTGTACTCTGTGTGCTGATTTTACTAGGGGAAGAGATGGATTTTACTCCCTACTTTGCAGGGACACAAAATCCATTCCTGCTCCTCTGTTTAGGACAGAGATCTGCCTGGTTTACATAGGCAGATCTTTGTTCTGCGTGTCTTACCGATGATCGGTGGGTGCCAGCAGACATCCATTGCCGGCACCCGCAGATCAGCTCAGCCCGTCGGCGGCCCACGAGCACCCCCTAGGCGCAAGTGCAGGATCACATACGTGTATACACACACACACATGATCCGACATGGGAAGTGCAGGATCACATACGTATGTGTGTGCATATATATATATATATATACACACACACATACACACACACAGGGGGTCCCCGACTTACGAACGCCCGACCTACGAACATCTACTTACGAACCGGGCGATGCGGGGACCCGCTGCCATTTTTCGCGGACATCGGCCAATTCTGCACATGCGCGGCCAGACAAAGCCTCGGGAAACATCGGAAATGTCGGCATTCTACGGAACATCGGAAATGTTCGTAATTGTCGTTCTGCACATGCGCGGCCGACTTACAAGCATTTCCAAATTACAAACAGGAAGACAGTCCCTAACGGGTTCGTAACCCGGGGACCCCCTGTATATGTATGTATGTATACATGATCCTGTATGGGAGAGTCACCCTGTAGCAGTAAATCTGCTATAGGGTGGTCCGGAAGTGGTTAATGTACCTTCTCTCAAAAGCTGTTAAGGAAAGCACACTGATTGCAAACTGAACGTCTACACACTCTAATGGCAAATCTAAAAAACAAATGTCTGTATCGTCATGTGATCTGCTGTGATTGGTCACATGGGACCAGCTGCAGCTTGGTACAACGATCTGTCATGGTGACAGATCGAACTGCAGCAAGGTCCATGGGGCATGTGCGAGGCGCATTCTGGGGAGGACGTCATTTGACTATAGGCCAACGGGAACTGGTTAATATAACAACTATATGCAAGCACAAACGTGTAACACTATAAAAACACTGTTTAACAAAGAGCTGGATGCATTCCTAAATGTACAAAATATAACTGGATACTAACACACGGTATATGGATGTTGTGACGGACCTAGCCGGGACACGGGCTGTTGGAGGGGACTGAGTGCGAGCCTGTTGCCTTGCGATTATGGGCCCTGGCATTTGGGGGAACAGTGCTCTTTGAGCTGCAAGCCTAGGACCCCTGAGCTGGTGGTACTTGGATTCAGGTCCATGCTGGCCCCCCCAATACACATAAAATCTGTATGTGTATTTGGCATATTAGCAAGAGACGCTAATGTCATGACTCATGAACTCCAGCCACCTGTCTGTTGTGTTAATGCATATAGTCTGGCTTGTAAGAGTATTTCCCCTTTTGTTGTGTGTGCTAATTAACCCTGCAATTGAATGAAGGAGTCCAGTGTTGATTAAGATAATTAGCTCATGCTAATTAGGTTAAGCTTTAGTCATCTGGCTGTATATATGTGTGACATTTCAAATAAAGAGTGATTCCTGATGTGCCCTACACTGGTGTTGTCTGGTGACTGGGTGAGCTAAGGGGTCTTGGATTGTGTGGTACCGGACAGAGGAAGCATTTACGGCGGACATCTTGGGTACGAGGTCCGTCACAATTGGCTGGCAGCGGTGGGATCATGCTTCCTTGTCGTGAACACATCCAAACCATCACCTGGATCCAAGGCCCGGATAGCAGAGGTACAGATACGTCATGGAAGAGGAATTCGGAAGGAGGTTGCGAGAGATGCGGATACAGCACAGAGGACCAGTATCGGTGCAGGTCCTGCTGGGATGGTATGATTCTGTTCACCTACAACTCTGGAAAGAAGCGCTAGCCTGTGAGCAGCGACACCAGGGAAAAGTTCTCCCCTCCATCCATGTAAGGTACTGGTCGCAGTATGAAGTACGAATGTTGTTATTGGGGGAACAACCGAAGCAGGAGTGGACAGCTGAGTTAAGCAGGCTGATCCGGGCAGAAATGCGTTTGGACGAGAGCTACAGAGCCCTCCGATGGTATGTAGCCCAAGTGTGCCCGTGGACAGCGGATGACAGGCCCACGGAAGGCTTTGATTATAATGGCCTGGGATTGTTGTACTGGAGGCTGTCCGAGGACCCCGACTTTGGGAGTGATCTGGAGTGGCGTTTGGAGGAAATAATGGAGCACAGAGAGCAAAGATTGAACGTCTCGGAAGTGCTCTGGGCACAGGAAGATTTGGAGTTCCTGGCCGCTCAGGAATGGGAGCTGGAGATTGCCTACATACAGCTGCTAGACACTGCTCAGCAGCAGGGTGGGGCTCCCTTTGCCTGGGACTATCAGGAAATACCAGCAGACAGCTCTGAAATCCTGGCTGAAGAGTCAGCAATGTGGCATAGTAACAGAGTGCTTTGCCCACCTGCCCCCGCAGCTATGGATGCAGAGGTCTTATGGCGGATGCAGCAAGTGCTGACTGACCTTGACAAACCTGTTACTGCACAAAACGAGGTTGGATGGAGGAATATGCCTGTCCAGCAGCATGCAAGAGAATCGGCAGTGGAAACTCTGGAGATTGCCGTCCCCAAACCTGAAGTGCTGACAACAGGGCAGAGCTCTGCTAACTTCTGCCCAGCATCTACAGCAGTATCTGGGGAGTTACAAGGAACTTCCCCAGCTGAAGCGCTGGTCACCGGACAGAGGGTCCAAGACCTCTGCCCCACACCTGTGTCAGTTTTGGAGGCTCAGGGTGAGAAGGTGGCGATCACTTCCCAGCAGCAGATACAGGGGGAGAAGGGAGAGGAGGTGTTTGTTGTCCCTCCTCAACAATCGGCCAGGGGGGAGAAAGCGGTCTTTCCTCCCCAGCAAAGATCCGTGCACCTGGGAGACAATACCACAGACATGTCATCCCAGCAGCCAGATGAGGGAATGGAAAAGGAAGCAGCCGGCTCCCCTTCCCAATGGCAGCTACACAATTTGGGAGTGGAGGAAGCCAGCCTCCTGCCCCAACGGTTAACCAGAGCGGAGGATGTGGAGTCCCCAGCAGAAGTGCTGGCAACAGGGCAGAGTGCTACCCACCTCTGTCTAACACCAGCAACAGCTGCGGAGTTCCAGGGAGCTGGGGCAGTCGGCCTCTCTCCCCAACAGTTAGCTGGAAGAGATGATGTAGGGAAGCTCCTACACCCAGCTGAACTGCTGGCAACGGAACAAAGTGCTGCTGGCCTCTGCCCACAACTAACAGAGGGCAGATTTCCTGTAAAGGGGGATGGGACTGCAGTCCCCACCTGTATACCCCAGGGATGCTGGGCTGTCGGCCCAGATCCCCAACAGCATGATGGAGTGAGCCCAGTCACCCTGTCTTCTCTCCAGCGGCTGAAAAGACTCCAGGGAGAAGGGCCAGTCCAGGCCTCTCCCCAGCGGCGGATATGTTCTATGAGAGAGGCAGAAGTTGGCTGGGTGAGTCGTGCTCTGTTTGGAACTATTTGTTTGGGGTACTGTGTGGATCCCAGCATTAGAGGACTGGAACCACTGACTAACTTCGGAGTCAACCCGTCTGGGGTCTCCTCCTGTGTTAGTCTCCTGCCGAAAGGGGAGAAATGTGACGGACCTAGCTGGGACACGGGCTGTTGGAGGGGACTGAGTGCGAGCCTATTACCTTGCGATTATGGGCCCTGGCATTTGGGGGAACAGTGCTCTTTGAGCTGCAAGCCTAGGACCCCTGAGCTGGTGGTACTTGGATTCAGGTCCATGCTGGCCCCCCCAATACACATAAAATCCGTATGTGTATTTGGCATATTAGCAAGAGACGCTAATGTCATGACTCATGAACTCCAGCCACCTGTCTGTTGTGTTAATGCATATAGTCTGGCTTGTAAGAGTATTTCACCTATTGTTGTATGTGCTAATTAACCCTGCAATTGAATGAAGGAGTCCAGTGTTGATTAAGATAATTAGCTCATGCTAATTAGGTTAAGCTTTAGTCATTTGGCTGTATATATGTGTGACATTTCAAATAAAGAGTGATTCCTGATGTGCCCTACACTGGTGTTGTCTGGTGACTGGGTGAGCTAAGGGGTCTTGGATTGTGTGGTACCGGACAGAGGAAGCATTTACGGCGGACATCTTGGGTACGAGGTCCGTCACAGATGTCAACACCAAGGACAGTTGGTCCAGTAAATATCAGTTTGATTTTCCAGGGGGGATCAGGAAAGAATTTATTTTTCCCTCACTGAAGCTAATCAGGCTGTACTATTTTTATTACCTTCCTCTTGATCAACTGTGGGTACAGGATTGTGTAATATGGAGGTTTTCTATTTGTTTGTTTTTTCCACTGGTTGAACTAGATGGACCTGTATCAAATCTGACAAAGACCTGGAGCGCCAAACTGTATGCTGTCTACTGGGCGCTCGGGTTCGGCACATCACGGATCTGGTGGACAGATTACTGGGAGGGGCTGGGGAAGATCTGGCTGTCTTGGTGCATGTTGGCACCAATGACAAAGTCAGAGGCAGATGGAGTGTCCTAAAGAATGATTTTAGGGACTTAATAGCTAAATTGAGGAAAAGGACCTCTAAGGTAGTATTCTCAGGAATACTACCGGTACCTCGAGCCACAGCAGAAAGGGAGATTAGGGAAATAAACCAGTCCTATAGAAGGGATGGACTGCACCTAAATGAGAAGTTGCCGATCAGCTGTGAGTGAAGATGGCCGAAAAGTCAGAGGGGTTTTTAAACTAGGCAATGGGGGGGGGGGGGGGGCGGCGGTCCAGAGGTAGAGATAGTCAACAATGAAAATATTCCAAAGGGTAGTATTGGGGGCATTAGTGGTAGGTTGACTAAAGCACATAAACTCGATGTAAGTATAGTAACAAGTCCTATTTAACACCCAATAAGAGGACAGTATGCGACCAGTCTAAACTACATGGCATGTTCACCAATGCCAGGAGCCAGGCGGACAAGATGAGTGAACTAGAGATACTGTTGAACGAGGATTTTGATTTTGTGGGAATTTCGAGACCTGGTGCAACAGCTCTCGTGATTGCCTGGCAACCATTGAAGGGTATTCCCTTTATCGCAGGGATAGAGAGGGTAAAAAAGGGGGATAGGTATGCCTATATATCAAGAATAATGTACAAGTGAATGTGAGAGATGACATCACTAAAGGGAGCTAGGGAGGAGGTGGAATCATTATGGGTAGAGCTCCAAAGGGATGAAGCTAAGGGGAAAACAATACTGGGAGCATGCTATAGGCCCCCTAACCTGAGGGAAGAGGAGATGGACCTCCTATCACAATTTGGATTAGCAACAAGGATGGGAAGTGTTATAATGGGGGGTTTTAATTATCCAGACATAGACTGGGCGGAGGGAACCATGCATTCGTCCAAGGTTCGTCAGTTCCTAAATGTCTTGCAGGACAATTTCATGGGTCAGATGGTAGATGCACCAACTAGAAACAAGGCATTACTAGATCTACTGATGACAGACAATACAGACCTGATCACGGATGAGGAAATACGGGGCAATTTAGGAAACAGCGATCACAGGTCCATTGGCTTTAGTATAAATCACACAAAGACACTGAATTTCAAAAGAGCCAACTTCCCTAAACTATAAGCCTTGCTAGGAGACATAAATTGAAATAAAGTCTTAGAAACAAAAAACACGGAGAGATGGGTTTGCTTTAGGAGCGAGCATATTATAAAAAGGGCATTAGCCAGTGCATCCCACTGGGAAATTAATTTGAAAGAGCGAACAAAATTCCTGGGTGGCTTAACTCTAATGTAAAAATGCATATAAAAACAAAAGGAGAAGGCCTTCAAAAAGTACAAGGCTGAGGGATCATCAGCATCAGCATTCAGACTTTACAAAGAATACAACAAGATATGCAAGGGTGCAATTAGGGCGGCTAAGATAGAACACGAAAGACACATGGCGGAGGAGAGCAAAAATAAAAAATACCCAAAATTTCTATAACTATATAAACAGTAAAAAAAGGGAGGACAGACCATATTGGCCCCCTAAAGAATGTGAAAGGACATCTTGTTACAAAGTTTGGGGAGATGGCAAAATGTATTGAATATATTATTCTCAGTCTTCACGAGAGAATCGGGGGGCTTCAGTAACCAAAACTGCAGTGTTTATCCTCATGACACATCACAGGAAGCACCGTCATGGATAACAGAAGACAGAATTAGAAATAAATTGCGAAACTTAAAGCGGTGTTGCAGCTAAAAAAATAAAAAATTTTAAAGTCAGCAGCTAAAAAAAGAAGTAGCTGCTGACTTTTAATAAGTACACTTACCCTCCCAGGGCGCCCGCGATGTCAGTCGTGGAGGCCGAGATGTCCCTCGGCGCTCCGGTCCCAGCGCCGCCATCCTCAGTAAGGGAAACGGGCAGTGATCGCTGCCCGTTTCCTACTGCGCATGCGCGAGTCATCGTGCGGCCTACTGCGCATGCGCGAGTTGTTTTGTGAATGGGGAACGCGATGTGTTGTGGGACACAGTTCCCATAACACACTGTGCCCCATTCACTAGAAGGCGGCGCTAGGAGCAGAAGAAAGAACAGCTCCGAGGAACAGGAAGAGGCAGATTAGGACGATCTGCCTAGCAACAGCCATTTCTGGTAAGTTTAAATTTTTATTAACATTTTTATCAAGTTTTGTTTTTCAGGGTGGCCCTCCACTTCAACATTAATAAATCACCAGGACCAGATGGCTTGCATCCGAGGCTACTTAGGGAACTCAGTCAAGTAATTTCCAGACCATTGTTCCTAATTTTTACTGACAGTCTACTGACTGGAATGGTACCAGCTGATTGGAGAAAAGCCAATGTAGCACCAATATTTAAAAAAGACCGAAAATACATCACTGGGAATTACAGACCAGTTAGCCTAACATCAATAGCATGCAAGCTCTTGGAGGGGGTGATAAGGGACTATATACAAGATTTTAGTAATGAGAATGGCATCATTAGCAGTAATCAGCATGGATTCATGAAGAACAGTTCTTGCCAAACCAATCTATTAACCTTCTATGAGGAGGTGAACTGCCATCTAGATAAAGGAAGGCCTGTAGACGTGGTGTATCTGGATTTTGCAAAAGCATTTGACACAGTTCCCCATAAATGTTTACTGTACAAGGTAAGGTCTGTTGGCATGGACCATAGGGTGAGTACATGGATTGAAAACTGGCTACAAGGGCGAGTTCAGAGGGTGGTGATAAATGGGGAATACTCGGAATGGTCAGGGGTGGGAAGTGGGGTCCCCCAGGGTTCTGTGCTGGGACCAACCCTATTTAAATTTGTTCATAAACAACCTAGAGGATGGGGTAAACAGCTCAATCTCTGTATTTGCGGACGATACAAAGCTAAGCAGGGCAATAACGTCTCCGCATGATTTGAAAACCTTGCAAGAAGATCTGAACAAATTAATGGAGTGGGTGACTACATGGCAAATTAGGTTTAATGTAGAAAAATTTTAAATAATGCATTTGGGTGGCAAAAATATAAATGCAATCTATACACTGGGGGAGAACCTCTGGGGGAATCACGGATGGAAAAGGACCTGGTGGTCCTGATAGATGATGGGCTCAGCAATGGCATGCAATGCCAAGCTGCTGCTAACAAAGCAAACAGACTATTGGCATGCATTAAAAAGGGGATTAACTCCAGAGATAAAACGATAATTCTCCCGCTCTACAAGACTCTGGTCCGGTCGCACCTTGAGTACGTGGTCCAGTTCTGGGCACCAGTACTCAGGAAGGATGTACTGGAAATGGAGCGAGTACAAAGAAGAGCAACAAAGCTAATAATTTTAGTTATGAGGAAAGGTTGTAAGCACTGAAATTATTCTCTCTGGAGAAGAGACGCTTGAGAGGGGATATGATTTCAATTTACAAATATCATACTGGTGACCCCACAATAGGGATAAAACTTTTGCGCAGAAGGGCGTTTAATAGGACACGTGGTCACTCACTAAAATTCGAAGAAAAGAGGTTTAACCTTAAAATGCGGAGGGTTCTTTACTGTAAGAGCAGCAAGGATGTGGAATTTCCTTCCACAGGCGGTGGTCTCAGCGGGGGGCATTGATAGTTTCAAAAAACTATTAGATAAGCACCTGAACGACCACAACATACAGGAAAATACAATGTAATACTGACATATAATCACACACATAGGTTGGACTTGATGGAATTGTGTCTTTTTTCAACCTCATCTACTATGTAAATCTGACTACAGGCATACCCCACTTTTAAGTACACAATGGGATTTATTTACTAAACCTGGAAAGTGCAAAATCAGACTCACTTCTGCATAGAAACCAATGAGCTTCTAACCCCAGCTTGTTCAATTAAGCTTTGGTAATAAAACATGGAAGCTCATTGGTTTCTATGCCAAAGTGAGCCAGATTTCACACTTTCCAGCTTAAGTAAATAAACCCCATTGTGTACTTAAAAGTGGGGTATGCCTGTATGCAACTATGTAGAAGCCATAGCCAGAGTTATGTGTCCCCCTTAAGGAGACAGTATCACCTGGCTCATCTGGGACATTAAGGCCAAAGTGACAGGGAACATTTTAAAACAAAATATTCAGTTTAAAATGGAAATGAAAAAAGGCAAAACATATTTTTTGTAAAGCTATAAAAAAAAAAAAAAAAAAAAACTTTTATTTTTTAGAAGTGATCACATGCTGTTCTCCACTGCATAAGAGCTGGGGGGAGGAGAAACAGCAGCACACTGCTGGAGGGGCATGTCAGGACCAGTTTAATCATTGGAGGAGAGTACACTGAGTTCCCAGCATAGCTAGAGAACTGACCACAAATGTGCTGTCCTGCTTAGCGTGGTCAGTTTTTAATAGGAAAGCAGAGGGACTGGCAGGAGCACCAGGGATTTCACATAAAGGAAGCAATACAAATAGAACAGGAGACCAAGTACATGGTACAGCAGGCACATATCAGGTTTATACCACCCTCCTAAACAAATGAATGCAGTCAAAGGCTGTACACATGCTGCACCAAAAATGAACCCTCATTGCATTCAGTGGGAAGTACTGCCACCGAGCATGATCCATTAAAGTTCATGGGACCACCCTGCAGTCATATGCAATACATGTGGTTGTGGCATGGTGTTTGTCTTTTTAGGGCTAAAACAGGCTGTGAGAAGGTGACACATTGCCTCCCAGCTGCCTGCTGTATACACTGGGGAGTGGCAAGGGCTGCACATAGAAGATTCTTTGCCTTAACTTCTTTAAACCTGGACACATTCATCCCCTTCTTGGGGGGTAAAAAAAATAATTATTATTATTATTATTATTATTATTATATCTATACACAAATGTTTTGCCTTTCATTTCTATTTTAGGCTGGGTTCACACTGGTGCGAACACAGACATCACATGTGATTTTCACTGTATTGCTGTGCAGATCACATGCGATGTCTGCGATTCAAATTCAGCCATACAAATTGTATGGCTGAAAACACATTGCATTCGCACCAGAGTGACGCAGAACCCTTTTTGTGGTCCGCACTGGCATTGGATCACGTGGGTGTTCACATCCATGCGATCCGAGATTCCTGCACCGTTTGACAGTTCGCACTGCGATCTGTGGGTGTCATTAACTTTCTATTGACACCCGCAGCGGTTCGCAGAGGGCAGTGTGAACTGTCTGCGAGTGATGCAGAAACCCGCACTGGAACCGCGCTGGTTCCCTCATCGCATATGTGGGAGTGAACCCAGCCAAACTGAATAGGTTGTTTTACAAGGCGATTGTTTACAATCACTTTAAAGGGTAAGTTCACCTTTTACACTTTAAGGCAGGGGTTGCGAAACTACAAGTCCCATCATGCCTCTGCAAGTCAGGCTTGTAACTGTCAGCCTTGCAATGCCTCATGGGACTTGTAGTTTGAGACCCCTGCTTTAAGGTGATTTGCCTCTACAATCACTTTTACTAGAGGACACGGAGTTAGCCAATCACTGGGTATTACACAGATCATTTTTTTTTTTTTTTTTTTTTTTTTTTAATTGAATACTTGATTTGACCTTTTTATACTTTGTTTCATCATGCCAGTGCTGCTGATCCCCCATCTCCATGTATACAGCAACCCCTGGAAAGTATGGCATGTCTCAGGGTGGGTGACAACGGCAGATCACGTGTGATGAGTGGTGTCACCTGGACAAGGTCCCTTGTGTCAGGATCACCGGGTACTATTTATTTATTTATTATATATATATATATATATATATATATATATATATATATATATATATATATATATATATAAACACACACAATATTAGAATAGGCGACTAAAATATCATGAATACAGGAAAGCTTCCATGAGATGTGAGTGGAGGAGGAGATCTGCAGACCAGTCCATAGGAATATCATATATGATACATCCAGCTGTGTACACCGATCACCCCATGTACATGACACATACATGTCCTCCCCCCCATCTATCACACACACTTCTAGGACGACAAGGCCATCCTCTACAGCCACCGTCCATCTCCTCCCCCCCACTGACACCTCTATCCCAATAATATCTACTGCCCGATCCCTACACCTGCCCACTGTATCCCCGCAGGGCCCATTTCTTTACCTTCCGCCATGATGGATCCGCTCGGCTGTTATCGCGAGAACGAGTCAGGAGGAGCGAAGACCGTCTGAGGGGAAGTGAAAGAGTGCGCCTCCATTCACCCCTTCACTGCCGGAGCGCTGCCCACCAGCTTCCAGCGCTCCAAGGAGGTATTGCGACCTCCAGCGGACACCACGTGATCTGCAGCTTCCAACTCATGTAGGAATTGTGTTTACAAAGCGCCCAGCTACTGGACCACAAAAAACATAAGCCCACTGATCCACTAATATAACATCTTTCACTTCTGTCCCCTGCATAGTTTGGCTGTCGGGATCCTGCCACTAGACACCACTCAAAAAAAAAAAAAAAAAAAAGGGGAAAACAAACTTTAACTACTTCAATACAGGGCACTTATACACCTTCCTGCCCAGACCAATTTTCAGCTTTCAGCGCTATCGCATTTTGAATGACAATTGCGCAGTCATACAACAACTGTACCCAAACTAAATTTTTATCATTTTGTTCCCACAAATAGAGCTTTCTTTTGGTGGTATTTGATCACCTCTGGAATTTTTATTTTCTGCTAAACAAATAAAAAAAAAAGACCGAAAATCTTTTTTGTTTCTGTTACAAAACGTTTTAAATAAGTAAGTTTGCTCCTCCTGGGCACTGATAAGGCAGCACCAATGAGGTGGCACTGATGGGCACTAATATGCGGCACTGATAGGTGGCACTAATGTGCAGCACTGATGGGTACACATAGGTGGCACTGATAGGCGGCACGGATGGGCACAGATGGGCACTAATAGATGGTACTGATGGATGTCAATCAGTGCCAAACAATAATGCCTGCCAATCAGTGATGCCCATTGTGGGCACTGATTGGCATCCCTGGTGGTGACATCCCTGGTGGTCCTAGTGGCGTCCCTGGTGGTCCAGTGTGGGCATCCTGGGCGGGGGGGCTGCCCTGATAACCAATCAGCACAAACCCCCCCCCCCCCGTCAGAGGAGCAGCCGATCGGCTCTCCTCTACTAGCTTCTGACAGACGCGAGTGAGGAAAAGCTGATCAATGGCTCTTCCTGTTTACACTGTGATCAGCCAGGATTGGACAGAGACTCTTTATCTAGATCGGAGTTGCGGTGTGTCAGACTGACACACCACAACAATGATCGCTGCGATGCGCGCCCCCAGGGGCGCGCAACGGCTTGATATCCTGGCGACGTCATATGACGTCTGGTCAGGATATTGAAACCACCCACTTCGCCGCCGTCATTTTGCTATATGGCGGGCGGCAAGTGGTTAAAGTAGAACTACAGGCTTTTTTTTTGGGGGGGGGGGATAGAGCCAGTGAGGGTAGTAACACCTCCAGATTTATTTTTGCATTCTGTGTCCCATTGTGGAGATTGCCCTTCACTTCCTGTCCCATGGCCAAACAGGAAGTGAGATCAAATCCCTTAGGCTGGGTTCACACCTCCGACAGATGCAGCTCGCAGCAGGGGCTCGGTGCATCCCTTTTCTGCGTTTCAGGGATGAATCAGGGCCGAATTTTTGCCTGCAATTGGCCCTGAAAGCCAAAGTAGCAGTGGACCCCTGTGCAGGGTTGCCAACCGCCAGTAAATTTACTGACTGTTTGTAAAAAATCTGTGATTTTTTTACAACTACCAGTAAATATCAGGGGCTGATAATTTCATGCTTTGTTGACTTTTTAAGTGTAAATCAAGCAAATTACTTTGTTATAGGTATTGTCAGTGTTTCCATATCATGTTCACAGTGTTTAAATATTCACTGTGTTAGTTTTCAATAAAAGTTTTGTAATTTATCGGGTTGTCAGTAAAAAATGTGCTCCACCCGTAAATTTTCCATGTTTTGACAGTAAAAAATGCTGCAGGAAGTTGGCAACTCTGCCCCTGTGCAATGCGCTCCGCAGCCGCCCCAGAGATAGAGAGTCGATCACAATCTCCTGTCATGCGAATTGGATGCAGTGAAACCCTCATCCAATTCACACTAGTGTGGACCCAACCTGAAAATTAAAGCGGTTATAAACCCCACTTGGTCATTTTTACCTACAGGTAAGTCTATAATAAGGCTTACCTGTAGGTAAAATGAATATTTCCTAAACAGGCACTGTTTAGGAGATATTCACCCTGGGTGCAGCCACTGACGTGCGCTCTGAAAGTTCGGTACGCCGTACCTTCAAAGCTGCTTGCCATAATCGAGTGACGTCATAACGGCTCACTCACATCGCTGGAGTCCGCGATCCCGATAGAAAGGATGGGAGAAGAAGATGTCAGCCCTCTCAGAGGTGAGCGGGAGCTGCTGGAAGGGGTTAGTTCTAAGGTGAGTATTTCTAAAAGAGAATAGAGAAAAGAGGGCGCACCAGCCTTGTGCATTATCCTTAAATGCCAGGCTCTGAGGAAGAAGGTAATCCTTCGAAACACATCAGACAGCAGTGGTCCTCGTGTCCTCTTTTTCATTGTCTGGAGACTGTGGTTATCAGACCGACTGCCATCATTTGAAAGGCTTTTACATTGCAGTTTTTTTTTTCACATGCTTGTGAGTAGATTTTAATTTGTTTTTTAAATAAACTAATTTAAGGATAATGCACAAGGTTGATGCGCCCTCTTTTCTCTATTCTCTCCTTGACTGTTAGGGTACCCCCGTTCTGGAGAGCAGCAAGGCCAAAGGCATTATCCATCCTGAACTTTAGATCACCTGATCAACACACTTGTGTGCAAGAGTATTTGTTTACTGTATTAGTATTACTAGTAGTAGCAGTTTACTACTGCTTTAAGGGAATTCCTTGTGGACCCTCAGATCACCAGAACTTGTGTCCCCATTGGAAGATTTTCCCTCTATTACTTTTCTGGGGACAACCCAAAATGGTCCCTGTACTACTTTGGTCCGACTTTGATCCTATTTCAGCCCATTGAGTATCATTGAATTCAGATCGCCGTCTTGCCTTATCCAACTTTGGCATGCGACTTGTGCTCTGATGATCTTGAGGGGGAACTCCACGCCAAATTTTAAATAAAAGAAAACGGCATGGGTTCCACCTCCAAGAGCATACCAGGCCCTTCGTTCTGATATGGATTTTAAGGGGAACCCCCTACGCTGAAAAAAAAAAAAAAAAAAAAACAGCGTGAGGGTCCCCCCCCCAAAATCCACACCAGACCCTTATCTGAGCACGCAGCCCGGCTGGCCAGAAAACGGGGTGGGGACGAGCTAGCGCCCCCCCCTCTTGAACCATACCCGGCCGCATGCCCTCAACATGGCACTCTGTCCCCATGTTGATGAGGACAGGGGTCTCTTCCCGACAACCCCGGCAGTTGGTTGTCGGGGTCTGCAGGCAGGGGGCTAATGGAAATCAGTGAGCCCCCTTTAATATAGGGGGCCCCAGATCCTGACCCCCGCCCTATGTGAATTAGTATGGGGTACATCGTACCCCTACCCATTCACCTGGGGGGAAAGAAGTCTCAAAAAAAAAAAACACACTAGACTGGTTTTTAAAGTAATTTATTAGGCAGCTCCGGGGGTCTCTTCTGACTTCTCGAAGACCGGAGAGCGGGAGAAGAACCGGAGACTGGGAGAAAAGGCCGGAGAGAGGGACAAGAACCGAAGGCCGGGAGAAGAGGCCAGAGAGAGCGGAGAAGTCGGAAGAGACCTCCCAAGTCGGAAGAGACCCCCAGAGCTGCCTAATAAATTACTTTAAATACCGGTCTAGTGTGTTTTTTTTTATTGACACTTTTTCCCCCAGGTGAATGGGTAGGGTTATGATGGACCTGGCAGGACCTGGGCCTGCTCTTGGAGGGGGAACCCATGCCAGTTTTTTATTTAAAATTTGGCGTGGAGTTCCTCCTTAAGATTCATACCAAACACAGTGCCTGGTATTGGCGGGGATCCAAGTCATATCCCCGTTCATTGAAGTCGGACGTGTCTGACTTCAAGTCGCAGGGCAAAGTCAGATCCAAGTGTGAACCCGGCCTGATACCCCTAACTAAAATCTAGTGGAACCAATTGCCTTCAGAAGTCACCTAATTAGTAAAAGGAGTCCACCTGTGTGTAATTTAACCTCAGTATAAATACAGCTGTTCGGTGGAGATCATAGAGGTTTGTTAGATCCCTGCTGAGCAGGCAGATGACAGGTCCATCTCTGCTCACTGTGCAGAGATGGACCTGTCAGAGCCCTGGTGTCCTCTATGGGGAGATTGGATGAAAACAGACCGCCTGAACTTTTTGCATCCGATCCGCTGGACGGATGGCGAACGGATCACCATCTGTCCGTTTTGAGCGGATTTTGTCAGATTGGATGGCAGGCGGGTGTCAGTGGCCACATATCAACTGACATCTGTCTGCCCATAGAAGTCAAAAGTGTGGCCCGCTCCAATCCACCTGAAAAACGGATAGACGGATCCGATTGGGCCAATCGTGTGAAAGGGGCCGAACACTACACAGTTGTTGGTAGATCTATAGGAGATTGCAATGTGTGGTGAGCTTTAGGCAGGAGCCATTTAACTTACCAACATGTCTTTATAGTGTGGGAGGAAACAAGAGTTCCCAGAGTAAATCCACGCAAGCATAAAAGAACATGTAAACCCCATGCATAGTGTCTTGGTGAGAATTTTTTAACTGGGGTAAAAGTGCTTACGTGTCAAAAGTAACAATCATAAAGCCACCTTGGTCCCCCTATAATTTATTCAAACATATAAATTATGGCCTAATTTATTTATGCCAGTAGTTCACAAAATCCAGCTTAACATGGCAAATTAGGAAACATTTTCAATTACTTGGATACCAAAAATATAGGGCTGTGGAAATGAAAGATTAATTACTTGAATAATCGTTAAGTTTTTTGATCGATCAAAACCTCTCCGCCGGCTTCCGGGTCTTCAGGGAGTTCCATCGGAGATCCGGTGACGACACGGACATCAACATCACCAGACTCCTCCCCCCTTCCCCAAATGCCTCCGCCTGCTAACGAAGGGGAGGAGTCTGGTGACGTCGAAGTTCTGATTGAACGTGACGCGTACAGAGGAGGAGCTACGCATGACGTCACCCGCTGCTGCCCTACGGAACTAACATGATTGTCGGCTTTACATGCTGTGTTTTTTATCATCTTTATGTGAGTAGTTTGTGTTTGAACACAAAATTAAATCTTATACTTAAGTGGTGAGCGCTACCCATGACCTGGCGTCCTTGCTGAGATCTAAGGAGACGTGAGAGACGTTTATGGTCCGTGTTAACCCTTTTGATACCCGCTTGCATGACCACCTGTTTGCACAGGGGTCCATGCCATAAGGTGAGAGTGATTAGTTAGACCGGAGGCGGAGGGATTGTCACGCTACTGTGGAAAAAAAAAATTACTTACGTCAGTGCTACAGTTTGAATTTAAAACGTATTTGTGTGAACTGTGAAGTTAAGTCATGGATTGTGGAAACGAACTAGTGTCGGGTGATTGTATATAGTGTATACCACATTTACCAATGTCTAATGCAGTTTCAATGCAAGGAGATCAGCTAAAAGTAGTTGGATCTGTATGTGCGTTATAATTAATCGAAATTAGCCGATTAATTGTTTAAAAAAAAAAAAAATTGATTAATCGAACACGAAAATTGTAATCAGTAACAGTCCTACAAAAATAGGAATGAAGCGTTGAATTTATTTTAGATGAACAAATTCACATCTTCACAATTGCTCCTCTGTGGAGTACAAAACGCAAATTTGTAAAACAGGAGCTGTTCTTTAGAAAGTAATTCAGTAAGAAATAAACTTAACTCCAGCCAAAAGAAGTTTCCCCATTTTGGAAAGAGTAGTTATGGATTAGAAGCTTGCAGGTTATGTTGTACAATGTGTTGTGTTCAATTTATTGATATAACTGCAGAGTTCAGACAGGCATAAGGTCTGTAGGCTTTGAATAAGACATAGAATATGGAGTGTAAATCTCCCAAGAGAGGGTAAAAATCTACCTTGAACAGATGGCACTGAAGCTAGTGTACCATTTAAACATATTTCCACTCTGCTCCTGTTCCAACCCTGAATTTTATTTATTTTTTTCAATTTATGAAAAGGATTAGAACCCCATAGGTTTTCTCTGCTATCCAGTGAATCTTTCTTACTTTCTGCCAAGGGAACAGCAGTTTCTTATAGTTCAAAAAACAAACTGTTTTGCTGTTTTCACTTCCAGTCTGTCAAAACACTTTTGGCTGGACATGCTTTAAAATGTTCCATTTCCCTTGACTTTCTGTGACACTGGTTTTAATTGTAAACAACTAAAAAGCTACCCCTAAGTGAGACATGGACTACAATAAAGTCCAAAACTTTTTACCATTTCCTGCATGATCAAAGACTAAGAAAAACAATGGGGTTGATTTACTAAAGCTGGAAAGTACAAAATTATACTATTATATACTATAAACCCCATTGGCTGGAGTCTTACCTCAACCTGGCTTCCTGAATAGCATGCACCATTATCTTATCTTTTTTGTTGTTGCATATTTTTCATATGTGCTAATAGCTCTCCTATACATTGCATACGCTGTAAATGTTTATAGAGCCATTTTATCTCCTTTGGAACACAACAGTAAGTGTAAAGGTAGATGTATAACAGCTAGAACAGTAGTCCAAAGTTCTTAAGAAATTATACAGTATGTTGACACCTGATTTAAACAGTATAACACTTGAACAAATATGTGTTTAATCTGTGCTTTCACCTAGCCTACATCATGCTAAAGCAAAACTTCACCCAGGGATATTGCTATCCCCCCCCCCCCCCCCCGCTCGTCTTCAGTTATCTGAAACAGGCGCTTTTGTATAGCAGCTCTCCAGGGCTTGCAGAAACGCAAGGCATTTTCATGCATTTTTATGGGGCTTTGCAGTTAGTTTGTGCATGCACAGATGTGCCACAGGTCACTGCCAGTTCCTAGAGACCTGCTACACATCTGCACAAGTGCAATATCCTGTAATGTGCTTGCACCCAATATTGAACTATAAATCCCAAAAGGCAGCAGCGCACAATGTCATTCTGGCCTAGGCCGGAAAGCAGGAAGTGCTCTGGTGTAGGCCAGATTTGTGGAGTGCATGACTAATAGTTGTCCTGTGGACAGATTCTCCAACTTGAACTGTGGATCTCTGCAGCCCCTTCAGAGTTACCATGAGCCTCTTGGCTGCTTCTCTAACTAATGCTCTCCTTGCCCGGCCTGTCAGTTTAGGTGGACGGCATGTCTTGGTAGGTTTGCAGTTGTGCCACACGCTTTCCATTTTCGGATGATGGATTGAACAGTGCTCCACGAGATGTTCAAGGTAGAGGGGGGAGAGGGAGAGGGAGTCTTGGCCTTCATAATGCTGTTTGTTCACCAAGGTTCTCTAACAAACCTCTGAGGCCTTTTACAGAACAGCTGTATTTATACTGAGATTAAATTACACACAGGTGGACTATATTTACTAATTTGGTGACTTCTGAAGGTAATTGGTTCCACTAGATTTTAGTTGGGGGTGTCAGAGTAAAGGGGGCTGAATACAAATGCACACCACACTTTTCAGATATTTATTTGTAAAAAAAAAAAAAGATTGAAAACCATTTATCTTTCCAATTCACAATTATGTGCCACTTTGTGTTAGTCTATCATCTAAAATTCCAATAAAATACATTTACGCTTTTGGTTGTAACATGACAAAATGTGGAACATTTCAAGGGCCTTTTTCAAGGCACTGTAAAGAACCAGGCTTGATGGCATGACATCATTAACCACTAGCTGACCGCCCACTGTCAAATGACGGCGGGACGGTGCAGCTACTGTGGCGGGCCGCCGTCATATGACGTCGTCTACAATTTGGTCGGGTGCGCGTGCCCCGGTGCGCGTGCCCGGCGGTCGCGATGACCGCCAGGCACCCGCGATTGCCCGGTAATCGAGCAGGACGTGGATCTGTGTGTGTAAACACACAGATCCACGTCCTGTCAGAGGAGAGACCGATGGTGTGTCCCTTGTACATAGGGACACCGATCGGTCTCCTCCCCCAGTCAGTCCCCTCCCCCCACAGTAAGAATCACCAAGATAGGGTACACATTAACCCCTGCAGCGCCCCCTAGCGTTAACCCCTTCCCTGCCAGTCACATTTATACAGTAATCAATGCATTTTTATAGCTCGGATCGCTGTATAAATGTGAATGGTCCCAAAAATGAGTCAAAAGTGTCTGAAGTGTCCGCCGCAATGTCGCAGTCACGATAAAAATCGCAAATCGCCGCCATTACTAGTAAAAAAAAAAAAATAATAATAAAAATGCTATAAATCTATCCCCTATTTTGTAGACGCTATAACTTTTGCGCAAACCAATCAATATACGCTTATTGCGATTTTTCTTACCAAAAATATGTAGAAGAATACGTATCGGCCTAAACTGAGGAAAAAATTTGTTTAAAAAAAAAATTGGATATTTATTATAATAAATAGTAAAAAATATTATGTTTTTTCAAACTTGTCCCTCTTCTTTTGTTTATAGCGCAAGAAATAAAAAACGCAGAGGTGATCAAATACCACCAAAATAAAGCTCTACCTGTGGGGAAAAAATGATAAAAATTTTATTTGGGTACAGCGTTGCATGACCGCGCAATTGTCATTCAAAATGCGACAGCGCTGAAAGCTGAAAAATGGCTTGGTCAGGAAGGGGGTGTTCGTGGCTGGTAGGCAAGTGGTTAAGATCTTTCATGTCCTTTTAATCAGCTCCGATATACTGAGGGCAGATTTACTAAAGGAGCTGAGAATCTTCACACAATAAATAGTGTTAATATTCACTTACAGCTGAACTCCATCCAGCCTTAGCTTCAGTCTTGCACAGTTTTATTGGCTCCTTACTTGTACTGAAATTGCATGCTCTGATTTCACTGCACACTGATGTTCTCAGTGTTTATTAGAGAGTTTCAGCAAGTCAAATAGAGTCCAAAGAAAAAGCATAGTCCTAGGGAGACTTTAAACAAGGCTAATCATTGGAGAAATCAATATATACACACATAATAGTAATTTTATTGCATGATAACCAAATGCAGTATAATGAACATATTACAGACATGATGGAATAAGTGTAAAAACGTTTAATTGAGTTGAGTCATATTGACAAATTCATCATAGTACCATAGGACTATGCAAGTATTAATAACATTTCATTGATAAAACCAAAACACCAAAATTCATAACAGCAGGACAATCCAACATTTTTCCTAAGCATTCTAATTCAAACAGTGCCCAGGGCGAACATGGCAAACTGCACATCTCACCCCCCTCACCTTTCCGTTGCATCGATGCAGCACTCCCCCCTTCTCCCACCCCACAGTACACCCCTCCTCCCACCCCATAACACCCCCAATATACAGATCTCCCCCCACCTCCTAGCACCCCCAATACAGAGTTCCCCACACCATCTAGCAACCCCAGTACCCCCCCCCCATCTTCTAGCACAGAGCTCCCCCGAACCTCTTAGCACCCCCCCCCCCCCAATACACAGAACTTCTACCTCCTCCTGTGGCCGCCCAGGACACAGAGCTCTCCTCTCCTCCTGTGGCCACCCAGTACAGTGCTACTGCAAAGTGCTCCATGCCTAGCCTCCTGGCAGCTGTTCCTCCTGAACTGAGGAGGCATGTCATATGTAAACACAAAATCGGCACAGGAAGCGGCTTCTGTGTTTACAAGCAATAGCGGCCAGCGAGGGGCAGAGGTACCACTGCACTCCAAACTGAAAAAATCCCTGCTGACAGGAGTGACACTGCATTCAGAGAGGGCCAGAGAGGGGAGCTCAGAAATATAGCCCCCCTCAGCCCCGGCCCTGCCCTCCCTGAACCATCCATTTAATTAATTGGAGTACAGTTATTTTAATCATGGAGGCTCTCTTTTACATGTGGGGGGTTAACAAAGGTGGTTTTACAATTGCAGCCTGCCTGGGAATGCCCACTTGTCCTGACATCTGCCAGAAGATTTAGATATTTGCATAACTCCTCCCAAGAACTGGCCCACTGCATCAGGGTTGAGGGCTTATGAAAGGAGTAGTGAGTCAGGGTGATGTAATGTTTTTACAAAGCTATGTACTGCCACCAGCCATAACCTGCCTGAATGGCATAGAGAAGCACAGAGCCAGTGATACCTTATTAAACCCCATGATGTTATATAGTGAAAACAGAAAATAAAAATGTATGTGTGTGTGTGTGTGTGTGTGTGTGGGACGGGGACGACAACATGTAATTTGATACAAAACATGTAGAGGTCTGTATTTTTTATCATAGGTACTCTTCAACTGTCAGAGACTGAATGTAAAACAAAAATCCAGAAAATCACATTGTATGATTTGTAAGTAATTAATTTGCATTTTATTGCAAGACATAAGTATTTGATACATCAGAAAAGCAGAACTTAATATTTGGTACAGAAACCTTTGTTTGTTTGCAATTACAGAGATCATACGTTTCCTGTAATTCTTGACCAGGTTTGCACACACTGCAGCAGGGATTTTGGCCCACTCCTCCATACAGACCTTCTCCAGATCCTTCAGGTTTCGGGGCTGTCACTGGGCAATATGGACTTTAAGCTTCCTCCAAAGATTTTCTATTGGGTTCCGGTCTGGAGACTGGCTAGGCCACTCTAGGACCTTGAGATGCTTCTTACGGAGCCACTCCTTAGTTGCCCTGGCTGTGTGTTTCGGGTAGTTTTCATACTGGAAGACCCAGCCATGACCCGTCTTCAATGCTCTTACTAAGGGAAGTAGGTTTTTGGCCAAGATCTCGTGATACATGGCCCCATCCATCCTTCTCTCAATACGTGCAGTCATCCTGTCCCTTTTGCAGAAAAGCAGCCCCAAAGAATGAGGTTTCCACCTACATGCTTCACGGTTGGGATGGTTTTCTTGGGGTTATACTCATCCTTCCTCCAAACACGGCGAGTGGAGTGAAGACCAAAAAGCTCTATTTTTGTTTCATCAGACCAGATAACCTTCTCCCATTCCGCCTTTGGATCATCCAGATGGTCATTGGCAAACTTCAGATGGGCCTGAACAAGCGCTGGCTCGAGCAGGGGTACCTTGCGTGCACTGCAGGATTTTAATCCATGACGCGTAGTGTGTTACTAATGGTTTTCTTTGAGACTGTGGTCCCAGCTCTCTTCAGGTCATTGACCAGGTCCTGCCATGTAGTTCTGGGATGATCCCTCACCTTCCTCATGATTGATGCCCCACAAGGTGAGATCTTGCTTGGAGCCCCAGACCAAGGGGTCTTGAACTTCTTCCATCTTCTAATAATTGCGCCAACAGTTCTTGCCTTCTCACCAAGCTGCTTGCCTATTGTCCTGTAGCCCATCCCAGCCTTGTGCAGGTCTACAATTTTATTCCTGATGTCCTTACACAGCTCTCTGGTCTTGGCCATTTTGGAGAGGTTGGAGTCTGTTTGAGAGTGTGGACAAGTGTCCTATACAGGTAAGGAGTTCAAACAGGTGCAGTTAATACAGGTAATGAGTGGAGAACAGGAGGGCTTCTTAAAGACAAACTAACAGGTCTTTGAGAGCTGGCATTCTTACTGGTTGGTAGGGGATCAAATACTTATGTCATGCAAAAAAAATGCAAAATAATTTTTTTTTAAATCATACAATGTGATTTTCTGGGATTTTTGTTTTAGATTCCGTCTCTCACAGTTGAAGAGTACTGTACAACTTTCAAATAAACAGTTCGACAACTTTTTTCCTTATCTTTTGGGTGACACATGGTAATCAAGCATTGTATATATCGACTTTCTTAGGGACCCCCTGGTGGGTGTCCTGGAACTTCAGCACATTTTTTAAAAAGTCCCGTATCCGATACCGCATTATTGCATGGGCTTAGCAAAGCAAAAAAGAGAAAGAAAAAAAAAAAAAGTGCAATCAATTATAAGTGGTTTGTGCTCTTACACCCAGCTTTGCCGTGCCTCCTATTGAGGCTGGCTCTCTCCTATAATTTGTGCCAGGCGGAGGTAAACCCCCCAAAAAATAATAAAGTTTTTTTTTTTTTTTTTTTTTAATGTTTAGCAAAAACCCCAGTGGTGATCAAATACCACCAAAAGGAAGCTCTATTTGTGTGAAAAAAAAATGATAGTGTTGCATGACCGCGCAATCGCCAGTTGTAGTAGAGCAGTGCCAAAAAGAAAATTGCCTGGTCATGAAGGGGTTAAAATCTTCTAGAGCTCAAGTACCTAATACAGCAAGTTTCTAGAGGGGGGAAAAAAAAACAAAAAAAAAACACGACTTACATTTATCAATATCAGGCAACTAAGGTACCGTATTTATCGGCGTATAACACGCACTTTTTCCCCCTTTAAAATCAGGGGAAAGTCGTGGGTGCGTGTTATACGCCGATCCCCCAAAAAAAGTGCAAAAAAAAAATCAAACGGTGCCGAAAAACAGCGACCGCCGTCAATAAAAAACGAGCGCCGCCGAAAAAGACCGATCTGTCTGTTCGGCTCCGCTCGCAGTCCCGCCTCCCTGCGCTCGCTTCCGAAACAGCAGGGAGACGGGACTGCGAGCCGAGCCGAACAGACTGCTCGGGTTTTTCCGGCGCCGCTCGCAGTCCCGCCTCCCTGCGCTCGCTTCCGAAACAGCAGGGAGACGGGACTGCGAGCCGAGCCGAACAGACTGCTCGGGTTTTTCCGGCGCCGCTCGCAGTCCCGCCTCCCTGCGCTCGCTTCCGAAACAGCAGGGAGGCGGGACAGCGAGCCAAGCCGAACATATGGCTCGGGTTTTTCCGGAGCCACTCGTTCTTTTCCGACGCCGCGGTCTTTCTAGGCGGCAAATTTAAATGTGGGGAATCTGCAAATGACGCTTGTAACCTGCAAATGACACTGACAAGCTGCAAATCACACTGGGCAAGCTGCAAATGACGCTGGGCAAGCTGCAAATGACGCTGGGCAAGATGCAAATGACGCTGGGCAAGCTGCAACTCGCACTGGGCGAGCTGCAAATCACACTGGGCAAAGCTGCAAATGATGCTGGGCAAGCTGCAAATCACACTGGGCAAGCTGCAAATGACGCTTAAATGTAAGTGGTTTTTTTTCCTAAACTTCCCTCCTAAAGCTTTTTTTCCTTACAATGCCCTCCTAAACTTGGGGTGCGTGTTATACGCCGATAAATACGGTAATTCCTGTATTAAAAAGCTTAGGGTGTGCAATTGCATTATGCATTCTTAACATGCCTGGCCCCTTTCACATGAATGTTCCAATCAGGTCTACATGTCCATTTTTAAGGCGGACCAGATCAGAACCTCTATTCTGCGCTATGGAGTGGCGGGTGTAAACGTACATGTGTTTGTTTTACACCCGCCTACCTCCAATCTGATTGGATCCAGCAAAAACAGAAAAAGGATCCGTTCCCCTCAGTCTGGTCTGATTGGAATGGATGGCAATTGGGTGTAAATGGATAGCTGGCCTGTTTACACCCGTCTGCTCATAGAGGAGAGCACGCTGTGTCCGCAGGAGGGACGGACTGACCATTTTGGTGACTCGGTGGCCGCCCGAGGGCCCCGTGCAGGGGGGGGGGGCCTGGGCCAGCTCAGTCCGTCCCTGGAGGTGCCAGTCCTGGGGCCGCTTTTGTCTTCTTGGGGCTTGGTTTGCAGACGGCAGTGTCAGCAGCAGCCGCCGCACTTTGCACTGCAAGTCTGCAACCTGTGTGTGCGTGCCTCCTCTTCTGATCCGGCGCCGCCCATTGCCCACTGATATGCCTGTGTCTGCCTGAGTGAGGGGAGGAGCATGAGAAGAACGTTTTCTAGTTTGATTCGGCCCGTGCGGCGCCAGCACCGCTGATTTCTCCTTCCATTCGGCCGCCCGTGGATCACAAGAATTAAGGTTGGTGTGTGTGTGTCTCTCCCCCTATCCCTCTCTCCCTCCCTCTCCCTCCCTCTCTCCCCCCTCTCTCTCTCTCTCCCTCCCTCTTCCCCCTCTCTCTCTCCCTCCCTCTTCCCCCTCTCTCTCCCCCTCCCTCCCTCTTCCCCTCTCTCTCTCCCTCCCTCCCTCTCTCTCTCTCCCTCCCTCCCTCTTCCCCTCTCTCTCTCCCTCCCCCCTCTTCCCCTCTCTCTCTCCCTCCCTCCCTCTTCCCCCTCTCTCTATCCCCCCCTCTCTCTCTTCCCCCCCTCTCCCCCTCTCTCCATTTTTAAAATTAGTTTTTACCTGCAGAGCGTTGCAGTTTTTTTTTTGGGGGGGGGGGCGCCAAACTGAAAAAAAAAAAATCAAACGCAGCCACTGTGCCCATTAAAACGCATCCACTGTGCCATCAAACGCAGCCACTGTGCCCATAAATTGCCACCACGGTGCCCATTAAACACAGCCAATGTGCCCAATTGCCACCACTGTGCCCATTAAATTTAGCTACTGTGCCATCAAACGCAGCCACGGTGCCCATAAATTGCCACCACTGTGCCCATAAAACGCAGCTACTGTGCCCATAAATTGCCACCACTGTGCCCTCAAACGTAGCCACTGTGCCCATAAATTGCCAACACAGTGCCCATTAAATGCAGCCACTGTGCCCTCAAACGCAGCCACTGTGCCCATAAATTGCCACCACAGTGCCCATTAAATGCAGCCACTGTGGCCATAAATTGCCACCAGGGTGCCCATTAAACGCAGCCAATGTGCCCATTAAATGTAGCTACTGTGCCAAACGCAGCCACGGTGCCCATAAATTGCCACCACTGTGCCCATCAAACGCAGCCACTGTGCCCATAAATTGCCACCACTGTGCCCTCAAACGTAGCCACTGTGCCCATAAATTGCCAACACAGTGCCCATTAAATGCAGCCACTGTGCCCTCAAACGCAGCCACTGTGCCCATAAATTGCCACCACAGTGCCCATTAAATGCAGCCACTGTGCCCATAAATTGCCACCAGGGTGCCCATTAAACGCAGCCAATGTGCCCATTAAATGTAGCTACTGTGCCAAACGCAGCCACGGTGCCCATAAATTGCCACCACTGTGCCCATCAAACGCAGCCACTGTGCCCATAAATTGCCACCACTGTGCCCATTAAACGCTGCCACTGTGCCCAAACGCAGCCACTGTGCCCATCAAACGCAGCCACTGTGCCCAGCCACTGTACCCATAAATTGCCACCACTGTGCCCATCAAACGCAGGCACTGTGCCATAAAATGCAGCCGCTGTGCCCATTAAATGCAGCCAATGTGCCCTCAAACGCAGCCACTGTGCCCATAAATTGCCACCACGGTGCCCATTAAATGCAGCCAATGTGCCCTCAAACGCAGCCCCTGTGCCCATAAATTGCCACCACGGTGCCCATTAAACCCAGCCACTGTGCTCTCAAACGCAGCCACTGTGCCCATAAATTGCCACCACTGTGCCCATCAAACGCAGCCACTGTGCCCATAAATTGCCACCACTGTGCCCATCGAACGCAGCCACTGTGCCATCAAATGCAGCGACTTGACATGTCAAATCGCATGACAAATGATCAGCAACTGCACTACCCGAATCAGTGCGATGCCACATTTGTGGCGCCACACCGATTGCCAAAAGTAGTTTCTGTACAACTTTTGGCGACTTCTGGGTGCGATTTCTATAGACATCTGTGCGTAGATGTCTCTGCAATTGCTGCCAAACTCGCACTGACATGCTGGTATGAAATCGTGTGAGATTAGCTGAACTTGCCCAATTTCATTTCCTCTGTCAGTGTGAACCTGGGCTAAGTGAGTTTAATCCATATTATATATATATATATATATATATATATATATATATATACATACATATATATATATACATATATATATATATATATATATATATATATATATATATATATATATATATATATATACATGTATATATATATATGTATATGTGGTCAGAGGGAAGAATGTCCCTTACATTGGTGGTCAGTAAGAAGAATGGTCATTACATTGGTGGTCAGAGGGAAGAATGTCCCTTACATTGGTGGTCAGAGGGAAGAATGTTCCCATTACATTGGTGGTCAGAGGGAAGAATGTTCCTTACATTGGTGGTCAGAGGGAAGAATGTCCCTTACATTGGTGGTCAGAGGGAAGAATGTCCCTTACATTGGTCAGAGGGAAGAATGTCCATTACATTGGTGGTCAGTGGGAAGAATGTCCCTTACATTGGTGGTCAGAGGGAAGAATGTCCCTTACATTGGTGGTCAGAGGGAAGAATGTTCATTACATTGGTGGTCAGAGGGAAGAATGTTCATTACATTGGTGGTCAGTGGGAAGAATGTCCCTTACATTGGTGGTCAGTGGGAAGAATGTTCATTACATTGGTCGTCAGTGGGAAGAATGTTCATTACGTTGGTGGTCAGAGGGAAGAATGTCCCTTACATTGGTGGTCAGAGGGAAGAATGTCCCTTACATTGGTGGTCAGAGGGAAGAATGTCCCTTACATTGGTGGTCAGAGGGAAGAATGTCCCTTACATTGGTGGTCAGAGGGAAGAATGTCCCTTACATTGGTGGTCAGAGGGAAGAATGTCCCTTACATTGGTGGTCAGAGGGAAGAATGTTCATTACATGGGCGGGGACACAGGGGGCCCCATGATCTCCTTTTTTCCCGGCGGCCCCATGAGCTGTCAGTCCGCCCTTGTGTGTCCGTGTGCACTCTGCATAAGCAGAGCTGGCACAGAACTACCATCCGCCTGTTCAGTGGACAAATCCCCTACTGAGCAAGCAACCCCGTGTGAAAGGGGACTTTAGTAAATGGAGGGAGCAATGGTTGTGGCAGAATTTTTCAGCTGACAGTCTATTCTCATGTGTTATTAGAAACCCAGTGCTTTACAAGGAGACAGATGAATTTTCTCTTCCTATTCATAGTCAGTGAGTTATGGATCAGGGTTTGACAAAATGGAAGTCTTCATCTTCAAATCCACCAATTCAAATCTTTTTCTTTCCGAAGATGTCCCTGATGCAGGACCATAGACAGAATTTTTTTGCAGTTTTACACAATTATATAAAAAAAAAAAAAAAAAAAGGGGGGGGGGGGGGGGGATTTTTCTAGAGCAATGGAAAGAAGGTATTGTGCATTTTCCTAATGACCCATACTTAACTGTACTGCCAGACCACAGAAAAAAGACAAGAACCATGTTTTGTGAAGTAATTGGTTGCCAGCTGGCTCCTGCAAAAAATCTTGCCCAGCTGGAAGCCAAGCACATATCATTCTCGGTGTGGACAAGTCTATTGTGTCTGGCTACTAACCAACTGTCATGCAACACATTTTGCTGGCTTCTTTAAAGCATCCTTCAAGGAGTAGTAATTTTAAGGGTGTTATACATGATGAAATTGAGGAAAGGAGGGAAGAAGGCACAAATGACCTAAAAAGCAAAGAACAGTTATTATTACCAATTAGAATGTGAACAATAATCTAATTAGCATAAGCCAGGAGGAGGGATGGCAAGCTTTGCAGCGTACAGAATGTATTACTTTTTGCTAGGATTCTGGGACATCTGTTCTGAAAGATGGTGCATTAACCCCTTGCAAGCATATTTATCACTAGCATCAGTCCACATGTAGATTCAAATAAAATGTACTTGTGCAGCTCCTTTGTGTTCTGGACAAACTCCAGTAGAGGTAGAACCCTTGTTACTGTAATAATACATTTAGGATTCAATGTTGCCTTTCCATACATAATTTAAAGCATTTACCTTCACATTACTAGTAACGCTGCATACAATGTCTTGTGCATACCTGCAAGGAGAAGCAATTTGGTAGCAAACTTAATTTGGACATTAAAGACATTTAACCCAAATATATTTGCAGGCAGAAAATATTGCAGAGGCTCTGTTGTACTTGTTACCGCAGTAACATTACATAAGCAAAACAGTTGGAACAGAGTTAGCATTACACACTCTAATAGGTTTACAGACATGTATTGAATGTTCTAGCCCTTGTGGCTTTGCAGTGCTTAGTTTGTAGACTTAAAAACAAAATCTGTTAGGACAGAAACAGAGAAGTTGCTTTTGTCGCCTTCTTTTTTGAAGCTAGACTCATTAGCTGTCCTTATTCTTTGATTATTTAGTGATGGCTGATCCAGAACAAGCATGCAGGCCCCAGCACCTAATATGAACATTTGTATCAAATCAGCAATGTGCCACATAGTGACGGGGGAAAAAAAAAAAGGATGACAGCTCCAGGGCCTGCATCTTCAAAAACAGGTCAGCAATAGTTGCTCCCATAGGGTTATCCTATCAGGTTTATTTTAACCTTATAAAACTCCAAGTAAACTCTAAAATTTAGCTGCTGAAACTAAGGCTGGCCATACATTATACAAAAATTTACTTTAGACCCCCATAGACACTATACAACTTTTGTTGTCAGATTTCCATTAGCTTTTCCAAAACCATGTAGTGCAAGGGCCTGCCTGATTGCATACAAATTGAAACTCTTAAGGTTTGACCTCATTATATGGTTTTGGTAAATCTGAAGGAAAAAAAATAAACATCTACAGAAAATTTTGTATAGTGTGTATTCAGCCACATATGTGCGGCCCCAGGTTTGTGGCTGTTCACCAGTTCAGGTGCGAATAAGGTCCAAATTTCTGCCTGAATCAGACACAAACATGCACAGGACCCTTTTTCAATCCGTATCAAGGTCGCCCCGGACAACTTCACATGAAGTTGCACAATTTCAAAGTCAGATTCAGTGTGAACAAGGGCTTAAGGTAAAAAAAAAAAAAAAAAAAAAACCTCAAGGCTTTAGAACCACTTTAACACAGGACACTTTCACCCCCCTCCTGCCCGGGCCAATGTTCAGGTTTCAGTGCTGTCACATGTTAAATGCCAATTACTCAGGCATGCAACACTGCACCCACATCAAATGTATCTATCTATACATACACGTTTACTTCTGTTCTAAAATTTTGCAAATATATTCCTTTCTTCATAAAATGTAGGCCAAAATGTAATCTGCTACTTTTTTTTTTGGTCAAAATAACCCAAATCAGTGTATATTTAGTCTATAGGAAAGTTATAGAGTCCACAAACTATGGTATATACAGTATATCTGAAAATTGCTCAATCCTGATCTGACTGTCCATCTAATTTCTTGAGGCCCTAAAATGTCAGGACAGTACAAATACCTCACAAATAACCAATTTTTGGTTACGTAGACACTCCAAAAAAGGTATTTAGTAAGAGGCATGGTGAGTTTTTAAAGTTGTAATTTTGTCATAATTTTTTGAAAAAAAAAAAAAAAAAGGTTTTCACACAAACTGTCACCAGAGCAGTACAGTGTCATCATATGACTGGTGACAGTTAAAAGAAAAAAAAAAGTGAGGCGATTACAGTTTTTCGTGTAAAAAAATAATAAAATGATCACTGTTGTGAGCAATTGTTTTTATTAATGGGATTCATTCATAGGGTGTACTATGGCCAGAGCTGTAATTGGCCAGAGCTATCACATGGTACAGATGAACTATGATTGGTGACAGGGTACAGACAGGGCCAATCACAGAGATCGTCACAATAGTAACTGCCAGGTGATCGCAGTGCTTGATCACAACCCAGTACAATGATCTGTCAACTCCCTGTGTCCCATGAACACAGTGGGTGACAGATCATGTCGCACACAGCTGCTAGGGCGCAAGCAACTGGGAGAACGTCATATATGACATCCACCCAGAACCGGAAAGATCTTGCTCGGCCATCATCCGTTAATAGACCAGATGGGAAGCAGCTAAAGACCATATTCAAAGTTCTGTGGTGAAATATCCCTTGTGTGTTATTTAATCTTCTCCCCCCTTGCTTATATTAGTGCTGTGATACAACTCCTTTTTTATACCACCCCCATGTCTAAAACAATCACTGAAACTGTAAACCCCTTAATTGGACTGCAAGCGCTTCCTTTAATCTGTCCATGGTCTCCTTTTATTGAAATCAGGATATATATTTAAAAAAATAAAATCCAAAATGCATGTACAAATTGTTAGCTAGGCTAGAGAGGAACAACTTGCTTGGTACAGCCTGTGGAATGCAGATGTGCGTTCCAGAAACTGGTAGTGAAGTTATGGCAACAAGCCCCACCCAACACATGTAAGAACCAATGTAGTGGTCCTGATTCTCTCGGATTCATTTTATGGTTACTTCATACTGGAGAAGAGGTTGAGGAAAGATTAATTTAACCCATGTAATAAATGGCTACTATCCTGTTTTGCTGGTATATTTATTTAAAATTCTAGAACGTTGTCTGGCATGTTCTACAGCAGCCACAAAAAAATAAAAAAAAATAAAAAAAAGGAGCAAAAAAGGCAATTGTTTTGTAACAGCACGATCCTAGAAAAACAAGGCCATGTGGATTGTTCCTTGTCCTAGCCAAGTTAAGCTGCAGTTTGACATACTGAAATTGAAGCAAGTGCAAGTTGCAGGTCTGAGACTACAAGATTAAAACGATCCTTTAAAAGCGTAACTCCACTTTTGTAGAGGGGGAGAAAAAAAAAAAAAAAAAAAAAAAAAAAAAAAAAAAATTTCCCCTCTTGGTCATCTATGTACTTTGCATGGATTTGAACCACTTGTTTACTGGGCACTTAAACCCCCTCTTCCTCACCAGGCCAATTTTCAGCACTGTCACTCTTTGAATGACAATTGCGTGGTCATGTTACACTGTACCCAAATTAAATTTTTATCTTTTTTTCCCCCCACACAAAATAGAGCTTTTTCTGGGGAGTAGTTAAATCGCTACTGTTTTTTTTTTATTTATTTATTTATTTTTTTTTTTCAAATTCTTTATTTATATAAAGGACACAGAAACACGGAATACAACATCCAAATGTAACAACAGGTATATACTTATCATTGCGGATATGGTAGGGATGAGATTTACAGCTCAAGTGGTTCGTCTATATGTCTACAGTGAGGAGGGGTCCCCTGAGAACTCTGGGTTTCCCCCTAGGCATCCTTAGCTGCTCCAACATAGCGAGCCTCCTTAGGTGCGATCCTCTCCTCACTTCCTTAATTTGCATAGCTGTGGCCACTTTTAATTATCTTAACCAACTAATGATTCCATGAGTCTTGTCCCCATTTCCGGAAATTAAAGAGAAAATGAACAGAAAACAAGAAAGGAGTCGAGAATAAGTGAAGGGGGGGGGGGGCAGAGGGGGGAAGGGGGAGGAGCGAGAGGAGAGCAGCTAGAGGGTAGGGTAGGTAGGAGGTTGAGGGGGGAACCAGGAGGTAGCGAACACCACTTGCCTAGTTCTGTTCTCTGACCCCCCTATTTCTGGTTATCAATTCTTACCATAGGTATGGCTGTGCTAATTCAGGGTACCATTCTCCATAAGGGACTGCCCCTCAGCAGAGAATATAAACATGTTCCATCCTAGCCAAACCTTAGTGAATTGTTCGTTTTGGTTCCTAGCTGTGAGGATAAGATCCTCCATTCTTTTAAATGTCCTCCACTTTTTTGATTTATTTATTTATTTTTTTTAGCAAAAAATAACCCCTTTAAAAAAAAAAAAAAAAAAAAAGTTTATTGTTTGTTATAAATTTAGCAAACAGGTAATTTTTCTCCTTCATTGATGTGCTCTGAGGAGGCTGCACTGATAAGGCGGCACTGCTTAGCAGTACTTATCGGCACCAATAGGAGGCAATGATGAGGCGGCAGTGGATCTCTGTGTGTGGGACGGATGTCCCGTTTACACAAGCCAGTAATCAGCTTTTTTTTCTCGCCTCACACTGTCAGCACGATTACCAGCTTGTTTACATCACTGGCTGACAGCTGATCACGCGGCAAAGGGCCAGCCCCTTACTCAGATTTGTGAGCAGCAGAGTCTCATTGACTCGCTGATCACAGAGTGCGCCACCTGTGCCCTGCATGCTCGGGAGGACGTACATGGATGACCTTGAGACAATTTAGACCCGCACAGTAGCCATCTTGACTAACGCTGGCGCAAAGAGGTTAACAAACTTTGTTGCAGATTCCTACCTTTTGTTATTCTGAAGAAATGACTGTTCCTCTGTGCTGAGCGAGTTAGGAGTGGTTTCATAATTATCAACCAGCTGCTACAGCTGTAGGGCTCTAGTGTGGCAACTGCAGTCGGCATCCCTTTAGATATGATTTCCTATTAGGAGCATCTTACCAAAAATGAAAATTTTGGTGCAGGGGATGCCAAAAATCTGACTTGTATCTTAATGTAGACTTCTGGGAAAATCAGTGAGCCAATCACACAAGCAGAAATGTACATTCTGTGTACAGAACACCCCCAGGTAGCCATATTGAATTTTACAGAGCTGCAGTTTGAAAAGGAAAGGTAATTACAATATGACTTGTGTCACAATTGTGTGTATATTATTTTTTATTTGACACTGAAATAGGAGGTAGAAGTGGATGAGGAGACCAGTGTTAGAACAGATTCCTGCTCAGGTACAAAAGATGCATAGTCGCTCTGAGGTTAGGTGTTGTGTGGGCCTTCAGCAAAGCAAACGTTCACATGTAATTTTGCATTAACTCCCTTTTGCCTGTTCTCCACTATTGCTACACATGAGGGTATTCCGCTGTGGGGTACCTACGCTATAGGGGGCAGTACAAGGCAAGTGTGCTCTGAGGGGTTGTAGACCCTCTCATAACCAATCCTTCTGGCAGTGCTGTGTTACTGCAGGACGGGAATTTCCTGTCCTGCTCCCAGAACAAAACTGAGCAGAGCTGAGCGATGCTCAGCCAAAGAAGCTTTATATTCTATGATTGCATACAAAGCTTCCGCTGAAAGGCAGAGATGCCACCTCCCTGCCTCAGTCAGAAGTTTTGTAATCCTTCATTGAATACAGAGATACCTGTGAATGATTGAGCAGGCCTTTGCTCGATTTTGTTCCAAAAGTGGGATGGGAAGTTCCAGTCCAGAGCCTGAAACACAGCGCTGTATACTGCATGTAGCTGAGGCTACAGTTTATACATTGCTCACAGCTGCTGCATCTGTTAGTGAAGAGAGTAGTTTGTTTGGACCAGCTTTGAATGAACCATTTAAAACTTCAGAGAAAAACAAACATTAGCTTAACTACAGATTCTAGTGAAGAACAAACAGTCCACCTTCACTATCACAAAATTGAGGTCTATAACCCAAGGTGTATGAATACTCTGCAGGTGTCTGCTACTAATATATAAAAAGTTACACCCAAGCACTTAAACACCCCCCCACACACAAAAACATCGGTTGTGCTACATGTTACATATTGCCATCACATTGGACTGAGAAATAATTCAGTTAACTCTAAATTGATGACCTATAGGAGCTTTAAAAAAAAAAAAAAAAAAAAACTGCCTATGAAATACAGGGTACCAAAAGTAACCATTTTAAAGACACACACATTTTTAAAGCCTGACATGTTTGCCATCTAGTTACACTGCACAAGCTCATCTTTTAGAATTTACTGAACTGGTAATATATTGCATTAGTGTGCCCAAAAATTAACTTTAGTGTATTTGTTAGTGAAAATGTGCACTTGAAAAACCATTGCGCAAATATAAGACAGAAAAAAATAAAAATTGGAACTACCACTATTTAATTCTCCAGGGTCTCTGGCTTAGAACATCCATCATGTTTGGGGTTTGAAGCAAACTTTAGGCCTAAAATTATATATGAAAAGCGTGCAATCACGCAATATTAATGCAACAGTTTATGACAAAAATGTCATTAACCGCTTAAGGACCGCCTCCTGCATATTTACGTCAGCAGAATGGCACGGCTGGGCAGATCAACGTACAGGTACGTTGCCCTTCAAGAGCCCAGCCGGCGGCGCGCTCGCGACCCGGTCCTGAGCTCCGTGACCGCGGGACCAGCGGACCCGATTGCCGCTGGTGTCCCGCGATCGGGTCACAGAGCTGAAGAACGGGGAGAGGTCTGTGTAAACAAACCTCTCCCCGTGCTTCCTACACTGCCTGTCACTGATCGGCTGTTCCCTGTCATCAGGAAAGCCGATCAGTGAAGTCAGACGTAAAGCCACGCCCCGCTAGTGTATAAAAAAAAAAAAAACACACACACACACACACACACACACACACACACACGTAACCCCTCCCCGCCCCCTAGTGGTTAACTTCTTCACTGCCATTTACATAGAAATCAGTGCATTTAAATGACAATGGTCCCAAAAATGTCCGATGTGTCCGCCATAATGTCGCAGTCACAATAAAAAAAAAATAAAAAAAAAAAAATAAAAAAAAAATCGCTGATCGCCACCATTACTAGTAAAAAAAAAAAATATTAATAAAAATGCTATAAAACTATCCCCTATTTTGTCAACGGTATAACTTTTGCGTAAACCAATCAATAATTGGCAATTGTGATTTTTTTACCAAAAATATGTAGAAGAATACACATCGGCCTAAACTGAGGAAAAAAAATTTTTTTATATATTTTTTGGGGATATTATAGCAAAAAGTAAAAAATATTGCATTTTTTTCAAAATTGTTTATAGCGCAAAAAATAAAAACCACATAGGCGATCAAATACCACCAAACGAAAGCTCCATTTGTGGGGAAAAAAAGGACACCAATTTTGTTTGGGAGCCACGCCGCACGACTGCGCAATTGTCAGTTAAAGCGACGCAGTGCCGAATCGCAAAAAGGGGCCTGGTCCTTTGGCTGCAAATTGGTCCGGGGCTTAAGTGGTTAAGACATGCACTCAAGTTAATTTTAGAGCACATAAATGCAATATTACCCAATTGGTGAGTTTGCACTGAGTGAATACATACCCAACATGTCAAGCCTTAAAATTGCATCTGCCCATAAAACGTCAATCTTTTTTCATAGAAGCTTTAAAAACCCCTACAGGTCATCAGTTAACAGTGAATAATGGGCCTAGACTTATTGCTCTAACTCCGGCATGTGCAGCAATATTCAACGTGTAGCACAATCTGTGTGTGCGTGTGTGTAGGCACCCCTGATGCATACATTTACCTCTGAACCTGCGTATATGTGGGGTGGGCTCAAATTTTAGTGGATCTTAAGTGCTTGGGTTAAAAACATTTTTTCGCACAAAAAAATAAAATAAAATAAAAAATAAAAACAGGAAGTGGGGGACCAACAGTTACATAGGTGTGTGGAAGCGCTTTGGCAGCATTGCTTCCATCTGACAGCCAACTTGTCATATTTACACACACTTAAATTTAATGCCCATAGTCTAGGGAAATGCTCAACACCTTCTAATTATTCAATTGTGTATAGATTTTTAACCCAAGTTGTTGGGCTGCTTCTATATATTCAATTTTTTCAGCAATTAATTTACCATCGAGCAACAAATTTAATGAACTCCCCATTATGACAAAGACTCGCAAATAATCACAACGGCTTATTGGAAAAAAATTATATTTTGGAAGAACGCACTACAGAAGGTGACAGAATTCCAAAATCAAATTACATGAAAATATACATCACATTTTTTTCTCTTTGTACATTGGGTGAAGCAAAAAAAATAAAATAAAAAACACAGCTGGGAGGAGAGTAAAAACCATGAACAGAATGAGAGAGTCATGAAAAGAAAAGAAAAAAGAAAGAAAAAAAAAGTAAAAAAAAGCAATGAAGTGTGTTAGGATGGGGAAAAAAAAAAAAAAAAAACTGGGACCAAAAAAAAAAAAATGCAACATTGTGTCAAACCCTGAAGATACATTGATAAACCTACACATATGCATGCTTTCCTTCTTTCAAGTCCAAACCAGGCAGCCAAAGAGAAGGGGTTGTACAAGAAATGCAATCACTAATAGTCACTTGGTTGCCTCAATAAAAGCAGCAGGGTTTTAGGGGCTCACTGGTGATCTGCTACAGCCAGGTTGAGTATACAATTAGCTCAACTCTTCGAAAATGGTTTTGCATGTGACCCAAACCAATAATTTACACTATATATATTGGAAAATCTTTGTGATACATAAAAGGCACTTCAGGAGTTTAATTACCAGAGCTTATTCCCCTTAGGGGTAAAATATCGATCAATTTTTAAAAAAAGGTAACCAAATTCCTGCAGTGACCACATAAAACATCTAATAGTGGTGGAATTACTGACAATCTAAGAAAATGATAAAGGGACATTGCATACTGAGCCATTACATGATTAACTGCAGTAAACTGAAATATTTTAATAAAAATAATAAAAATAATCTAAAATCCTGCTGCATGGAATTAAAATGATTTATTCATCAACATTATAAGTGTCCGTTTCTGCATAGAGAAGACAGGTTTCATTTTAAGGGCAGAAGGAAAATACACATCCTAAAGACCTCACTGAGCACTTGCCAGCTAAAAGGTGGAACCTAAATAGCTATGTAAGCCACCAGACTCCAGTCTTGCATGCCTTTAACATAACAGTTTGAGGAGATAAAAAAACAAAAAAAAAAAAAAAAAAAAAAAGATCACCAGGAGATCAAGCTGAACGGATGATCTGAGAAATTCCGACTACGAATGCTCTCTTTTCCTTCATATTTTCTGCTCTATATGCATTCTCAGAAGACTTTACATAACTCATACCCGAACATCAAGAAAGCATTATTTGGTACAATGTGTATTTTTTGATGTACATGAACAGTATATATATTATCCGGATCATGTTGTGCTATGTACAGGTCTGTACAATTCTTCCTGAAGTTTAAAGCAGTTCTTTAGATTTTGAAATGCGAAAATCACCTTTAAGTTGGCACTTGTTAGGCTCTTGTCAGCATTGATAACTGGCATGTTTTATTGCAACCCCGGTGCCAGCCAGCGTTTGCCAACTTATTACAACAAAAAGTCCAGCAAAAAGGTGGGTAGAGTGCAGGAAAAACAGTGCCTTGTTTCTCTAATGGAGACCTGAAAAAAAAAAAAAATATATATATTATGAAATGGTTTGCAGTTCATCAGTACACAACATACTGGCTATTCATAAGTTATATTGTAACGTACGATTTATAGAAAACAAAAAAGGGAATTTCACAGCGTTTCAATAAGGATACTTTCACACTGAGGCATTTTTCAGGCGCTAAAAGCCTAACAAAAATAGCGCCTGAAAACGCTTCCCCTGCAGCCCCAGTGAGAGAGCCTGAGTGCGCTTGCAGGACGTTAGAAAGTCCTGCAAGCAGCATCTTTGGAGCAGTGCAGCGAATACACCACTCCTTCACTACCCCTGCCCTTGTAATCTTTGCAGGCGCTTCGACAGCGCCACTTTGCAGGCACTATTAACCCTTTGTTTGGCCGCTAGCAGGGGGTTAACAGTGCCCTTCTAGCAGCTGAAAAGCGCCGCCATTACAGCGGTAAAGCCCCACTAAAATTAGAGGCGCTTTACCACCAACGTCCCCCCGCCTCAGTGTGAAAGTAGCCTAAAGCATTACAAAGCATTCAGGGCTGTTAAAGCAAAATCATCATACATAAACATAAATCGAGTAAAATGAATAAGCACATACCTACAAGCAAACTGCCATGAAATACCTTTAGTCACAACAAAGGCTTAAAAGAAGAAGTCCAATGTGAGGTTATAAAAAAGCCCCCTTCATCAGGGTAGGAAGAATCGGGAAAGACTTGTAGTCGTAGCTTTTTATTTATTTTTTTAAAGCTACGATTACAGCTTTCACCGGTCTCTGGTCTAATAATTCATGAGACTGCATCTTTCATAGAAAGCTAAAAAGGACATCTCTCTAGCCTACAGCACAATGCATTTAAATCCTGATGTAGGGGGCCTTTATATGATCCCCAAACTGTTTCCATGGTCATTTAGGTAGTCTTTACTGTGACCATTTATAGCTCCACTCCTATGACTTGGCGCTCTCGGCTGTGTTAATTTTGACGTCAAGTTTCAATTTCGTTTTAGTCAGTCTTTTGACTAAAATGACATTTTGAGTTAAGTCGTATTTTAGTCTACTAAAATCTAATGGATTTAATCAAATTGTAATGTATTAAAGTGGACCTTCAGTAATTTTTTCATCTTACCATCTATTAAATCTTCTGCCCTTGTTGCTTTAAATTTGGATAGTAAAAAACTTTTTTTCTGCCAATACCTTATACAGCCCACTTCCTGTTTGTTTGGTCATTAGCCTAGGCTTACGACATCATGCACAGCCCTCTTTCACGTGAGAGTTTGCCAGGAAGAGACGGGGATGAGTCATAAGAGGGCTGCAGAGCCGGGGATGTGAGTGTATAAATCCAGGAAGTGAACAGGCAGAAGCTTCAGCTGCCCACAGTTAAAATGGATGGGGCCAGATTTAGAAGAGGGAGATTTCTGCAGGATATTTGGCATGTACAGAATCGCAGTATATCTAAAATATGCAAAGTGGTTGGAGGGAAGCTTCAGAATGGCAAAGATATTTTTATTAAATTATGCGAGCACACTGCAGTACCCTTTAAGACCCCTTTCACACCGGGGCAGTTTTTCAGGCGTTTTAGCACTGGAAATAGCCTCTGCTAAGCGCTTGAAAACTGCCTCCCATTCATTGCAGGGATGAATTTTTACTCGGACGGCACGCTTGCGGGACTTTCCGATAATTCCTGCAAGCAGCATCTTTGGGGCGCTGTAATTAGCACTCCCAAAACGCCCTGCTCATTGGAATGAATGGGCAACACTTTCAAAGCACCGCAAACCGGGTGGTTTTTAGCCTTTTTGGGGTTAAGTCACCCCGCTAGTGGCTGAAAAGCTGCGCTTAAACAGTGCCAAAGCGACACTAAAATGAGCAGCGCTTTAGCGCTAACGGTCCGTCTCTTTTTTTAGATGTGTTGTTTACAAGTTAAAAGCTTGTTTTTGTGCTAGAAAATTACTTAGAAATATTTTTTGGGGGGTTCCAACACCTTAGAGGATAAAATGGCCGTTTGTCACACCGTATCTGCGCAGCGGTTTTACAAGCACACTTTTTTTTTTTTAAATACACTTTTTTGAATAAAAAAATAAAACAGTAAAGTTAGCCCAATTTTTTTTTTTTATATTGTGAATGATAAACGTTACGCTGCGTAAATTGATACCCAACATGTCGAGCTTCAAAATTGCGGCAAACTTTTACCCTTAAAAATCTCCATAGGCGACAAAAAAAAAAAAAAAAAAAAAAAAAAAAAAATTCTACAGGTTGCATGTTTTGCATTACAGAGGAGGTCTAGGGCTAGAATTATTGCTCTCGCTCTACCGATTGCGGCAATAACTCACGTGTGGTTTGAACATAGTTTCAAACGCGGGCGCTACTCATATGCATTCGCTTCTGCGCGCGAGCTTGGGCGCGTTTAAAAAAAAAAAAATATTTTTTTCTTCTTATTTTTACCTTTTATTTTTACACCGTTTTAAAAAAAATAAAAATTTGGGTCACTTTTATTCCTATTACAAGGAATGTAAACATCCCTTGTAATAGAAAATGAGCATGACAGGACCTCTTAAATATGAGATCAAAAAGACCTTTAGATCTCATATTTACACTAAAAAGCAATAAAAATAAATAAAATGGCCCTTTAAAAAAAATGTCGCTTCTGCCCTGCAGTGTCATGGAGATGGGTGGGGGAAATCTCACTCGCCTCTGCCGACGGCTCTGGTAAGTGGTGGAAGGCACCAGATCGCAGGAGGAAGGGGGGGGCCCACTCTCGTAAAAGTGATCTCGTGGCAAATCCGCCGCAAAGACCACTTATCTTGTAGCGGATAGCAGGCCAAACATGGCGATACTGGGGTTATGGTAGCTAGCTGCTGCCATAGCAACGATATCCGTCCTCAAAGTGAGGGAGGACATATATAGTCGCGCGGCAGTCCGGAAGTGGTTAATAAAACCAAGTTTCGTAAACAAAAATAAGAAAAAAAAATAATGCTTTTTGACAAACAGAAGTGCAACTCTAAAATATTTTAAAAACAAAAAAAGACAAACTAAAAATTAGCTGGGAGGAATTTTACTTTTCTAACAGGTTTGTAGATGCACCCTACTTATTCTTATGTGGTAGTGCAGTGTTAATTTTGATGTCAAAAATGCCATTTTAGTCAGTCAATGATATGCATTGACAAACTGAAAGATAATATATGCTAAGTTCTGTATAGAGGTCAAAAGGTATTCAGTACCAAACTCTGTTTAAGCTCCATTTAGAACACTCTTCAGGTAGCAGGTTTGCATCCAGTGCCAGGGGCAAGGTCATCCAGTACCTAGGGCAAAGATGCCTAGCAGCACCCCCTCCTTTGTTATGTGTCCCCACCCCAATCATCATAGCCACATACAAAGTCAGGGCTCAGGAGTGGGTAACCTACACAGTGCAGGAGTCCGGGATAAAAGACACCTGCATACATATATAGACACACAGACTTGCATGAAAAAATTGCTACTAAAATGGGTGGAGATGAGAACAGAGCCAGACATCAAAATCATGTGTAAATAAAAGCCATAGAGGACTTAAAGGCCTTAAACCTTTCTGAACATGTTAAACCCAAAGAATTTAATGACTGGCTACCCAGTTTTTTTTAGGCAGACCTGAATGGACACTCCATAGAGGTCTATGGAGGGACGGATGTCAGCGGTGACATGTCCACTGACATCCGACCCGCTCTGATCCGAAAAAGTGTGACGGAGGAAAAACCTATTTTTTTCATCCGTCTGCGGAACGGATCAGGTGATGGACTCTATGGTCCATCTTCATCCGATCCCCATAGGGGAGAGCGGCGCTCTGACAGGTCCGTCCCTGCACAGAGACAGACCTGTCATCTGCCTGATCAGCGGGGAGCGATCCCCCGCTGAGCAGAGCGGGCTCCGTACACGGACACTTCCGTGTGAAAGAGCCCTAAGGCTGCTTTCACACTGGGGCGCTATATCACTAAAAATAGCGCCTGCAAAGAGCCTCTCCTGTCACTCCAGTGTGAAAGCCTGAGTGCTTTCACGTTGGAGCGGTGCGCTGGCAGGAAGCCAAAAAGTCCTGCAAGCCGCATCTTTGCATACACCGCTTCTAAAGCGCCCCTGCCCATTGAAATCAATGGGTAGCGCCGCCAAACTACTGGTTTGCGGGTGGTTTTAACCCTTTTTCGGCTGCTTGCGAGGGTTAAAAGCACAAAACCTCTGCAAAATCTACTGTAAAGCGCTGCTAAAAATAGCAACGCTTTACCGCCGGCACCCCAGTGTGAAAGTAGCCTAAAGTTTTCCAAGTGTGCGTGTAATAAATACCAGACAAACAAAATAGTATCTACTATTAAACACTCAACTGAACATTTTAATTAAGCTGGGTAGCCACATTTATTTCACCTGGGGCTCTCCCCCTCTATTTGTCAAAAGGAGGTCAAACGCACCTGCCAATGAATTAGGACTGATCTCAGAAGTGTCTCAGATGTAGATACAAGCCAAAAACACATTGCTATAGGCCCCAAATTCTTACTCATGTAGCCTGTTCCCAACAAAAAATTAGCCCTGAACTCCTATAGCTAAACAATTATTATATATTTCAACAGCTTGACAAGCTGCATGTCAGTTTTCACCGAAGTGTTTGGGACATGAATGTGGCAATCAGTGTTAAGGGGGAGCTGCACTGTATTATGAAGGCAATTGCACAGATAAGTGCAAAAAAGGAATTTAACTAGCATAAGAGCAATGTGGACAGCAAGCTTTTACAAAAGCTTTGGCACAACCATTAGCAACCTTCAAGAACCCCTTGACTCCATCATGGAGGTTAAACACAGTGCCTTCCAAAAGTATTCCTACCCCTTGAAAAATTGTCAAGATTTTTTTATGTTGCAGCCAAAAAAATAAATAAAATGGAAATGTATTTTAGCAGGATTTTATGTGATAGACCAACACAAAGCGGAACATAATATTGTAAGATGGAAGAGAAATAATTGGTTTTCAATTTTTTTTTTTACAAATATCTGAAACGTGTGGAGTGCATTTGTATTCAGCCCCCTTTACTGTAATACCCCTAACTAAAATCTAGTGGAACCAATTGCCTTCAGAAGTCACCCAATTAGTCAATACCGGTATGCAATTTAATCTCAGTATAAATACAGCTGTTCTGTGAAGCCCTCTGAGGTTTGTTAGAGAACCTTAGTGAACAGCATCATGAAGGCCAAGGAACACACCAGACAGGTCAGGGATCAATTTGTGGAGAAGTTTTAAGCAGGGTTGGGTTATAAAAAATAAAAAAATTATACCAAGCTCTGAACATCTCATGGAGCACTGTTTAATCCATCATTCAAAAAAATGGAAAGAGTATGGCACAACTGCAAACCTACCAAGACATGGCTGTCCACCTAAACTGACAGGCCGGGCAAGGAGAGCATTAAGAGGCCCATGGTAACTCTGAAGGGGCTGCAGAGAGCCATAGCTCAAGTGGGAGAATCTGTCTCCAGGACAACTATTTGCGCACTCCACAAATCTGGCCTTTATGGAAGAGTGGCAAGAAGAAAGCCATTGTTAAAAGAAAACCATAGGAAGTCTCGTTTGCAGTTTGCAAGAAGCCATGTAGGGGACATAGCAAACATGTGGAAGAGGAGACCAAACTCAAACTTTTTGGCTTAACAGCAAAACGCTATGTGTGGCAGAAAACACTGCACATCACCCTGAACACTCCATCCCCACCATGAAACACGGTGGTGGCAGAATCATGTTGTGGAGATGCTTTTCTTCAAAAGGGAAGTTGGTCAGAATTGATGGGATGGAGCCAAATACAGGGCAATCTTAGAAGAAAACCTGTTTGAGTCTGCAAAAGACTTGACTGGGGCGAAGGTTTACATTCCAGCAGAACAACGACCCTAAACATACAGCCAGAGCTAGAATGGAATGGTTTAGAATTCAGGGGTCTCAAACTGGTGGCCCTCCAGATTTTGCAGAACTACAAGTCCCATCATGCCTCTGCCTGAGGGAGTCATGCTCGTAACTGTCAGCCTTGCAATGCCTCATTGGACTTGTAGTTTCGCAACAGCTGGAGGGCCACCAGTTTGAGACCCCTGCTTTAGATCAAAGCATACTCATGTTTTAGAAAGGCCCAGGCAAAGTCCAGACCTAAATCCAATTGAGAATCTGTGGCAAGACTTGAAAATTGCTGTTCAAACACTCCCCATCCAATCTGACAGAGCTTGAGCCATTTTTCAAAAAAGAATGGGCAAAAATTCCACTCTAGATGTGCAAAGCTTGTAGAGACATTCCCAAAAAGACTTGCAGCTGTAATTGCAGCGAAAGGTGGTTCTACAAAGTATTGACTCAGGGGGGGCTGAATACAAATGCACGCCACACTTTTCACATATTTGTAAAACATTTTGAAAACCATTTAATCATTTTCCTTTCACTTCACAATTATGTACCACTTCGTGTTGGTTTATCACATAAAATCCTAATAAAAATACATTTAAGTTTTTGGTTGTAACATGACAAAATGTGGAAAGTTTCAAGGGGTATGAATACTTTTTCAAAGCACTGTAGCTGGTTTAGGACGCTTGGCACTACTGGAAGCTTGTTGAAATCCCGTTTGTTGTAAATGTTTTAGTTTTGAACATAGAATAGGGATGGATTAGACCCTAGTCAGATTAAGTATTTTGACTTGTCACCAGAACAAGTGTTCTGTGGACATTTCTGTTCTGTGGACACTTGTCTGAGTGGCTATTCACTATAACTTTGGAGGTGTTCTTCTCAAAACATTCCAATATATAAAGCATTCAAATTATATCCCACTTAATCATTGCTGCACCTTTCATACAGAAACACCCCTGACAATATGCATCTCATTACTTGGCCTACAGTGAAACAAGGCAGGCTCCTTATTAAAAAAATGTTAACATAATTTGCAACGCTAACATTTGCTTTACATTTAGTGTACCTAGCAAAACCCTCTTTAAAAGCATGCATCTAAAACACATTTCAACAAGAAACAGATTTTTGGAACAGAAGGAGAAGTTTAATGGCTATATTAATGTGATAGCATGCACAAGATCCTGTTAATGGGCACCCTTAGAACACACACACACACACACACACACACACACACACACCTTGGACACCTTACATATGCATTTTCCACCTCACCTCTCACTCTTGAGAACAAGTGTTTTTTATAGAAGCACAAGATCAAAAACAAGGGCAGCTGCATCAATGCCAAAATATGCAGTGGTCATAATTAAATTTAGCATGATGCATCAAAAGCAAAATGCTTTTCTGACCACTTGAGTTTAAATGATTTTGTTGGCTCAATACGCTACCTCTGACGTCACATAGCATTCAGCGATATTAGCACTATATAGCCAGTTTTGACACTCCTACCTATGGGACCCTAGTTCAGCATTAAACAAAAGCTGTACTAACGAAGCATAGACACTGACAACTTCTAAAAATGCCCATCTCCAGCTGTCATGATGATACAATGGCTTCAGTATGTTCCAAGTCACTATACAGAAACAAGTACACAGATTGGGAGTACTTTAACAGGCTTTGCTGATCTGCATGCTTGTTAAGCTTGTTCCGGGTCGTTTTCTCAACATGCAAGCCAAAGGTTGATGGGCAACTAGCATTTTTCACAAGGGGGTCCACATAGCCCGCCTCTGTATAGTTTCCCTACCACTTAGGTTCCTTTTAAAAATGGAAATGAATGCAAGGATATGTGCAATATTACCAACAGAGCAAAAATGCATGCAAAAAGGCAAAGAAAATAGGGCGGTAGATAGATTACAAAAATTTACCCTGAAATTGTGAAGCTACGAGCTACTGCTTAAATGTCACTCAAAAGCAGTCTCTTGGCTTTTTCTTACACAGCGTGCAACTTTCCTTTTAAATTCTCCATTACGGTCTTCTCTCCACTCTTTCTATAAAGACAAAAACAATCCATATATATTTTTGCATTTTTTTTTTTGGCTAAAAAGGTAAAAGAAAAATTAGATTTACAAAAGCTCAGATTTTACTATTACAGGACTCAACAGACAGGTGTAGATTTGTATATGCCTATTCTTTGATGGCAATATAGACCTGGGTGTGACATGTTAGGTATCTATTCGGTGTAACTTTTTAAATATTTTTACAAAAAAAAAATTGGGTAGTAGGTGTTTGTGTGCACCAAAATTTATGAAAGTATTTTTTCCTAAAAATCTGCATCATTTGTAATATTACACTGATAGAGGATTTGAAATCTTGAAACACCTAATCAAGCACATAATGTTTTGCTTGAACAAAATGTGTTACGGTATACATTTAACATATTTTACATTCACTTGGCCTATTTTAGAAATTAAAAAATACATTTTTAAACTTTTATTTACTGCTGCAAATTTCTCATTTTCATCATTCTTTTGACTAAACTCAAAATGCCTCATACAGTGAGGGAAAAAAGCATTTGATTCCCTGGTGATTTTGTATGGTTTGCCCACTGAAAAAGAAATGATCAGTCTATAATTTTAATAGGTGGTTTATTTTATTTTAACAGAGACAGAACAAAAATATCTAGAAAAACGCATTTCAAAAAGGTTATAAATTGATTTGCATTTTAAATGAGTGAAATAAGTATTTGACCCCTTCGCAAAGCACGACTTGGTACTTGAGGGCAAAACCCTTGTTGGCAAATCACAAAGGTCAGACATTTCTTGTAGTTGGCCACCAGGTTTGCACACATCGAAGGAGGGATTTTGTCCCACTCCTCTTTGCAGATCCTCTCCAAGTCATTAAGATTTCGAGGCTGATGTTTGATAACTCGAACCTTCAGCTCCCTCCACGTATTTTCTATGGGATTAAGGTCTGGAGACTTGCTAGGCCACTCCAGGACCTTAATTTGCTTCTTGAGCCACTTTGTTGCCTTGGCTGTGCGTTTTGGGTCATTGTCATGCTGGAATACCGATCCACAACCCATTTTCAATGCCCTAAGGGAAGGAGGTTCTCACCCAAGATTTGACGGTACATGGCCCCATCCATCCTCCCTATGATGCGTTAAGTTGTCCTGTCCCCTTAGCAGAAAAACACCCCCAAAAGCATGTTTATACCTTCACATTTGACGGTGGGGATGGTGTTCTTGGTGTCATAGGCAACATTCCTCCTTCTCCAAACACGGCGAGTTGAATTGATGCCAAAGAGCTTGATTTTGGTCTCATCTGACCACAACACTTTCACCCAGTTCTCCTCTGAATCATTCAGATGTTCATTAGCAAACTTCAGATGGGCCTGTACATGTGCTTTCTTGAGCAGGGGGATCTTGCGGGCGCAGCAGGATTTCAGTCCTTCACAGCTTAGTGTGTTACCAATTGTTTTCTTGGTTACTATAGCCCCAGCTGCCTTTAGATAATTGACAAGATTCTCCTGTGTAGTTCTGGGCTGATTCCTCAATGTTCTCATGATCATTGAAACACCACGAGGTGAGATCTTGCATGGAGCCCCAGAAGATTGGCAGCCATTATGTGTTTCTTCCATTTCAGAATAAATCACACCAACTGTTGTCACCCTCTCACCAAGCTGCTTGGCAATGGTCTTTTAGTCCATTCCAGCCTTGTGTAGGTCTACAATCTTGTCCCTGACATCCTTGGACAGCTCTTTGGACTTGACCATGGTGGAGAGATTGGAATCCGATTGCTTCTGTGGACAGGTGTCTTATACAGACAACACTCTGAGATTAGGAGCACTCCCTTTACTAGTGCTCCTAATCTCAGCTGGTTACCTGTATAGAAGACACATGGGAGCCAGAAATCTTGCCGATTGATGGGGGATCAAATACTTCTTTCACTCATTAAAATGCAAATCAATTTATAACTTTTTTTTTTTTTTTTTTAAATGATTTTTTTCTGGATATTTGTTTTTCCGTCTCACTGTTAAAATAAACCTACCATTACTTTGTTTTTACATACATTGGAGGGAAAAAGGTATGTGTTCAGGTGCTCCAGTAAAGGGTACTTTTAATTCTACAGCATATACTACAAAGACAATTAATAAAATTATGAACTTTCTACCAGGCCGTAACAATTGGGGGGGGGGGGGGGCCCTTTTGGGTACCAAAGCAGGACCCAACTCTATACTAAGGCAAAACTCCAATGACATTTTTTGTTTGCTGCAAAGCCACCTTCAGTCTAAAGATTCTGTGGTGTAGTAAGAGGTATATGAAACCAGAATGGATTTTCAGAAATTACGTATCTCGAGTTTCCTCTTTTTTATACGGATTAAAGCGGTTCTAGATCTCGCTCGGTCATTTTTATGTACAGGTAAGCCTATAATAAGGCTTACCTGAAGGTAAAAATGTATATCTACTAAAACGTGCACCGTTCAGGAGGAGAGATTCACCCTGCATGCAGCTAGTGACATCACTGGCGCATGCGCTCTGAAGGTCCAGCATACCTTGCCAGAGCTTCGCGCCTGAACCGAGGGCTCCTGCACGCATGCGCGGGAGGGACGTCATTATGGTTTTGGCCAGTCACATAGCCAGAGCTCGCAAACCTGGAAGAAAGACAGGGGGAACTCAGCGGTGACTTTACAGCTCTGGAGGGCTTTGCTCCAAGGTGAATATTTCATAATGTGCTAGTACGCTCTTTGAAAAAATAAATATATTTTTTACTTTTTGCTATAATAAATATCCCCAAAAAATATATAAAAACACGTTCTCAGTTTAGGCCGATACGTATTCAACATATTTTTTGGGAAAAAAACAAACGCAATAAGCGTGTATTGATTGCTTTGCGCAAAAGTTATAGCTTCTACAAAAGTAGGGGATAGTTTTATGGCATTTTTATAATTTTCTTTTTTTAATACTAGTAACGGCGGCAATCAGGGATTTTTATCGTGACTGCGACATTATGGCAGACACGGACACTTGCCGCTATTTTTGGGACCATTCACATTTATACAGTGATCAGTGCGATTAAAAATGCACTGATTACTGTGTAAATGTGACTGGCAGTGAAGGGGTTAACCAGGAGGGGCGCTTTAGGGGTAAGAGTGTTTTAACTGTGGGGGGGGACTATGTATGACACGACAATGATCACCGCTCCTGATTACAGGGAGCTGTGATCAGTGTCACTAAGCAGAACAGGGAAATGCTTGTTTACATCAGCATTTCCCCGTTCTTCCTCTCTGTGAGAGAATCGCGGGTATCCCCGCAGACATCGAATCCGCGGGACCTGCAGTCGGACTCACGGAGCATGCGGCCGGCCCGTGTACGCCTGGAAACCGGACCTCGCGAGATCACATACAATAACGTGATTTTGCGGAGCCAATCTGCTGCAGTAAAACTGCAGCAGCTAGTCCGCAAGCGGTTAAAAAACAAACCTAGATATATAAAAAATAAACAAACCGCTTTGAAAATCCACCATATTGACAGCCACAAGCATGACACCCAGAGGCATGATGGGACTTGTAGTTTTGCAACAGCTAGATGTCCGCTTATTGCATATACCTGGTCTATGGGAATGTTTGACCAGTCTTCCAGAAGCACATTTGTGCTGGACGAGAAGGCCTGGCTCACACTCTCCACTCCACTAATCCATCCCAAAGGTGTTCTATCGGGTTGAGGTCAGGACTGTCCAAAATGTCTTGGTATGCTGTAGAGCTGCACGATTAAGTGTTAAAAATTGAGATCGCTATTTTTTTCACCCTCGCATCTTAAAGCATTTTCACGATTCTTTCTATGCAGAGAATGCTCTGCTCAAGCCGACAGCTGTGAAAAAATAAATAAAAGTGTGCCAAGTATCACAACATTACTCAGCAGCTGAGCCAACTATAAACATTGTAACACATTTGTTCTTTCGATCAAAGGAATTAACTTGTGTCTGTAAATGAGGGAAGTTTACTACTTAAGGACTAAACCTTTTTCTGAAACTTGTTGGTTTCAAGTTAAAAATCAATATTTTTTGCTAGAAAATTACTTCGAACCCCCAAACATATATATTTTTTTTTAGCAGAGACCCTAGAGAATAAAATAGTGGTTGTTGCAATATTTTATGTCACACTGCATTTGCGCATGGGTCTTTCAAATGCAATTTTGTGGAACAAAACACACTTTAATGAATTAAAAAAAACAAACAAAAAAAAAAGTTAAGTTAGCACAATTTTTTTGTATAATGTGAAAGATGAAGTTATGCCACGAGAATTATGAGAGAATCGCAATCTTTATTCTAAGCAAAAAAAAATTGCGATTCTCATGTTGGCCAGAATCGTGCCGCTCTAGTATGCTGACACCTTAAGATTTCCTCACACTGGAACCAAGGAAAGTACTCCTGAAAAATAACGCCACACCATAAACCACCCCCCTCCACCAAAATTATTTGGACCAGTACACAAAGCAAGTTTCATAAAAACATATAGAACACCTTTGGGGTGAACTAGAGTGGAGACTTTTAGCCAGGCTTTCTTGTCCAACATCAGTACCTGACCTCACAAATGCGCTTCTGGAAGAATGCTCAAATATTCCCATAGACACACTTCTAAACCTTGTGGACAGCCTTCCCAGAAGAGTTGAAGCTGTTATAGCTGCAAAGGGTGGGCCAACTCAATATTAAACCAAGGCAGGTGTCCCAATACTTCTGACAATATAGCTTATGTCCATTTATTCAATGAAATCTACTTTGATCAGAAGAAAAAGTACAGTCTTCATTACAAATATTGCCAAAAGGTTTTATAAAATGATGAAATAATCATGAACATCATGACTAAATATTGTGAAAGAAATGAGATTAAAAAAACAAACACAACACATAGAAAAACATACTGCTGCATCAACGTTGGCTGGGGAGTCTCCATTGGGATCTGCTAGCATAGAAATTACACTGATCATAATGGTTTCCACCGTATGAATAGGAAGCCAGCGCTCTTCTGGTTTTTCATAGCCATACTTGTCCTCTCCCGGCTCATGAAGAATGGAAATGCAAACATCACCATTTTTATCAACTAAAAAAAAAAAAAAAAAAAAAAAAGAAATATATCCAAGGTGAAGAAAATATTGCTTTGCTTTTGAACAATGTATGAAAGTGTGCGGTTTTAAATCTGCCTTGTAAAGCTAATTGGTTATGTGACACAATGGGGCTGATTTACTAAAACTAGAGAGTGCCAAATCTGGTGCAGGTGTGCATGGCAGTTAGTCAATCAGCTTCATACGTCACCTTGTTCAATCAAGTTTTGACAAAAAAAACCTGGAAGCCGATTGGTTTATATGCAGAGCAGCACCAGATTTTGGGCTCTCCAGTTTTAGTAAATCAACCCCCAAGTGTCTTTAATTCTTAAACCAGAGTTGGTATGCATGATTATAGACCAGAGGGGGGGAGGGGGACGACAGACACACACTACTTTATAGTAGCATTCTTTTCCATCTCCTTACTAACTAATTATCCTGTAGGATGAAATTGCAGAAAAGCAACACTTCTAGAGCATTGGAATCCTCCAACATCTGGGTCACCCCAGTCTTTCTGCAGCAAAAAAAAAAAAAAAAAACTGACCAACTATGTTGGATACTCTTTAGAGCTATTTTTTCACATAAAAGCACCAGAAAAATAACCATTATTATGTCTACAGCAAACTAGTTGGGATGGATTTTTTTTTTCTTCAAGTTGTCATTGATTAGCCATTATCCCCATGTAAACAAACGGGCAGGGATGTCGGCTGATGGGCCGTAGATTAGTCATTGGTTGTTATGCCTCAATCAATAACTAAGGCACATTGACAATTCTGACAGCTGTGTGTTTGACAGCGTATGGCAGTGGGCAGGATTGCATAGCCACTACTCTGTTCAAATTAGTAATATAGAATCTACCCTCTTCTTTCTGTTATGACAATGGAGGCAGATACTATGGGGAACTAGTCTAAGAACTCCTCCACCACCCAAATCAGGCTCGGTCAACCCAACAAACCATCCCAGCCGCTGCACCTGTCTGCATGACAGGCACAGTGGCTGGGGAGAGAGGTTAGGGACACAGCCTGTGATTTTATCAGGCTCTAGCTTCAGTGCCATCTGCTTCCTGCGACAGGTACAAAGTTCTGTCAGCAGCAAAATCTGTGGTGCAGAGGTGTTATGGTATTCTAATGAGACTCATTTTAGTTTCAATGAGCGGAGCCATTACATGAAACTTGGCAATACAGGTAAAGCCTTTACAGAAGCCAAGAAAATTTCTCCAATTTATAAATATAGGCAGGTTATACTTTAACATTTTTCTTGAAATCCATTGAAGTAAATAGGAATTTAGTAATGCTTGAACATTTCTGTTTTATGCCGCCGACTACAGGAGGTTGGGACACTGGCAAAAAAAAAACCAAACACTTTAAAAGCCAGTCTCCATATAAACCTCCCCCTAACCATCATGCCTGAAATTTATGTGCAAGCAGTATATAGGGTCAATAAACAAGGAGGGATGGGGCCTGCATCCCTCCATGGACTTCAAAAAGTAGTAATTTTACAGTAAGCACAAAAACTCCAATTTTGTCATCCATTAAAGGACACATGTATTTAGCAATGCTTAGGAACTTGGAACATCCAAAAGCAGTTCAACTGAGGGGTGACCCAACAGCCCAGCTTGCCTAAGGATTACAAGAAGCCTAAGCCTTACGCCTGGTACACAGTGAGGAGCTCACCAGGAGGTCGCTGCATCAGCTATGCTATTGTAGTACAGCTATCTCCCCACTGAGCTATTGGATTCTTACAGGGGGACCTCCGCTCCTGTCCCTGCCAAAAAACACTAGTCAGCGCTCGCAGCCACTGGCTGCTGGTTTTTCAGCAAGCTTGTTTGACAGAAGCCAGCCGAGAGAGCAGCTTCTGTCAAACAAGGACCAGTACACATGGTATCTACTATACCGGCTGATTTTGGCCGATAATTGACCCAAGTATACGAGGGCTTCAGACTTTCAACCCTAGGCATTGGGGAAGAAGGGCTACAAAAAGAGTGGGAATATCCCCCAAGGGGATGACCAAGAACTTTAACCATTTAAGCCTTTTGGACATACTACTTACATCCAAAGAGAACTTTTAATCACAAGCTGATGGCTGCAGTAGCAGCCATCAGCTTGTGTGGATTTTGTCCAGCCGCCTCAGGGCTTGAAAGTGATGTGGCGGCTTCCTAGCCGCCAATCCCTTTCACAGAGTTGGCGTTGCAAAAGCTTTTAAAACGCTTCAACAGAGCCTACAAAAGGGCGTCCTACCTCCTAGGATACTAGGAAAAAAAAAAAAAAAAAGAAGAAAACTGAAGCATGACAAATAAGGGTGTGGTTATACAGGGGCTGGTCTTAAAGTTTCTATTTGTCAGTGTAAAAACAGCCATGTGTACCTCAACGTATGATAAAACATTTTTTCCTTTTTGCTAACCTGCTACAATATCAAACAGTAAAAAGGATGCTCAAATCTTTATCACTAATGAATATCTGGGCCATATATGGTAAGGTTAGTTCAGGTATAGATTAATCCTCCCCTCTACCAGATCTATGCTAGTGGTAAACAGGACACAAATCTTTGAACCTTGAGCAACCCAAACTGCAACCTTAAAAAGGTTAACTGCACTCTTTTCTGTAATTTGCTGCCATTAAACTAAACTATAGGCAACCCCCCCCCCCCCACCCTCATTTTGGATAGAGTACGGGAGGGTTATAACCTGCTATTTTTTTTTTTTTTTTTCGCCATCTGTGTGCCAGTGCAGAGATTTTGCTTCGACATCTGTCCCATAGCCAAAACAGAAAGGGAGAGGAATTCCCTGCTAATTAAGGGAAATCATTGGGGACCCCCAGCTCACCAGAACTAGTGTCCACATCGGAAGATTTCCCCTCTATTACTTTCAATAATAATGATAAACTGGACAAATAGGGAGGGTTGCATCTCCTTAATGGGGGCACAGACAGCATTAAAAACCCGACAGGAGTTCTAATCCCTCTCCACACTATCCAAAAAAACAAAAAAGTTTTTTTGTCTTTAGTTATAGTTATACTTTAAAGTTACTTTTCTGGGATTAAACGTCTGAAAAAGCCCCTCCTACTATGCATTAAGGAAGTAGAAAGTGAGTGGAATCCATATAGTAAGGTTCATTAGAAACAGGAGGAGGAGGTAACATTGTGCAATCATGCCTACTAAAATCCTTGCAACATGCATCACCCCGACTAGGAGAGGATTGCTTTCTTCAGTTTTGGAGTTATATTTTGAAAACTGGCAGGCCAGTTATAAAGCCTTTATATAACCCACACACAGAAAAAAAAAAAGAAACTCACCATTTGGATGCCAAATTTCTGTAATAAATTTCATTTTTGGCGGCCTTAGGGGATAATCTCTTGGAAAAGTAAGATGAGCCTTGAATACCCCTCCTTCACTGGAAAGTTAAGAAAAAAAAACAATTCTTCATACAAAACAGTTTACACACGTTGACCGAATTTGACAATAGCATCATACTGCTACCAACTGATACAAAAAAAAATTGGGGCTTTTTTGTGTTTTCCTTTAATTTGATACGATTACAAATATGTTACCCAACATTTCATATTCCTGATACGCATCTGCTGTACCATGCACTGGTGTCAAAAAGTATCCGTTTTTTTTTTTTTGTAGTGCTTCCTTTGTGTGAAATACCTGGTGATCGTTCCAGTCCCACTGCTTTCCTATTGCAAAATGATCACACCAAGCATAGAAGCTCATCCATCTCAGAGTTGTCGGTTTTCTGGCCGTGTTAGGAGGACAATCTGCCCATACTCCAATGGCCAAGACTTGTGCTGACACGCTCCCCATGCACAGCTAATCACTGGGAAGATCAATGTACTGTTGTTTCTGAGCCTCCTGCTAACATCCCCCCCCCACCTCTCTAAGCCCCTAAGCAGCTGAGAAACAGAGGTTATGTGATCAAAAAAAAAAAAAAGGGAGGGGGATTACTGTATTTATCGGCGTATAACACGCACCTTTTCCCCCTTAAAATCGGGGTAAAGTCGTGGGTGCGTGTTATACGAAAAACAGCGATCGCCGCCGGAAAAGACCGAAGCGCCGCCGGAAAAGACTGAGCCGACTGTACGGCTCCGCTTGTAGTCCCGCCTCCCTGCACTCACTCCAGAAACAGCAGGGAGGCGGGACCGCGGAGCCGAACAGTCGGCTCAGTCTTTTCCGGCGGCGCTTCGGTCTGTCTCGGCGGCAGGAAATTTAAACGTGGGCAAGGCTGCAAATGACGCTTAAACGTAAGTTTTTTTTCCCTAAACTTCGCTCCTAAAACTTTTTTGCCTTAAAATGCCCATCTAAACTTGGGGTGTGTGTATACACACACACACACCATTATCTCCTCAGAGAGATATTCTATGTGGTTAGCAGGACAGTAGCGAGCAGGAATCTCCCAAAGAGGGAAACAATAAAATTCTAAAAGGGGTTCTAGCTCTTCCTCTTACCAATATTGACATGCATTACAATTTACAAACTCTTATTCTACTAGACATTTTGTGCACAAAAGTCTTGTAGTAAAAAAAAAAAAAAAAAAAAAAAAAAAAAAAAAAAAATTCAAATTCAGGTTCAGAATTCCAGTTACTCTGGATGGAGACTTATTCTATGAACATTGCTGGAAAATATTTTTGAATAGTTTTACTTACTATAAAGTATCTGGAGGGCCAATAATTAGTACTTCCCATCTGTATAGGTCATTATCGTCTATTAAGCCTGCTGAGAATCCCTCTACTGGATTTTTATTTAGTTCTGCAAAAATAACATACAAATATTGAGGTTAGTAACTGAACTTTATATTGCATTTTTATTTTTTTATTTGCGTAGGCGTATTTTTCACACATGGATAAGGCAGCCCATAGATGGATCAGTTTTTTCCCCATTCTACCAGCAGGTTCCTCCTGGCTGAACCATTATATTCTGAAAGCACAGAGACCTCTTCACTGTCAGTATACACAGATTAGCGCTGCGGTGCTAATTGAGTGGAGATAATCCAACAGTAGGATCGCAGACGGTAGAGTGACTTCAGTGCAACCTGCCCACACAGGGACCAAAAAAGTATCCAATCCCTGCTGAACCGAACGATTTTCAAACCATGTAAAGCCATGGTTGTGCACATACACAACCAACTTGAATGAAATCTTAGATATTTGCTCTGGATAGTTATTTGTGGGTCAAGTTGCCCTCTGCTTATGTGTATTACACTGATATGGTGAGAGATTTTCCCCAGATCTGGGAATGATTTACCAAAAGGGAAATACACTTTGTATATGAAGCGGCACTCTGCACAGGAATTTTTCCCTAGAGCTGAGTGAACTTGGTAAAGTTTCACTTTGCAAAGATTACCCAGTCATGGGCAAGGAAAATACAGTGGCACCTCGGTTTGTGAGTAACGCGGTTAACATGTTAAAGGAACTTATTTTTTCCATATGGAAAAGAAAAAGGAGAAATGGACTTTACAGGCACTAGTTAAAAAATTTTTTTGGAACAATTTATTAGAAAAATATATATATAACAAACAGTTATGTATAGATACACATACAAATATTGACGTTGACAATACTTGAAAAACTATCTAAAAAACAGACAAAGTCCGAAAGACTCCCCCTATATGGGTATGCAGTACCACATGAAACACTCGCTGGCAGTGGGATTGGTGTATCTAAACACTTGCACCGTGTAGCTTCCCAGTGGAATGTGTACTGGCCCGAAAAAGGGTAGTCATCGGTTCTGTCGATTAAAAGAAGGAACTTCTGCTCAACATGTTTCGCGACTGCTGCGTCGCTTCCTCAGGAGCATTCGTTCTAATTAAGGAAGAACATTTTGTTACTTAAACACTTGCCGACCGCCCCCTGTATATATACACGTCGGCAGAATGGCACGTACAGGCAGAACCACGTACCTGTACGTGCCATTCTTCCGGCGGGTGGGGGGTCCGATCGGACCCCCCCGGCCGGCGGGGACGGTCGGGATCGCTTCAGGAGCGATCCGGGATGAGGGGACGGCCAGTGGTTTCTGGCCACCCCCTCGCGATCGCTCCTGGCGAATCAGATGCTTCCTCTGTCTGTGTCAATCAAAACACAGGCAGAGGAAGTGATGTCACGCTCGGTGCGCCGGTCTATGTGACCGGAACGCCGAGCTGTGAACATCTAAAGGTTAGTGCACCAACAGTACACTGACACCAGTACACATAGGCACACAAAACACCCCCCTGTCACCCCCTGATCACCCCCCAGATCACCCCCCCCTCCCCCCCCAGTCACAGTGTCACTAATTGCAGTGATCATTTTTTTACTGATCACTGCATTTAGTGTCAGTGTGACTGTAATAACTGTCAGTGCAGTTAGTTTTAGGTCCAAGGTAGCCCCCCACCCCCCCCTAATAAAGGTTTAACCCCTTGATTGCCCCCCAGGTAACCCTTTCACCCCCTTTTGCCAGTGTCACTAAGCGATCGTTTTTCTGATCGCTGTATTAGTGTCACTGCTGTCGCTAGGTAACCATTTTTTTTTTTTTTTAGGTAACCGCCATGTTTATATAGGTTCATAAATAGGTTTATAGGTCAGGTACCCCCATATTACAACCTAAATAAAGGTTTTAACCCCCTGATTGCCCCTAGAGTTAACCCTTTCACCAGTGATCACAGTATAACTGTCACTGGTGACGCTGGTTAGCCAGTTAGTTATTTCGTTATTTAGGTTCCCCGTCAGGTTTTTATATAGCGTCAGGTACCCCCATATATTACCTAATAAAGGTTTTAACCCCTGATTGCCCCTAGTTAACCCTTTCACCCCCTTTTGCCAGTGTCACTAAGCGATCGTTTTTTCTGATCGCTGCATTAGTGTCGCTAGGTAACCATTTTTTTTTTTTAGGTAACCGCCATGTTTATATAGGTTCATAAATAGGTTTATAGGTCAGGTACCCCCATATTACAACCTAAATAAAGGTTTTAACCCCTGATTGCCCCTAGAGTTAACCCTTTCACCAGTGATCACTGTATAACTGTCACTGGTGACGCTGGTTAGCCAGTTAGTTATTTCGTTATTTAGGTTCCCCGTCAGGTTTTTATATAGCGTCAGGTACCCCCATATATTACCTAATAAAGGTTTAACCCCCTGATTGCCCCTAGTTAACCCTTTCACCCCCTTTTGCCAGTGTCACTAAGCGATCGTTTTTCTGATCGCTGCATTAGTGTCGCTAGGTAACCAGTTTTTTTTTGTATTACTGTTACGGGTGACGCTGGTTAGTTAGCTTGTTTTTTATACTGTCAGGGCACCCGCCATTTATTACCCAATAACGGTTTAACCCCCTGATCGCCCGGCGGGTGATATCAATTAGGTTTTAGGGTCAAATAAGGTCTGCGTCGCCCCAGGTTAGTGCCAGTACCGCAAACACCCACGCACAAAGCATACACCTCCCTTAGTGGCACAGTATCTGAACAGATCAATATCTGATCTGATCAGATCTATACTAGCGTCCCAGCAGTTTAGGGTTCCAAAAAAAAACGCATTGTTAGCGGGATCAGCCCAGATACCTGCTAGCACCTGCGTTTTCCCCCTCCGCCCAGCCCAGCCCACCCAAGTGCAGTATCGATCGATCACTGTCACTTACAAAACACTAAGCACACATAACTGCAGCGTTCGCAGAGTCAGGCCTGATCCCTGCGATCGCTAACATTTTTTTTGTGGTAGCGTTTTGATTCAGTCGCTTCAGTCAGGAGCTTTTTTACCTGTGAATCTCAAAAAAAAAAAAAAAAAAAAAATGGTTGTCGTTTTATTGTTCTCTCTCTCACTCTATTCTCTCTCTATTGTTGCTCTTTTTTTACTCCATTCTATTCTGCAATGTTTTATTATGTTTTATTATGTTTTATCATGCTTGCTTTTCAGGTATGTAATTTTGTTTACTGTGTGTTTTAGTGTTGAGCATTTTTTTGTTTTCAGGTGCGCCATTCAGTTGCAACGCGGATTTATTTATCTTGACAGCAACAGCGTTTGCTCCCACGATACATAAAGCCGCGACTCCAACGCTGTAGGAGGTGATTTCACCACCACAGTTAAAAAAAAGAGCATATATGCCGAAGCATGGGGGCAGCAGGGGGGGGAGCGATTGGCTCCTAATGCCACGTACATACGGTCGAAATTCCGACCGTGTGTACACGGCATAACTTTTGCGGGAGGATGCCCCCATGCATCGGCATATATAAATGGTGCATGTATGCCCATCATTAGAAGTGGGTGGATGAAGGGAGGTATTCTAATGGTGGGCATACCCACCAATCAATCTCTTTTTTTCGTTCAGCCAAGAGGCTGCATGAAAAAAAAAAGATTACAATATATGTCCAGTATGTTGCTGGACTTTGAATGGTTATACCAGAATGATGCCTGCAGGTTTAGGTATCATCTTGGTATCATTCTTTTCAGCCAGTGATCGGCTTTCATGTAAAAGCAATTCTAGCGGGTAATTAGCCTCTAGACTGCTTTTACAAGCAGTGGGAGGGAATGTCCCCCCTCCCGGATATAAACCGCGCCATTGGGAAATTGGGAAAGCATTTTATCACACCAATCTTGGTGTGGTCAGATGCTTTGAGGGCAGAGGAAAGATCTAGGGTCTAATAGACCCAATTTTTTCAAAAAAAGAGTACCTGTCACTGCCTATTGCTATCATAGGGGATATTTACATTCCCTGAGATAACAATAAAAATCATAACAAAGAAAAAAAAATGGAAGGAACAGTTTAAAAATAAAATAAAAAAGCTAAATAAATAAAAAAAAAACCAAAAAAAAAAAAAAAAAAAGCACCCCAGCCCCCCCTTCTCTTGCGCAAAGGCGTACACAAGCGTTGGTCTGGCGTCATATGTAAACAGCAATTGCACCATGCATGCGAGGTATCACCGCGAAGGTCAGATCGAGGGCAGTAATTTTAGCAGTAGACCTCCTCCGTGAATCTAATGTGGTATCATGTAAAGGCTTTTAAAGGCTTTTAAAAATGTATGTAGTTTGTCGCCACTGCGTGTTTGTGCGCAATTTTAAAGCATGTCGTGTTTGGTATCCATGTACTCGGCCTAAGATCATATTTTTTATTTCATCAAAAATTTGAGCAATATAGTGTGTTTTAGTGCATTAAAATAAAAAAAAGTGTATTTTTTTCCACAAAAAAATGCGTTTGAAAAATCGCTGCGCAAATACTGTGTGGAAAAAAAAAATGCAACACCCACCATTTTAATCTGTAGGGCCTTTGCTTTAACAATATATATATAGTGTTTGGGGGTTCAACGTAATTTTCTTGCAAAAAAAAAAATATGTTTTCATGTAAACAAAAAGTGTCAGAAAGGGCTTTGTCTACAAGTGGTTAGAAGAGTGGGTGACGTGTGACATAGGCTTCTAAATGTTGTGCATAAAATGCCAGGACAGTTCAAACCCCCCCCAAATGACCCCATTTTGGAAAGTAGACACCCCAAGCTATTTGATGAGAGCAATGTTGAGCCCATTAAATATTTTTTTTTTTTTGTCCCAAGAGATTGAATAATGAAAAAAAAAAAATATATATATTTTTTTTACAAAAAGTTGTCACTAAATGATATATTGCTCAAACATGTCATGGGCATATGTGGAAATACACCCCAAAATACATTCTGTTGCTTCTCCTGAGTACGGGGATACCACATGTGTGGGACTTTTTGGGAGCCTAGCTGCGTACGGAACCCCAAAAACCAATCACCGCCTTCAGGCTTTCTAAGGGTGTAATTTTTTTATTTCACTTCTCACTGCCAATCACAGTTTCGGAGGCCATGGAATGCCCAGATGGCATAAAACCCCCCCAAAATGACCCCATTTTGGAAAGTAGACACCCCAAGCTATTTGCTGAGAGGTATTGTGAGTATTTTGCAGATCTCGCTTTTTGTCACAAAGTTTTGAAAATTGAAAAAAATTTTTTTTTTTCTTTACTTTCTTCATTTTCAAAAACAAATGAGAGCTGTAAAATACTCACCATGCCTCTCAACAAATAGCTTGGGGTGTCTACTTTCCAAAATGGGGTCATTTGGGGGGGTTTTGTGCTATTTTGGCATTTTATGGCCTTCGAAACGGTGATAGGTAGTAAGGAGTGAAATCAAAAATTTGCACCCTTAGAAATCCTGAAGGCGGTGCTTGGGTTTCGGGGCCCCGTACGCGGCTAGGCTCCCAAAAAGTCCCACACATGTGGTATCCCCATACTCAGGAGAAGCAGCAAAATGTATTTTGGGGTGCAATTCCACATATAACTATGGCATGTGTGAGCAATATATCATTTAGTGACAACTTTTTGAAAAAAAAAAAAATCTTTTTTATTTTTGTCTTTATTCAATCACTTGGGACTAAAAAAAAAAATATTCAATGGGCTCAACATGCCTCTCAGCAAATAGCTTGGGGTGTCTACTTTCCAAAATGGGGTCATTTGGGGGGTTTTGTACTTCTCTGCCATTTTAGCACCTCAAAAAATGAAATAGGCAGTCATAAATTAAAAGCGGTGTAAATTCCAGAAAATGTACTCTAGTTTGTAGACGCTATAACTTTTGCGCAAACCAATAAATATACGCTTATTGGCATTTTTTTTACTAAAGACATGTGGCTGAATACATTTTGGCCCAAATGTTTGACTAAAATTGAGTTTATTAGATTTTTTTTATAACAAAAAGTAGAAAATCTCTTTTTTTTTCAAAATTTTCGCTCTTTTTCCGTTTATATCGCAAAAAATAAAAATCACAGAGGCAATCAAATACCATCAAAAGAAAGCTCTATTTGTGGGAAGAAAAGGACGCAAATTTCGTTTGGTTACAAAATTGCATGACCGCGCAATTACCAGTTAAAGTAGTGCAGTGCGAAATTGAAAAAAGACCTCTGGTCCTTTGGCTGCCAAATGGTCCGGGGCTGAAGTGGTTAATATAGCAATGATACATCTCTAAAGTATACAATAGTAAGCAAACACTCTATGTAGTTGTTTATAAAGAAAAAACACTCACTGATGCAGTGTCCACACTAGGAAGCACTCCACTCTCTCCCACACCTGAAGTGGACTCCAAAAAAGGGGGGGCTCCACACATAAGTCCCCGATGGAACCGAGGGGGATGGACTACGCCGGCATACCACCAGGATGTAGTACCGCAACCTCTAGAAGGTGCACTCACTGAAAGTGACACCCTAAGGGGTGGACGGCCTACTGTGCAGCAAAACAGGTTATGGGGATATAACCGGTACGCTAAAGAAACAAAAATAAAGAAATAGAATAAAGTATAAAAATGCTGGTACTGATTATTGGTGAATAATGGGGTGTGGTGTTAGGACACCACATCGTCCCTATTATGCATACTAATATACTTACTGAAAATAACTAGTGGGTACGTGTGCGTTTGGTGGAGTGCCAAGCTGGTGACCAATATACTCCAAAAGCAACACAGGGATCCACACTATATGGAAAAGATGTATGGTATAAATATGAGCATGTAAGGCATTAGGGAGGGCTAGTGCTAAAAAAGACTTGATAGATAGGCCTCCTATTCATATTACATCTACTTTCAATCATACAGTTGAAATTAAATAGACAGAGCATGATGGTCTAATGGATCACGCAATAGGTAAACGGCCAAAAATATATGTATATAGAACAAAAACAAATAGCTGGCCACTTAAACCAAAAGATGTTTCAAAACTGGAAAGGCCTAGATAGTTGCTATTAGTAATTTGATAATTTAGATGCCATAGGGACCAGCTGGATGGACACTAGTCCAGATTACCTTGTAAGATGTGGACGGTTCCCACAAAAACGATGTGCTGAACGGTATTTCGGCTGATGCACCTTGGTCGTTGCTCTCCTCGGACCTCTGTGAGGAGGAACGGCCATCAAGCCGCTTTTATATCCCGTTCGGGTGACGTCTGACCACGTCAGGCGTCAACCCGAACCAGCCAAATCGTCATCAGACGGCGTCGGGGCTGCGCGCGCCTCTCATCAGGTGCGCTGCGCAGGTCCTCCCCGCCGTTGATGGCGTAACGGGCGGTGTTGCTTAGCAACGCCGTCCAAGCCGCATCCGTCGATTGCCTCACGCCCCCTGGCCTACCCGAATGATTCGGGAGGAGGGGATACATGCTGCCACGGCGCATGCGGCTCGGGCGGCCGCATAACCGGCTGCACTGGTGGTCAGGGTATCATTACCCGCGGCGGATATGCAATGTGTCCCATGGGGGGGAGTCCAATCATGGTGATGGAAAAAACATCACCATGATTGGACTCCCCCCCATGGGACACATTGCATATCCGCCGCGGGTAATGATACCCTGACCACCAGTGCAGCCGGTTATGCGGCCGCCCGAGCCGCATGCGCCGTGGCAGCATGTATCCCCTCCTCCCGAATCATTCGGGTAGGCCAGGGGGCGTGAGGCAATCGACGGATGCGGCTTGGACGGCGTTGCTAAGCAACGCCGCCCGTTACGCCATCAACGGCGGGGAGGACCTGCGCAGCGCACCTGATGAGAGGCGCGCGCAGCCCCGACGCCGTCTGATGACGATTTGGCTGGTTCGGGTTGACGCCTGACGTGGTCAGACGTCACCCGAACGGGATATAAAAGCGGCTTGATGGCCGTTCCTCCTCACAGAGGTCCGAGGAGAGCAACGACCAAGGTGCATCAGCCGAAATACCGTTCAGCACATCGTTTTTGTGGGAACCGTCCACATCTTACAAGGTAATCTGGACTAGTGTCCATCCAGCTGGTCCCTATGGCATCTAAATTATCAAATTACTAATAGCAACTATCTAGGCCTTTCCAGTTTTGAAACATCTTTTGGTTTAAGTGGCCAGCTATTTGTTTTTGTTCTATATACATATATTTTTGGCCGTTTACCTATTGCGTGATCCATTAGACCATCATGCTCTGTCTATTTAATTTCAACTGTATGATTGAAAGTAGATGTAATATGAATAGGAGGCCTATCTATCAAGTCTTTTTTAGCACTAGCCCTCCCTAATGCCTTACATGCTCATATTTATACCATACATCTTTTCCATATAGTGTGGATCCCTGTGTTGCTTTTGGAGTATATTGGTCACCAGCTTGGCACTCCACCAAACGCACACGTACCCAAGTATATTAGTATGCATAATAGGGACGATGTGGTGTCCTAACACCACACCCCATTATTCACCAATAATCAGTACCAGCATTTTTATACTTTATTCTATTTCTTTATTTTTGTTTCTTTAGCGTACCGGTTATATCCCCATAACCTGTTTTGCTGCACAGTAGGCCGTCCACCCCTTAGGGTGTCACTTTCAGTGAGTGCACCTTCTAGAGGTTGCGGTACTACATCCTGGTGGTATGCCGGCGTAGTCCATCCCCCTCGGTTCCATCGGGGACTTATGTGTGGAGCCCCCCCTTTTTTGGAGTCCACTTCAGGTGTGGGAGAGAGTGGAGTGCTTCCTAGTGTGGACACTGCATCAGTGAGTGTTTTTTCTTTATAAACAACTACATAGAGTGTTTGCTTACTATTGTATACTTTAGAGATGTATCATTGCTATATTAAGTAACAAAATGTTTCTTCCTTAATTAGAACGAATGCTCCTGAGGAAGCGACGCAGCAGTCGCGAAACATGTTGAGCAGAAGTTCCTTCTTTTAATCGACAGAACCGATGACTACCCTTTTTCGGGCCAGTACACATTCCACTGGGAAGCTACACGGTGCAAGTGTTTAGATACACCAATCCCACTGCCAGCGAGTGTTTCATGTGGTACTGCATACCCATATAGGGGGAGTCTTTCGGACTTTGTCTGTTTTTTAGATAGTTTTTCAAGTATTGTCAACGTCAATATTTGTATGTGTATCTATACATAACTGTTTGTTATATATATATTTTTCTAATAAATTGTTCCAAAAAAATTTTTTAACTAGTGCCTGTAAAGTCCATTTCTCCTTTTTCTTTTCCATATGGAAAAAATAAGTTCCTTAACATATATGCGGGATGTGGCACTGTAATACAAATTTAGGTGTGTAAGATTGCCACCTTAGGACTCAGCAATCTTTCTTTCTCTTAACGCGGTTAACAAGCGTTTTGCAAAACGAGCACTGTATTTCTAAAAATCCTAACTCTGTTTGCGAGTGTTGTCTCACAAAACGATTTTGGCTTGAGGTGGGGGGCGCCGGAGACAAACAGCGCCAATCGTCAGCATTTGGAAATGCACAGAAAGACCCAAGCACAGTTCAGCTGACCTCGGCAAACCTCGTGAACGGAGTCTTTCCGAGGTCAGCCGAAGTGTGCTCGGGCCTTTTCGGCCATTTCCGAGGCTCTCCAGGACCCCCCACCTCTGGCCACATGCGGTATTGCATCCCATTGAAGTCAATGCAGAACAAATTATTTTCATTTCCATTGACTTCAATGGGAAAACTTGCTTTGATATGCAAGTACATTGGATTACGAGCATACTCCTGGAATGGATTATGCTTGTAATTCGAGGTTCCACTGTAAACACATTTTAGCTTGCACATGATTGGATGATTGGATGATATTCGCTTCATTCGCAAAGCAAACAGCCAATTTGCCTTTAGTAAAAATCAACCCCAATATCACCAACATTCCCCATGTGAAAAAATTCATAGTAAAGAGCCTAACTCCTTTATGGCAGTTGGGCTGAACTGAGAAATCTGGGGGTACTCTTGAAACTTGGTGCTTCAATACAAAGATACCCACATTCTCAAACAAATAGGATCTTTATAGAAACATAATTTGCAAAACATCTACAAAAGGTGTTCACATTGAAAAAATGTGTGTGTGTGTGTGTGTGTGTGTGTGTGTGTGTGTGTGTGTGTGTGTGTGTGTGTGTGTGTATAGATATAGATATAGATATATTCCACACACACACTTGTGTCTTTTCAACTTCTCATACACTAATATAATATATCTATATCCCTCCCACAAAATGGCAAGAAAAAAATTTGCACAGCTGTCTGTCCTCTAAAATTGCATGTATATTTGTTCTGTAAGGGGGAAAAAAAAAACTGATCGTTATTAGGCCTCTCCAAGTCGAACATTTTTGTTCATACAGAATAGAGTGAATCAAGAAAATACTGCATCACACACACACACACACACACACACACACACACACACACACACAGCTGACAAGCATAGTATTTTCTATGATTATCGGTTCCATCTAGTGGCCATAATACTAAAATATTCCCGATTTACTTTATCCCGTATAAAATAAAAACGCATTGGTTTAGCCCCCTTAGTGGAGGCACAAGAAGCCAACTATTTTGTAACAAACATAATTTGAACTGGAATATAAAAAGGTTCTAAAGTGGAATTCCAGTCTACATCCAACTAATAAAAAAATAAAAAAACAACCCTCCCCGGTAACACCTATTCTTACCAACCTAAAAGATGTATATACTTACCTATTTTCAGGCCGTTGCTGGCCACAGTGCTAATTGAGCAGAAACAATCCAAACAAACAGTAGGATCATAGTAGATCGAGCTGCTGCAGGCATCATGCCAATATGTTATGTTTTTTTTTGGCCAGCAGAGCACTTTCATGTAAAAGCAACCCTAGCAGCTAAATAGCCAGTAAATGGCCATTACTGGTTTGAAAAAAATAAAATAAAAAAAGCATTGGATCATACCGATCTTGGTATGACCTAAAGCTTTTCAGATCAGAGGAGAGATCTGGGGTCTAAGACCCCCAGATGTCTCAGTAAAGAGGACCCGTCACTGACTATTGCTATCACAATGGATGTTTACATTCCTTGTGATCATTTAAAAAAAAAAAAAAAAAAAAAAAGTATGCGCCCATATCCCCTGTGCTTGTGTTGGTCCTGCAACGGTACATAAACAGATCACACTACACGTGAGGTATCACCATGAGTGTCAGATCAAGAGCAACAATTTTAGCACCAGGCGTCCTGTATAAATCTAAAGTGGTAACATGTAAAGGTTTTGGAAGGCTCCATTCACACTTGTGCGACTTGTCATGCAACTTTGGACATCAAAGTTGCAGGACAAGTCATTCCCAATGTTTTCCTATGATAACCATTCATATATGCATGACTTAAAGTTCCAGCAACTTCAAAGTAGTTCATGCACCTTGAGGGCCATAGACTTCAAAATGTTAACCCTCAGGAGTTGCATGAATGTCATACTTGAGTGTTATACAATGCAACCTGTATGCAAAAGTTGTCCATTATCACTGGTCAAAAGCAAAGTCATATCCAAGTTGCACTCCAAAGTCGGAGCAACTTTGGGGTCTTACAAGTGAATGAAGCCAAAGCAATCACTTTAAAAAAAAAAAAAAATAAGATACAATGTTTGGGCGTTTAAAGCAATTTACTAGCAAAATATACTGTTTACATGTAACAAAGTGTCAGAAAAAGGCCTGGTCCTCAAGTGGTTAAACGAGAGCTTAGTGTCACTTTAATACTGATCAACGGTTCAATGTCCTTTGTTTCCAAATAGAGCAGAGGACAATCCATGTGTAACAACTAGGAAATTCATGAAAACATTAAACTAATTAAAGGGCACTGCTGCCACCTTGTGTAGGGCAGGTTCTGTCAGGAGTCTGTATCTCAACACAAGCGTAAACAGATCTCTACACAATCAGTAACTGGATCTAAAATGCAATTACACACATCCTGCAAGGAAGGAGCAAGGGGCAACAGGTGCATTAAACTCTACATGTTACATACTCCTTGGTTTGAATTAAGACACATTTCCAAGGCAGGTTTCTATTTATAATCACAAGTACAATAACTAGCAGTATTTGATCGCAAAGTATGCAGTATCTAATTTTAGTATGTCATGCACATCTAGTGACACGAGATGACATGTAAATGAACATATTTAAAAGCACTACACATGAACAGCTTTAGAAGGACCTTTACTGGAAAAGCATGTATCCACAGCCGAGTGGGAAACCTGGCACTTCAGATTTGTGGCTATAAGGGCACAGTATGCATCAGCAACAAGGTGTCCACTGTGCCGAACACAAAGACCTAAAGAGCTTGCCGAGCCACCACACAGGAGTCATCAGGTTCAGTAGTTAGGAAGAATTTTTTTTTTTTTTACCTGCACGCCATAAAATTTACCTCCCAGATAGTTTTTTCCCCCTTTCCCGCCCCTGAAGGTTTTAGGCCTACAAGTAATGGGTTGAACAATGTGGGCTCAAGCAGCTTTTTGTTGAAGCCTTTAGAGAAAAAAAGATGGTGTGGAGGTTGTAAAACTCTGAAATTAAAAATGAACAAAGCACATCCCTCTATACTGTGCACTAGCCTCAATCCACAGTACTAAATCAAGTTTATAGCTGCTCTCATCTCCCAATGCTATCTGCATAAGATAAGTTTGATCATTTATCCCGACACCAGGAAATCCTGGGGCAAAATCTTCAGCCCCACCTCACCCCAGGTGACAGACTGTACAGGTTTCCCTATAAGACTATGTTGGAGGGCAGAAGGGGGGGGGGATGCGACACCCCCTGCCTCCTGAAGCTCAGAAATGCTGTGTAAATTGTGTACTTTGATCGGCTCTAGAGAACAGGGCTGCAGGCAAACATGCAATACCCCTTTCGCACATGCGGACCATATGTCCATTTTCCGATGAAGAACGGACAAACATGCACCCCTATGGGATAGCGGGTGTCAGCGGATGAGCATCCGCTATCGTCCGCCTCCGCTATTGCCCGATTCTGCAGACGGAGGAAAACCCTATTTTTCCATCCGTCTGCAGAGCGGATCGGATGAACATGGACAGACGGTCTCCCATAAGGGGAGAGCAGAGATCTGACAGGGCGGTCATCCGCCGGCTCAGCTGAGCGGATGGTCACTAATGGAAGGCAGGTCACTAATTCTAGTCGCCAATGCGACCGGGGTTTATCGAGCACTGCACTACATACATAGCAGGCCAAATAGAGGAGACGGTTATGCACCTTTGTGAACTTTTTGTCTTTAAAACAGGAGCTATTCAAGGCGTTTTATCATGACAGTAAGGCTACTTTCAAACGGAGGAGCTACAGCTCTAAAAATATCGCCTGCATATCACCTGTAAAGAGCCTCTCCTGTCTCTCCAGTGTGAAAGCCCGAGGGCTTTCACACTGGAGCGGTGCGCTTGCAAGACGGTAAAAAAAAAAAAGTCCTGCAAGCCGCATCTTTGCAGCGGTGTATACACAAAGCGCCCCTGCCCATTGAAAATCCTTTTAATCCTGTTTCGGCCACTAGTGGCCGAAATAGCACTGCCAAAACGGCGCTAAAAATATCGCTGCTTTACCACCGACGCCCACCCCAGTGTGAAAGTAGCCTAACACCTGGACTAGAGAAAAAACCTTTTGGGAATTGAGTTTATTGGCTTACATTAATAAATATTTCACTGCATTTTAAATACCCATGCATATTTCTACATTATAGGCAAGCCTCGAATAAGGTGCACCTATAGGTAGAGCGGCACGATTCTGGCTAAAATGAGAATCATGATTTCTTTGCTTGGAATAAAGGTCACGATTCTCGCGGCATAACATCTTTCACATTATACAAAAAAAAAAAAAAAAAAAAAAGCCAACTTCCCTCATTTACACACCGAAGTTCATGCCTTTGATCCAAGAACGAAAAGTTACAATGTTTAGTTATCTACTAGAGCTAAACAATGTTGTGAAAAACTTTAGACTGCCTGTGAGCAGCTGTAAAATGAATCGGGAAATCCTGCATAGAGATCGTGAGGGGGGGTTGAATTGAGATCACGATTTTTTAACGATTAATCGTGCAGCTCTACTTATAGGTATTGTAAATCTCTTCTAAACGCACACCGTAGGCAGTGAGTGACGTCACCGGTACATGAGCTCAGAAGGAACGGCATACCTTCCTGTAAATGCTGGCTCCCACACGCATATACGGGAGTGACCCCATTGTGGCTCCGGCCACTCGCACAGCTGGAGTCTGTGAACCCAGAAGGAAGACCGGATGAAGATGGAAATACCTTCAGCGGCGACAGCATGCTGCTGGAGGGATTCGTTCTAAAGGCTTGAATCCAATGCATACTAGTACATTATGAAATTGCCTTGCAGATGTAAAAAACACCACCACAGTGATTTACTACTGTTTTAAGTGGGAACAATAATATGTGCCGTGTATAAACATTTCATGGAAGAGATTACAACATGCCTTTGAATACTCTGTTACAATTAATTCGGCCCATGGATGGGTAAAATTTCAAAAATATTCTTGGGAAAAAGAATGTTCTAAAATAAAAAATAAGTTTGTTCGTTATCCTAATTGGTGGATCAAATCGTCAGTCGTTTTCAAAAGCAGCAATGCGAAAATTCGAAGGAGCAGGTATGTGGTTTTCATCAGGTAAAGTCCATTCTTTCCAAAATCAATGTTAAAAGCAAATTAAATATTTCAATCAAATGAATGGTCTAAGAATTTTTGTTTTAAAATTCTATCCATCTATGGCCAGCTCAAGGACATTGAAGGCGCAGTAGCAGACTGATAGTTCTCAACACTCTCTTCCTACCAGTTTGTTCTTTCCAGCATATCTGGTATGCAGCTCACCTGATTAGCTACCATTGCTGCCCCCTGCCTTAAAATGCTGAAATAAAGTTAAATTCAAGTACGTAAAGTGGTTGTAAACTCTCCCGCACAACTTTGTCCCATGTAAATCAGCATAAAAAAAACCCTAACGAACACTGCTTGTAGATATCTCCTTACTTGCTTAGTAATGTTGTAATCCTTTTTGTTCTTTAGAATGACATCACTGAGCATGCCCATATCTCCCCATGATTTACGGCACACTCTCTGTGCTTGTCTATCTATTCTCAGGACTTCCTACGGCACAACCCTGAAATCCCACAAGACTGCATAATCACTCACAGCTTCCTCCTACACCCCATGTCACATGAAGTGTAAACCTGGCCATCAGACAGCATTACTGTAGTCTTATCAGCTGAAGCTGATAAAACTGACATAGGAAAAAAAACTAGATATCGGCACAAGTAAATACTATGAAATAAAACAAGTCAGCTATAAGCAGGGAAGCATGGTTGCCATAGAAACATTGGATTGAGAAGGAGGCTTGGTTAACAGTACAGGAAGGACTCAATGTAAGGGTGGAAATGCACTACTTGGACTCAGAAAACAATACTTAAGATGGCGCTGCCTTACCCCTGGAAACGATTTTTTTAAAAGTTTCTTTAAAAACAGTAATATGCGATTTGGGCTGGATCACAGTGGTTATAGTTTGATAGTTACTTATTATAATGGACTAAATAAAAAGAAGCATCAGAGTGGGAGAGTTTACTTCATCTTTAAAACTAGTCACATTTCATGAAATGCATTTATTACTGTAGGTTTTAAACCCTGTGAAAGATTTAAAGAAAATTTCTGCTTGTTTTTAATATAACAGGCAGGCATTGTGTTGCTGATAACTGCATTCATAGTCCTACAACAATACTTGTCTGGAATGAACTGAAGGGATCAGCAGAAACACTGCAGCCTACATTATTCTAGAATGCCAGGCAAATACATTTGCTAAACACTGAAATGAAGCTCAACTAGCTGCCTCGCTGGCTTCTTGTCTGAACAGGCATGTCACTGGATGTAACAATTCAACTATTAAATATGACTAAGCAGAAAAAAACCTTCTGGCTAAATTCAGAAGCTATGAGTGGTATCCACAGTTTCCAAGTTTGTGCTTACAGTCACCAGCCAACCATTTGACTTGATGGAAAAACAACACGCCTCATGCAAGCCTGAAAATCAGGAAAGGGCTGTGCCTGTCCTTTAAACACCAACATCTTTCTTCAAAGTTTCAAGCAATATCAGAAAACCCTATAGGACTACAATTGCAGTTATCGGCAACACAATGGTGTGGATTTGTTAAAACTGGAAAGAGCTAAATCTGGTGCACTGTAGCCAGCAAGCTTCTAACTTCGGCTTATTTAATACAACAGACAGCTGCAAAAGCACTTTATTGCTCTGGCAGCTGTCCACCACTAGTTGGAGTAGGGGGCAGTGCGATGCGCAATTCAGCAAATCACGTGGGTCTCTTTATTTGTACAAACTTTATGTGAAGTGTACAAAACATACGCTTCCTTAAAGCGGGAGTCTTTTTTTTTTTTAAAGTCAGCAGCTACAAATACTGAAGCTGCTGACTTTTAAAGGGTCCAGCGATGTCAGCACCCGAGGACGAACCATCCCTCAGTCCTCGGATGCTGCTGCCGCCATATTCAGTAAGGGAATCAGAAAATGAAGCCTTGCGACTTCACTTCCCAGTTCTCTACTGTGAGTCGCGCAGCGTAATCCGAATGGTCCCTGCTGTCTCTGGGACCCGTGTGTGTGTCCCAGCAGACAGCGTGGAGGGACGGGAAGAGGTGTAGACTCCCGTGTACCCATATGAAATTGTTACAATCTTTTTCACACCGAGCTTTCTTTTGGTGGTATTGATCCACTGGGTTTATTCTTATTTTTTGCTAAATAATAAAAAAAAAAAAAAAAAAAAAAACTTAAGACTGAATTATATTTTATAGAATTTTGCAAATAAATAATCTCAGTCCTGATGTATTGACACCATTTCTTGAGGCCTCGAGAAAACCAGGACAGCACAAATATCCCCCAAATGAACCCTTTTTGGAAAGTAGACAGTTTAAGATGGCAAGTTTTTTGAAGCTGTAATTTTCTACATATTGCCATCAGTGCAGTACAGCATCATCATACAACTGGCGTGGCAGTGATTAGGGACACTGACTGGTGACAGTATGTAAAAAATAAAAAAAATTACCAATTGCTTTGTTTTTTTAATCACATGATTGCTTATACCAATGAATTTTATTGGCATAAGCAACCATTTTTACTGAATGAAACTGATTCTTTCAGTGAGGATTGTTGTGATCTGGTGTGATCAGTCACAGCGATCGCATGGTACCAGCAGCAGACCGGTACAGTTATCAGCTGTGTCGGGTGGGCACAGTAGGTGACAAATCGTGCCCACGCGTGAGACACGTTCCTGGAGGACGTCATACAACATCCACCCAAATGGCTTGCCTGGCCATCATTTTGCAATAGGCCGGGCAGGAAGTGTTTAAAAGCCTTTACAAGTTACCACTTTAGATTTACACAGAATTACTGCCCATAATTTGATGTTCATGTAGATACCCCACTTGTGGAACGATCACCGTTTGTGTGCCTGTGGGACTGACCCGTGCGCTTGCCTTTAAACATTTTTTTGTATCACTTTTATAAAGTATTTTTAATTTTTTTTTTTGTGTGTTAGTGTCAATAGGGAAAGTAAGTGTACATTAGATTTTTTTCTTGAAAGTGCAACTTCAAAAATGTAATACAATCTTCATTATTGGGTTTTAATTGATATAATAAAAAAAAAAAAAAAAAAAAAGTAGGAATTGTACTGAACAACATTAAAGCTCCGTATTAATATACATTTTCAACAGCATTCCTGTAGGCAGGAATATAGAAAAACTGGGCATTTTGTACTTTTAACATAGTATCATGTTTAACAAGTAGCAAAAAGATATTCTGCAAAATATACATGCTCAGCACACCAATGTAACTGAATACCATGAGCAAGTAAAGATCAGCTGAACCAGCCTGCATCCGGTGTTGATCACTAGTAGCAGGCAAGAGGACTGAGATCCGCATGTTATGTTCACTTAACCAGAAGCAGTAGTCTTCAGAAGGATTTTGGATAGATCAAATAATCAGGACAGGGGCACCGTAATATAGTGGTATGTACGATGGCAGGCCTCCAAGTCAACTGGTCATTTGCACATACCGAATAAAAGTCTGAATAACACCAATTCATATTACAAGATCTGTTTCTGCCTTGTTTACATAGAAAGATCGCCGTTCTGCCTCTCTGGGGAACGATCGCACGTGGCCGACAGACATAGACTCTGCCGGACCCGCTGATTGGCTCCTCCTCTGTCAAATCAGTGTGCGTGTGCCCCCCCCCCAGAGGCTACTGCACAAAGCGATGTACAGGTAGGTCGTTTTCCGCAGCCGGGCTGCCTTGCTGCAGCAAATGTGCGGAAGGCGGCCCGGAAGTGGTTAATATCACTTTAAAAGTATAAGTGCACTGCCCGTTTTTCAATTCTGACAGTGGGTACGGCGCTTCATCCAGTTTCCTGTGAATGAATGCCTACAAGTACAGTCGGCCAATGCAGTTGACAGTTTGCAGTTCTTAAAGAACTGCATGGGAGCCGATGAGCACTTTTTTTCAAAAGGTGAACTTATCCTTAAAGCATATGTAAACCCTCCTTTTCTTTTGCAGCCTGAAGAGGGACTGTCTCAGCATCTATTTAAAAACTGCATTTGCCATGGAGCTGCATTTCTGATCAGTGATTTGAGGGCTTGAAAGCCAACACGTGCACACTGGCAAAAGTGACAGGTATCACCAGAGGCATGCCTTGAATGTAGCATACACAATTGCTAATAAGCAGAATGTGAAAAAAAAAAAAAAAAAAACACCTCTGAACACATATTTGATTAAATTATGAGTAAGGTTTCTTTATAACAGTCTAAACAAGTCCAAAATTTAAGGTACTATGATGAACAAGTCTCAAAAAGTACACACAGTACCTTCACTGACTGAATCGAATCCTCCTTTATTTTCATCTTCCACACCCCCCCTTGCAGATCAGTGGGAAAGTTTTAGCAACAGAGGGAATGCTGTCACTCCAGAAAGCAGCAAGTAGGACTAGGTGCAAATTCGTGCTCTGATTGGACAAAGCTGAGGAGGCAAGGCAGAGACATCACCTCATCTAATCAGAGAACACATTGCATTCATTCAGAAAATGCAAAGCGATCTCCGAATGGCCCCTGTGCTGATCAGCCAATATAGTGTGTTCACAATTAGGGTTGGCAACTTTCAGTCCATTTACGAAACAGTTTGTAAAATCCGTAATTTTTGCATCTCTCCATGAATGTTCATAACCGAGAGATGCAAAAATTATGCTAGTTACAAACTGTTCGTAAAATAACTGAAATTTGCCAACCCTGTTCACAAGGCATCAGGACAGCCAACACGGGACCAGTGTGAATGGGAAAAAATTAAATCACTAGAGTGGAGGGTAGAGAGTCTACTTCTGCGATTTCCAGCTTCCAGGGGCATTAGGCAGGTATGGTATATACATAGTTACATTAAACCAAGTTGGACCAAAGTAAAAATCTACTATGCCTAGAATTATTCTTAGTTATTTTTACCCAGTTAGTATTCCCTCTCAGACAGTAGTTTCTTGAACATGATTACTCAATTGTACGATTTCCCCTCGCCTCCTGTTCCTGTGACAACTTAACATGCCCCAGAATAGTCACTGGGGCCAAGAGCAAGTGTGAACCTACCCAGTGGAGACGAAAGCAATAAAACACGAGAGGTTCTACCCCTTCTACATTTTATCCAAAGCTTGGGGGGGAAGAAAGTTCTGACTTTCAATAAAGTAAGCAGGCACCACTAATGTTATAAAACTGTTTAGCAGAGTAAACAAAAAATAGAGTAGTATAAAAAGAAATAGGTGATCCCCCATTAAATGACTGGTGAAAATGTATATGTATATGTATATGTATATGTATAGGGACAAGCCCATTTAAATTGATACCAATTTTTGCATCAGCTTTGTGGAATTAGGACTTGTGCATACTACTGCGTACATACGCGAGTCAGTGTGCAGGTGTTCTGTACATCAAAATGTAGGCAGTCTAATGTAAATTGAGACACAGCCACCGTTTCTAATTTGACATCCGTACGGGTGCACAGCTCTGAACACAGACACTGAATTCACAGCCACACAATGTCAAATTGGGAGCAGCAGCTGTGTCTGTGGAACCTTTGTGTCCCAATTGTCATCAATGGGACAGTCTGTACAGTGATGCATGAACACCTGTGGGTGTAAACACCATAGGATGCCCCATGTGAACGAGACCTTACATAACAAAGGACTTAAAACACCCCAATATACAGTGTGGCGACCAAAAAAAAGGCTATTAAAACTACAGAATTCATTTTCTTTAACAGAAAGGAAATGGTGTTTCAATACACTCACAGAGGTGTACAGAACATGGGCTGTTGTGCAATCGTTCAGAAAAATATGTTGCCCTGTTTGTTTCAACGTACACACTGTACCACCATCTGTTTTAACATTCATAAGCTCAAGGTCTGAAAGTTCCCTCCAAGGTACAAACAGCAGCACATACCTCATAACGGAAGCAGAACTGTCCATTGTAAGAACTCTGATATAAAAGCTAATTTATTCACAAACCTGCTGTGAAATCAGATGCCATTCACCATGTACAACTTGGTTATTACTTTGCAAGTAATGCACAAATCTCACCACAAGGGAAAGACAGCATGACTGTATGAATCTCTAACAAAGCTGTAAAATCAAAACACAGACTCATAGGCACTAGGAAACTAGCGTAACCATATTGTATACATGCTAGCAATGTTGAACTGCACTTCATATGAGCCTGCAGTTTGCCACTGACCATGAGCGCAAGGAAAGGATGTGCAACATCAGAGCCACTGACCAACAAGTGAGGGACTATTATAGCAGTGACTGATGCCAATGGTGTGGCTTATTTTTGTGGTCACTAGCACCATTGCTGCGGAGCAATTAATGTATTGTAGTCAGCGACACCAATGCTTGGGTATTGTAGTCAGCGACACCAATGCTTGGGTATTGTAGTCAGCGACACCAATGCTGGGGGGGGGGGGGGGGGGGGGTATTGTAGTAAGCGACACCAATGCTGGGGGGGGGGGGGGGGGGAATTGTAGTCAGCGACACCAATGCTGGGGGGGGGGGGGGTATTGTAGTCAGCGACACCAATGCTGGGGGGGGGGGGTATTGTAGTCAGCGACACCAATGCTGGGGGGGGGGGGGGTATTGTAGTCAGCGACACCAATGCTGGGGGGGGGGGGTATTGTAGTCAGCGACACCAATGCTGGGGGGGGGGGGGGTATTGTAGTCAGCGACACCAATGCTGGGGGGGGGGGGGGGGGGTATTGTAGTCAGCGACACCAATGCTGGGGGGGGGGGGAATTGTAGTCAGCGACACCAATGCTGGGGGGGGGGGGGGGTATTGTAGTCAGCGACACCAATGCTGGGGGGGGGGGGGGGGGGGGGGGGGGGGGTATTGTAGTCAGCGACACCAATGCTGGGGGGGGGGGGGGTATTGTAGTCAGCGACACCAATGCTGGGGGGGGGGGGTATTGTAGTCAGCGACACCAATGCTGGGGGGGTGGGGGGGGTATTGTAGTCAGCGACACCAATGCTGGGGGGGGGGGTATTGTAGTCAGCGACACCAATGCTGGGGGGGGGGGTATTGTAGTCAGCGACACCAATGCTGGGGGGGGGGGTATTGTAGTCAGCGACACCAAGGCTGGGGGGGGGGGGGGGTATTGTAGTCAGCGACACCAATGCGGGGGGGGGGGGGGGGGGGGGGGGTATTGTAGTCAGCGACACCAATGCTGGGGGGGGGGGGGGGGGGTATTGTAGTCAGCGACACCAATGCTGGGGGGGGGGGGGGTATTGTAGTCAGCGACAGCTGGGGGGGATTTTTATTGTAGTCAGCGACAGCTTGGGGGGGGGGGGGGGGGTATTGTGGTCACCGACACCCATGCTGGGTGTTACCAATACAAGTACTTAATTTTACTTTCTCTTTGGTGTGCGTAGTAGCACAGAATGACCAAAACTTTTTGCCACTGTGGTAGGCTCTTTGAAATATTGGTGGCTGCATTTGAGGCCCTCTATAATTTTTTATGTTGGCCACCATTGCTATAGTGTCAATTAACTGCTTTGAATCTGCCGTCAGCACCTTCAGCATGTTAGACCCAGCAAGCAGACACAGGGCTTTTGGATATTTACCTATCCACATCAGAGGACGGCCGATACCAGGTCTTGTAATTCCAGTCCACAAAAAGCTTTGTTTTGTCAGCCCACAAAAGGAACTTTAAAGTGGAAGTAAAAAGCATTTTTTTTAACTTGTATCTACAAGGACAGAAGCCCTGTCAGTGGTGACCGTGTGCTGCTGGAGGGCTTTGTTCCAAGTTAAGCATTTCATAATGTGCTAGTATGCAATGCGTACTAGCACATTCCTGTCTCTCTGCCTTTTTGTTTTAAAGGTTGCAGCTTACCACTTTTTTTACTGGAAAATATTAAAGATAAAAATGTGTAATGTGCGTCTATTGCAAAAATGCACTGCAACTGAAAAAATACATAAAAAAGTACCCTGTTATAATGCTTTATAGATAGGCAGGGCGGATATAAAAATCAATGATTTCTATCGAATTTATTTTAATAAAATGCTTTTGGAGTAAGAATCTATCTAAAGATATTTTTCCATTTAAGATACATTAATAATTTAGTTTCTTCAACATGAAATGGAGCTTAATTATGTAGCATGAGGCTGTATATTCTGCAATATTTACATTTTTGGTAAGCTCATTCAATGAATCCAAGCTCTGCAAGCTGAGATAACATGCACTGTATTGATGCATTCACACAATTTCACAGTAACCATAAGATAAAACAAAGTTCAGGAATATTCCTTTATCCCATTGTTTTGCATATCCATGTACACTACGAACTGAATGATTGAATCAAGTCCGATATCACCGTTTTACTAACCTGACAGCTTAGTCCAAATAGGAAACCTTAATTTTGTTCTCAAATATTAAAAGATTCTAACTAACCAGCAAGAATGAGTCCTTACATTTAAAGAGCACCTGTCATTTCAGATCCATCATGGCAGCGCCTGTTAGCAGACCTGCTGCTGCCACATCCCTCACCTTGTTGTGTCACTACCGCATCACCAGCCGTCCCATTAAAGTGAATGAGACTGTTGGTGAATCAACAGCAGGTCAGAGGAGGAGCCGCTCCGGGACAGAGATGACAGTTGTGCTTTAAAAATAGAGTTGATTTAAATCAAGCCTTTTTATATGTGATTTAAATCTAGTATAATTAAACCAAATCCACCCTGTAGATAGGGTTGCACCGATACAAAAAATAAAAATACTCGCCAATATCTACTGCAACTGTTTTGTTTACACTCCAGCAATGGTATAAAGCAGGCCTCGACAAACCCTGGTCGCCCGGGCGCAATTGCGCCTAGATTTGGGGTCCTGGCGCCTGGGGCGACACAGCTGCGGTACTGTGTCAACCTGTGGACACCGACCCCCGCTGCGCGATCGCATCGGGCCGCGCCGGCCAGAAATTTAGGCCGCGGCTTTGCGGCCTTCTGAAATCCTTCTATGGCGCCATCTTGTGGTGGCCGTTGGTATTGCAACACCTCTAACAATGCTAATGCAATGTTAACCACTGGGCACTTTTCAGCTTTCAGTGCTCTGACACTTTGAATGACAATTTCTCAGTCATGCAACACTGTACCCAAATTAATTTTTTGTCCTTTTTTTCACACAAATAGAGCTTTATTTTGGTGGTATTTAATCGCCGCTGGGTTTTTTATTTTTTGCACTATAAATCAAAAAATACAGAAAATTCGGTAAAGAAAAAAAATTGCACAGTGCTGGCAGTGTAGCTGTCACTGACCAGCGCTGTGGGCACTACACATCCAGCCCACAGCGATGGTCCCGTCTCTCCCCCTTTCCGCTTCTCCCCTCTCACTGTACGATCGATACAGAGAGGGGAGGGAGGAACCAGCGTCATGACGTGACGCCGGTTTGTGTACATGTAATCGCACCGTCATTTGACAGAGCGATCACGTGGTAAACGGCCGCTATCGGCGTCCGTTTACCGCAATGCGCCGGGTCCTCGGGACCTGGCGGTCACGGATGTTCCCGAGTGCGCGCCCCAGGGGGCACGCAGGAGCAAGGTTCTCGGAGGACGTCCTACGGTGCCCAGTGCCACCTGTCAGTCGTCGTTAAAAAAAAAAAAATCCTGGCTCCTAACTTTTTTTAGCTGGCTCCTAGATTCCAAGCAAATTTGTCAAGCCCTGGTATAAAGCACTGAAAAGTTAAAATATTTTTTTGTTTGTTTTGCATTTTTCAATGTGAAACATGTAAATATGTTAAAAGTTTTAAAAATAAAGCGAGATGATCGAGATGATGGAGATTAAACTTGAGGTTGCATAACCGCTTAGGGACGGTCCCACACAGATATACTGTGGCAGGGTGGCCCTCCTGCGCGAAATCACGTACCTGTACGTGATTTTGTGCACGGGGTCTGGTGCGCACAAGCCGACAACACACTCCCGCTTTGATTGGACACAGCAGGAGCCAATCAGCGGGTCCGGCAGACGCGATATCCACCAGGACCCGATCGTTCTGAGGAGAGGAACATGGATCTCTGCCTTTCCCCAGTCAAAGCACCCCCTAGGGACACACTTAACCCCTTTCCATGTCATTAGTACAGTATTATACAGGGATATAAATAAAAACACACCCACACAGATACTTATGAGCAGGGCATGACAAATTTGCTTTAAATCTAGGAGCCAGTTTTTTTTTTTTTAACCAACAAATCTTACGGGAACATGTTACATGTTCCCAGAGGTGAACGTATAACTTTAACCCTTTTTTAGAGCCAGAGCAGTTTGTGCACACGTTTAAAATAATAAAAAATAATTTTAGGTCTGAAGATTACATAAAACCCACACTTTTCTGAAAGTAGACACCCCTAGAGAATTACGCGACACAATATTACCGCAAATTTCATATAAAAAAAAAAAAAAACACACACCACAGTTAATTTTAGGGGGTACAAAAAAACAAGAAAATTATGCAATTTTCTGGTAAAATATAAAGGCCAACGATGCACCAAGTAAAAAGATACCCAACACTAAACATGTCAGTACCCCATATTATCCATAGGCGACGCTTTAAAAAGCCCCCTATTAGGTCAGTTTATCGTTACGAAGGAGGTCTGGTGCAAGAATTATTGCTCTCATTCCAGACTGTGCGGCGATATGCAACGTGTATCGCAATTAACGCTTTCAGGCATAGACACCTCGCTACTTGCGTTTACATTAGTACGTGCAAATATGCGAGGGGGAGGGGTGCTTGTCAAGCCCTGCTTATGAGCACCCATGTGTATCACATCTCAAGCATGTCAGCTATATGCGGCGTATGCAATTATACAACTGCTGACAGAATGACCACATGCCAATCAATACTGCTACAGGTAATTTGACAACAGTACAGTGCAAACTACAAAAAAGTTGGTCTGAAGCTGAGTATGTCTCATACAAATCAGACCCATCTAAATTGTTTACATTTTGCAGCATAACGCTTGCCATAGTAGAATTTACTTTAAGAACCATCTTTAATTTTTTTTTATTGTTAGTGGGGTCAAATAGGCATTTGTTTTCAATCACAGTGACAAGAAACTTTGAAGAAGCAGGATGGGAAAAAGTTTTCTCCAAAGAATGAATTTCTTGTTTTTTGCTCGTTCCAAAATCTAATGTTAAAAAGAAAGAAAAAAATAATTTGGGAGGCGATACTCATCAGAATTTTTGTACAAATACTTGTTCACAAGTTACTAGTGTATGACCAAATCGCTCTCAGAGAAAGACGCAGATATTATTTATATAGGACTTTAAGCACCAAGCCATTTTTAGGCATAAATGTACCTGAAAATGGAGTAGTGGGGCGTTTGTTGTAAGGACAGCTCAAGTTAACCACCTAGTACTTCCCATGCGCAACCCCCCCCCCCCCCCCCCTCCTGTTAGCCCGCTTCTGATGTTCTCTCTTTTCTAGTTCTTGCTACTTTCCTTTGAAAGTACCTTTAGCTCTCAGGGTTATAGTTGGTACTTTTGAGTACTATTGGTTGGGGGGGTATACAATTTTTTAATTGTTATAATTCCTAATCATTCTCTGAGCACCAATGTTTAAAGTTTTGGACATAACTATTGGATCAGGGACTCATCCTTCTTTGGTACTGTTAGTTAAGCATGAGTATTATGTAGATTGTGCCTCCTTTCTATGTTTGTTTTGATGTCTGATCACTGCTATCTAGCTATGCATTTTCCTCTTTGTAAACAACCAAACATATTGAAAGCAAAACATTTTTACTGGTTCTCTCACTCATGAACATAGCCATAAAAGTTTTATAAAGGCAAACTTAATTAGTCTTTATTAGGTAGGCTACATTTTTAATGACTTGGGTGTGAAAGTGATGTTCAAATAGGTTTGGGGTTTAAAGCGAACCGGAGGCTCAATACTTACCTGTCCAACAGTCATGCACCAGCATCATTTTCTGCGTTCCAGTCTTCAGGACTTTTCATTGGCCAGAGGGGGGTGATGTCCCTCCTACACATGTGCAGGAGCTAGTAATCCCAGACCAGCCAAGTGCTGTAGGTCAAATTGTGCAGCTCAGTTTACAGCGCTAGAGAAAACAGTGAGCAGGCAGGTAGGGGCTAAGCATGTCCACCTAGCAGCACTAGAGTCAGTTTGAATCCCAACCACAACACTACCTGCCTGGAGTTTGCATGTTCTGCCTGTGTGGGTTTCCTTCGGGTACTTGTGTTTCCTCCAACACTCCAAAAACATGCTGCTGTATAAAGAAACAATGCATGTCTCTTCTGCAGTAAAAGCCTGCCCGCTATTTCTTAGGGCTAGTTTACACTTGCTTAAAAACCTCTCTGCAGACACGCTTTGTTAAAGCTCTGTGAACGCCAGTCAAAGCCTGTCACCAAATAAAATGGTTAGCTTACAGTCCCGTTTACACCTTGCTTTTGATTTGCTTCTCATAAGAGTGGTCTCTGCGGCGGATTCGCCACAAGATCACTTATCGGCGGCGAGAGAGGGCCGTGCTCCGTCGCCCTCCGCCGCTTACCGAATCTGTCGGCAGGGACGGAGGCAAATCGGATCTTCACCCTGGCAACCCTCCATAACTATGCCGGGCGGTATCTACGTCAAAACGTCACTTCCACCCACAGTTCTTAAAATGGACATTTTTTTTTTTTTAAACTAGTTTTTTTTTTGTTTTTATTATTGCATTTAAGTGTAAATAAGAGATCTTCTTGACCCCCAGATATCATATTTAAGGAGGTCCTGTCATGCTTTTTTTCATTATAAGGGATGTTTACATTCCTTGTAATAGGAATAAAAAGTGACACAACTTTTTTTTTTTTTTTTTAAAGTGTAAAAATAAAGCTCTACCGAGCTCGTGTGCAGAAGCAAACGCATACGTGAGTAGCGCCTGCATATGAAAAGGGTGTTCAAACCACACATGTGAGGTATTGCCGCGATCGGTAGAGCGAGAACAATAATTCTAGAATTTTTTAAATGCGCCTATGGAGATTAAGGGTAAAAGTTTGTCGCCATTCCACGAGCGGGCGCAATTTTGAAGCGTGACATGTTGTGTAACATTTTTCACAATATAAAAAAAAAAAATTATATATATATATATATATATATATATATATTATATATATATATATATATATATATATATATATATATAATATATATATATATATATATATATATATATATATATATATATATATATATATATATATATATATAAATATTGGGCTAACTTTACGGTTTCCTTTTTTTTAATTAAAAAAAAGTGTATTTTTGCCAAATAAAGTGCGCTTGTAAGACCACCGTGCAAATACAGTGACAAAGTATTGCAACGACCGCCATTTTATTCTCTAGGGTGTAAGAAAAAAAAATGTATAATGTTTGGGGGTTCTAAGTAATTTTCAAGCAAAAAAATAAAAAATGTTTTTAACTTGTAAACACCACATCTCAAAAAGAGGCTCAGTCCTTAAGTGGTTAAAAAGGAGTACCAGTTCACTACCTATTGCTATCATAGGTGATATTTGCATATGATACACATGATATTCTCTGGGAGATAAAAAAATAAATAAAAAACCCCCGTGGTTGCACGCAAACGCAAGTGTCGGTCTCGTGTCATATGTAAACAGCAATTGCACCATGCATGTGAGGTCACCACGAACCTCAGATCGAGGGCAGTCATTTTAGCAGTAGACCTCCTCTGTAAATGCAAAGTGTTAACCTGTAAAGGCTTTTTAAAATGTATGTGTTTTTTCACCGCTGTGCGGTTGTATGATCATCTTTCAAACATTTGGGCAATATAGTGTGCATTAGTGCATTAAAATTAAAAAAAAAAAATAGACGCTATAACTTTTGCGCAAACCAATATATCCTTATTGAATTTTTTTTTTTTTAACCGTGACATGTGGCCGAGTGCTTTTTGGCCTAAATGTATGACTAAAGTTGAGTTTATTGTATTTTTGAGGTGATAAAATGCCACCAAAAGAAAGCTCTATTGCACGACCGCGCAATTACCAGTTAAAAGCAGCACAGTGCCAAATTGTAAAAAGTGCTCTGGTCAGGAAGGGGGTAAATCCTTCCGGGGCTGAAGTGGTTAAAGTGGAACATTACCCATAACAACTTGATAAATAATGTCACCCTATAGGCCTAGGGCCATGCTGTTCCTCCTCACGGTAATGTATGACTATATCATATGTCACCACCCCCCTAGAATCAGACCAACATCCGACATCGCAGTGCGCACTGTTTCCCGGCCACTGACTGCACCTGCCCACGCAGCGGCGTGCCGCGCCGCATCACTCCAATGACTGACGTCAGTTCCGATATCTGCCATTTGCGTTCCACGCTGGTTACGTGGAACCGGCGGCACTAAAGAAAATCGCAGAAATCCAGAAATTAGATCTGTGGGGGGGGGGGGGGTGAATCAAAATTGCGATCTTTTCGCGATTAATCGTGCACCTCTAGTCTGAAGCTGAGCAAAGGACATCAATTTGCCATTCTTAAATAGGTGTCTGAGATGCAACTCCTACTGCATGCCACCGATCTGTACGTTTTACTTTTGCCAGTTCAAGGTACATCTGATTTTTCCAAATGGGACTAGAATGGGTGTATCCCAAAACCTGTTGCATTTGCTTAACCTTCAGCCAAATTTTGTGTACAAGCCTAAAAATAGCACCTGTATAGCGCCTGAAAAAAAAAAAAAAAAAAAAAAGGCCCCATTCACTCCAATGTGACAGCCCTCCGGTGGTCAAAAAAGTCCTGCTAGCAGCATCTTTGAAGTCAATGGGACAGCGCGGCAATACCGCCGGCAAAGCGGTGCTTTTAACCCTTTTTCGGCCGTTAGCGGGGGTTAAAACCGCACTGCTAGCGGCCAAAAACCGCCTCTAAAACTACGGTAAAGCAGCGCTAAATATAGCGCTGCTTTACCGCCGACGCCACTCAGTGTGAAAGGGGCCTTAGAAAAAAAAAAGTTGTGCTTCCAGTCCCTCAGCCAATGTTATGGCCCTACAAAAGTGCATCATAATGAATCAACGTCCTTAATCTCCTCTTCACAGCATGTGTCCAAAGCCATTGCCCCCACTAGGTGCTGTAGCTGAGAGGCTAAGTAGTAGAGCCATTGGTTGTGGAAAGCTAGGCCCCCCCTCTATATTTTTCCCTTTGTAGTTGCTCTAACTTGAACCTGGCATGGCCACCTTGCCTTTTTATTACATGAAATCTACATCGGGAGAAAGGGAATCAAATTCTGCCAGTGTCTCGCTGCAAGAAAATGGGAAATGCTAGGAGTGCATCTAGCTTGTACCTTACCAGGAGATTGGTGGTGAAACGGATTACATCAGACGGACAGATACAGGATCTGAGCATCATTTATAAAACAAAAAATGCGCTGTTTGACAAAATCTGGTCATTCCCAAAAGGTGAGTGGCCAATTCATATTCATACATATACACACACACACACACACACACACACACACACACACTTTTTTACTTTCACTGAGGATAAAATTAGAATGAGCACACCATTTATAATTCAGAGTGAGGTCACTAATTAATGGTCGCAGCTGTTACAGATAGTGGGAATTTTTATTTATATACATAGCCGCACATGTATTTCAAACACATACCAATCACATAATGATATATCATTCTAGGGCTGAAACAACTAATCGATTAATCGACAACTAATCGATTATGTAATTAATCGATTACTATTTTCATAATCGATTTATCGGCCAGTAACATAATGGGGTTAAAAAAAACTAAAATGAGCCCTTTATAGTACAAAAAGAAAAAAAAAAAAAACGCTACTGTAAATACTACTTTCACAGTTCTACAGTAAAAAAAAAATAACCCCTTACAGTAGTGATTATTTGCTTTTTTTTGTACTATAAATGGCTAATTTTAGTTTTTTAACCCCCATTATGTTACTAAACGTCTTAGACCTGGTTCACATCTATGTGTTTTTTGGTGCTTTTTGCAGAAACGCGCTACAGTTCATTTAACATGGTTTCCTAGGGGACGCGTTTACCTCTACGCTTTTTTCAGCCGCTGCGTATTTGGAAAGGGTCAGGGACTTTTTTTTAAACGCAAAAACGGTGCTTATTTGGTTTAAAATACTTTAACCACTTTCAGACCGGACCAATTTGCAGCCAAAGGACCAGGCCCCTTTTTGCGATTCGGCACTGCGTCGCTTTAACTGACAATTGCGCGGTCGTGCGACGTGGTTCCCAAAACAAAATTGATGTCCTTTTTTTCCCACAAATAGAGCTTTCTTTTGGTGGTATTTGATCGCCCCTGCGGTTTTTATTTTTTGCGCTATAAACAAAAAAGAACGACAATTTAGAAAAAACGCATTATTTTTTATTTTTTTCTATAATAAATATCCCCCAAAAATATATAAAAAAACATTTTTTTCCCTCAGTTTAGGCCGATACGTATTCTTCTACATATTTTTGGTAAAAAAAAAAAAAAAAAAAAAAAAAAAAAAAAAAAAAAAATCGCAATAAGCGATTATTGATTCGTTTGCGCAGAAGTTATAGCGTTTACAAGATAGGGGATAGTTTTATAGCATTTTTATTAATATATATTTTTTTTTTATTAGTAATGGCGGCGATCAGCGATTTTTATTGTGACTGCGACATTATGGCGGACACATCGGCCATTTTTGGGACCATTGTCATTTTTACAGCAATCAATGCTATTTAAATGCATTGATTCCTGTATAAATGACACTGGCAGTGAAGGGGTTAACCACAAGGGGGCAGTGTAGGGGTTAAGTATGCCTAGGGGTGTGTTTCTTACTGTGGGGGGGCGTGGCTGTCAGCTAGTGAATGCTGATCTCTGCTCCAATCACAAGGAGCAGAGATCGGCGTCACTAGTTGCTAGGCAGAACGGGGAGATGCTGTTTATCTTGGCATCTCCCCGTTCAGCCTTCCCGTGAGACGATCGCGGGTGTCCCCGCGGCGATCGAGTCTGCGGGGACCGCGACCGGACTCACGGAGGTCCCGACCAGCGCGGGAGCGCGCCGCCCCCAGGCGCGCTCCCAATGGCACGGACAGGCATTAAGGAGGGACTTATATATACACCTCCTGCCTGTACGTGCCATTCTGCCGACGTATATCTGTGTGCGCCGGTCGGGAAGTGGTTAATGGAGAAGCTGCATAAAAGCAAGTAATGCGTTTTTGCAGCAATTTGTGTTTTTTAATTTGCCCAACAACAAATTGGCCAAAAAACAGTATGTCTCCTCTAATAGCGTATATACAGTAGATCTCCTCTAATAGCGTATACAGTAGATCTTCTCTAATAGTATATACAGTATATCGCTTCTGTCTGTTATTCTCAGAGTGGATTCGATATTTTGCTCCCTAACCCTATATTTGGTTGTTTACATTTACCACTGCATAGAGATACAGTATTTAAGAATAGGATTAGTTGCCCGATTATTGTTTCGATTAATCGATTATGAAAATAATCGTTAGTTGCAGCCCTATATCATTCAATTCTATGCAACATTGATGAGCCATGATGCAGTGACACATTGAGGTGCACTGTGTTGTATAAAAAGGTAGCAGGTCTGCATTTCTATGCAAGGAACTGCAATGATCCCAAGGAGTCATATAGAAAATAGTTTTGGCTGAGCCCAGGCACCAATCTATGCTGAACGACAGCTCAACTGAAGCGTTCTGAATAGGTCTATAAAAATGCTATAGCATCTACAGAAATAACATTAATTTTATATAAAAAAAAAAAAAAAGAAGAAGATTTATATATTAACCACTTCTGAACCGGCCATTTACTGCGGCAGGGTGCCTCGGCTGTGCAAAACAACGTACCTGTATGTTGCCGTTTCTTCCGGGTCTGGGGTGCGCGCACCTGTGGCATGCTCCCGCTGTGATTGGGCACAGTGGGAGCCAATCAGCAGGTCGTGGATGTCTGCTGGGACCCACTGATTGTTGACTGGAGAGGCAGAACGACGGTCTGCCTATGTAAACAAAGCAGACCGCCATTCTGTCAGAGAGGAAGAGCTTGTGTTTCTGCTAAGCATGAACACAGAACTCTCTCTTCCTCCAGTTAACCCATCCCCCACACAGTTAAAAAGCACTCCCTAGGAGCATACCTAACCCTTTGATCACCCCTGATGTTAACCCCTTCCCTGCCAGTGTCATTAGTACAGTGACAGTGCATTTTTTAAAACTTTCTGGACTGTAGTGGTTAACGCGGAGTTCCACCCACATATTTTTTTTCTCTTTTAGGCTTTCCCTCTGCTTGTATGTGTTAATATACATTAACGCATGTATATATTTAAATCCTGTTCCCAGAGTATTTTTTTTTATTTACTTACCTTATTTTCATGTTCCTGAGCGATTCCATCTTGATTGTGGGCATGTGAAGCCCACTAGAACTCTCTTCCGGGATAAGTGCATGCTGGCTACCCAGCATGCACCTCCCAATCTCACGCATTGCAAGTCAGGCATAGCGCTGAGAGCGTAAAAGAACACGATAATAGCCTTTGGTGCTGCCCACTGACTCCTGGGAAAACCGTGACATCTCCCAGGAGCACAGGCCTCGCAGGATAGGACATAAATCGATGCAGCCCGGAAGTGGCAGATTAGAAAGGACCCCATAGCAACAATGCAACGTAAAAAATTGTTGGCCAAATGTTGTTTATGCTCAAAGATGTAAAAAGATTTTATTTTGGGTGGAACTCTACTATAAAAAAAAAAAAAAAAAAAAATCTATAAACGAATCCTTGGTGACCATGCCAATTGCATTCTGTGCTGAGCCGTTTGCAGTGAATGTCAGCAGGCAGGAGAGAAGTGCCCTTCCCCCAGAGAAGTGACAGGCTCGTGTCTCTTTAAAGCTCCTCGCACATGTGAGTGTAGAGAGAGGACCCCGGCGTGAGGGGGGTCAGTGCGCAGGCGCAGAGCGGTGTGTCACTGGCAATAGTCGGAGCCCCGGGCCACACAGCAGCAGCCGAGGGCTGCCACACAAAGGGGGAGGAGGAGGTGGTGGGGAGGCAGTCTGAACACAACACAGCCGGCCCGGCCGGGAAAGGCACAAAGTTTCCCCCGGGGGTGCTCTCCCCTCTGTCCTGACAGGAACACAAAGAGGCGCCCACAGACGGGAGTACATTACAAAAGGGGATTCCCTGGGTTTAACGCATGACGACTGCGTATTTTCCGCGTCCGGATTCCCCTCCTGGTGACCCCCCCGGAGCCTGTCAGCCCTTCCTGCTTCGCTCTCACGCACAGCCGGTAGGCAGGCAGCTGCCTCGAACAACAGCCTCCTCCTCTCTGTCTGTCTGTCCGTCCTTGCCTCTATACAGCACAGCCGTGTGCCCCGGGCTCCCCTCACACACGCCGGCGCTGTCCCCTCACCCTCCCTCCTTCCCTCTGTCTTCCCTTGTTACCCAGGGAGGGGGGGGGGTACATTACCTGCTAGCTGCCTCCGCAGCAGGAGCGCCGACTGCGGCTCCGTCATGCTGTCTCCCGACGTGATCAGTACTGGCTGACAACACGGACGGACGACCCAGAAGAGGAGGGAGCAGGCAGCTGGTCCGAGCCGTCACCTCTTTCCCCCTCCCCGGCTCTTCACTCTCTCTGTCCCTCTCGCTCTGCGCTCCGAGCCCCCTTCGCGCATGCGCGGATTTAGCCCTTCCCCCCATACCGTGACCTATACACCGGGCGATGGGGGGAAGGAGATCACGTGGCGCCATCTTGGGGAGGTCGGATTACGGTAGACATTTTAGGAAGGTCGGGGGAACGTGGGTATGGCTCGTGTCTGGGCTGTGCAGTACTGGTGGGGGCTTGCAGTTCTGTAGTAATGAGGAGACTGTGATTGGAGTGATCAGGGGTGCTGTACATCTACACCAAAACCTTGTCATCAAGTGCCACAGCTAAGCACTCAGTTATTGTCCACAAACCAATGTTATATGGCACACCAATTTTGTGCCCCCCCCCCCCCATGCTTTGATCAGAAACCAATGATGTTGTGGTCTGGCCACCAGTGTCCTAGCAACGACGACACTATACGTTATTGGTTGCTAGGAAGCAGACAGCTGACCTGTACAGTGTAATGGATTTTTATGGGGCAAGTGGCAAAATTCCAGTTACCACACCTAGTTTTTGTGTCCTCCACTTCAGTTGTTAGGATGCAGACAAATGCATGCGGCCCAGCAGCCAGTGTCATAGCAACCAATGACACTATACATTATTGGTTGCTAGGATGCAGGCAGCTACCTTGTACAGTTCCATTAGCTGTCATTGGGCAGGTGGCAACACTCCAGATGCCACACCCAGTTTTGTGAAACCCCCCACTTCAGTTGCTAAGATGAAGGCACAACAACCAATGCATGCGGCCCAGCTGCCAGTATCCTAGCAACCAATGACACTATACATTGTTGGTTACTAGGATTCAGGGAGCTGCCTTGAACAGTGCCATTGGTTGTTATGGGACAGATTACAACATTCCAGATTCCACTCCCAATTTTTGTGCTCCCCACTTCAGGTGCTAGGATGCTGACACAGCAACCAATGTTGTGCAGTCCAGCTGCCAGTGTCATAGTGACCAATGACACTATACATTATTGGTTGCTAGGATGCAGGCAGCTACCCCCTACAATGCCATATGTTGTTATGGGGCAGATGACAACACTCCAGATTCTACACCCAATTTTTGTGCCCCCCATTTCAGTTGCTAGGATGCAGTCACAGCAACCATTGCTGTGCAGTCCAGCTGGCAGTGTCCTGGCAACCAACGAGACTATACATTATTGGTTGTTAGGATGCAGGCAGCTGCCCTGTACAGTGCCATTGGTTGTTATGGGACAGATGGCAACACTCCAGATTCCACACCCAATTTTTGTGCTCCTCACTTCAGGTGCTAGGATGCTAACACAGCAACTAATGTCATGCAGCCCAGCTGCCAGTGTCCTAGCAACCAATGAAACTATACATTATTGGTTTCTAGGATGCAGGCAGCTGCCCTGTATGATGCCTATAGGTTATTATGGGGCAGATGCCAACGCTCCAGTTTCCACACCCAATTTTTGTGCCCCCACTTCAGTTGCTAGGATGCAGTCACAGCAACCATTGCTGTGCGGTCCAGCTGCCAGTGTCCTGGCAACCAATGAGATTAAACATTATTGGTTGCTAGGATGCAGGCAGCTGCCCTGTACAGTGCCATTTATTGTTATTGGACAGATGGCAGCACTACAGATTTCACACCAAATTTTTGTGCTCCCCACTACAGGCGCTAGGATGCTGACACAGCAACCACTGCTGTGTGGTCCAGCTGCCAGTGTCCTGGCAACCAATGAAACTATACATTATTGGTTGCTAGGATGCAGGCAGCTGCCCTGTACAGTGCCATTGGTTGTTATGGGACAGATGGTAACACTCCAGATTCCACACCCAATCTTTGTGCTCCCCACTTCTAGTGCTAGGATGCTGACACAGCAGCCAATGTCGTGCAGCCCAGCTGCCAGTGTCTGTCAGGGCTGGGCTCAGCCCATCCTTCTCTGAGCTGGCCGCTCAGCTGTTGGCTAAATGCCAGCTCCTATCTCTCCACAGTTACTCAGCTGTTGAAGATACCCTGCTTGTCAGCCCTGCCTACTTAGGCCCCTTTCACACGGGGCGGATCCGTATTGATCCGCCCCGTGAAGATCCGCTGCTCAGCGGGGATCGCACAGCTGTTCCCCGCTGAGCCGGCTGATGACAGGGCGGTCCCTGCACACTGTGCAGGGACCGCCCTGTCAGTTCTCCGCTCTCCTCTATGGGGGATCGGATGAACACGGACCGTCTGTCCGTGTTCATCCGATCCGCTCTGCAGACGGATGAAAAAATAGGGTTTTCCTCCGTCTGCAGAATCGGACAATTGCGGAGGCGGACAATAGCGGGTGTCAGCGGATGCTCATCCGCTGACACCTGCTATCCCATAGACATGCATGTATGTCCGTTTTTCATCCAAAAACGGATGGATGAAAAACAGACATACGGTCCGCATGTGTGAAAGGGGCCTTAACCACTTGACCACTGGGCACTTAAACCCCCTTCCTAACCAGACCAATTTTCAGCTTTCGGTGCTCTCACATTTTGAATGACAATTACTCAGTCATGCAACACTGAACCCAAATGAATTTTGTGTCCTTTTTTTCACACAAATAGAGCTTTCTTTTGGAGGTATTTAATCACCGCTGGGTTTTTTAATTTTTGCGCTATAAATCAAAATATACTGAAAATTCGGTAAAAAAAATAAATAAAAATTCTTTCTTTCTATTAAAATTTATTGCAGAGTATTGGCAGAGTACTGGCAAGTATTGGCGAGTATTGGCGAGTACTGGCAGAGTATTGCAGTGTTGCACAGTGGTGGCAGAGCATTGCAGTGGTGGCAGAGCGTTGCACAGTGGTTGCAGATCGTTGCACAATGGTTGCAGAGCGTTGCACAGTGGTTGCAGAGAGTTGCACAGTGGTTGCAGAGTATTGCACAGTGGGGGCAGAGCGTTGCACAGTGGGGGCAGAGCGTTGCACAGTGGGGGCAGAGCGTTGCACAGTGGGGGCAGAGCGTTGCACAGTGGGGGCAGAGCGTTGCACAGTGGGGGCAGAGCATTGCACAGTGGTGGCAGAGTATTGCACAGTGGTGGCAGAGTATTGCACAGTGGTGGCAGTGTAGCTGTCACTGACCAGCGCTGTGGGCACTACACATCCAGCCCACAGCACTGGTGGCAGTGTAGCTGTCACTGACCAGCGCTGTGGGCACTACACATCCAGCCCACAGCGCTGGTCCCATCTCCCGCGCTGCGCGGTTCTCCCCTCTCACTGTACCGATCGGTACAGAGAGGGGAGGGAGGAACCGGCGTCATGACGTGACGCCGGTTTGTGTACATGTGATCGCTCCGTCATTTGACGGAGCGATCACGTGGTAAACGGCCGCTATCAGCGGCCGTTTACCGTGATGCGCCGGGGTCCTCGGGACCCAGCGGTCACGGATGTTCCCGAGTGCGCGCCCCAGGGGGGCGCGCGGGAGCAAGTTTCTGGGAGGACGTCCACCCAGGATAAGCCGACCGCGCTGTAGCCGTCTTTTGACTATAGCGCGATCGGCATGTGGTTAAGCCATCCAGCCCAGAGGATCTTTGCCTTCGCCTTAATCAACATCACAGAAACACTCGCCTGCATTCCTGTTAAAAGACTTGCTTGGCTGACATCCCTTCTGGCTGCAGATCCTGCTTGCTGTTTTACTACGCTCATCGCTGGCTCCCTGACTTTTGGCTTGTCTGACTATCCGTTCAGGTTCCTTAACTCTGGCTATGTTTTGACTACGTTTGTTCTATTTTCTTTTATTATTAACCACTAGCCTACCGCCCACCGTCATATGACGACGGGACGGTAAGGCTCTTGTTCTGTCAGGACGTCATATGACGTGATCCCATTTAAACAGGGCATGCGCGCAATTGTGTGCGCGCAGCCCTCTACTGTCGGTGGCGGCGATCACAGGTGGTACCGCCCCCCCCTCTTTGCACGGAGCATGCGTGCGATCGGGAGCGCGCTGCGCATGCACGTCGGTGGCGGCGTGTTCCCGGGAACACTGCTCATCACCGATGGTGGTAAACAGCCATTGGCCGGTGGCTGTTTACCATGTGATCGGCTGTGATCCTTTCACAGCCGATCACTAAATGTCAACAAACCGCAGTAACGAGATGTTACTGAGTTCTCCTTCTCACACACCGATCGTGTGTGAGAAGGACATTGCGGTAACATCTCGTTACCACCTACAGTGTACAACAACACACACTGATTGCCCCCCCCCAATAAAGAGGACCTGTCATCACCCATCAAAGTACCTGTTACCACCTATCAAAGTACCTGTCACAGTTCATCTGAGTACCTGTCACAGTCCATCAGAGTACCCGAGTACCTGTCACAGTCCATCAGAGTACCCGACTACCTGTCACAGTCCATCAGAGTACCTGTCACAGTCCATCAGAGTACCCAAGTACCTGTCACAGTCCATCAGAGTACGAGTACCTGTCACAGTCCATCAGAGTACCCGAGTACCTGTCACAGTCCATCAGAGTACCCGAGTACCTGTCACAGTCCATCAAGAGTAACTGGGTACCTGTGACAGTCCATCAGAGTACCTGAGTACCTGTCACAGTCCATCAGAGTACCCGAGTACCTGTCACAGTCCATCAGAGTACCCGAGTACCTGTCACAGTCCATCAGAGTACCCGAGTACCTGTCACAGTCCATCAGAGTACCCGAGTACCTGTCACAGCCCATCAGAGTACCCGAGTCACAGCCCATCAGAGTACCCGAGTACCAGTCCATCAGAGTACCTGTCACAGTCCATCAGAGTACCTGAGTACCTGTCACCAGCCCATCAGAGTACCCTGAGTACCTGTCACAGTCCATATAAGTACCTATCACAGTCCATATGAGTACCTGTCACAGTCCATATGAGTACCTGTCACCAGCCCATCAGAGTACCTGTCACAGTCCATATGAGTACCTGTCACAGTACCCGAGTACCTGTCACAGTCCATCAGTACCTGAGTACCCGAGTACCTATCTGTAGCCCATCAGAGTACCCGAGTACCTGTCACCAGGCCATCAGAGTACCCGAATACCTGTCACCAGGCCATCAGAGTACCCGAATACCTGTCACCAGGCCATCAGAGTACCCGAGTACATGACACCAGCCCATCAGAGTACCCGAGTATCGGTCACCAGGCCATCAGAGTAACCGAGTACCTGTCACCAGCCCCAGAGTACCCGAGTACCTGTCACCAGCCCATCAGAGTAACCGAGTACCTGTCTGCAGCTCATCAAGTTACCAGAGTACGTGTCTCAAGCCCATCAGAGTACCCGAGTACCTATCTGCAGCCCATGCCTCATAGAATATACGTTGGGGTGTTTGCTTTCCAAAATGGGGTAATTTTGTGGGTAATTCCATTGTCCTGGTGCTCAAGGACCTTCAAAAGTGTGATGGGTAGGAATGAAATGAGATGTGTAATTTATGCTCCTAGAACGCCTGAAGGTACTACTTCAATGTTGGTCCTCTGTATATGAACAGGCTGTGTAAAAGTCTCACACATGTGGTATCGCCATACTTGGGAGGAGTAGCAGAATGTGTTTTGGGGTGTAATTTTTGCTATATACACATGCTATGTGTTGGAAATATCTTATAAATTGACAACTTTGTGTAAAAAAAAAAAATGCGTTTTCATTTTTTTTACACGTTTTCCAAAAACTTCTGGAAAAAAAATGAACCGTTCAAAAGACTCATTCTGCCTCATAGATTATACGTTGGGGTGTTTTCTTTCCAAAATGGGGTAATTTTGTGGGCAATTCCATTGTCCTGGTGCTCCAGGGCCTTCAAACGTGTAATAGGTGGTTGGGAAATGAGATGGGTCATTTATGCTCCTAGAACGCCTGAAAGTGCCACTTCAATGTTGGGCCTTTGTATGTGGCCAGGCTGTTTAAAAGTCTCACACATGTGGTATCGCCATTCTCGGGAAGAGTAGCAGAATGTATTTTGGGGTGTAATTTGTTGTATGCATACGCTGTGTGTGAGAAATAACCTGATAATATGACAATTTTGTAAAAAAAAAAAAAAAAAAAAATCTTCATTTTGCAAAGCATTGTGGGAAAAAATTACAACTTAAAAAACTCACCATGCTACTTACTTAATACCTTGGAATGTCTACTTTCTAAAAAGGGGTCATTTGGGCGGTATTTGTACTTTGCTAACTTGTTACTGTCTCAAGAAATGAGATACACCTGATGTACTGAAGGCCTGATCAGATGTGATCAATTTTCAGTGATTGGCACCATAGTTTGTAGACTTTATAACTTTCACAAAGACCAAATAATATACACTAATCTGGGTTATTTTTTACCAAAGATATGTAGCAGTATAAATTTTGGCCAAAATTAATGAAGAAAAATGACTAGCAAAATTTTATGACAGAAACAAAGAAAAAGGCATTTTTTTCCCAAAAGTTACGGTCTATTTATATTTTTAGCACAAAAAATTGACAGTTACTTACCGGTAACTGCTTTTCTAGGAAATCTTCCAGGACGGCACACCTGAGAGATGAGAGGCTCCTCCCTACAGGAAACACAATCAAGCGACAGCTGTTTTAAGTCCCCACCCTTCCCCTTGATCCCCAGTTTGTAGAGAAGTAACTCCTGAACCCGGTTCACAAGGGAAATCATTCCTCATAGATACTCACCTTCTAGTGTTCTACCATTTTCCCTCCTCCAACGGGCGGGAAGTAGGCCTGCCGTCCTGGAAGATTTCCTAGAAAAGCAGTTACCGGTAAGTAACTGTCAATTTTCTCTAGTCATCTTCCAGGACGGCACACCTGAGAGGATAAACAAGTACCTCAGGCCTACCTTAGGGTGGGACCACTGCAAGACCCTCTTGGCGAACCTTGGTTCTGCAGTGAGCTTTACCTCCACTCCATATGCTTGATGAAGGTATCTTAGCTGGATCATGCTGTTGATCTGCAGGTCTGCTCCACAGATGTCCCTGCCTTTCCTGCTTCGGATGCAGGAACTAGGTGGAGTGGGCTCTTAAAGATAGAATCAGAAAACATGTTAAACTTGTAGGTTAGCAATGTTGCCTGTCTCACACATCTAAACAACATGGCCTACTGTACCTGTAGGTGCTACTTAGAACCACTAAAAAGATTAATCAGATATCTGTGTTGTAAGACAAGGACACTACATTGATCAATAAGAGGGCCTGTCTTAACACTACCCTATTCAGGGAAATAAAACTGCAAAAAAATGGGGGGCCCCTGCCAGACAACCTTTTTTGTTCCTTTTTATCTTTACGTCAGCAAAGACTAAAGGGAAGCCTACTTAAGGGTAAAAGATTAACAGAAGCTTGATCCCTGGGTTTAAGGCATGCCCAATCTATGGCTTTACTTACGCCTGAGATCCTACTTCAGGAGATTAAAGTCCCTAGCAGGAGTAGAACACCCATATTGCTACATCTAGTTTTGCTAGAAGGGCGAAATGAAGGCCAAGCACCGAGCAATAACCTATTCGGTTGGGTATACATCTTTATATTTCATCTTCAGGCCAGAATACTCCTTTGAACAGAACTTCCCAAGTTCTTACTAAACAAGGCGATTCATTATCCCCTTCCTCCAGTGTCCCATAACCCTACTGGGCTTAAACTGTAGGAAATGGTACTGGCATCCCAGAATGTAAGGGGTCAAGGCTTTCTGACATGTGACATCTGCAGCCAGAACTCCTGGCCCCTCCACGGAAAAGAAGGCTGAAATACAAAAAGGTGATACATGTATTATTGATATCACAAATAAAAAGATCATAGATTGTCGGCATGGCACAATAGATTTAGACAGAAAAGGACACAAGCATAGACAACAATGTTGTGTATCTGAGTGTGACTAGCTAAACTGATATATCAAATATGGGAAGAGACACAAATCTGAACCTCAATGTAGACAGTCCTCACAGTCTGGTTTTCTAATGTGCTGCCAAGATGTAAAACCATTAAGACACAAGCAAACCCTAAAGGCTGCGTATTTCTGAAGTGCAGCTAGCCAAGTCATAACTGATTATACATATATATATATATATATATATATTTTATATATATATATATATATATATATATATATATATATATATATAAATACAGAAAGGACGGGAACCCCCTTTTACTGAGGTGTTTTACTGATGTACAGCAAAACAAGGCTATAAATGTAAGACAGAAAGACCCAAACTTCTATGTTGCGTATTTCTGACTAACCACCAAATACAGTTATATCAATATGAACACCAACTCCCGTGTTGTGCATTTCTGCTGTGCCACAGGGTAAAATAATATGGCACACAAGACAATTCTTTTCTGTTATTCAGTTCTGTAGTCAAATAGAACCAACACTGAGAAAAGACACAAGCAACCTGCAGCATTGTGTCTTTCTGAAGAGCAGTAAGGCAATATGAAACAGAAAGCACCAACAAGCTTCAATCTTGAGTATTTCTGCTGTGCAACATAAAAACAGAGACACTAAGAAAAAAACAGACAGCCTTTACAGCTGCAATCTTTCTGGTCTGCTTCAAATTAAGACTCCATGATGAGTATTCCAGCTGCGTAGTTTAACCTCAACCAGAAGGGACAGATAAGCTTAGGGCTCCCACACCTGTGCGACCCAACCTGCGACTGCAAGACGCAAGAGAAGTTATACACTATGGCTTCCAATGGGTACCATTCGTGTGTGCGACTCCAGCAGTCCCCGATTCCTGGATCCACATGTCGCAGGGAAACAAAATAGCAATTTTCAGGTCGAACAAGTGAGGGGGTCCCCAATGCTGTGACTCCCTGGATGAGTGCAGCAACAACCCCCTGCTGTGTATCCCTAGAGAAGCATTAAGGTAGATGAGAAACACTGCTCACTGCTGTGCCTGATATACAGACGATAAGGCAGTAAATATAGGACATACATTACAAACAATCCTTGTGTATGTCTGATGTGCAGCAATATACCAATACTGAGCAGAAATGCCATCATCCTCAATGTGTCTAAGCTGAGCAGCAAAAACTAAATCAGAAAAAGACAAGCACCCTTCACTGCTGTGTCTTTTCTGATATGCAGCCCATAAGGCAGTATATGCAAGACATAAAGGACAAGCAACCTTCAAACTTGTATATGTCTGATGTGCAACAAAATAAAGCAATTCTGAAATAGAGATAGCACATCCATATTGAAGTCATTTGACATGCGACTTAACAAGTCAAATCGCATGCCTAAAATCAGCACGCATGTACTAACCCTAGCCCAGGTTCAATTTGTTTTTTCTGCTATGCAGCCCAACAAATCAGGACCATCAATCTTCACTGCTGCCTTTCTGATAAGTAACCAACAAGGCAGTAATACAAGACAGAGCCCCAGACAGACCTCAATCTTGTGTATGTCTGATGTGCAGCAATATAACAATGAGCAGAGATGTCACCAGACTCAATAATGTGCATTTCTGCTGTGCAGCACAAAACCAGAAAGTACAGACCACCTTCACCGTTTCATTTTTCTGATCTGCAGCCAAACAAAGCAGTACCTTTAGGTTATAAAGGACACCAAACAAGCTTCAGTGCAGTGCATTTCTGATGTACAACAATATACCCCTTATGAACAGAGATGTCACAAATCTCAATGTGTATTTCTGCTGTGCCACAAAACATCCCAGCAAGGACAAACCTTTACTACTGAGGTCTACTGGTGTGCAGCCAAGAAGGAGTCATGGGGTATCCCTTTATGAAATAACCAACAGGGGCAATTTATTTCATAGGTATAGCCTGGGCTGTAGATACTAAGCCTTCACCAGTGAAGGAACAAATCCTAAAATAGTTGGACACCTTACTATAGTAGTTGTCCTACCTTACCTCCATAGACTGAGCAAATGCTAGCCAGCTCATACCCAGGTGGGGCTGATCAGCAACTAAAGTCTCAATGAGCCCAGCCCTAGGTTACCAATTTACCCTGGAGGTAAATAGCTACCTGCAGGCTTTAAACAAGCAATCATGTAGCTCTTACATAGGTTTGCACAGAAAATCCTCAATTAAAAGGATGTAGGAAGCGATTTATGGTAAATCGCCTTTAGATCTGCCACTGAGTGGACTGTAGCCCAAACCAACAAAAAAATTTTTTCTTACCTCCTGCACTATATTATAACCACAGTGTAAAGGTTGAGTGGGAGGTTGGATCTTATGAAAAAAATTACCTATAGAAAGCAACCCCCAAAAGGAGGATTTGTCACAAGGGAACCCCCTACTGTGCCATACAGAAACTTGGTCCCTGCCCATCATTGAAAATTAGGGCAGCTTTTAAGCATCTTGGAGCAACTTCAAATTCCTAGCAGCTGGGCTAATAGGGCCGGTAAATTAGTGCACTTGCTGAGCAGGTGAGCTTCTGAATCCACCAACCACTGCACAATAACTAGTTTAGTGGTATACCTGGCCTGTAAGTAACTTTTTGCATCTATCAGGTCCCCCCCTGTTCGCTATATTCACCCCTACTCATGTACCACAACTGGGCATGTAGGGAGAGGCTGGCAACCTACTGTTGCGATAACCACAATGTCTCAGCAACAGAGGAAGCTGTGGTTTTAGCAGTAGCTTCTGGGCTATTTGTATCCCGACCCCAGGTTCTGCACTGCACCAGTCAGTATATACACAGGGAAGGGGGAACAATGCCTTACCTACTTCTCTCCCATCTAAGGTGATTTAGGCGCACTCGTTCCACTGCGCCACTTGTCCACCATACAGCGTCTCTGATGTAAGAGGGAGCTGTGGCTGGTGTCTTTAGCAGAAGCTTCTGGGCTATATGAATCCAGACCCCAGGGGAGATTATTTCAACTGCCCAGAAATCTGAATGGAATTGGGGATTTTGCAGATAAATTCCCAAAGCAAAGGAAAGTACTCACCGTTGTCGTTTTCCCCTTTTGCCACAGCCACGGGCTTGCTTTTCCCTCCATATGGTCCATACGCAAGGAGGATAGCCGCCAAAGTGCCCCCCCCAACTGCTGTCCCCATAGGGAGCTGCAAGGTTAGGCTGTGTCCTGCAGTGTACCAGTCAGTATATACACATGGGGGGGGGGAGCAATGCCTTACGTTCCTCATTCCCATCCGAGGTGGTTTAGGCAGACATCCACCATAGTGAACTTGTGCCTCCTCGCTCTAGCGAAAGGAGGATGTGGGCGCCTGCTCCTGCTGACTCTCAGCCTTCCCTCCTGGGTAAGAACGCCGCCGCCATTTTCCCAAAGTTTAAAAATGTCACGGTGCTTGTCGCCGCGCCCTCCCCAGCAGCCCACGCGAGCTACCGGGGGCCCAGGAGTCGGGGGACATGCTTCCCCCCTGGAAAGAACTGATGGCCAGCCCCCCGTCTGAACAGATGCCTGGACAGGTAAGGAGGGGGAGACAGGATAATGGCCCCTGAAGTTCTGGGTACACCACTGTATCCAGGGTCCTTCAGCTCTCAGGGGGGCTCTTCCAATTTCTGCTGTCCCCCCTGAGGAAAAGATAGGGGAACCCCCCAGGAAGGATAATAATATCCTACCAGACCCAGAGGCTTCAAAAGCTTGTGGTCCGGCTCCCAAGGGGAGACCACCAGCCCTAGGCTTCAGGTCATTTGGAAAAAAACAAACAGTTTCGCTGTGTAGGGAGAAACACAATCAAAAACTGAGGATCAAGGGGAAGGGTGGGGACTTAAAACAGCTGTCGCTTGATTGTGTTTCCTGTAGGGAGGAGCCTCTCATCTCTCAGGTGTGCCGTCCTGGAAGATGACTAGAGAAAATAAAAAACCCACTAGTGATTAAATACCACCAAAAGAAAGCTCTATTTGTGTGAAAAAAAGGATGCAAGTTTCATATGGGTACAGTGTGGCATGACTGAGTATTTGTCATTCAAACTGTAAGAGGGCTGAAAGCTGAAAATTGGTCTGGGCAGGAAGGTGTAAGTGCCCTGTATTGGGGTGGTTAAACAAGTGTGATTTAACTGTACTTCTGTCTCGGTCTTATTTCATGGTTCCTGACAGTAGGCGAAGGCAATGAATTCAGAAGATACAGTCAATTCACTTGTTGGTAATATTTTTTCCAGATTAGATGAGCAAGATCACAGCATGGATCAGTTTGCCATGGCATTACTAACACTCCTGAGTCTCATGGCTCATCTGGAATCTCCCACTGTGGCTGCTTCGGTACAACCTAAGTTGCAGGCCTTCCCTGCTGCTGTGCAGGCACCCGCCTCGAGTATTACCTCTATAAGAGGTATGTCTGTTCCGTCCCGCTTCCCCAGCGATTTGGGGGTGATCCAGTTCAATACAGAGGGTTTCCCAACCAGGTTGAAATATACTGTATTTCGAAATGCTGCCCCAGGCGTTTCCCACGGACAGAAGCAAAGTAGGTTTTGTGATATCTTTGCTTTCTGAGAGAGGCTTGGCCTGGGCAAGCCCTCTATTGGAGACGCAAAAACCTGTTGTCTTGAGTTACCCTGAGTTTGTGGCCTCCTTTAAAAGGGTATTTTATATTAAATATAGTGGCGGAACCAAATATCTCAAAAAATATCCATACCGCACTGACGAGAGGCCTATTTCAGGCACGAAAACTAATAGCCCAGAAATGGATATCTATATTTCCTCCGACGGTTGAAGAATGGAGAACACAAATAAAAGAAACTATTTTAAAGGAGGAATTTATTTATACACTTAGAGGGAGTCGAGACAAATTTGATGCTATTTGGAAAAGATGGGTAGAGACCTGGGATAATGAAAATAAAAGATGAACCAACATGGGTAGAGGTTGATATTTGGAGGGGATGGGAGGATGGGGGGAGGGCTGAGGGGGCTGGAGGAGGTGAATACAGGTGGGGGCGGCAGAGGAAAAAATTCTCCCTTTTTTTTTTTTTTTCCTTATTATTATTTTATTTTGTATTATTATTATTATTATTATTATTATTTTTTTATTTTTTGTCTTTTTGGGGGGGGGGGGGGGTGAGTGGGTGGCTGGTGTGGCAGATGAATGCTAGAAGTTTATGTATTTGGGATGAAATGTATGCTTAAATGTATAACTTGTATTGTTAAGAAAAGAATTAAAATAAAAAAAGTACTGAATTAAAAAAAAAAAAAAAAAAGGGTATTTTACGTTTCCGCATGCTCCGCTTCTGCTGCCAAGTGCCTCAAACAGAGTACGAGAACTGTTGCCGACTACGCTATTGAATTCCATACTCTGGCAGCAGAGGTTGCTTGGAACAATGAGGCCCTCGTGGCTGCTTTTTCTCATGGTCTCTCAGATTCCATCAAGGATGAGATAGCAGCCTGAGATATACCCACTGAGCTGGAGAAGTTGATCACGTTTGCCATCCTCATTGACTCCAGAATCAGAGAAAGACCCTCTTTTAAGGAGCGCTTGCAGAAGCCTCCGGTACGTTTGCCTTCGAGCTTTGCAGTCCCACCCGTGCCTCCCTCACCTCCCATGCCTCCTGGTACCGAGTCGGTAAGTGAAGATGAACCCATGCACTTGGGCTTCACGCGTGTCTCTGCGGATGAGAGAACCTTTAGTAGGAGGGAGAGATTTTGCCTTTATTGTGGCCAGGCAGGTCACTTTTTGAAGTCTTGTCCTACCCATCCAGGGACCGCCCAAACCTTGAGGTCCTGTCACGCACAGACAGGTGACGTTGTTTCGTCCCCAGTTATGCAGAAGGATAAGCCCCTGGTTTCGGTCACCCTTTCTTGGGCTAAGTTGTCCATCGAGATACAGGCTCTAATCGACCCTGGGCTGCAGGCCTGTTCATTGATGCTGCCTTTGTATCGAAGCACTAGATTGCGCTGCAGCTGCGTGACACTATACTTGCCATTGAGGCTCTTGACGGGAGACCCCTACAACCTGGCATTAATGAGACGGTTCTGTTGTCCATGGCCATAGGGGCTCTTCACCATGAGATAATCCAATTCCAAGTTATTTCGTCACCTAAGTTTCCGCTGGTTATTGGTTATCCTTGGTTACAGAGGCACAAACCCTCTTTTGATTGGCTCCATGCTGAAGTTCTCTCCTGGTTGCCACAATGCAGTAAGACATGCTTCCAGAAGGTAGCCAAGGTCCTGTGCACCTCTTCGCTGTCCTCCCTGCCGGAGGAGTACCGCGATTTTAGTGATGTCTTTGACAAAGGTCAAGCCGGTAGTTTGCCTCCACACCGGCCGTATGATTGTGTAATTGACCTTCACCCTGGTGCCATACCCCCTCGTGGCCGGGTTTATCCTTTATCGGTCTTGGAAGATAAGGCCATGGAGGAGTATGTTGCAGACGCACTTTCTCTGGGTTTCATCTGCAAATCCTCGTCCCCTGCTGGTTTCTTCTTCGTGAAGAAGAGTGGTGAACTGAGACCTTGTATTGATTATAGGGGTCTCAATCGTTCCTCGATTAAGAACGACTATCCGATTCCATTGATTACGGAGTTATTTGACCGCCTCAAGGGAGCAACGGTTTTCACGAAGCTTGATTTGAGAGGGGCATACAATCTCGTGAGGATTAAGGAGGGCGACGAGTGGAAAACTGAGTGAGTGAGTACCTCATAATGCCTTTTGTAACGCCCCGGCAGTTTTCCAGGAATTCATTAACGATGTCCTCCGAGATTTGTTGCAGTTATGTGTGGTGCTTTATCTCAATGATATCCTCATATTTTCTAAGTCCCTGGACAACCACCACACAGATGTCTGTCGTGTGCTTCAGAAACTAATGCCGCGTACACACGAAGGGACAATCTCGCGGGATTATCCGCTGGACTGAAGTCCAGCGGATAATCCCCTCGTGTGTGGGCGCCGGCGGACTTTTTGGCGCCAAAGTCCGGCGGACTTTATGGCGCCAAAGTTTTAAGTTTGGTTTTAAAATTATCCGCTGGACTTGGCAGTCCAGCGGACAATCCCGCCGTTAGTAGCAAGTCCGCGGGACTTTTGAAAATGAACGGACTTGACCACACACGGAGCAGTCCGTTCATTCGAACGTAACTTCAGGTACGTAGCTAGCGTAGGCAGTAAATGCCGGCGCGCTAGCTCCGTCACCTGTCATGGATTTAAAGGGAATCCCCACGCCAAAAAACGGCGTGGGGGTCCCCCCAAATCCCAGACCCTTATCCGAGCACGCAGCCTGGCAGGCCAGGAAAGGGGTGGGGACGAACGAGCGCCCCCCCCTCCTGAGCCGTACCAGGCCGCGTGCCCTCACATGGGGGGTGCCCTGGGGAAAGGGGGGCCGTGCCCCCCCCACCCCAAGGCACCTTGTCCCCATGTTGTGAGAACAAGGGCCTCTTCCCGACAACCCTGGCCGTTGGTTGTCGGGGTCTGCGGGCGGGGGCTTATCGGAATCTGAGAGACCCCTTTTATAAGGGGGCCCTCAGATCCCGGCCCCCCTGCCTATGTGAATGAGTATGGGGTCTGTACCCCTACCCATTCACCTAAGGTGTAAAATGTAAAGTAAAAAAAACACACACACTTTTGAAAAAATAGTTTATTGCACTGCTCCGGGGGTCTTCTTCCGTCTTGGGGGTCTTCCCGCCGGACTCCCCCGCCATTTCCAAGCTCTTTTACCGAGCGGGGGAAGTCCGGCTACCTTCTTCGTCGTCGCCGCCGTCGTCTGGGGGTCTCGATCCGCCTTCGGGGTCTTCGGGGGTCTCTTCTGTTGCGGCGGTCGTCGTCTTCTGCGCCGCCGGCGCCTTCTCCTTCTTCTTGTCCTTCTTCTTCTTCTTCCGATGTTGACCCGACGCTCACTCTGCCCGGAATGCCTGTGCCGCTCTGCGCTGGGACTTATATAGGGGCATGGAGACAGGGTCACATGTTCATGGCACATGGTTACCCCGCCCCCTTGTGTTGTCACAGTCCCGGAGGATGCTGAGACTGTGACATCGCAAGGGGGCGGGGTCACCATGTGACATGAACATGTGACCCTGTCCCCATGCCCCTATATAAGTCCCAGCGCAGAGCGGCACAGGCATTCTTGGCAGAGAGAGCGTCGGGTCAACTCGGAAGAAGAAGAAGAAGAAGAAGCAGAAGGACAAGAAGAAGGAGAAGGCGCCGGCGGCGCGGAAGACGACGACCGCCGCAAGAACAGAAGAGACCCCCGGAAGACCCCCGAAGGCGGATCGAGACCCCCAGACGACGGCGGCGACGACGAAGAAGGTAGCCGGACTTCCCCCGCTCGGTAAAAGAGCTTGGTAAATGGCGGGGAGTCCGGCGAGAAGACCCCCAAGACGGAAGAAGACCCCGGAGCAGTGCAATAAACTATTTTTTCAAAAGTGTGTGTGTTTTTTTTACTTTACATTTTACACCTTAGTGAATGGGTAGGGGTACATCGTACCCCATACTCATTCACATAGGTGGGGGGCCGGGATCTGAGGGCCCCCTTATAAAAGGGGTCTCTCAGATTCCGATAAGCCCCCGCCCGCAGACCCCGACAACCAACGGCCAGGGTTGTCGGGAAGAGGCCCTTGTCCTCATCAACATGGGGACAAGGTGCCTTGGGGTGGGGGGGCCGCACGGCCCCCCTTTACCCAGGGCACCCCCCATGTTGAGGGCACGCGGCTGGTACGGCTCAGGAGGTGGGGGCGCTCGTTCGTCCCCACCAATTTCCTGGCCTGCCAGGCTGCGTGCTCGGATAAGGGTCTGACATGGATTTGGGGGGGACCCCCACGCCGTTTTTTGGCGTGGGGATTCCCTTTAAATCCATGACAGGTGACGGAGCTAGCGCGCCGGCATTTACTGCCTACGCTAGCTACGTACCTGAAGTCACGTGCTAAATGAACGGACTTGCCGATGAGCGGCAAGTTCGTTCATTTTCAAAAGTCCCGCGGACTTTAGCCGGCGGATTATCCGTCCGTGCGTGTGTGGGCAAGTCCGCACGTGTGTGGGCAAGTCCACACGCTCGGAAAGTCCAGCGGACCCAGCTGGAAAGTCCGGCGGGATTGTCCGCTGGACTAGGTCCGCCGGCAAAAGTCCGCACGTGTGTACGCGGCTTAAGAGAGAACAATCTCTTTTGTAAATTGGAGAAGTGCGAGTTCCATCGTGAACAGGTTAAATTCCTGGGTTATGTAATTTCCACTGCTGGTTTTTTGATGGACCCAGAGACACTTTCAGCAGTCCTACAGTGACCCCAAACCATGGGTTTACGTCCTCTGCAGCGTTTCCTTGGCTTTGACAACTATTATCGGAAGTTTATTCATAACTTCTCATCTCTGGTCAAGCCCCTGAGTGATATGACCAGAAAGGACGGTAACCCTTCCAGGAGTCCATTAAGACTTACCATTCTCCCAAGGCTGCTGGCCACCCTGGAAAGATTCAACTCTTTTGGGCTAATTCCCAACAATTCTGGTGGCCTAGTCTACGTGCTGATGTAACCGCCTTCGTAGCTGCCTGTTCTGTGTGTGCTCAGAGTAGGATTCCACGACATCTTCCAGTGGGCCTCCTACAACCCATACCCAATGGAGAGAGGCCCTGGACCCACCTGTCTATGGATTTCATTGTGGAGTTACCCAACTCCCAGGGCAACACAGTTATCCATATGGTGGTTGACCGGTTCTCAAAAATGTCTCATTGTATTCCACTTAAAAAGTTGCCCACTTTTAAGGAACTGGCTTCCATTTTTGCTCCGGAGATCTTTCACTTACATTGGCCACCCAAGGTGATTGTCTCGGACAGGGGTAGTCAGTTTGTGTCCCGATTCTGGCGAGCCTTTTGTGCACATTTGGGAATTCAGCTTGCTTTTTCCAAGCCAATCAGTCCTTGGAGCAATTCCTACGTTGCTATATTTCTGACCATTATAACAACTGGTCAGACCTATGACCATGGGCAAAGTTTGCTCACAATAGTGCCTTGAATTCTGCTTCCCGATTTGTCCCCGTTTATGGCAAACTATGGTTTTCAACCTTCCATGTTGTCTGACTCAATTGTTCTGCAGAGTATTCCTGCATTAGAGGAGCATCTCTGTGGTCTTCGTTCCACTAGGGAACAAGTCCAGGAGGCTTTGCGACATGCTAATCATGGGTACAGACTCCATGCTGACCGCAGACGCCTTCCCGTGCCTTCCTATCAGGCTGGGGACAGGGTCTGGCTGTCATCTTGCAACCTCCGACTTCCTGTTCCCACACTGAAGTTCACGCCTCGGTTTATTGGGCCTTTTACGTATTCTTCACAGGATTAACCCAGTGGCTTACGCATTAGACCTTCCTTCTAACATGCGTATTTCAAATGTATTTCATGTTTCCTTATTAAAACCTTTGCTCTGCAACGGCTTTACCACCTCGGTGCCACGTCCTCACCCTGTACAGGTTGAGTATGAAGTACAGTCCATTGTTGACTCCCCTAGGTTCCGTGGGCGCATACAGTACCCTGGTGCATTGGAAGGGGTACGGTCCGGAGGAGCGCTCTTGGGTCTCTTTCTCGGATGTACATGCTCCTGTCCTCCCCTGTGATTTCCATAGACGTTTTCCCCTCAAGCCTGGTGGTCCTCCTCCGAGGAGGAGGGGTCATTGAGGAGGGGGTACTGTCAGGGCTGGGCTCAGCCTATCCTTTTCTGAGCTGGCTGCTCAGCTGTTGGCTAATTGCCAGCTCCTATCTCTCCACAGTTACTCAGCTGTTGATGATACCCTGCTCGTCAGCCCTGCCTACTTAAGCTGTCCAGCCCAGGTGATCTCTGCCTTCGCCTTAGTCAACATCACAGAGAGGCTCTCCTGCATTCCTGTTAAAAGACTTGCTTGGCTGACTTCCCTTCTGGCTCAAGATCCTGCTTGCTGTTTTATTACGCTCATATCTGGCTCCGTGACATTTGGCTTGTCTGACTATATGTTTCGGTTCCTGAACTCTGGCTATGTTTTGACTACGTTTGTTCTATTTACTTTTATTATTAAACAAGTGTGATTTAACTGTACTTTTGTCTCAATCTGATTTCATGGTTTCTGACAGTGTCCTAGCAACCAATGACACTATACATTATTGGTTGCTAGGATGCAGGCAGCTACCCTCTACAATGCCATAGGTTGTTATAGGGCAGGTGGCAACACCCTAGATTCCACACCCAATTTTTATGTCCTCCCACTTCAGTTGCTGGGATGCTGACACAGCAACCAATGCTGTGCGGCCCAGCTGCCATTGTCCTAGCAACCACTGACGCTATACATTATTGGTTGCTAGGATGCAGGCAGCTGCTCTGTACAGTGCCATTTGTTGTTATGGGGCAGGTGGCAACAATCCAAATTCCACAACCCAATTTTTGTGCCCCACATTTCAGTTGCTAGAATGCAGACACAGCAACCATTGCCGTGCAGCCCAGCTGCCAGTGTTGTAGCAATCAATGACTCTGTATTATTGGATTGCTAGGATGTAAGCAGCTGGGCTGTATAGCGTCATTAGTTGTTATGGCGCTGGCGGCTAGCAACCAGTTCAGTAATGCTGCTCTGTGTATATCGAGCTGCAGTGAGGACGGAGTGTCCAATTCAGACACTCAAGCCTTATTGCCGTGCCCCACCAAGTGCAACCTGAGGGGGTCAACCTAATTTGCCTCACTGGTGGCATGCCCCTGACCACACTCCTTTAAAATTGTGGTTTTCCTACGCCTGAATTTTTTTCTTTTTACTAACTGGTTAAGTTTTTCTTTTTTATGTTTGTTTACAAGTACTTATATAGCACCATCAATTTATGCAGCACTTTACATATTTATTATACGTTCACATCAGTCCCTGCCAAAAAAGGAGCTTTCAATATAAGGTCCCTAACTCACATTTATACATACACATACTACCATAAGTGGTAGTAAAGTCTGCTTTGTGATATTTACCTACAGGTAAGCCTATAATAAGGCATACCACCTGTAGGTAAAATTAATATCTCCTAAACGGGCCCCCACTGTATTAATATCCATCTCCACCTCATGCAAGAATGTTTACACATGAGGGGGGGCAAGTCCAGACTACATGTAGGAATGGTCCTATTTCTAAGCGACACCTAGGGCATTTCTCATCAACATTGCGGTATATAGTAGAGAGCCTCTGGGAGTATAATACATCTCCTGTGACATAAATTCAAAAGATAGCAGTGCTGTTATGACTAGTATACGACTGACGTATCTCATTAAATATCATAAGTACACAAAAGTGAAATCACATGAAAACTTGTGCTTAGAAATAAAGCACTTTAATTGTTACATAGTTGGTGAGGTTGAAAAAGACATCAATCCATCCAGTTCAACCTATGATGTGTTTATGTCAATAGTACATCGTATACCCCTGTATGTTGTGGTCACTGAGGTGCCCATCTCATAGTTTTTTTACACTATCGACGCTCCCTGCTGATACCACTGCTTGTGGAAGAGAATGCCACATCCTTATCACTCTGACAGTAAAGAACCCTCTATGCAGTTTATGTTTAAACCGATTCTCTTCCAACTTTAGTGAATGGTTGCATGTCTTTTTAAATTCCCTTTCACTAAATAGTTTTTTTCCTATGCTAAGTTTGCCCGTATGGTATTTGTACATTGATATCATATCCCCCTCTCAAGCGTCTCCTCTCCAGAGAGAATAAGTTCAATGCTTGTAGTCATTCCCCATAGCTGAGGTCCTCTATTTCCTTAATTAGCTTTGTTGCCCTTCTCTGGACTCTCTCCAGTTCCAGCACATCCTTCCTGAGGACTTATATTCAAGATGCGGCTGGTCCAGAGACTTGTAGAGAGGAAAAAATATTGTTTTATCTCTGGAGTGAATCCCCTTTTTAATGCATGTCAATATTCTGCTGGCTTTGCTTGCAGCAGCCTGGAATTGCATGCCATTGCTGAGCCTGTCATCTACTTGGACCCCTAAGTCTTTCTCCATACTAGATTCTCCCAGAGGTTCTCCCCCTAGCCAGTAACTTGCGTTTGTATTTTTGGCACCCAAATGATTTACCTTACATTTTTCAACATTAAACCTCATTTGCCATGTAGTTGACTACCCTGTTATTTTGCTTAGGTCTTCATGCAAGGTCTGCACATCCTGCATAGAAGGAGAAAATACTGAGATTGAGCTGTTTATCCCATCCTCTAGATCGTTTATGAGTAAATTAAACAGGATTGGTCCCAGGACAGATCCCTGGGTTCCCCACTTTCCACACCAGACCATTCCGAGTACTTACCATTTATCACCACCCTTTGGACTCACCCCTGTAGCCAGTTTTCAATCCAGGTACTCACCCTATGGTCCATGCCAACAAACCTCAGTTTGTACAGTAAACGCTTGTGGGGAACTGTATCAAACGCCTTTGCTAAATCCAGATACATCACATCTACAGGCCTTCCTCTATCTAGATGGCAGCGCACTTCTTCATAGAAGGTTAGTAGATTGGTCTGGCAAGAATGATTCTTCATGAATCCATGCTGATTACTGCTAATAATACCATTAGCTTGCAGACCATTGATGTTAGGCTAACTGGCCTGTAGTTCCCAGAGATATGTATCAGCCCTTTTTTAAATATTGGTGCCACGTTGGCTTTTATCCAATCAGCTGGCACCATTCCAGTCAGTAAACTGTCCATAAAAATTAGGAACAATGGTCTGACTATCACCTGGCTTCCTTAAGGACCCTCTGTTGTAAGCCATCTGGTCCCGGGGACTTATTTATGTTAAGTTTTTCAAGTCTATTTCTGATTCTGTCTTCTGTTAGCCATGATGGTGCGTGCTGTGACGTGTTATGAAAATTAACATTACAGTCTTGGTTAGGGATGGGCCGAACACCCCCCAGTTCGGTTCGCACCAGAAAATGCGAACAGGCAAAAAATTTGTGCGAACACAGTTAAAGTCTATGGGACACAAACATGAAAAATCAAAAGTGCTAATTTTAAAGGCTTATATGCATGGTATTGTCTTAAAAAAAGTTTGGGGACCCGGGTCCTGCCCCAGGGGACATGTATCAATGCAAAAAAAAGTTTTAAAAACGACAGTTTTTTCGGGAGCAGTGATTTTAATAATGCTTAAAGTGAAACAATAAAAGTGTAATATTCCTTTAAATTTCGTACTTGGGGGGTGTCTATAGTATGCCTGTAAAGTGGCACATGTTTCCCGTGTTTAGAACAGTCCGAGAGCAAAATTACATTTCTAAAGGAAAAAAAGTAATTTAAAAGTACTTGCGGCTATAATGAATTGTCGGCCCCGGCAATACACATAAAAGTTCATTGATAAAAATGACATGGGATTCCCCCACAGGAGAACCCCGAACCAAAAAAATAAAATAAAAAAATGCGTGGGGGCCCCCCAAATTCCATACCAGGCCCTTCAGGTCTGGTATGGACATTAAGGGGAACCCCGTGCCAAAATTAAAAAGAAAAATGACATGGGAGTCCCCCTCAAAATCCATACCAGATCCTTCAGGTCTGGTATGGATTTTAAGGGGAACCCCACGCCAAAAATAAAAAAAAAATGGTGCGGGGTCTCCCCAAATATCTACACCAGACCCTTATCCAAGCACGCAACCTGGAAGGCCGCAGGAAAAGGGGGGACGAGAGAGCGCCCCCCTCCTGAACCGTACCAGGCCACATGCCTCAACATTGGGAGGGTGCTTTGGGGTAGCCCCCAAAGCACCTTGTCCCCATGTTGATGGGGAGAAGGGCCTCATCCCCACAAACCTTGCCTGGTGGTTATGGGGGTCTGTGGGCGGGGGGCTTATCGAAATCTGGAAGCCCCCTTTAACAAGGGGACCCCCACATCCCAGCCCCCGAAAAAGTGTTTAGGGACCTGGGTCCTGCCCCAGGGGACATGTATCAATGCAAAAAAAGTTTTTCGGGAGCAGTGATTTTAATAATGCTTAAAGTGAAACAATAAAAGTTTAATATTCCTTTACATTTCGTACCTGGGGGGTGTCTATAGTATGCCTGTAAAGTAGCGCATGTTTCATGTGTTTAGAACAGTCTGAGAGCAAAATTACATTTCTAAAGGAAAAAAGTAATTTAACCACATGCCGACCGCGCTATAGTCGAAAGACGGCCACAGCGCGGTCGGCTTGTTCTAAGTGGACGTCCTACGGACATCCTCCCAGAAACTTGCTCCCGCGCGCCCCCTGGGGCGCGCACTCAGGAAAATCCGTGACCGCCGGGTCCCGAGGACCCGGCGCATCACGGATCACGGTAAACAGCCGCTGATATCACATGTACACAAACCGGCGTCACGTCATGACGCTGGTTCCTCCCTCCCCTCTCTGTACCGATCGGTACAGTGAGAGGGGAGAAGCGGAGAGGGGGAGAGACGGGACCAGCGCTGTGGGCTGGATGTGTAGTGCCCACAGCGCTGGTCAATACTCTGCCACCACTGTGCAATACTCTGCCACCACTGTGCAATGTTCTGCAACCAATGTGCAATGCTCTGCAACCACTGTGCAACCAATGTGCAATGCTCTGCCACCACTGTGCAATGCTCTCCCACCACTGTGCAATGCTCTGCCACCGCTGTGCAATGCTCTGCAACCGCTGTGCAATGCTCTGCCACCACTGTGCAATGCTCTCCCACCGCTGTGCAATGCTCTGCCACCGCTGTGCAATGCTCTGCCACCGCTATGCAATGCTCTGCCACCGCTGTGCAATACTCTGCCACCACTGTGCAATGCTCTGCCACCACTGTGCAATGCTCTGCCACCACTGTGCAATGCTCAGCCACCACTGCAATACTGTGCAACACTGTGCAACACTGCCAATACTCTGCCAATACTCTGCCAATACTCTGCCAATACTCTCCAATACTCTGCAATAATTTTTAATAGAAACAAATATTTTTTTTTTTATTTTTAACAAATTTTCTGTATTTTTTGATTTATAGCGCAAGAAATAAAAAACCCAGCGGTGATTAAATACCACCAAAAGAAAGCTCTATTTGTGTGAAAAAAAGGACACAAAATTCATTTGGGTACAGTGTTGCATGACGGAGTAATTGTCATTCAAAGTGTGAGAGCACCGAATGCTGAAAATTGGTCTGGTTAGGAAGGGGGTTTAACTGCCCAGTGGTCAAGTAGTTAAAAGTACTCGTGGCTATAATGAACTGTCGGTCCCCGCAATACACATAAAAGTTCATTGATATAAACGGCATGGGATTCCCCCACAGGGGAACCCCGAACCAAAATGTAAAAAAAAATGCATGGGGGACCCCCATATTCCATACCAGGCCCTTCAGGTCTGCTATGGATATTAAGGCGAACCCCGTGCCAAAATTAAAAATAAAAATGGCGTGGGGGTCCCCCTCAAAATCCATACCAGACCCCTCAAAATCCATACCAGACCCTTATCCGAGCACGCAACCTGGCAGGCCGCAGGAAAAGAGGGGGGACAAGAGAGAGCGCCCCCCCCTCCTGAATCGTACCAGGCCACATGTTTAAAACATTGGGAGGGTGCTTTTGGGTAGCCCCAAAGCACCTTGTCCCCATCTTGATGGGGAGAAGGGCCTCATCCCCACAACCCTTGCCCGGTTGTTGTGAGGGTCTGCGGGCGGGGGGCTTATCGGAATCTGGAAACCCCCTTTAACAAGGGGTCCCCCAGATCCCGCCCCCCGTGTGAAATGGTAACGGGGTACAAATGTACCCCTACCATTTCAGAAAAAAATGGTGAAAATGGTGAAAAAAACACAATACTCTTAGTCTTAGGACAAGTCTTTATTAAAAAAATAAATCTGTCCCACGGAGTCTTCTTCTTCTTCTCGCGCTCCGACGGACCGAAAAAAGAAAAAAAAACCTGCATGTCATGGAAGGCACCCGCCGTAATGAACAGCCGCTCTCAGGTGACAGCTCTTTTATAAATGAGGGCAGGGTCACACGATGACGTCGCCGGGTGACCCTGCCCCCCTCTGACGCACAGGGACATCCCTATGGCTTCCCCGTAGGGACAGCTCTTTTATAACTGAGTGCCTCCGTCTGCTAATGAAGGAAAGGGGGGAGGAGTCCGGTGACGTTGAAGTTCTGATTGAACGTAACGTGTATGGGGGAGGAGCTACGCATAACGTCACCCACTGCTGCCCTACGGAACTAACACGATTGCCGGCTTTACATGCTGTGTTTTTATCATCTTTATGTGAGTAGTTTGTGTTTGAACACAAAAATGAAATCTTATACTTAAGCGGTGAGCACTTAGATCTTTTCTTTCTACTCATGACCTGGCATCCTTGCTGAGATCTAAGGAGATGTGAGAGAAGTTTATGGTCCGTGTTAACCCCTTTTGATACTGTGACGGGCACTGGCTGCAAGGACCTTTTTCTGTCCACATTGATATAATTAATCTCTTTTTGTTGCATTTTGGAGAGTCTGTGTTCTTGAGTGTAAATGTTAAACAATACACAAACCTTGAAAAGGCTGATCTGGAGACGGACTGTCTGGTCACTTAGGCTGCTGAGTTAATTGGAATGTTGATTGTGTTATTGTCTTTTGAGTTGTGGCTATAGGGGAGGGGGAAGAATCCATGAGCAGCCCCACCTCATTATCAACCCTTTGTGTTAAATGTATATAAAAAGGCTGTATTCTGTCAAATAAAGCAGTTCAAGATTATACAAGCTATTTTCGGCTAGACTTGTATTTGATGCAGCTAGAATACCTCTCTCTGATGGTCAGATTGGAAGAAGCAGAATTACTGAAGGAAGCCTCAGCGGAGTGAGGAAAAGGATCCGTCACATTGGTGGCAAGCTGTGGGATGCTTCCTCTTACCTAGGCAAACCCAAACCACCTCCAGGACCCCCTGCTCCTAACAGCGGATGGAACATCACTACGCCAGACTCAAGCGCAGCACCTTGAAGGATCTCTTGGAAGCCCGTGGAAAAGTCTCCAGCAACAAATCCAAAGCGATTCTCATAACCGAACTAATGGAGATTGACCAGACCAGCAACCCACCAGCACATACCTCAGAGGGGACAGAGTTCCAGCGTGACGTCCAGTGGCGACTGGCCTTGTATGGTACTCACCCCCCGCAGGAGGTTATCAGTCAGGTGTTACGAGAGGTGTCCCAGCTGCGAATGGCTGAACTCCAGCGGGACCAAGGAGCGTCAGTTATGTTCAACCGGGAAGCTCCATCGGCCCGCAAAAAGCTACCCTATGCTGCCTTCCGAATGTTTCAAGATGGGGAAGATGAGATGGATGTTTACCTGCAAATGTTTGAGAGGCAATGCGGTCTCCAAGGTGTCAATAAAGCGGATTGGGTCACGCTCCTGGTCAGCCGGCTCACAGGAAGGGCTGCAGAGGCGTACAATAATGTCCCAGACGAGATCAGCCAGGACTATGATCGGGTAAAAGAAAGACTATTGGCTCGCTTCGGCATTACTCCAGAGGCACACCGTTTGAGGTTTCGTAACCTCCGCCGAAAGGAGAGAGAACCGTACACAGAATGGGCTCATCAAATGACCCGAGCAGCGGAGAGTTGGATGGCTGGGCGCCAAGCTGTTACCATGGCAGATGCGCTCCAGCTAATCCTCCTGGAACAATTCTATGACCATACCCCACCTGAAGTTAGAGACTGGATAAAGGATCGGCGGCCAGTCACAGTAGATGAAGCTGCCACCCTAGCTGACCAATACGTGGATTCAAGGCGGATGGTACAACCAGAGCCTAAGACCCCAGCTCTGCCTGTCCCCAACATTCCACGGAGCGTTGCCCCTCCACACCAGCCTTCAATCTTCGGTCCCACTCAGCTACCATCTTCACGAGGGAAAGGGGACCTCTGCTACAGATGCAACCAAGCAGGGCATGTTAGGAGGTATTGTCCGCAGAATGTTTCCCAGGACACACGGAACAACAGGCCCCTTGGACCTGCTCGGGCTGCTGCACACTGTCTGGAGAGAGATGTGACTTACCCAAGTGAGGAGAATATTGGAATTCTACATGAGGCAGACCCTGTGCAAGCTGCCGCTACAGATAATCGTTTGCACCATCGACAAGCTGTGTGGATTAATGGTCGGGCTGCCCAGGGACTGAGGGACACGGGAGCTACTATTACCCTGATACAGTCCCGGATGATATCCCCAGCAGAGCAGACGGGACAGTCTGTGGCTGTGCGGGTGGCCGGGGGAAATGTTATGCGGGTCCCCACTGCCAGGGTTCACCTTGATTGGGGTTCGGGGGCCAAAGAAGTGGAAGTTGGAATAATGCAGAACTTACCCGCAGAGGTTTTGTTGGGCAACGATTTGGGACGTTTAAATTCAGCCTTCTCCCTGGATGTATCCCCAGAAGCCTGCCCTGTTACCACCCGCCAGCAAGCCCGGATGGAGGTGCGCTCCCTCGAGGACGGGACCCAGGTAAGCCCTGTCACCCCTGACCTAGACTGTACTACCCAAGCTATTCCTACCCCGACTTGTTCTTCTCCCCAAGACTTTGCTCAGGCAACTCTCAGTGACTCTTCTCTAGCTAGCTATAGGGAAAGAGCAGGATTGGACCCTGGGGGGTTGGAGGGGGAGCGGGTAGAGTGGGTCCAGGGATTACTCTATCGGGTTACTGAGGGAAGGACAGCCTCCCATCCACCCAAGCGGCAGCTGGTTGTGCCGCAGAAGTATCGGCATGACCTGCTGCGCATTGGGCATGACATACCCTTAGCCGGACACCTGGGGATGTCCCGGACCCTCCACCGCCTGACTCAGTCGTTTTTTTGGCCAGGGATTACAGGGGATGTCCGACAGTATTGCCGGACCTGTGACACATGCCAGCGGGTGGGTAAGCATGGGGGCCCACTGAAAGCTCCCCTACACCCTTTACCGATCATTGATGAACCCTTTAGCCGAGTTGCCGTAGACCTGGTTGGACCATTGCCCCGACCTAGTCCTTCTGGGAAGAAATATATCCTTACTGTGGTGGATTATGCCACCCGGTACCCAGAGGCCATTCCCCTGGCAAATATCCACGCAGAAACTGTGGCTGATGCCTTGCTCCGGATCTTTGCCAGGGTGGGTTTCCCTCGGGAAATCATCTCTGACCAGGGGACCCAGTTCACTGCTGAGCTCACTCAGCAGTTATGGAGGCTCTGTGGGATAAAGCCCCTACAGAGCTCTCCTTATCACCCCCAGACCAACGGACTGTGTGAGAGGTTCAATGGAACACTGAAACAGCTGCTTAGGACATTTGCAACCTCTCACAGGGATTGGGAGAGTTATCTGCCACACCTTCTCTTTGCTTATCGGGAGGTGCCGCAGGAATCCACCGGGTTCTCCCCATTTGAGTTGCTGTATGGGAGGCGGGTGAGGGGGCCCCTAGATCTAGTCAGAGCCCACTGGGAAGGGGGAATTGATCCCCAAGGGTCCTCTATCGTAGCATACGTTCTTGAGTTTAGGGACAGACTGAAAGAGCTGACGGACACTGTCCAAGAGAACCTTCGGGCTGCCCAAAAGCGGCAGAAACGATGGTATGATCGTACTGCTCGGAACCGCACTCTGGAGGTTGGGCAGAAGGTTCTTGCCCTCAGGCCAACCAAGCAGGACAAGTTACAGGCCACTTGGCAGGGACCTTACCGGGTTGTGGCAAAGCTCTGTGACACGACCTACCTAGTGGCTAAATGTGCGGATGAAAGAGTCAGACGGACCTTTCATGTGAACATGTTGAAAGCATACTGGGAAAGATCAGGAGAGGTAGCCGCTATATGTGCTCCAGCTGTGGAAGATTGTGAGAATCTTCCCCTGCTGGTGCTCCCGGAGCTAGATAGGATTACTGCAGGGATAGAGTCCATAAAGCTTGACGACCAGCTAGGGCCAACGCAGAGAGAAGAAGCTCGGCAGGTCCTTAGCCAGAGAAGGGAAATGTTCTCCACAGTCCCAGGGTACACTACTATGGCAGTACTAAGCCAAGTAGGACCTGATGGCAGTGAGCACCCAGTGGCCTACATCAGTCGGAAGCTGCTACCCAGGGAAGTCGGTTATGCAGCCGTGGAGAAGGAGTGTTTGGCTCTGGTGTGGGCTCTCAAGAAATTCCAACCTTATCTCTACGGACGATCTTTTACGGTGCTCACCGACCATAATCCATTAATCTGGCTTAATCGGGTCTCCGGGGACAATGGACGTTTGTTACGATGGAGCTTGGCCCTGCAGCCTTACAATTTTACCATCCAGTATCGGCCAGGAAAGCAGAACGGAAACGCAGATGGACTTTCCCGGCAAACTGAACTATAAGACTCTCCCAGACAGCCCCAAGCTGACCCGTGGTGGATCTAGTTGGGTCTGCCGGACTATGGGACAGAGGGGGGGCACTGTGACGGGCACTGGCTGCAAGGACCTTTTTCTGTCCACATTGATATAATTAATCTCTTTTTGTTGCATTTTGGAGAGTCTGTGTTCTTGAGTGTAAATGTTAAACAATACACAAACCTTGAAAAGGCTGATCTGGAGACGGACTGTCTGGTCACTTAGGCTGCTGAGTTAATTGGAATGTTGATTGTGTTATTGTCTTTTGAGTTGTGGCTATAGGGGAGGGGGAAGAATCCATGAGCAGCCCCACCTCATTATCAACCCTTTGTGTTAAATGTATATAAAAAGGCTGTATTCTGTCAAATAAAGCAGTTCAAGATTATACAAGCTATTTTCGGCTAGACTTGTATTTGATGCAGCTAGAATACCTCTCTCTGATGGTCAGATTGGAAGAAGCAGAATTACTGAAGGAAGCCTCAGCGGAGTGAGGAAAAGGATCCGTCACAGATACCCACTTGCATGACCACCATAAGTTGAGAGTGATTAGTTAGACCGGAGGTGGAGGGATTATCACGCTACTGTGGAAAAAAAAAAATTACCTTTATTTAGTATGCTCTTTACCTCTTGCCGACTGCTTGCCGCAGAATGGCTCCCCTGCATAAAATCGCAATAGCTGTACGACGGCTGGTTTAAGAGGTATAGGGGGCACGATGTCCACCGGGCACCCGCGAACGCTCCTGACAGAGCCAGAACGGGGATGTGTGTGTGTAAACACACACACATCCCCGTTCCGGCAGGGATTGTGTGTTCGATCGGTCTCCTCCCCCAGGCAGTCCCATCCCCCTACAGTTAGAACACACTGAGGGAACACATTTAATCCCTTGATCGCCCCCTAGTGTTAACCCCTTCCCTGCCAGTGACATTTATACAGTAATCCGTGGCTATTTTTAGCTGTGATCGCTGTATAAATGTCAATGGTCCCAAAAAAGTGTCAAAAGTGTCTGATCTGTCTGCCGTAATGCCATGTCCCAAAAAAATTGCAGATTGCCGCCATTACTAGTGAAAAAAAATTTTTTGTAGCTGCTATAACTTTTGCGCAAACCAATCAATATACGCTTATTGTGTTTTTTTTGTTTTTTTTACCAAAAATATGTAGAATATATATTGGCCTAAACTGAGGAAGAAATTATTATTTTTTTTTTAATTTGGGGATATTTATTATAGCAAAAAGTAAAAAATATTGTGGTTTTTTTTTCAAAATTGTAGGGCTTTTTTGTTTATACTACAAAAAATAAAAAACACAGAGATGATCAAATATCACCAAAAGAAAGCTCTATTTATGGGGAAAAAAAGGACATAAATTTTGTTTGGGTACAGCGTTGCACAACCGCGCAATTGTCAGTTAAATCAACGCAGTGCCGCATCGCAAAAAATGGCCCGGTCAGGAAGCAGGTAAATTCTTCCGGGGCTGAAGTGGTTAAAGCCTCTGTTTTCTTTGTTCTTAGGATTTTATCCCATTTAATGTCATCTAGCAAAAGTTTAGGGAAGTTGTCTCTTTTGAAATTCAGTGTCTTTGTATTACCCTTGTGTTTCTTTTTTTTGTGATTTATACTGAAACTAATTGACCTGTGGTCACTGTTTCCTAGGTTGCCCCGTATTTCTACATCCACGATCAGGTCTGTATTGTTAGTAATCAGTAGGTCTAGTAACGCATTGGGGGTTATTTACTAAAGGCAATACAAAAGAAGTGCAGAAGGAATGGATAAGTTTGAGCTGGCTGCTCACCCCGTATATAATTATGGAAAAAAGGAAGAAGGTTCCCCATGGGGTTTTTAGGCAGCAGAAAACACACTTAGTTGGTGAAAAAACAAATAGTTTTTATTTTTTATCAAAAAATGAATTATAAGTACAAATAGTTATTTAAAATTCGAGCTCTGGTTTACAAATTGCGAACAACTTTTACAAATCGGGGTACATACAATATTCGCCTAAAATCGGTTTGGAAGGAAATCATTCCAAAACAATATTACAGTATGTTTACAACAATTATTTATTCAATAAGAAGCACCCCACTACCCCAATGCATTTCGACCATTATAAACGTAGAGGTCTTCTTCAGGGGGTGAAAGAGAAAAAGGGGGGTGACTTTTTAAATTTCTGCAAAAGGTAAAAGACATTTTTTTAAAGACATTCAATACTTTTAATCAATTGTCATATATTATTTGTTTGTTTTCATGTTAGATTTACCCTTCCTCCGAAATAGATTTTTTTGTGCTAAAATCCACGGAATCATTCACAGAGAATGTTCACGAGCCCTGCTGCTCTGATATTACTCCCCAATCTCGCCACACTGTGGGAAGTGAAAAAGGTCCCCCTAGGGGTCAAGATCACAGGCTTGCAGGCAATGAAAGACAAATAAGTGTTCCCCCGTGGGGTGGATGATGTTAATGGGTTTGTGGTCAAAGCTGAAAGCAACGAGTTTAATATCTAGATTATTCTCTTGTTTTATTTAATTTAATCTAAATTTGTTAGCAACATTGGAAAGTAACTCTATAAAGGATATATTGACCTTAATATGCAATTTTTGAATGTAATTAAATTAAAACATTAAAACATTTTGTCCTTATTATCAGACAATTTTATTTGATATAATATTTAGTAATATATTGTTGGTAACTATGTTGTGATATGGGGGACATTGTGATGCTAGTTGGATGTTATTATAAATAAAAAGGCCATGAGGGGTGGAAATATTGCTTACATGTCATTAAACTGTAACAATAATTGTTGAAAATCATAAAAATAATATGTGAGTTGGAAAATTAATTTGAATGAACTATTGGGAATGTGAAGGAAAGAGTGTTTTTTTTTATTGTATGCTAAATTTGATGATATGAAATAAATAAGTGAAAACAATTGAATGAAATTTGAAGTGAATGTGTGGGATAAAATGAGTATGGTAGCCTCAGGTGTGGTTGATCATAAAAAGTGAAGGATTCCAACATAGAAAAAACACATAATTGATGTAATGAAACATTAAAAGTAAGAATGAAGTGGTGTTAATGATGTGTGTGTGGTAATACTAGATAAGTGATAATTATAGTGTATGAAAAGGGACCATGTTTATTGTTTACCTTATATTGCTGGGTTGGTGGTTTAAACAGATTGCATTATCCACAAGTGATAACCAGAACGGTAGCAATCAAGGAAAAAACTGCAATCAAATAATAAAGTTTGTAAGTAAGGGAAGCCCAATATTCTAACAAAATTTCCAAGTCTCTGATGGCTAGACCATCCTTACCTGTTCAGTCAATGTTGTATTCATGCTGCATGCCTGGGGTCAACTGAATGATCCCTGGCTAAGGTGTTGTAATTTATAGCGGGCTAATTTGCCTTACCTCATTGCTGGTGTGTATGTCTCCTCCCCCCAGGTTGCCCCCCCCTCCGGGAGAATCACTGTAAGCTGGCTTGGGCAGCTGGTCCTTCACTGCCTCGGCGTTCCGGAAGGCAAACAATGCCCCGGAACTACCGTCGCCTCCGTGCAAGGTGCTGACGTCACTCAGTCAGCGTGCGTGCGCATGCACGGTAACCACCCCCCGAAGTGACGGAAGGAAGAGGTCCGCGCCTGCGCACTGTTTTAAGCTTGACGTCCGGCGGCGATCACGGAACGCCGCCGGCAAGAGGATTGTCCCACACTGTCAACAGCTGACATGTGCGGGCATGGCTAAGGGAGACACTGAATTGTGTTCTCCCCCCTCTCCCCTTGCCGGGAAGCTCGTGTTTACTTGTCTGACGTTTACCTCATAGGGAGTACACAGCGGGACCCATGGAGATCCAAGGGAGTGAAAAGGGAAAAAGCAAAAAATATATTTGTAAATATTGTCTCAAATACCAAAACAGTTATCATCATCAGTTACTATTTACACGGTTTATTATTACATTTATTATTATTTATCATAGTTGTTTAGTTTGTACGATTGGGAACGGCCATGGTGAAAAAGAAAAACAAAGGAAAGGATAAAGAAAGAAATAGAGTGTCTCTCATTAGAGACAGTGTATTTCTCTCAAAGGGCATTCTGTTACTTTCATTAATACTATTAAATTGAATATAACTATAGACAATTCATGTAGAAATTCATTGAATCTATTTTTGTTTTGGTGTATTTTATCATTATTATTTATCATGATTACAGTGATGTCTCTATTACATCAGTGTTCTACAAGTATGGTTCAAAGACCTAAACTTCCTGTATAAATTATAATTATTTGAAATACCTTAGTTAACTGGTTTTCCCTGAGACATAACCTTTTAAAAAGGGTACAAAAGAAATCGATTCGTTCAATCCTGGATATGTGGTGGCATGGAGTAAGTGTATCCATTTTTGTTCAATTTGTAATAGAGTCTTGTTCCGATCGAGAGCGGTGAACACAATTTCTAGCATTTTGTAATTATGTTCTATTGCCGCATGTCTACCTAAAGGGAGATAGATATTTCCTATTTGCATACTATATGCATGTTTTGATGTTCTACACCAAAATTTTTGGTGTAGAACATCACCGTTATGGTTATCACTTGTGGATAATGCAATCAGTTTAAACCACCAACCCAGCAATATAAGGTAAACAATGAACATGGTCCCTTTTCATACACTATAATTATCACTTATCTAGTATTACCACACACATCATTAACACCACTTCATTCTTACTTTTAATGTTTCATTACATCAATTATGTGTTTTTTCTATGTTGGAATCCTTCACTTTTTATGATCAACCACACCTGAGGCTACCATACTCATTTTATCCCACACATTCACTTCAAATTTCATTCAATTGTTTTCACTTATTTATTTCATATCATTAAATTTAGCATACAATAAAACCCCCCACTCTTTCCTTCACATTCCCAATAGTTCATTCAAATTAATTTTCCAACACTCATCACGCACACGTCACCATTATTATTATTATTTTTATGATTTTTCAACAATTATTGTTACAGTTTAATGACTTGTAAGCAATATTTTCACCTCATGGCCTTTTTATTTATAATTACATCCAACTAGCATCACAACATAGTTACCAACAATATATTACTAAATGTTATATCAAATAAAACTGTCTGATAATAAGGACAAAATGTTTTAATGTTTTAATTTAACTTAATTCAAAAATTGTATATTAAGGTCAATATATCCTTTATAGAGTTACTTTCCAATGTAACTAACAAATTTAGATTAAATTAAATAAAACAAGAGAATAATCTAGATATTAAACTCGTTGCTTTCAGATGTGACCACAAACCCATTAACATCATCCACCCCACGGGGGAACACTTATTTGTCTTTCATTGCCTGCAAGCCTGTGATCTTGACCCCTAAGGGGACCCTTTTCCCTTCCCACAGTGTGGGGAGATAGGGGAATAATATCAGAGCAGCAGGGCTTGTGAACATTCTCGCAAATGATTCCGTGGATTTTAGCGCAAAAAAATCTCTGGTTACAAACACTATTTCGGAGGAAGGGTAAATATAACATGAAAACAAACTAATAAAAAATAAAAAAATTTCTTTTACCTTTTGCAGAAATTTAAAAAGTCACCCCCCTTTTTCTCTTTCACCCCCTGAAGAAGACCTCTATGTTATAATGGTCGAAATGCATTGGGGTAGTGGGGTGCTTCTTATTGAATAAATAGTTGTTGTAAACATACTGTAATATTGTTTTGGAATGATTTCCCTCCAAACCGATTTTAGGTGAATATTGTATGTCCCCCGATTTGTAAAAGTTGTTCGCAATTTGTAAACCAGAGCTCGAATTTTAAATAACTATTTGTACTTATAATTCCTTTTTTGATAAAAAATAAAAGCTATTTGGTTTTTCACCAACTAAGTGTGTTTTCTGCTGCCTAAAAACCCCAATGGGGAACCTTCTTCCTTTTTTCCATAATTTACTAAAGGCAAATCCGTTTTGCACTTCAAGTGCACTTGGAAGTGCAGTCGCTGTAGATCTGAGGGGGACATGCAAGGAAAATAAAAAACAGCATTTTAGCTTGCACATGATTGGATGATAAAATCAGCAGAGCTTATCCTCATTTCAGATCTTCCCCTCAGATCTACAGCAACTGCACTTCCAAGTGCACTGCAAGTGCACTTGCAGTGCACTTGTAGTGCAGAGTGGATTTGCCTTTAGTAAATCAACCCCATTGTGTTAAAACAGTGCTACCCAAAAAAGTGGCTTACAAAATGCTGAACAGTCCATAAAGTGTCAGGTGCTCTTATGTGTTCTTCTGGCCACTGTCAGTACTCCTCCACAAACCCCCACCAGGGGGTCTCATTTACCAGCAGATATTGACCCCTTATTTTTCATAAGTAGGTCAGAAGGTGCCAATATCCAATTCCTCCCACTGTTAGACTTGTATACCCATACAAGTATGAAATTAGTCATTATAACAGAGCTGCTCTCTTAAGAATTTATGTCATAGTTATATCATATAGTGTATCATATTGTGCACGGTTTGGAGCATCAGCTATTTACACAGGGTTTCACAGAGCACATAAGTTTTATTTGTATTCAATTTCCACATATAGCGCAGGTGATTTTTAGTATTGTCATTAAATCTATCTCTGGCAGATATCATAAGGGGGAGGTGTTGTATTCTCTCCATCCCAGTCGTCATCTGTCAAGGCTAGTATAGCCTATTGCCGGCTTCTAAAAATCAGACAGACCTTAGAGCAGAGGTGTCAAATAAAGTTTCATCCCGGGCCACACCAGAATTATTGTTGCCCCCGGGGGGGCGATTGTATCTGCCATGGTGTTCTGTCTGAGCAGTCTCCAATAAAGTTGATTATGGATGATACCAACAGTATGCGACCCTCCTTTTCAACTGGTATATAATTGTATTATTCTCATAATAACTATAAGCAAAAGTCAAGAGTCCCCCACCCTCCCTTACTTCACAGTGCACCCACCTTACCCTGTTGTTCTTCCAGTAAGAAGCTGGGGGTGAAGCTGGAAATCAGAAAGTGCAGGGTCTAGAAGAGGAGCAGAGGAGGGCTGGAGTCAGCTGCTGGAGTCTGAGACCGGGGGAGGCAAAGACAAGTGTGTGCTGTCGCTGCACAGAGAGGTGCAGGATCTTGTGGAAGAGTTCTGCCCTCCTCTCTGCTGTCAACTGCTGAGACCATTGTGGGGAGAGATGAGCCTCTCCCAGCTACACAGAGAAGCACAGAATATGGTGGAGGAGTTCTGTCCTCCTCTCTGATGCTGACTGCTGAGACAAGGTGGACCAGGGGGTGCTGCAGCTGCAGAAGAGGTGCAAGGGCCACATGAAATGGCCCGGCAAGCCAGTTTTAGCCTGTGAGCCTTGTGTTTGACACATGTGCCCTAGAGGTATCAATACTCGACAGCCTAAGAAAAGAGAAGAGCAGATCTTGTCCACCCTTTCTGAGATAAAAAAATTCTCAATAGTATGCTATGAGCAATACTGCACTCAGCTGGTTCAGTGAGAGCCAAAGCAAATAACACCAGGAGGACACTTAACTGAGTTTAAATAATTCTTATTAAATTGTTCCATTTTAAAGTCTTTCTACCATTAGCCTACTTTAAAAGAAAATGTACTGAGTACCCTCTTAAAATGATGCCGTATTAAACCAAAAAACAAAAATGTAATTTATTGCATCCTACTATTTCTTAGGTGTTGTGGCTGCATTTTTTTATTTTTAAGCTTTTTTCCTTTATTTTTCCCCAGTGATCCTGTCTGTTACTGACTGAAGAAACGGGAGAGGGATAAACATCATTATATATATTTACAGGTCATACATGGAGGGATCAAAGGGTAAAGGGGTTAATGTGCAGGTCATATAGAATGGGAGGATGGAGATGAAGGGGTTTCTGTATAGATGTGCAGGATAAGGCAGGTGACAAGATGAGGCTGACATATACTGTAGAAGGGCGATGACGAATAGAGGGGTGTATATCGTCAGTGTTTCTGGTAGTGGTTATACTTCTATTATTTTTTACTGCGTACTAGCTGTGATCAGAAACGATCAGAAACAATGGCACTTTATAGCCTTCATAGCTGCACTGTTTGGCTGTTGTACAGCAGCTGAACGGAAAGTAGTTTAAGGGGTTATAAACCCTCAAGGTTTTTCACCTTAATGCATTTTTTGCATCAAGATGAAAAACCTCCTGTGATGCAGGAGCCCCCCAGAGCCCTCCTTTTACTTACTTGAACCTGGTCTTTCCAGTGACAGGGACAAGCACACCAACTCCAGCCAGTGTTTTGGGTCCTGACTGGCCGACTGTCGCGATGACCACCGGACACCCGCGATCGCTCCACACAGAGACAGAACGGAGATCTGTCAATGTAAACAGACAGATCTCCGTGCTGTCAGTGGTGAGGAGAGCGATCTGTTGTTCATACTAAGTACTCACCCAGTCAGTTAGAGTCACTCCCTAGGGAACACAATTAACCCCTTGATCGCCCCCTAGTGTTAACCCTTTCCCTGCCAGTGACATTTACACAGTAATCAGTGCATTTGTATAGCACTGATCACTGTATAAATGCTAATGGTCCCATAAATGTCCGATCTGTCCGCCATAATGTCGCATCCCGATAAAAAACGCTGATTACCGCCATTACTAGTAAAAAAAAATTATAAAAATGCCATAAATCTTTCCCTTATTTTGTAGATGCTTTAACTTTTGCAAAAACCAATCAATATACGCTTATTGCTATTTTTATTACCAACAATATGTAGAAGAATACATATCGGCCTAAACTGAGGAAAAAAGTTGCTTTTTAAAAAAAAAATTGGGGATATTAAAGCAAAAAGTACAAACTATTGTGTTTTTTTTCAAAATTGTAGCTCTTTTTTTGTACAGAGCGCAAAAAATAAAAACCGCAGAGAGATCAAATACCACCAAAAGAAAGCTCTGTTTGTGGGAAAAAAAGGACGTAAATTTTGTTTGGGTACAACGTCGCACGACCACGCAATTGTCAGTTAAAGCGACGCAGTGCCGTATCGCAAAAAATGGCCTGTTCATTGAGCAGCCAAATCTTCCGGGGCTGAAATGGTTAATGTTTCCATACAGCATTATGGGCTTTAGTAAACTCACAGTGTGACAATTTAGATGAAATTATTAAATGGTAAAGCCATGTTGCCTATGCAGTTGGACTATCAGGGAAGATTGATCTATCAAAGCAGAACTTCACTGCTGGTTTCCCTTAGTTAACATGCTGGCTCTTGGACACAAAGCCAATAGAAGAATCGGCTCAGGTTAGGACAGTGCTGGATCCCTGAACAAGCAAGTGTCCTTATAAACAATGGGTCGCATACCAATGATTTTGCAACAATCCAACAAGTTTAATGATGGCTAGCACACACTGCATCCTTCCAACTTAGATCTGCTCTCTAAGACCCCTTTCACACTGGGGCGCTTTGCAGGCGCTACAGCGCTAAAAATAGCGCCTGCAAAGCACCCTGAAACAGCCGCTGCTATGTCTCCAGTGTGAAAGCCTGAGGGCTTTCACACTGGACCGGTGCGCTTGCAGGACGTTAAAAAAACTCCTGCAAGCAGCATCTTTGGAGCGGTGAAGGAGCAGTGTATACACCACTCCTTCACCGCTTCTGCCCATTGAAATCAATGGGGCAGCACGGCTACACCGCAGGCAAAGCGCCACTGCAGTGGCGCTTTTAACCCTTTTTCGGCCACTAGCGGAGGTTAAAACCGCCCCGTTAGCGGCCGAATAGCGCTGCTAAAATTACGGTAAAGCGGCACTAAAAATAGCGCTGTTTTACCTCTGGCACCTGCACCGCCCCAGTGTGAAAGGGGCCTAATGCATCTCACACATCCAAGACTTGATCATAGAGATTGACTGTGCCAGGTGGGAAACTTTGCATCCTATCAGATAACTCATTCCTTTAGATTGTAAGTTCCATGAGCAGGGCCCTCCTATTCCTTCTGTATTGAACTGTATTGTAATTGTACTGTCCCCTTTATATTGTAAAGCTCTGCGCAAACTGTTGGCTCTATAAATCCTATATAATAATAATAATAGTCACTGGTTGGGGTTTCAATACAGTAGCTGGCAGTGCAGATTCATCCATGCATGCTGCTTGGTGTGGATTGGTGAATCGCTCTCCATAGCATTTTTGTTGCTACAAAAAATCAATTGCAGTCAGCGAAGGGTCTGTGCCACTGAAATTCCAAGTGATCTGTAGCTCAATCAATGAGCACCTTTGCTCTACTTGACTTTTTGTAGCATTTGGAGCTAGCAAAGCTTCAGTAGTTACTTTTGTTATACAGTGAAGCTGCTGAGACTTGAGACTATGGCAAATCCATGTTTTGTAGCTGCAAAGAAAAGCATTGTAACAGCTACAGCATCAATTCTGTATTCAGCAATAATTTGCCAGAGAAGATAAGCAGACCAATTTGTATCTGCTACAAATTCCTGCTACAAGGTTTCTAGTTTGAGATAGTGTTCAGTATTAGGGTTGGAGTTCAACTTTCTGAGAGATCATAGACAATTTAAACCTGTTTTTGGTGAGTGAGGGAACATGTCACTCCAGGATGGTGCAACTAGGAAGTTGTCTTGCTAAGCTATCAAGACATAAGGGCATAACACGCAGTCACACACGATAGAAAATAGCACACATACAAAAGTATAGCTGAGTGTGAGAAACTCAGCAAACAATTTGATCTTGCCAGCCATAGTCAAGTAGTCTTGTTGTGTTCATGGTTTAATATCATATATTCTAATATTTTCAGAGTCTTTTAAGGGAAAAAAACATGTGGAAATGTGGTCTTGTAATGCAGAGATGTACTGCATTTGTTTTTTGTTTTTATTTTGCCCTCACATTACTGTATAATTTAAGGTTGATCTCCAGCTTAAGAGCCCTTTCACACTGGGGCGGGCGGGTGTCTGCGGTAAAGCGGCACTCTTTTTAGCGCCGATTTACCGTTGTTTTAGCGGCACTAGTTGACCGATAACGGGCGGTTTTAACCCCCACTAGCAGCTGAGAAAGGGTTAAAACCGCCCGCGAAGTGTCACTGCAGTGCCGGTTTGCCGGCGCTGCCCCATTGTTTTCAATGGACACGGGCGCTGTAGTGTATACACTGCTCCTACAGCGATGCAAAGATGCAGCTTGCAGGACTTTTTTTACCGTCCTGCGAGCCCCACTCATCCCCCCCTCCGTTCGGCGGCGCCGGCTTTATAACTATGGGCACCTGGGTGTGGCTTCACAGCCAGGCACCCACTGCGCATGCGCGAGTGGCGCTGCGCGCCGTGAGTGGCCGCGCAATCATCTGGGACCTGTCACGTGTCCCAGATGATTGACAGGAGGGAGGGGGCAGAGCTGAACCCTTCCTGCGCCGACAGGAAGTGATGTCACCAGCCCAGGCACTGAAGGAGGCAGACTACGAAGGACCCCCCAGCAACAGCCATTTAGAGGTTAGAGTTAAAAAAAAAAATTCCAAATGTTTTTTTTTTTTTTTTAGGAATGTTAATGATTTTTTTGTGTGTGCAACCCCACTTTATTGTCACTTTAAATAGTTTGTTTGGGCCAAGTTGGACCAAACCATTTCCTACACACGGTGCGCCTACTGGGGGCACTGTATAAACTGTATGTACTGTGGCCTCAGCTACATACAATATACAGCACCTTCTGGCTGTGGGATATGAACATTCCACATCAGGAACAAAATTTAACCAACCCGAGTAATTCAACCATTCATAGACAGTTTTGTATTCTCTGAATGAATACAAATATTCCGCTGATTTGCTGAGATAAAGATTGTGACATCACCCACCCGTCTCTCTGCCTCAGTCACTCAAAGGATGTATTTATTCAGAGAATACAAAGCTGCCTACAAATGGCTGAGCGCTGTTGAGCCAGACTCAGTTTTGTTCTGGGTGTGGAACATGATGTAACTGAGGCTACATATAGTTTATAAAGCATGCCCAGTGGCTGCATCTGTTAGTGTAAGAAATAGTTTGTTTGGGCCAACAAACTATTTAAATTGACAGTAAAGGTGCAAATCAGTTTTAAATATATTCCCTTCACTTTCTGGTGAAATCCTGGGGGATGTTCCACATTCTGCAAGAAGACACTCCATCACTGTTCATCTTGCAAGCTTTGGACTGCTCAGCATTCTCCCCAGATCTCACAGAAAGGAGCATGCTGTCACTGTCACTCACATTACAAAGCCAAGGAAAAGATAAGTATATATATGAAATCCTTTTTTTTTGCAACTTTTTTGGCATTGGGGTAGTGGTGGCAAAATAAGTAAGCAGATGTTGCTCATAGTGCAAAGTCCACTTTAAGCAATTGAAATCAAGGTAAGTTGAGGAATACCTGATAAAATATTTGATTAGACCCTCTTCTGAGTATGATGTCATCTTGTATATTACATCTGAGTGTAATATCATCTAGCTATAAATAGTAAAGGCAAGCTACAGTTTCCAGACATAACTTTCTTACTGAAAACAAAAATTCCTGTACTGTACCTTTTTCTCAATAAATTCTGTTCATTGAAGATTTGCATTTGTAAAAACAAACATACATTCTGGATGCAGAGTAAAAGTATACACATAGATAAGAGGTAATACAGCTTGTGAAAACACTTCTATGTGGAACAGATTAGTACTATATACTCTGAGACATATTCAGAACCATTCAGGGTGTGCGTTAAGAGATAATCTCTATATATTAAAATTGGTAAGACCATAGGTGGATATACAGTAGGGATCGAAAGTTTGGGCACCCCAGGTAAAAATGTGTATTAATGTGCATAACGAAGCCAAGGAAAGATGGAAAAATCTCCAAATGGCATCAAATTACATCAAATTACATTCAAATTACATTCAAATTACATTCTTATAATATGTCAAAAAAAGTTAGATTTTATTTCCATCATTTACACTTTCAAAATTACAGAAAACAAAAAAATGGCGTCTGCAAAAGTTTGGGCACCCTGTAGAATTTATAGCATGCCCTTTGCAAAGCTGAGACCTGCCAGTGTCATGGATTGTTCTCAATCATCGTCTGGGAAGACCAGGTGATGTCAATCTCAAATCTCAAAGGTTTTAAATGGCCAGACTCATCTGACCTTGCCCCAACAATCAGCACCATGGGTTCTTCTAAGCAGTTGTCTAGAAAACTGGAACTGAAAATAGTTGACGCTCACAAAGCTGGAGAAGGCTATAAGAAGATAGCAAAGCGTTTTCAGATGTCAATATCCTCTGTTCGGAATGTAATTAAGAAATGGCAGTCATCAGGAACAGTGGAAGTTAAAGCAAGATCTGGAAGACCAAGTAAAATATCAGACAGAACAGCTTGTGAGAAAAGCAATTCAAAACCCACGTTTGACTGCACGATCCCTCCAGAAAGATCTGGCAGACACTGGAGTTGTGGTACACTATTCCACTATAGATACTTGTACAAATATGGTCTTCATGGAAGAGTCATCTGAAGAAAACCTCTTCTACGTCCTCACCACAAAAATCAGCGTTTGAACTTTGCAAATGAACATATAGACAAGACGGTGGCATTTTGGAAATAAGTTCTGTGGACCGATGAGGTTAAAATAGAACTTTTTGGTCGGTATGAGCAAAGGTACGTTTGGAGAAGAAAGGGCACAGAATTTAATGAAAAGAACCTCTGTCCAACTGTTAAGCATGGGGGTGGATCAATCATGCTTTGGGGTTGTATTGCAGCCAGTGGCACAGGGAACATTTCACGAGTAAAGGAAAAATGGATTCAATAACATTTCAGCAAATTTTGGATGGTACTGTAACTTGATGCCATCTGTGAAAAAGCTGAAGTTAAAGAGAGGATGGCTTCTACAAATGGATAATGATCCTAAACACACCTCAAAATCCACGGGGGATTACATCAAGAGGCGTAAACTGAAGGTTTTGCCATGGCCTTCACAATCTCCTGACCTCAACATTATTGAAAATCTATGGATAGACCTTAAAAGAGCAGTGCGTGACAGACAGCCCAGAAATCTCAAAGAACTGTAACACCTTTGTAAGGAAGAATGGGCAAAGATACCTCAAACAAGAATTGAAAGATTCTTGGCTGGCTACAAAAGGCGTTTACAAGCTGTGATACTTGCCAAAGGGGGCAGTACAAGATATTAACTCCGCAGGGTGCCCAAACTTTTGCAGACGCCATATTTTTGTTTTCTGTAATTTTGAAAGTGTAAATGATGGAAATAAAATCTAACTTTTTTTGACATATTATAAGAATGTCTAATCTGTAATTTGATGCCATTTGGAGATTTTCCCATCTTTCCTTGGCTTCGTTATTCACATTAATACACATTTTTACCTGGGGTGCCCAAACTTTCGATCCCCACTGTAATGCAGGAGTTCTATGAATGGGTTGGCACTCCCCTGCTCCCAGAAATATTACTGGGCAGCAGTGCTGGTCACAGGCCACTGGTGTTTTTCTCAGATGACCACTGAACTGGCCATCACCCTCGAGGCTGCATTATTAGGCCCCCATTCTGAACTGAGCAATATAATTTTTTTGTGGCCCCTGATCAATTTTGAACATGACTACCAACCTACTATAATGGTCTGGAGATGGCTAGGTGGCTCCTCTTGTATGGGGTAATCCTTCTTTCCCACACCTACATTTCTTGCCAGTCCCCAACTTATGGGCCCGGTTTAGTATTAAAACCCTTCAACATATTATGCCAGAGGGACATCTGCTTGTTTGATACACTTAAATCTTTGTTCAGTCTTCTTAACAGTATGCTTTTTAGATTCCTTCAATTTGGACATGGGATTCAGGCACAATTTCCAACACCTATTACCCTAACTTATATGCTGGAATGGTTTATAGACTTATGTGGACTCAGGGCTGGTCATTAGTCTTGAGTTTTCAATCATTTTAGAATTAAAAAAATGAAACACACTTCCTTTTTAGTGAAACTGGAATTAGGAAAGTCTCTTTTTATATAGTAAGACAATATAGTGAGACAATCCACTGCAAGAAACAACCCATTCAATTTATATCCAATTAGGCAGGCCTTTGCACTATATGGTTGTCAATAATTATAAAGGAGATTCTTCAATTAGATGGTACCTTATAGCAGACTAATCCTTAGCAGACTTTAGGTTCTCCATTAGCCTGGCAATCTGATAAAAAGCAAGGCCCTGATCGAACCTGGTGGAAATTTAGTTTGTGAAGATATTGTCATAATTCTTTACGATTCTCAATAAAATCCTTTAATAAACTCTATTGAAGGTGAATTTGTTGCCCAGTGTCAGATTCTCACGTACCTGACTGATGAGCCTGATAGTGCAGAGGAAGGCCTCCCTTATCTGACTCATTGTCGCTGGTAGAGTAGACAGGAGGCATGTGAGTGCCGAGTGGTATGAGTGCCTGGCGGGTCAGTTGTAGGACGGGCGACCCCGGGGGTTCCAGATGCTGTAGAGGTGACCACCAACAGGGAGTAAGATCTGGACGGCAGGCAGACTGGAGGCAGGAGCACCTGATATCCTCACACACACCCAGATGTTGGATTTGCAATCCGTACATAGTTCAGAGAGTAGTTGACAGAAACCATGAAATCAGGCCGTGACAGAAGTACAGTTAAATCACACTTGTTTAATAATAAAAGTAAAAAGAAAAAACGTAGTCAAAACATAGCCAAAATTCGGTAACCGGAAAGGATAGTCAGCCAAGCCAGCAGTCAGGGATCAATGTTGTGGAACAGCAAACAGGATCTGGAGCCAGAAGGGATGTCAGCAAAGCAAGTCTTGAACAGGATCGCAGGAGATAGTTTCTGTGATGCTGACCAAGATGAAAGCAGAGCTCCTCTGGATTGGACGGCTTAAGTAGGCAGGACTGACGAGCAGGATATCATCAACAGCTGAGTAACTGTGGAGAGATAGGAGCTGGCAATTAGCCGACAGCTGAGCGGCCAGCTCAGTGAAGGAAGGGCTGAGCCCAGCCCTGACAATCAGGTACTGAATCTGGTTGTACCTTCTTCTACAATCCAAGATTGTCTCCACCTCAAATTCCTCCTCTCTATTAACTATTACAGGCTCCGGTTGACCCATACTCCGTTCAGAGAAGGAATTCAGAACAGCAGGTTTCAAAAGAGTCACATGAAAAACGGGGTGAACTTTAAGTGCATCAAGTAATTATAGCTCATAAGCTACGTCATTAACTTCCTTTTTACAGGGAAGGAACCCACAAATTTAGGACCCAATTTTCTTGAGGGGCAAGCCATTTTCAAGTTCACTGTAGACAACCATACCTGGTTGCCGGGCTCCAAGATGAGTTTGCCTTGTCTTTTCCTATCAAATATATTTTTATTGTACTCCTGTGTTTTGGTCATGGTTCCTTGTAAGTTTGTTGTTCTCCAGGAAGAAATCTATCATTTTGGAAACCGCAGGAATTGAGCATTCAGGTATGGTACTAGGCAGGAAGGATGGGTGGAAGCTGTAATTAGCGACGAAAGGGGTTTGCTTAATGGCAGAATGGGAAGCTGACTCGGCAATAGGAAGTAAGTAGACCCAGTCGTCTTGTGAGACGGAAGAAAAGCAACGGAGCTACTGCTCCAGGGTCTGATTGGTTCTTTCCATTTGCCCGTTCGTCTGAGAATGATATGTGGAGGAGAAGGTCAATTCAATTTCTAGGGATCCACACAGAGCCTTCCAGAACCTGGAGGTGAACTGGACACCCCAGTCAGACACGATGTTGGCTGGAACTCCATGGAGCCTTATAATTTCTTTAATGAAGATCATTGCAGTTTCCACAGCTGAGGTTGTCCCTTTCATAGGCAAAAAATGGGCCATTTTGGACAGCCTGTCCACCACCAAAAAGATGGTGGAGAAGCCCTCTGCTCGGGGAAGTTCCACAATGAAGTCCATTGAGATCATCTTCCAGGGTCTCTCTTGAATGGGCAATGGCTTCTATAGAACCCAAGATTTTACCCTGCAGTTCTTGCTTCAGGAGCAGGTCACACAAGACTCCACATAACTTTTACAGTCGCCTACCACCTGAGGCCACCAAAACGTGCTTTGTACCAGTTTGGCCGGCTTCAGGGCACCGAAGTGTCCGGCCAGCTTGTGCTCATGACAGAGCTCCAACACAGCTACCCTTAAGTCCTTAGGTACCACAATTTTACCCTCATTCCATAGTAGGCCATCCTGTGCCCGTAAGCTGGTTTCAGAAGATGAAGCAATCTCAGCAGAAGCCCGTTTGATTCAGGATAGGAGATTCTCCTGTAGCTTTCTGGGGGAAGCATGGTGTCTGGAAGTATGGACCTCTCGGGGTGGTTGAACATACATGAAAGTGCATCTGGTTTTGTATTCTTCGACCCCGGCCCGTACGTTATATGGAATTGGAATCTGGAGAAAAAAAGTGCCCACCTTGCCTGCCGTGGTTTCAATCTCTTGGCCGTTCTCAGGTATTCGAGATTCTTGTGGTCCGTCTAGACCAGAATGTACAGCAACCTTCAAGTAAGTAACGCCATTCTTCGAAAGTGGCCTTGATGGCCAAAAGCTCACTGTCTCCCACATCATAATTCCTTTCCGCTGTAGATAATTTATGAGAAAAGAAAGCAACCGGGTATAGTAGGGCTTTGGCTCCTTGCCGTTGAGACAGCACAGCCCCTACTGCATCTGTTCTGATGCATCAACTTCGAGGACAAACGGTAAGGCAGGGTCAGGGTGCTTCAAAATGGATGCTGAAGTGAAAAGTTTCTTGAGGTTTTCAAAGGCAGATTGTGCTTTGGGAGACCAGAGGAATCAGGTTCCTTGTTTAGTTAGTTTGGTAATGGGGGCGATAATAGCAGAGAACCCCCTAATAAACTTCCTATAGAAGTTGGCAAACCTGATGAAGCGTTGCACCCCCCTTCTTGTCCGTAGGAGCTGATCGATCCAAGATGGCGGTGACTTTCTGGGGGTCCATCTTGATGCCATCAACAGAGATGATTAGGCCCAAAAACTGGATACATTGAAGTTCAAATTCACACTTCTCTGGTTTGGCATAGAGGCCATGCTGCCGGAGTCAGATTAGCACATTTCGAACATGTCTACAGTGGTCATCTACAGTAGAGGAGAAAATCATGTCATCCAAGTATACAATCACTAAAAACATAATTGACAAAGTGTTGAAAAGTGTCCGGTGCGTTCCATACTCGAAGGGCATGACCAGATACTCGAAGTGCCCGAATCGGGTACAGAAAGCCATTTTCCATTCATCTCCTTCTCAAATACGAATTAGGTTATATGCTCCCGGAGATCCAGTTTAGTGAAAATGACTGCGGTTCCCAGTCTTTGGAATAGTTTGGGCACAAGAAGTAGTGGGTAGCGTTTTTTGACAGTAATTTTGTTTGATTCTCGGTAGTCTATGCAGGGGCATAGTGAGTGGTCTTTTTTTTCAATGAAAAAGATACCTGCACCTGCCAGAGAGGTAGATGGGCGAATAAATCCCTTCTTTAGGTTGTCATCAATATAGTCATTTAGTGTGCCCAACTCAAACTCAGTTAAAGGGAAAATCCTTCCAAAGGGAACCTCCGCCCCTGGTAGCAGTTTAATAGGGCAGTCGTAGGATCTCTGGGGAGGAAGGGTCTCTGCACCGATGTACTGAACACCTCTAGAAAGTCGTGATATGCCACTGGGATTGACTGCCGTAATTCAGCGTCTGTGTCAAGGCAGAGTAATTGCGAAGGGTTGACTGAGGCCTCTCGCAGGCAATGTTGCTGGCAATAACTTGATGGAAATTTGATCTCTCCAGTGGCCCAGTTGATGCAGGGGTTATAGGCCTGCAGCCAGGGCATACCCAGGATGGTGGGGAACAAAGAAGAAGAAATGGCATCCAAGCGTAAAAGTTCTTGGTGATGGGAAGCAATGGTAGCCAGCAAAGGGACAGTCTCCTGTGTGACCGGACCGGATTTAATGATGGAGCCATCAGCAAGATGTACGTTTTTTGGTTGAAGAGGAATGAGGTGTTTGGCTGTAAATGACAAATCTATGAAACAGCTGCAGGCTCCGGAATCAATTATGACGGATACCTGGATACTCTTTCCTGGGAGCTGTAACATGATGGGGAGAGCAAGATGAGAGGCTTGGTTAGATAAAACAGGAACATGCATTGAAGAAATTGAATGGCACTTACGCATTTTTTGCAGGACAGGACCTCACGTAGTGCCCAGGCTCTCCACAGTACATGCAAAGGTTATTGATTCGTCTGCACTGTCGTTCCTCTGAAGTGAGAGAGGGACGAAGCAAGCCCAACTGCATGGGCTCAGAGGTGTCCGGAGCCAGAGTAACTGGAGTTAAAGGAGTCTGGCTGGACAAACTGGGAACTTTAGGTAGCATCCAGGTTGGCTGGTATTGACCTGTGGATCTCTCGGAGCGCGGTTCCCTTAGGCGTCGGTCAATTTGAATTGACAAATTAATAAGTTCATCCAGGGTCTGGGGTATCCCGACCCATGCCAATTCATCCTTTAGCAGATCAGATAGTCCCATTCGAAATAGGTAACGAAAGGCTGCATCGTTCCAATTAGTATCAGAACTCCAACGCCTGAACTTGGCTATGTAGTCCTCTGCTGCTCTGCGGCCTTGCTGCAGTGCATGTAGTGTGGCTTCAGCAGTGGCAGATTGCTGGGGGTCCTCATAAAGTTGTGACATAGCGTTGAAGAACGTGGTGAGGTTGTTTAATTATTCAGCCTTTTGCTCCAGAAGGCGATGGGCCCAGGTTTGGGGTTCACCGATCAACAGGGAGATAACAAAGCCTACCTTAGTTGCTTCCAGAGAAAAGGTGTGGGGTTGTAGAGAAAAGTAGAGTTCACAAGCATTACGAAAGGCTCTGTATTTGCAACGTTCACCAGAAAATCTTTCAGGCATGGGGACCCTTGGTTCCGGTGGTAACATCACTACCGAATGTGCGGATGAGATACCAGCTTAAGGGTTTGGGGGGAGACAGGATTTGAACTTGTTCTTCCAGCCGCGTATATCCCTCCTGTAGATCTTTTTTTTTTTTTTCAAATAACATTTATTGTATTATTATCAGCTTTTACAGTACACACATAGGTAGGCTGAGAATGTACAGTTCGTATTAAACAATAGTTAGACAAATAGAAGGTCAGTGCTTACTGCAGTATATTCTAGGTTCTCTGCTTTTACTTATCTAAGATTGTCGGTCATGCATTTTAACATTGTGTAGTACAAAGATCATCTAATAGCAAATAGTTGGAGTCACCAGAATACTCCAGGTGGAGAAGAGGAAAAAAGAAAGGAATGAAAAAAAAGGGGGGGGGGTGGAGGGGGGAAGAGAAGAGGGTTACCATAGTAGCTCGTTCACCTGGTCATGGTGGGTCCTCCCGAAGGTGCCACAGCTCCCACACTTTATTGTGGGCCTCTAGTCTGTCTTGTATCCTGGCCGTCATCTTCTCCATCAGCTACACATTTTTTCTCCTGTAGATCTTTAACGGCTTGTGTCAAACCCGCCAGGTGTTAGCATAGTTCCTCTATGGGGACAGTGTTTCTAGTAGCTTTTTTCCAAATCCAGGCACCCGGCCAAGCACCACAACTTCAATGCGAATCCCATATCGCCGCAAAACCTTTTGAACCCGCCGCATCTGTGAACAAGTGGAAATCTGGAGCAAAACTAAAATCTGACTTCCATTAAAGGATGCTAAAGGATCCGAACGAGTGGACTTGTCCACACACGACCAGACTTTTCCGGCAGACTAGATCCGGCGGACAATCCGCCGGACTTTTGAAATGAACGAACTTGCCCACACACGGAGTAAAGTCAGTTCACTTTGAACGTGACTCCAGGTAGACGGGACTGGCGAAGGAAGTCAATGTCTCCGCCTCCATCGGCGAGATTGACACCTTGCTAGCCTCGTCGCTTGGTATGGATTTAAAGGGTAACCCCTATGCCGTAAAAACGGCGTGGGGGTCCCCCCCAAAGTCCATACCAGACCCTTATCCGAGCACGCAGGCTGGCTGGTCAGGAAAGGGGGTGGGGACAAGCGAGCGCCCCCCCTCCTGAGCCATGTGCCCTCAACATGGGGGGGTGCTTTGGCGAAAGGGGGGCCCTGCGACCCCCCCACCCCAAAGCACCTTGTCCCTATGTTGATGAGGACAAGGGCCTCTTCCCGACAACCCTGGCCGTTGGTTGTCAGGGGCTGCGGGCGGGGGGCTTATCGGAATCCCGGCCCCCCACCCTATGTGAATGAGTATGGTGTACATGGTACCCCTACCCATTCACCTGAGGGGAAAAAGTGTTATTAAAAAAAACACAACACAGGTTTTTAAAGTAGTTTATTAGACAGCTCCGGGGGTCATCTTCCGACTTCGGGGGTCTTCTCGCGGGCCTCCTTCGCTATCTTCTGCTCTTTTACTGCTAGCTCTTTTACTAGCGGAGCAGCCCGGCTTTCTCCTTCGTCCCCACCGCTGTCCGGGGGTCTTCTTCCGACTTCAGGGGTCTTGTCCCGCTATTCGTTTCTTCTGCCGGGGCTCCGCTATCTTCTTGCAGCTCTGGCATTGGCCCGGTCTTCTGGTTCATCGCTGTCGCCTCCTTCTTCTTCTTCTTTTCTTCTTCTTCCTTCCGATGTTGACACTAAACTCTCTCCAGTCGCAATGCCAGGGACGCGTTGCACGGCGACTTATATAGGGATAAAGGGTGGGGGTCACCGGGTGATGTCACATGGTGACCCTGCCCTTATCATGTCACAGTCCCAGCATCCCCCGGGACTGTGACCCACATCCTTCATCCCCCATCTTAAGAATGGGTGGACCACCAGCCCAAGCAGCCAAAACTTTTATAGGCCTCCAACACATGATCTAATTGCTGAAAAAGGCCACCGCTCCAATCAGGGTGCTTTTCTTCTAACACGCTGGCAAAAACAAAAAATGCCTGTAGCCAATGATTAAAAGAGCGGGGTACAGGCCTACGCCTATCCTCCTCCTGTCTATCCTCCCCTTTCTTATCTGATAAAGAACAAAATCTTTTGTAGCGGGAAGGAGGGATAACACATGTACAAATTCCACCCTGCAGATTTTCTCCTTAACTGACATAGGTAAGTGGTACCCTAAAGGAGAAATCTCACAGGGCATTGCCTCCTTCATACAGGATTCAGGTACTGACATCCTATTTGCAACCTCAATAGCAGGAATGGGTATGTGTGTATCCCTAGCATGTGTTGTGCTGCCCAGCTGACTCAGTGACACAGGAGCTGGGACAACAGGTGCAGAAACAGAGCCAGAGGCAGACCCAGAAGGGAATACAGCTAGAGAGGTAGGAAAAACAGGTGCAGAAATGCCAGCAGTAGAGAGAACATTAGAAATAGCTGACAGGTATACCAGAATATCAGGCAAAGCATTAGACAGAGAAGACTCACCTTGCACAGCTGGTAAAATTGCCACAGCTGGTATACTCAGGCTTGGCTGCATACTGTTGAAAAGTGCACCCGGGACCAGGTCACTCTGAGGAACCAACAACTGTGGGATAGCTGTCGCTTGTAGACTGCCTGCTGGTGCGGGCGACGCTGTTCTCTCCAGCCGCTCCCCCCGTGGTTCAGTATGCCCTCTGCCCCTTCTCCTGGCTGGTGACTGCGAGCAGGGCCTCCTCTTCTGTCCTGTCCACCTGCTGCGCACCGCCTCCATGCCGTCCTGTTCGGCTCATCCTGCCTGGTATCCTCCTCTACACCTCCCACAGCCACAAGACGCTCCGGGGGCGGCACTTGTTGTGGCTCCCTGGAGGGGGGGCTGCACTTGCTGTGGCTGAACCTCCTCCACCGATATACGACGCAATCGTACGATAATCGGATCGTTAGTACAGAGCTTTCGAGAGCAAATCACGACAATTCATCCGATATTATTTGATCAGTCAAGCATGAAAATTTTCATTTAGTCAGTACAGTTGTCTTCCGAAAATACAATACAAATACACTACAACACATGACATCACTTACAATTTTTTTTTTCTTACGTACGAGAATTTTCGTGACTTTAGTAACCAGTTCAATATCTACTTGCGACTATTAAGTGAAAAAAGTCGGACGATCTGTCGTCTGATTTTTGCGGATTGTGTGTACTGGCCATAAGGTTCCGTTTCCACTAGTATGACTTGTCATGCGACTTTGGACACATAAGTCGCATGACAAGTCACAGCCCATTGATTTCAATGGCACCCGTTCCCATCTATGCAACTTTGAAAAGGTACCTGCAATGCTTTGATGCGACTTTAATCGAGAGAGTGTAAAGTTGTATCAAAGCTGCACTCAAAGTTACATCAAAGTCACACTCCAAAGTCGCACTCTAGCCTTAGGCTATGTTTCCACTATTGCGACTCCAAAGTTGTGCGACTTTGAGTGCAGCTTTGATCCAACTTTACCCTCTGGATCAAAGTCGCATCAAAAGTTGCATCAAAGTAGTGCAGGCACCTTATTTAAAGTCACTGATTTTCAAAGGCGCATAGATGGGAAAAAAATATTTTTTGACTGGACTTCCACTTGAAAGTGGAAGCCATATAAGGGTTTGTAAGAAGTCTGTGAGTCTCTGTGTGTGCCATGTGTGCCACTGCCTGTTCTCTGTCTCTCTCAGGCAGCTAGGAACCAAAACAAGGCTGTGAAGATAGGAAGTTCTCATTCTCTCTCTAAGAATAGGAGGGATGTGGGGGCGGGGCTGGGCAAGACAGGGGCGGTTAGAATGAACAGTAGGCATGCCTGTGTAGAAGAGAAGGACAACGTTTTCAGGAAGTAAGAGGCCCCCATGCAGAATTCAGAAATAAGGAAGTAAGGTTGTCTCTGAAGAACAGGAAGAAGCTCATTGTCTGGCTTTGATTAGACATTCTAAGCTTGGCAATCAGCTATACAGAAAATTAATAATGTCCAAGATAAAGATATTTTACATATAAATAATAGAAACATTTTCATTTTTGACTGGACCTCCACTTTAAAAATATAGTAATATTCTCAATTGATAAATTGTTACATTATTACATGTAAACTGTACCACATAGCAACAGCTATATTTTACAGCTGTAGCTCCATCCTGTTCTTTGGGTTCAGATCCCCATTTTTGCCATGCCATGAGTTCATATACATGGTTGCCATTCTGCCTACTTAAAGTGGAATGAAACTGTATTTTAGCATCACAAACTGAAAACGTTATTTAAAGCGGGATTCCACCCTAAAGTGGAACTTCCGTTTTTCGGAACCCTCCCCCCCTCCGGTGTCACATTTGGCACCTTTCAGGGGGGAGTGGGAGTTTACGCCACTTCCTGTCCCGGGGGGATGTCTGCCGGGACACACATGTGTCCCGGCGGACAGCGCTGACGATTCTCATTGCGCTGCGCGACTCGCGCATGCGCAGTAGGGAACCGGGAAGTGAAGCCGCAAAGGCGACACTTCCTGATTCCCTCACCGAGAATGGCGCCGGCAGCAGCAGAGAGCGATTGATCGGCCTCTGTTGCCGACATCGCTGGAACCTGTGACAGGTAAGTGTCCATTTATTAAAAGTCAGCAGCTGCAGTATTTGTAGCTGCTGGCTTTTAAAAAAAAATTTCAGGTACAGTCCCGCTTTAATAATTTTTTAATATGCAAAGCAAACTTGTCCATCCATTAATGTCTCCATGCTTCATTTTGTTGAGAAAAAAATTTGAAAAACACAACCCTAGCATTTCTTGATAACTTATTCATTGGTCATCTTGATTAAGGGGAGATGATTAATGTAGAATGTACTTCCTTGAATCCATCTGCTCTTAGCTCTGGCATGCAGGCAGGAGGGTGCGCTTGGCTGAGAAGCCCCCCTTTTCCCTCCAGATGAAAGAAAAACAGGAAGACTCCTGGGATAATTGACATCATTTTGGCCCAGGCCAGAAACCAGAAGGAAAAGAAATGTTTAAAAGATTAAAACAAGTAAATATAATATATATCCATATCTATTTACTAAGGCTAGCAGCATAAACATTAAAAATAGTTAATTTTGAGAGATTTTAGTTCTGCTTTAAACAGACAACATCTAATCATTCTCTCCAAAACAGTTGATAGTTGTGGTATGAAGTTAAAATCATTACGATCATGTACTCCCAGATTGACCACTGCCCAGCATTAGGGTGAGCATGATGGTTTAAGCCAATAAATCAGGGCTCAACAAAACCCAGATGCCAGGTCGCAATGGTAACTGGAAATTGCGTCCTGGCCCCTGGGCTACACCGCAGCAGCTGTTTGGATTCCTCCCATGTGGCCCCGCCATGTGTGCATGGACAAAGGTCGGGCTGGCCGATAATTGAGGCCGCAGCTTTGTGGCCTACTGGAGCGGGATTCATGCTTCTTTGTGCAAACCGCAACCTTCTCTGGTGGGCGGTGCTGTGATGAGCGCGGCTTGCTCTCACTGCCCGCCCACCTGCCAACATCATCTTCCCCTTTCCTTACGACTACTGAGTGGACTGGTGTGCTGCCTATCAGTGCCACCTCATCAGTGCTTATCAGTGTTGCCTGTCAGTGCCGCCTATCAGTGCCCATCAGAGCCACCTTTCACTGTTCATCAGTGCTACCTGTCAGTGTCCATCAGTGCTGCCTATCAGTGCCACCTGTCAGGGCCCATCAGTGCCAATTCATCAGTGCTCATCAGTGCCCATCAGTGCTGCCCATCATTGCCACCTCATAAGTGCCCATCAGTGCTGACCATCAGTGCCGCCTATCAGTGCCAGTCAGTGCAGCCTCATCAGTGCCCATCAGTGCCAACTCATCAGTGCTGCCTCATTAGTGCCGCCTCATCAGTACCCATCAGTGCCACCTATTATTACCACCTCATCAATGCCCATCAGTGCTGCCTCATCAGTGCCCATAAGTGCAGCCTATCAGTGCCCATCAGTGCAGCCTCATCAGCAGGGACGAACCTAGGGTCACAGACGCCTGGGTGCAGAAATATTTCTGGTGCCCCCACATGGGGGTGGTCATCTTACTAACTCCTCACCTTTACAAATGTTTCTATGGCCACTACTCCATCTTTCATACATGTGGCTTTTTAGAGTTGTTTTATATATGGCTGGGAGGCAAAGTACATTCCATGGGTCCCCTTTTTTGACAACAAAACTGCAGCATCACTTGGCTGATTAACCCATTCACGCCAACGTAACGCACATATGCGGCCTGCAGCTTCAAGGGGTTGTACCGGGGTGATGCCTGCTACTGCAGGCATCACCCCGGTAGTGTTTTTAGAGCCGACGGTCGGCTTTCTTGTAATAACAACCGATGCGGCTAATCAGCCGATCGGCTGTTATCACAAGCAGCAGGAGGAGATGTACTTCCCTCCCAATGCCTTCTGCGGCCCAGGCTCTCCCATCCCACCAGGAGGCTCGAGCGACCAGCCGGCAAGTCCACCAGCTGGCCGGCGACCCGAACAAACCCAGGATTGGCTTTGATCGGGTCTGGGATCTAGTAACCCGAAAGCAATGTCATGAAAACCCAGCATGAAACAATGCATGAAACAATGAGAAGGAAGAGAGAAATCTTCATAGTGTAAGACCTTTCTTTTTAATAAAAAAAAACACATTCACCAAAAAACTTACATTATTTCTGCTCTGTCCTCTCGCATCATGGAGTGACAGTATGCTACCCCGCAGCCTCTCATCCGTCCTCTTCCTGTGGGCAGGCTGGGGAGTTTCTGCTCCCAGGGATTGCTATTGGGCCAGCGGCGATAAGGACTACATGTCCCATGATTCCTTGTAGCTGCTGGAGGCCTGGCTGATGGGCCTCCTGCCCTGACCTGACTTCCTCTGGGAAAAAAAAATTGTGTACATTTATTTAAATACTTAATTCGACCACTAAGTATGGTCCAGGGTATTGTCATGAATCACCAGTAATACCTTCATTCTGTCTGCTTAGCTCTGGTCTGTATTCAGCCTTAGGGCCTGTACTCTCGCACCTGCATGGTTAAGTAATCTTCACTCAGCGTGGCTCCACCCTAGCCTCTACATACAGGATACACTATTTAACACTGTGCTGTCCAAGCATGCCTTGCCCAAGCAATATTGTGTGTTTGGCTTTCTGTGTGCTTCTTGCCGTGTGCTCTACGTCTGTTTCTGTTTACCGATCTTGGCTTGTTCTGTGACTATCCTTGCCTGTTTGTTACCCCGACTATTGGCTTGTTCTTTGTCTATCCTTGTCTGCTAGTTGCCCCGACCTTTGGCTTATCTTCTGACTTTCCCTTGTTGTCCTGGACTGCTGCTTCCTTTCTATCCTCCAGTAGCCTACCCTGAGCGTGAGCTGGGAGGTCCTGGGGCTGCGTCCTGGAACCAGTTGCAGCGCAGTCCATCCTTACCACCAGAGGCTCTGGCGAATTCCTGCTGGTTCTTAGACTCCATGCCCTGGGGAATCTTATGTTCTAGCTCCCAGTGGGATCCATGTTGGTTCTCCAGTGAATATGCTTTCCTGAACCACCCAGAGTTCCATTCACAGCGGTCAGCCATAGGGTCCACTACATAGCGGTGCACTCTTGACCCCAACGGTGTGCATCTGTCATCTGGCCTCAGGTGACCTGATAGGTATCTATTATACAATTATCTAGTTAAAGCCGTGATGTTCAGAGATTAGACGATGACACTGTATTTTCTTGGAATCAAGATCAATAGGAATCCATAATTCTATGTAAATCGCTGCAGCGTGAAATAAATTTGACCTTGATGATTGCTGGTTATGTTGTTTTGATCTTACAGAATATCAATATGCCAATATGGTAATAGGGGTTTGACTGTAACATACAGCTAAGAGAAAGTTGACAATGAATTATCTTGAACAGCTAAATGTCATCATAATGCAGATCCATAAACTGTGCATTCCTATATAATAAATTGTTTCTTTTTATAAATTAGTTTAAGGCACTGTACATACAGTGCCTTGAAAAAGTATTCATACCCCTTAAACATTTTTAATTAAATGAATTTTATTGGGATTTCATGTGATACTCCAACACAAAGTGGCACATAATTGTGAAGTGAAAGGAAAATGATAAGTCAATACTTTTTAGAACCACCTTTTGCTGCAATTACAGCTGCAAGTCTTTTTGGGGATGTCTCTACCAGCTTTGCACATCTAGAGTGGAATTTTTGCCCATTCTTTTTTTCAAAATAGCTCAAGCTCTGTCAGATTGGATGGGGAGTGTCTGAACAGCAATTTCCAAGTCTTACCACAGATTCTGAATTGGATTTGGGTCTGGACTTTGACTGGGCCATTCTAACACATGAATATACTTTGACCTAAACCATTTCATTGTAGCTCTGGCTGTATGTTTAGGGTTGTTGTCCTGCTGGAAGGTGAACCTCCGCTCCAGTCTCAAGTCTTTTTCAGACTTTTTACACACGGTCAGACATTCCGTCTGTCAGTTTGGGTGGACGGCCATGTCTTGATAGGTTTGCAGTTGTGCCATACTCTTTCTATTTTTGGATGACGGATTGAACAATGCTCTGTGAGCTGTTCAAAGCTTGGGATATTTTTTTATAACCTAACGCTGCTTTAAACTTCTCTACAAATGTATCCCTGACCTGTCTGTTGTGTTCCTTGGCCTTCATGATAATGTTTGTTCACTAAGGTTCTCTAACAAACCTCAGAGGGCTTCACAGAACAGCTGTATTTATACTGAGATTAAATTACACACAGGTGGACTCTATTTACTAATTAGGTGACTTCTGAAGGCAATTGGTTCCATAGATTTTAGTTAGGGGTATCAGAGTAAAAGGGGCTTAATACAAAAGCATGCCACACTTTTCAGATATTTATTTGTAAAAAATGTTGACAACCATTTATAATTTCCCTTCCACTTCACAATTATGTGCCACTGTGTGTTGTTCTATCACAAAAAATCCCAATAAAATACATTTACTTTTTGGTTGTAACATGACAAACTGTGGAAAATTTTCAGGTGTATGAATACTTTTTCAAGGCACTGTACGCTTAGTTTTAGTAGCAATGTATGTTTAACCACTATCTGACTGCCCACAGTCATATGAAGGCGACAAGAAACATCTCTTGTTCCGGGGCGCCGTCATATGACAGCACTAACTTTGCAGCCACCAGGGGGCGCGTGTGCACCGTGTCGCTGGGGACCCGGTGCGCAGAAACTGAGCAGGACGTGGATCCTTGTACATAGGGACACCGATCGGTCCCCTCCCCCAGTCAGTCCCCTCCCCCCACAGTTAGAATCACTCAAATAGGGAACATATTAACCCCTGCAGCTCCCCCTAGTCTTAACCCCTTCCCTGCCAGTCACATTTATACAGTGATCAATGCATTTTTATAGCACGGATCGCAGTATGAATGTGAATGGTCCCAAAAATTTGTCAAAAGTGTCCGATATGTCCGCCACAATAACGCAGTCATGATAAAAATCGCAGATCGCCGCCATTACTAGTAAAAAATAATAAAAATGCTATAAATCTATCCCCTATTTTGTAGACGCTATAACTTTTGCGCAAACCAATCAATATACGCTTAGTGCGATTTTTTATTACCAAAAATATGTAGAAGAATACGTATCGGCCTAAACTGAGGAAAAAATTTGTTTTAAAAAAAAAAAAAATTGGATATTTATTATAGTAAAAAGTAAAAAATATTGCGTTTTTTCAAACTTGTCCCTCTTCTTTTGTTTATAGCGCAAGAAATAAAAACTGCAGAGGCGATCAAATACCACCAAAAGAAAGCTCTATCTGTGGGGAAAAAATGATAAAAAATGTATTTGAGTACATCGTTGCATGACCGCGCAATTGTCATTCAAAATGCAACAGCGCTGAAAGCTGAAAAATGGCTTGGTCAGGAAGGGGGTGTTCATGCCTGGTAGGCAAGTGGTTAAGGAAAATGACTATGGTTAGCCACAGGAAGGCATGTGCATTGTCTTCTCAGATTTGAACCAGCGACAACCAGTGTTGGTCATCTTACTTTAAAAACGTAATTAGTTAAGTTACAAATTACTTCTCCCAAAAAGTAATTGCGTTAGTAACTCAGTTACTACATTGGAAAAGTAATTAGTTAAGCAGCAAAGTAACTGACCATTTTTTTAAATATTCTATACGTGTAACTAAGGGGCGGGTCTAGTATTACTGTAACCAAGGGGCGCATTTATTGTTATTGTTATATATCGTGTAACCAACGGGCTGCTCTATTATTACTCTAACCAAGGGGCAGATCTGTTATAGCGTGTAAGCAAGTGGCGGGTCTATTATTATATCGTGTAAGGGGCGGATGGATACAGAAGAGGGCGAATGTTAAATTAATGGGCAGAGCTCGATATATAACAATACTAATAAATGCGCCCCTTGGTTACAGTAATACTAGACCCGCCCCTTACTTACACGATAGACGCCCCTTGCAGAGTAGCACGAGCATCAGGAGCGTGCGGCATCGCCTCATACAATTAGATGTTAACTGCACCTGCGCGGTGTAGAGTTCACTCAGAGCTGTTTAGGTTCGGCAATTTTCGGAAGCTCCGTAGTCCTTCGTACTGCGCAAGCGATGCGCCTGCGCAGTAAAGGGGGTCCTTATCCGGCGGGGGAACTTTTTCGTCAGGACACCGGAATTACACTACTGCCATCTAGTGGTGGTAGATGTAATTGGGGTAACTAAGCCAAAGTAATGGGCGACAGAGGGAATACAAGCTATCTTTATTTGCAGACGACATTTTGCTCACCATTACGCAACCTCTAATTTCCTTACCCTCCTTACACAGCCTTCTCTCTTCCTTTGGTGCTATTTCAGGCTATAAGGTCAACACTTCAAAAACAGAAGCCCTCCCTATACATATCCCTCCACCCCTCCTCTCCCAACTACAGTCCTCCTATCCCTATAGATGGTGCTCTACATCCCTCAAATACTTAGGGATACGTCTTACATCAACGTATTCCACACTATACTCTGAAAATTTCCCCCCCCTGATTACAGACATCAATAAATCACTACAGACATGGTCCAAATATCCTATCTCCCTCCTGGGCAGGGTAAATGTTCTCAAAATGGCTATTCTGCCTAGACTGCTCTATCATTTTGAAACCCTCCCTGTAGCCATTCCCCTCTCACAGCTCAAAGCTGTGCAGAGGGCTTTCTTAAAGTTCATTTGGAACAATAAGGCCCACCGTATAGCAGCCTCGGTAGTATTCTCTCGCAAAACTCGTGGGGGGCTGGGTGCACCGGATGTCATAAAATACTATTACGCCACTCACCTTAGGACCGTTGTTTCCTGGTCCAGTCTACAGGCTCCTAATCACTGGTCAGATATAGAGAAAGGTGTTCTATACCCGGTTCATCCATGTTCCCTAATATGGTCAGACTTGCCACAAACTAACTCTATCTTTAAACGCCAATGTACTGCCCCTATGAATTTCTCTCTGTCTATATGGCAGAAATGTTGCAAGTCCTACTCCCTCTCATCCCCATGCCCCCCCCTTTTGAACATTTTATTTAATCCATCCATTCCAGACAGTTTATCTCTGGGACATATTCTCCCTTGGGTCAACGCTTCTGTCTTCCAACTGCGTAATTTAGTCAATCCTGTATCTAGACACCTGCACACATTTGATACCTTACAAGAGAAATACGCAATTCCCCCCAAAATGTTTTACTTCTACCTGCAAATTAGACATCTATTCCAAACATATTCTCCTACCCTAACTCTGGATATTCCCACCCCCTTTGAATCACTCTGTGCTCAAGGTCCCCACCAACTTCACCTAGTCTCCTCCATTCATCTTATTCTCCAAGAGTCAGTCCCTATGTCCGAGACTACTCACCTATACATGAAAAAATGGGCAATCTTACTGGAAAGACCTATCAGCCTCCAAAAATGGGATAGAATATGGTCCTCTATTTTTAAATCCTCCAAATGTGTCACTCAGAGGGAAACATCTATAAAAATTCTTATGTCCTGGTACAAAACCCCTGAAGTCATCCATAAATATGACCCCTCGACCCCGGCCCACTGTTGGCGCTGCGGACTCTCAGTTGGTTCCCTATATCATATTTTCTGGCAATGCCCCCTGATCCAACCTCTCTGGCAGGAAGTAATGGAGCTAATACAGAAGGTAATAGACGTATCTTTGCCACTTGATCCCATTCATTATTTGCTAGGCCTCCCCTTCCCAGGTATCACAAAACAGGGCAACCGCCTGGTGACCTACTTTTTGTTGGCTGCCAGGCGACTAATTCCCCTTTGCTGGCTTTCCACATCTACCCCTCCCAAATCTAGACTCCTCCAACTCATAACGGATATCCGCAGGATGGAATACATGACAGCCTCTGTCCACGATTGTATCCCCCAATTTAACAAAATATGGGACCTTTGGGACATGTCTGAATATGGCACCCCTTTACCTGATACCGCACTTTGATTGGCCGTACCATCCATTCCTCCTTACCTGATACGACACCCCAGTGAATCCTCAATGTCCTAAGTGCTTCCCTGAATTGTATACTGACTTGTATTGTATTTGGCTTCTTCCCCTATGTTGTAAGTTATATGTACTTTAATTCAACCCGTACATGTGTTCTTCTTTGTTGTTTTTTTTTTTAGGTGGTTCACATGTGTGAACCCCATTTTTCTTTGTTGTCTGAATTTGAATATACATTTATGACACTGCATTTTCTGTAACTTTGAAATTTTCAATAAAAACACAATTTAAAAAAAAAAAAAAAAGCCAAAGTAATGGGAACTGAGTTACCATGAGGGGAAAAGTAATCAGTTAGATTACTAGTTACCCTCTAAAGTAACTGCGTTAGGTAACTCAGTTTATTTTAACTCGGTTACTTACATCACTGGCGACAACACATAATGCATAGCTTTAGAAACTTTTACTGCAAGTATTTTTACCCATTTATATTTATTCACTGTGAAAATATTTCTGCTTTCTTTCTATGAAGAAAAAGGAATGATTCTTACTTTGAGTGCTTTTTATTGGTTGGAATGTTTGCTTAACAATGTGTGAATGTCTCTAGAATCCATCACAGTGCTCAGCAAATATATAGTGGCATTAGAAGTTTCAAACATATTTACAGAATGAAACTTTCATGAGCTTTGTAATTGTTCAAGTGTCTAAAATGAGTAGCAGCTATAATTGAATTACAGGTTAAGTCTTCCATTGTTCAGTTTTGTGTAGATGACAACCGGGTCTGTCCATTATAGTTTTTTTTTATTATTTCAAGCATCATTAAACCTGGAAACTTTTTCTTTGGGTGGCAAACCCAAGCAACTAGCTTTTTCTTGGCGAGGTTGTGTATACATGCCTATTTTTAGCCCGCTCCCATCCCGTCATGTGATCCGCAGCTCCATCTCCCCTGTGTCATTGGCTTTTGCAGGGGAGATAAGGGAGAGTCCACAACAGCTGAGACACAGCTTTTAGGCCAAAAAGTTACATTTTGGTCTCATCTGACCAGAGTGCATTCTTCCGCATGTTTGCTGTGTCCCCCACATGGCTTCTCGCAAACTGCAAACGGTACTTCTCATGGCTTTCTTTCAAAAAAATGGCTTTCTTCTTGCCACTCTTCCATAAAGGACAGATTTGTGGAATTCACGACTAATAGATGTGGATCTCTGCAGCTCCTCCAGAGTTACCATAGGCCTCTTGGATTCTTCTCTGATGAATGCTCTCCTTGCCCGGCCTGTCAGTTTAGGTGGGCGGCCATGTCTTGGTAGGTTTGCATTTGTGCTATAAACTTTCTATTTTTGGATGATGGATTGAACAGTGCTCCATGAAATGTTCAAAGCTTGGGATATTTTTTATAACCCAACCCTGCTTTAAACTTCTCCACAACTTTATCCCTGACCTGTCTGGTGTGTTCCTTGCCCTTCATTATGCTGTTTGCTCACTAAGGTTCTCTAACAAACCTCCAAGGGCTTTACAGAACAGCTGTATTTATACTGAGATTAAATTAGGTGGACTCTATTTACTAATTAGGTGACTTCTGAAGGCAATTGGTTCCACTAGATTTTAGTTAGGGGTATCAGAGTAGAAGGGTCTGAATACAAATGCACGCCACACTTTTTACATATTTATTTGTAAAAAATGTTGAAAACCATTTATCATTTCATCATTTTCCTTCCACTTCACAATTATGTGCCACTTTGTGTTGGTCTATCACAAAATATCCCAATAAAATACATTTACATTTTTGGTTGTAACATGACAAAATGTTGAAAATTTCAAGGGGTATGCATACATTTTCAAGGCACTGTAAGTATTTAATATTCAGAATGATGTGTAGAGATCTAGATTACGTAACATGCAGCATGGTGTATGGAAAATGATGGCCAGGAGTATATATAGTATAACATAGTTCAAATAGGACAGTGATGTGTATGTATTTACAGTGAGTTCAGTGGTCAATATTATGTTAAGTGCCCTCTCCCTGACAGCAGCTTTATTCAGCGGAGCAGAGCACAGTGTCAGTGAATCAAAGCTCCTCCCCTCCTCCTCCTTCTCTGTTCTGTAAACACACAAGGAGGAGGGGAGCAGGGACGCACTGCTATCAGGTCTGTAAAAAGTTTTCTATACTGTGTAGATGGACAGAGGGAAGGGGAGAAAGCAGCTGGAAAGGAGGACAAAATAGCGGGTGAGAGCAGGCGGCTCCGCGGGTGAGAGCATGCGGCTCCACGGATGAGAGCGGGAGGGTCCGCGGGTCCGCGGATGAGAACGGGGCGTGAGCGGGCTGGCCAATCAGGGAGCTGGCGGGCAGGGAGCATAGAGATGACATCATCTCTCACCGCCCAGCGCCCGCCCTGCATCCCTGCAGTTCCCCCCTCACTGTGCAGGCAGCCGTGGAAGCAGAGAGATGACATTATCTTTCTGCTGCCTGACTCTGGGACACAGAAGGGAAGTGTCACAGCAAGTGACAATCCGTAATGTGTGGCAGGTGAAGTAGCAAGTGACAATCCGGGATGTGGCAAGTGACAATCCGTAATGTGTGACAGGTGACATGGCAAGTGACAATCCGGGACGTGGCAAGTGACAATCCGTAATGTGTGACAGGTGACGTAGCAAGTGACAATCCGGGACGTGGCTAGTGAAAATCCGTAATGTGTGGCAGGTGACGTGGTAAGTGACAATCCGGGATGTGGCAAGTGACAATCCGTAATGTGTGGCAGGTGACGTGGCAAGTGACAATCTGGGACGTGGCAAATGACAATCCGTAATGTGTGGCAGGTGACGTGGCAAGTGACAATCTGGGACGTGGCAAGTGACAATCCGTAATGTGTGGCAGGTGACGTGGCAAGTGACAATCCGTAACAAGTGGCAAGTGACACTCCGTAATGTGTGGCAAGTGACAATCCGTGACGTGGCAAGTGACAACCCGTAACGTGTTACAGGCGACGTGGCAAGTGACAATCTGTAATGTGTGGCAAGTGACAATCCGGGACGTGGCAAGTGATAATCCGTAATGTGTGGCAGGTGACAACCCAGGATGTGGCAAGTGACAATCCGTAATGTGTGGCAAGTGACAATCCGGGACGTAGCAAGTGGACAATCAGCAACATGTGGCAGGTGACATTCCACAAGGTGTGACAAGTGACAATCTGCATCTGGTGGCAGGCAACGTGGCAAGTGGACAATCCACAACGTGTGGCAGGTGATGTGGCAAGTGACAATCCGTAATGTGTGGCAAGTGACAATCCGTAATGTGTGGCAAGTGACAATCTGTAATGTGTGGCAAGTGACAATCCGGGACGTGGCAAGTGACAATCCGTAATGTGTGGCAAGTGACAATCCGGGACGTGGCAAGTGACAATCCGTAATGTGTGGCAGGTGACGTGGCAAGTGACAATCCGGGATGTGGCAAGTGGACAACATGTGGCAGGTGACATTCCACAACGTGTGACAAGTGACAATCTGCATCTGGTGGCAGGCGACGTGGCAAGAGGACAATCCGCAACGTGTGGCAGGTGATGTGGCAAGTGACATTCCGTGACAAGTTGCATCTGGTGACAGGCGATGGCGGCAAGTGACACGCTCAGGGCTCACACTGATTCTGCATTATGGTGAGTTGAACTATTTCATTTTATATAACAGAACAGAAATTGGTTAGAAGGCATGGAGGTCAGCAATGTGTGTCCTTCAGGGCAAACATCTGTTGTTCAATGGCATTAGTTCATTTTTTTTTTTTGGGGGGGGGGGGGGGCTGTTTGCAGGGGGAGGGGGGCCATACAACATTTTGATATGGGGCCCTGTGATTTCTAGTTACGCCCCTGGTGGCAACCCTAGGTATATGCAGTGCAGTGTTCAGGAGTATCTGACATAGAATACAGTGTACAAAGTGCAGCAATTTGCAGTATGTATGCCTCTCTTAGTCACAATGAGAAGGCTGAGGTTCCTGTATCACTGATGTTTAATGTACATAGTTCTTACACCGACACTTACATTAACACCATAGAACTAAATAAAGAGAACAAATATGCAGGACGAATGCAGACATACAGTAAATTACATTTAAAAACACACATGACTTGAAAATAATAACTAGACAGAAATAAATCTACATACCACTTTTGCCTGCTTGTGAGCTAAGACTGGGGGTTGTATCTTGAACATTCTTAGTAGATGGCTTACTTTGCACACACACACACACACAACAAAAAAAAACACTTTACACCTGGAGAGAACAGCACAGATAATCTTTCAGTTGTAAGAAAAACAGACAGGAAGCTAGCATGTAATAATGCATGATGGGGGAAATAAATGAACAAGTAAGCACACATGTGCCATCTAGAGGAAATTAACCATCACAGAAATGTTGTGCTTGCCAGTACAGTATGTAATATACAGCATGGCATGCAGACTGCAGCCATATGCACTATGCATCATACAGCATGGTGCACACATGCAGTGGTCTGCATTATATAATGTACAGCATGGTGTGCAGAGTGCAGTGAGCCAGAGACTGTAACATAATACAGCAAGGTGTACAAGGAGTCAGGAGTATGCAATGCAATGTAAAATACATCACACTGCATCTGTAGTATGTAACGTACAGCATATCTTACAGTTCAGTGCTGTGGAGTATTAAACTCCCAACTGAGCCTGTGACATACTGCACAGCATACAAGCACAGTGGTTTACAGCATGTAATGCACAGCACCACTTACAGAGTGCAACTCTTAGTAACATATAATGTATTGCACAGCATACAGAGTGCAACAGTCCAGGATGTGCAGCAGCCAGTGGTGCACTGAATGTAACATACAAAACGGCATGTATACAGAAATCTTCTGCAAAGTGTAAAGGTCCAGATTATTTTTTATTATATTTTACAATGTTTGTTTTTATTATTTTTTTTTACAATTTATTTTTAGGAGCCCCTTTTTTGGTGAAATTATAAGGGTCTAAACAGAGAGAAAGGGACTGAGGACAGAGCTTCCCCAGTCCTTTTCTCTCCAGCCTCAGCTGCACTGGACAGTGAACAAATGGGAAGTGCTCTTTGTTGAGCGGCTTACTGTTCATTCAAAAATGGAAGCATAATAAACATAGTTTACTATGCATTGGTTAGGAATGAACACAGGAGCGACCGGTACAGATCACTCACTGTGTTCATTAATTCATTCATCCTGAAACATCCCCTGCAGCATTGCAGGGGAGAGACGAGGGACGCCAGGAAGCAGGGGGAATCGGCACAGCACAGGGTGATTAGGTTGTGCCCAGGCACACCCAGCACACCCTGTGCACACACCTAACACACACAGAGCTTTGTAGTTGGGAGTATGTAATAAAAGCATACTGTATAGAAGGCAGCAACCTGGAATATGTAGCATACAGCATGGCCTACATAATGTATAGCAATGTTTCTCAACTCCAGTCCTCAAGTACCCCCAACAGGTCATGTTTTCAGGATTTCCCTCAGATGAAACGGCTGTGGTAATTACTAAGGCAGTGAAACTGATCAACTCACCTGTGCAAAATAACAGAAAGCCTGAAAACATGACCTGTAGGTTGTACTTGAGGACTGGAGTTGAAAAACATTAACGTGGAGGGTGTAAAGGATGTACAGGGTGTAGCAGTTTGTTGTATGTGAAGATATCATTTTTTTTAAACTTAACATCTCCAACCTATTTCAAGGGAGGGAGGAAAAGAGTTTCGAAGTAGGTAGGATAGGGTCCAATACATTCTTTACATGATCTTATAGTTCTCTTCCTGAATGTGGCTGGATAATGAGAGTTTTAGGTAAGGTTTTCCTCTTTTCCTTCTCTAGTACAAGCACACTTTAAAAGTTTATGCACAATTTAATAGGTAAAAAGATCTTCCAGACAGCTAGGATATAGCTCAGTGACCCTAATGCCTGGGAGCTGCACTGTTAGCACATAGTTATACACCCGTACATCGAGAAAATGTTTGTATGAGAACATGGATTCTTGGTCGATTTAAACATGTGTCCAAGCTGGAGAATTATATCAAAGTAATCTGTCAATGGCCAGTTCACTTGTTGCCCAGAGAGACGTCATTTAATGCAGTTAGTCAAGTGGAAGGTGTTTTCTATTTACTTATTTACATGTACTTACATAACGCCGACAATTTACATATATTGTACATTCACAACAGTCCCTGCCCTCAAGGAGCATACATGCTAAGGTCCCTGAGAGGGTGCTAATCTCCTCAAATATGCTGTTTTGATCAGTATTTAATCCCCACTGGCACACCTTTAACTTTGTTTAGGTAAACACCAACCCTGCATACTGTTCAGAACTTTTTTCTCATCCATTCTTCTGGGTAGATTTCTCTAGATTGTTCAGGTTCAGATTGTTTGTGCCACACAATTTTCCAATAGTGACACACAATTTTCCAATAGTGCCACAGAACCTCAGCTGAAAATAGTTGTGTATTTTCACTGAGCATTTGTAAAGCCAATACACGTGTACCAAAAACCAGCCAATTTGGCAGGAACCAGCCAACTTTCGGTGCATGTGTACTTCTGTCTGTTTAACAGAAGCCAGTCTAATGCCCCGTACACATGGTCGGATTTTCCGACGGAAAATGTTTGATTGGATCATGTTGTCGGAAAATCCGACCATGTGTGGGCTCCATCGGATTTTTTCCGTCAGAGTTTCCGACGCACAAAGTTTGAGAGCTGGATCTCAAATTTTCCGAAAAACATGGTCCGATCGCGTCAATTCCGATCGTGTGTAGCCTAGTCCGACGGACAAAGTGCCACGCACGCTCAGAAGAAATTTGGAGACAAAAGCTATTGGCTACTGGCCTCTACGTAGTCCCGTTGTACGTGTTGTACGTCACCTCGTTTGGAATGATCGGATTTTCCGACAACTTTGTCCGACCGTGTGTGGGCAACACCAGTTTCAGACAAAATCCGTTGGAAAATATCCAACGGATTTTGTGGTCGGAATGTCCGACCGTGTGTACAGGGCATAAAGACCAGCTTCTGACAAACGGTCTTGCTGGAGAACCGGAATTAGATCGGCAATTGCAGAAAATGGCTGTCCTTTCAAACAATATTCATCAAGCCATTAAATGTACAGATAATTTTTGTACAGTATAAATTTCTTTAATGAATATCCATAGAAACTGTAGCTTGAAAATCTATTAGAGTATGGACAGCTATACTTTGATCACATGTTTGGATCTCTTTGTGCTCAAAGACAATATTTTGCTCAAGATTTAATTTCTTGAAAAATTAAACAGGTTTTCTAGGTCCCTGCTTTTTGGACAATTCAGACTAAATTAAATACCTAGTTTCAGCTGATAAAGCTGATAAAATTCAGCTCCACAGTATAATGCTACCACTGCCACACTTTAATGTGTGTTATGCGCAGAATTTCCCAGCTTGCAAGCTGATAATAAGTGTACTTAGCGTATCAGAGAGAACTCCGTGATTGGAGGAAAGGCCAATTATGACTTTGACAGGTCACGTGAGTGGGCTTTCCTCTTGGCTTGTCAGTTTTTTTACACTCATTCATTTTATTAATACTCCCTAGGGTTTAGAACTTTGAAGGCAGCCGAAAAGTTATAGGAAATTCACTTTCTCCCTTTACATTTTTTAACCCTTACCTGTACTATTTGGTTGTCCACAACAACAACAAAAAACCTCACCCACCCAGCGAATACAGCCTTGTCTGATTTAAGCTGCCACGCCATCCCAGCCATTTGGCGCTGCCATCTTCTTTTGTGACATCATCAGGAGGCTACTGTCTCTTACAGATTCTTGGAGCCAGTCCCCTGATGATGCATGGCAGCGCATGCACAATTCAAAGAGAATTTAATGGTGTATGCGCAGTGGTACAGAGATTCCCTGAGGCCTTCTGGGATGTGTGACATCAGTATCCTAGTAGGTTTTAGGCGGGGCTGGTGACATAGCTCTCACCTAAGCAAGAGAGTAGAAAGCACAGGTAGATCCAGATCCCGTAGAAAAAGCATTTAACCCCCCAAAAATGTTTTTAATGTCCAGTTGTGTTCAGGTGGTGGTGGGGGGAGCCGGGGAGAAGAATATTCCAAGTGAGAAAGTGGAGGATTGCTCTAAGCACAGGAAATTGTAATGTGTGCCTGGCTAGCCTAATGTGTATAACTAGACCTTCCACAACGCAAAGACTAATTATATATGCAAGCAACATTTTATTTTTTCTAAACTATAACAACATCACAAAAAAGTATTTCTGAGTTTGAGACCTTTGAAAGAAAAATGTCACACAGAACAACGTTTCAGCACAGGTTTTGTTATTCAACAAAAGGAGGGAGTTGGTCCACAGTATGAATACCTTTGCAAAGCACTGTTTATTTTGTTCAGAGTTACATTATAATTTTTACTATACTGTCAGATTTCTGCAGGGATGGACAGACAATGGAAATTAGATCTTGAAATATTCCAGAATTTTACAAACTAGTAGAACAAGAAAGACTGGAAACATTACAAAAATGCAAAAGAATAAACCATAAACCTGGTGCTTGGAGGCTATTACACATATGCTGGGAACTGGGCGCTAAGGAGGTAATGCACATAAGATAGTCATGGGGTGTTTAGGGGCTAATGCACATGCACTGGGGACTGGAATTTCATGGGTTAATGCTAATACATTGGGGACTGGGCACTCATGAATTAATGTATATGTGCTGGTGACTGGGCACTGAGGGGTTACCAATGTGCTCTTAGGACTGGGATATGTGGGATAAAGCATACAGTATATACTTGGGGCTGGGCATCGAGAGGTTGGCACAAATGCATTAGCAACTGGGTACTGTATGCACTGGACTGGACTCTGGCGATTTATGTGCATGTGTTGTGAACTGGTATTGAGGAGCACAAAACAACACATGGTAATGCACTACCACGCATTGTGGGGTGATGCATTCGAAAAGATGGCACAGGCCCGTTTTTGTGGATATTTTGGTGTGTGCAGAATGGCAAGATATAAAGAAAAGACAAGCAGAAGTGCCAGAGGTGGGATGTTAGTGGACTGCAGGAATAATCCCTCTAAAAAAAGCTGCACTTTGCTTATATATTATAATAGGCTGTGATAGAATGTATAGGATTACTGTACTATCCTTGTTGGTATTATAGGCACTGTTGGTGCTGTCCACTGGTTCATTCCCACTGGGGATCTTTGGTGCTTGTTAATTTTGAGATACAGTAATTATATAACTGAAAATCAGTGCAGGGTCTGGTTCAACTTTAAGTTGATAAATAACATAATTAAAATGGTTCTTTGTAAGATGGATATAAATAATCTAGGCCCTCTGCTTAAACAGCTTGCCAGCTATCAGGAAACACCAACCCTAATTGATAAATGTTTGGAAAGACAGGGGATGTGTGTAGGAAAAAATGGACGTTAAATGGTGATTCCCTGAAGATATAATCGTACACAATATTAATTAAAAAAACTTTTATCAAAGTATATAGAAAGCAGTATAAATGCATACAGTGCTGTGAAAAAGTATTTGCCCCTTCCTGATTTTTTATTTATTTGCATATTTCTCACACTTAAATGATTCAGATCATCAAACTAATTTTAATATTACACAAAGATAACTTGAGTAAATCCAAGATGCGGTTTTTAAATTATTATTTAATTTATTAAGGGAAAAAAAGCTGTTCAAACCTGCCTGGCCCTATGTGAAAAAGTAATTGCCCCTCCCATGCTGAATCATGAATGAACTGTGATTAACCACAATTTTTTGGAAAGCTCACTTGCCAAACCCAGGCCTGATTCCTGCCACACTGCTTGATTAATCACATAAATAGAAGCTGTCTGACAAAGTGAAGCACGCTAACAGATCACAAAAAGCCACACATCATGCCACAATCTAAAAAAATTCAAGAACACATTAGAAACAAACATGTATCGGTCTAGGAAGGTTTTCAAAGCCATTTCTAAGGCTTTGGAATGCCAGTGAACCACAGAGAGAGCCATTATCCACAAATAGAGATAACTTGGAACAGTATTGAACCTTTCCAGGAATGGCCGGCCTACAAAAATGACTCCAAGAGCATGACGACGACTCATCCAGGAGGTAATAAAAGAACCCAGAACAACATCTAAAGAACTGCAGGCCTCACTTGCCTCAGGTAAGATCAGTGTTCATGATTCAACAATAAGAAAGAGACAGGGCAAAAATGGCATCCATGGGCGAGTTCCAAGGCCAAAGCCACTGCTGACCAAAAAGAACACAAAGTCTCATCTCACATTTACCAAAAAACATCTTAACTATCCCCAAGACTTTTAGGCAAATATTCTGTGTACTGATGAGACAAAAATTTTAATTTTTGGAAGGTGTGCGTCCCGTTACATCTGGCATAAAACTAATACAGCATTTCATAACAAGAACATCATACCAACAGTCATATATGGTGTTGGTAGCGTGATGGTCTGGGGCTGCTTTGCAGCTTCAGGACCTGGACGACTTACTATAATTGATGGAACCGTGAATTCTAAACTCTACCAGAAAATCCTAAAGGAGAATGTCTGGCCATCAGTTCGTGACCTCCAGCTTAAATGCACTTGGGTTATGCAGCAGGACAATGATCGTAACACAACAGCAAGTCCACCAAATGGTTCAAACTAAGCAAATTTAGGTTTTGGAGTGGCCTAGTCAAAGCCTGGACTTAAATCCAATTGAGATGCTGTATCATGACCTTACACAGGCCGTTCATGCTGGAAAATCCTCCAATGTAGCTGAATTAAAACAATTCTGCAAAGAAGAGTGGGCCAAAAATGCTCCACAGCAATGTGAAAGACTCATTGCCAGTTATTGCAAACGCTTGATTGCAGTTTTTGCCACCAAGGGTGGCACAACCAGTTATTAGGTTTAGGGGGCATTTACTGTTTCACATACAGCCAGGCAGGTTTGGATAGCTTTTTTGCCTTAATAAATGAAACCCCAATTTAAAAACTGCATTTTGGATTTACTCGGGTTATCTTTGTGTAATAATAACATTTTTTTGATGATCTGAGTCATTTAAGTGTGACAAATATGCAAAAAAAAAAAAAATCAGAAAGGGGGCAAATACTTTTTCACAGCATTGTATATAAAGAGAAAGGGCAAATAGATAAGCCTGTGTATAGCTAAAATAACACACATATATGTAGCATAATATAAAAGGTTGTTGCACAAAGCTTGTCGCAAGATAACATGGAGCTTGCCAACACGTTTCCCGGCACAGTGGCCGCTTCTTTAGGGCTTTGTTTCAGAAAGTCTGGCTCCACACCGATATGCTTCAATAGTCTGGCACGTTCATGCTAAGGGGAGACCAGTCATAGGCCATCTTGCAAGTCACCAGATTATAGTAAAAACCAACGACACTTGCCTAAAATCCCTCACATCTGGATATAGTGGATCACTCAACATCCAACAAATGGTTATACAATCACTATTCCAGGTCTATAACATCTAGTGGGTCATGTAACCAGGAAATACTAATCAAAAATGGGGTAGGAAGCCAGTAGCACTGCGGTGGGGGAAGCTTAGGCAATAGGGGAAATTGGCACACCTGGCACATCCCCTGTGCACACCTATGATTACAACACCTGGCAGAAGGAAGTCTTCTACTGCCAAATGCAGGGAGCTGTAAAGGAAGTCAGTGCAGGAAGGCTTCCCATTGATAGGTGCTGTCATGGCAGGTCTGAAAAGGAAACTATATAATGCATTTCTTATCATCTTTAACTTAGTGCAGGTCCCACCTTGATTTGCCCATATTCATATATTTTTTATATATAAATTGTGGGACTTTACTTTCACAAAGGAGCAAAGGATGTGTATGTATCCAATCACAATCCAATCGCACTGCCCCCTTAACTATCTAAAACCATTTCTTCCTCTTCCCTCTTTCACAATCCAGGCTCATTTCTTATTTTCTCTGTCTTCCATGGTCTGGTGGAGTTTCTGTCTCACACAGATTTGATCCTTTGCTATGGTAAAGTCCTTACTCTAGGACATACTGTGCCTAAGTATCTGTGGTCCTTAATCAGTTCCGGACCAGCCGCCGCAGTTATACTGCGGCAGGTTGGCGCGGCTGGGTGAAGTGCCGGATCGGATTTGCTTCAGAACCGATCAATCTCCAGGCCCAGGCCAATGATTTCTGGCCTGGACCTGGTGATCGGTTCTGGCGAATTTAAATCCTCCCCTGCCTGTGTTTACACTTACTTAAGTGATTAAGTTACTTAAGTGATGTAATCTCCCCTCGTGGAGCTTTTTCCGTTCCAGAGAGAGGAGAGAAGACATCTCAGAGTAAGTTGCACCAACACTACACTGACACAGTACACATAGGCACACTTGTCACCCCCTGATCGCCCCCAGTTAACCCCTTTACTCCCTCTCACTGTGTCACCCAGTTCAGTGTTCATATTTTTATTTAATCACTGTACTGGTGTCATTTGTGACAATAATCAGTGTTAGGGTACTTAGTGGTAGGCCCAGATAGGTCTAGGGACCCCCCCCTAAACCCCCCAATAAAGGTTTAGGTAGTTATTTTTTATAGCATCAGGGCACCCACCCTATATTACCTAAATAAAGGTTTAACCCTCTGATCACCTGGCGGGTGATATCAGTTAGGGTTTAGCGTCAGTCAGGGTCTTTGTCGCCCCAGGCAGAGTCAGATTAGTGTCAGTAGCGCTAACACCCACGCACGCACCATACACCTCCCTTAGCAGTATAGTGTCTGAACGGATCAATATCTGATCAGATCTATACTAGCATTCCCAGTAGTTTAGGGTTCCCAAAAACGCAGCATTAGCGGGATCAGCCCAGATACCTTCTAGCACCTGCATATAGCCCCACCGCCCAGCCTAGCCCACCCAAGTGCAGTATCAATCGATCACTGTCACTTACAAAACACAAAACACATAACTGCAGCATTCACAGAGTCAGGCCTGATCCCTGCGAGCGCTAACAGTTTTTTTTTGGTAGTGTTTGAAGCAGTCGCTGACAGTCAGGTGCTCTTTTTCCTTTGAGTCTCACTAGTGTAAATTTAGAGGCCAAAATGTTCAATCGAAGGTACACTAGTGAAGAGGCCTGACAGATGAGAGTTAAAGAGGAAGTAAACCCTCTTAAAAAAAACAGAAAAAAAAAATACCTGCAAGACATTGTGTAATTATGTATCACTTACCTGAGATCGAAGCTTCGGCATCGGTCCTCTTCTCCCCCTCCAACTGCCAACATGTTCTCCCGGAGTGACTTCCGGGTATCGCGGCTCCGGCGCTGTGATTTGCCAGAGCCGCAATGACGTTACACGCGGCATAGTACAACTGAAGCATCGGCATATAGCGCCGTTGCTTCAGTTGTCGCAAGTGCGCATGTGCGCATGACATCGGCACATGCAAATACAGGTATATCTCGTAAACCGTGCAGGTTTAGGAGATATCCTTGTTAGCTACAGGTAAGCCTTAATATAGGCTTACCTGTAAGCTAAAGTTGTAAACGAGGGTTTACTTCCTCTTTAAGAGGGAGTCACCCATCTGTCCGGTTCTGGCTCAGAATATAAACCAGTAGACAGCAGCGGCACCCTCACAGATAGCTCTGACGACAGAGTAGTGGTCCCTGCCAAGGTCAGGCATACCCGACCCCGTTCTTCTGCTGTTGTTGAGGTGCAAGAACCGCAGGGCTCTCGTATGGAGCAGAGAGCCAGTACTAGTGCCGCTCATCCTTCCGGTGAACTGGCAAGCACCAGCGGCCTAGTAAATCCAGGTCGTACATCCAGCACTGCAGTAACACTTGGTGACGTGGCGAGTCCCATAAGTGCAGTTCAAGCTGGTGAGGTGGCTAGCACAACTATTGTCCCACAGCCACCAAGAAGAAGACAAACACAGGCCTGTCGAGCCAATAGTGCCCTTCCTGCTGCATTTGCCAATCCAAATTGGGAGCCCACCACTTCTGCAGAACCCGTGCTTCCCTCATTCACTGGCCAACCTGGAATTCAGGTGGAAACAGTTGATTTTACGTCACTTGATTTTAATTTGCTGTTTTACACGGAAGATCTCTATAGATCTATTGTGGACCGAAGCAATTTGTATGCTGGTCAATTCAACGCCGCTAATTCCCAGCTGACCCTTGCAAGAGATTGGAAACCTATTACGGTTTCCGAATTTAAGACCTTCCTGCGCCTATCCCTCCTCATGAGCATAACTAAAAAGAGTGCGTTGTGGTCATATTGGTCCACTGACCCAATTCACCATATGCCCGTGTTCTCTGCCTCCATGACCAGGACACGATACGAGCAGATCTTGTGGTTCATGCATTTCAATGAAAATGAACTTTGTCTTCCTCAGGGTGACCCTGGATACGATCGGCTCCACAAAGTTCGGCCCCTCGTTAACCACTTTAACCAGCAGTTTGCAGCCTTGTTTACTCCCGATCAAGTTGTCTGCGTTGATGAGTTCCTGGCCGCTTGTCTATCAAACAGTATCTTCCCAGCAGGCGTGCCGCATATGGGGTCAAGATGTATAAGCTCTGTGACAGGGCAACAGGCTATACATACAGTGGGGATCGAAAGTTTGGGCACCCCAGGTAAAAATGTGTATTAATGTGCATAACGAAGCCAAGGAAAGATGGAAAAATCTCCAAATGGCATCAAATTACAGATTAGACATTCTTATAATATGTCAAAAAAAGTTAGATTTTATTTTTATCATTTACACTTTCAAAATTACAGAAAACAAAAAAATGGCGTCTGCAAAAGTTTGGGCACCCTGCAGAGTTAATATCTTGTACTGCCCCCTTTGGCAAGTATCACTTATTAGTATCAGTAGCTTGTAAACGCTTTTTGTAGCCAGCCAAGAGTCTTTCAATTCTTGTTTGAGGTATCTTTGCCCATTCTTCCTTACAAAAGTCTTCCAGTTCTTTAAGATTTCAGGGCTGTCTGTCACGCACTGCTCTTTTAAGGTCTATCCATAGATTTTCAATAATGTTGAGGTCAGGAGATTGTGAAGGCCATGGCAAAACCTTCAGTTTACGCCTCTTGATGTAATCCCCTGTGGATTTTGAGGTGTGTTTAGGATCATTATCCAGTTGTAGAAGCTATCCTCTCTTTAACTTCAGCTTTTTCACAGATGGCATCAAGTTACCATCCAAAATTTGCTGAAATTTTATTGAATCCATTTTTCCTTCTACTCGTGAAATGTTCCCTGTGCCACTGGCTGCAATACAACCCCAAAGCATGATTTATCCACCCCCATGCTTAACAGTTGGACAGAGGTTCTTTTCATTAAATTCTGTGCCCTTTCTTCTCCAAACGTACCTTTGCTCATTCCAGCCAAAAAGTTATATTTTAACCTCATCGGTCCACAGAACCTGTTTCCAAAATGCCTCAGGCTTGTCTATATGTTCCTTTGCAAAGTTCAAACGCTGATTTTTGTGGTGAGGACGTAGAAGAGGTTTTCTTCTGATGACTCTTCCATGATGACCATATTTGTACAAGTATCTCTTTATAGTGGAATAGTGTACCACAACTCCAGTGTCTGACAGATCTTTCTGGAGAGATCGTGCAGTCAAACGTGGGTTTTGAATTGCTTTTCTCACAATCCTGCGAGCTGTTCTGTCTGATATTTTTCTTGGTCTTCCAGATCTTGCTTTAACTTCCACTGTTCCTGATGACTGCCATTTCTTAATTACATTCCGAACAGAGGATATTGACATCTGAAAACGCTTTGCTATCTTCTTATAGCCTTCTCCAGCTTTGTGAGCGTCAACTATTTTCAGTTTCAGTTTTCTAGACAACTGCTTAGAAGAACCCATGGTGCTGATTATTGGGGCAAGGTCAGATGAGTCTGGCCATTTAAAACCTTTGAGATTGACATCACCTGGTCTTCCCAGACGATGATTGAGAACAATCCATGACACTGGCAGGTCTCAGCTTTGCAAAGGAGGCAGTGCATGCTATAAATTCTGCAGGGTGCCCAAACTTTTGCAGACGCCATTTTTTTGTTTTCTGTAATTTTGAAAGTGTAAATGATGGACATAAAATCTAACTTTTTTTGACATATTATAAGAATGTCTAATCTGTAATTTGATGCCATTTGGAGATTTTTCCATCTTTCCTTGGCTTTGTTATGCACATTAATACACATTTTTACCTGGGGTGCCCAAACTTTCGATCCCCACTGTATCGTTTTATGGTTTACGAGGGAAGAGATAGTCACGTGGAGCAGGAGAACTGCCTAGACTACATAGGGAGGGCTGGTAAGATTGTGTGGGACATGGTGTCACTTATGCCGCTTATTAGTCACCTTTTTGATTGTGGAATTGGCGCATGTGGCTCCGTGCGATCTAATCGCCAGGGCTTTCCCCAAAGGCTTGTAGAGTCCTGACTTGGACGGGGGGAGAGAGCCTGCTTGAAATGTAATAATTTGTTAGCAGTGAAGTGGAGGGATAGCACATGTGTGTGAGAGTTTTTGGGAGCCTAGCCGTGTACAGGACCCCGAAAACCAATCACTGCCTTCAGGCTTTCTAAGGGCGTAAAATGGTGATTTCACTACCTCACTACCGTAACTCACAGTTACGGCCCTGAAATGTCAAGATAGCACAAAACCCCCACATGACCCCATTTTGGAAAGTAGACACCCCAAGGTATTTGCTAAGAGGAATGTGAGTATTTTGCAGCTCTCATTTGTTTTTTAAAATGAAGAAGGAAAATATATTTTTTTTCTTTTTTCAATTCTCAAAACGTTGTGACAAAAGAGATCTGCAAAATACTCAACATGCCTCTCAGACAATTGCTGGGGTGTCTACTTTCCAAAATGGGGTCATTTGGGGGGGGGGGGGGGGCTTGTGCTAACTTGGTATCTTATGGCCTTCAAAACTGTGATAGGTAGTGAGGAATGAAATCAAAAATTTGAGCCGTTAGAAATCCTGAAGGCGGTGCTTGGTTTTTGGGGTCCTGTACGCAGCTGGGCTCCCAAAAAGGCTCACATATGTGGTATACCCGTACTCAGGAGAAGCAGAATGTATTTTGGGGTGTAATTTCACATATGCCCATGGCATGTGTGAGCAATATATCATTTAGGGACAACTTTGTGTAATTTTCATTTTTCAATCACTTGTGACAAAAAAATTAAATATTCAATTGGCTCAACATGCCTCTCAACAATTTTCTTGGGGTGTCTACTTTCCAAAATGGGGTCATGGGGAGGGGGGGGGGGGGTTGTACTGCCCTGCCATTTTAGCACCTCAAGAAATGAGATAAACTAAAAGCTGCATAAATTCCAGAAAATGTACCCCAGTTTGTAGACGCTATAATTTTTGCACAAACCAATATATATACGCTTATTGACATTTTTTTTTACCAAAGACATGTGGCTGAATACATTTTGGCCTAAATGTATGACTAAAATGTAGTTTATTGGATTTTTTTTTTTATAACAAAAAATAGAAAATATCATTTTTTTTTTCAAAATTTTCGGTCTTTTTCCATTTATATCGCAAAAAATAAAAATCGCAGAGGCAATCAAATACCATCAAAAGAAAAGCTCTATTTGTGGGAAAAAGGAACGCAAATTTATTTTGGGTAAAACATTGCATGACCGCGCAATTACCAGTTAAAACAGCGCAGTGCCAAATTGTAAAAAGTGCTTTGGTCATTGAGCAGCCAAATCTTCCGGGGCTGGAGTGGTTAAAGTAATACTAAACATACACTGTTTAATTTACACTGTCCCTTCTCCTTCTGTATATAGATGATGCCACTGTAATTATTTTAATAAAAAAACAAGTACCTTTTACCTAATCAATATACAGCGGTCGCACGATCCAGCTCTCCAGCTATATACTGTATATACCTTTTTGAGGTTTGTACGTTGCTTTTTAGAAATAATTTATTTTATCACTCATGAGCCACTACAGAGTCTGAAATATATTCTATATATTCTTGCACCCAAATAGGAAGCAGCTTGAAAAAAATTATATCTAGAGCTTTCATTTAAAAATAATATGCTTTGTAAGTACATAACAACTGCATCTTATTTTTCTGCTATGGAAATGGATAGTTTTGTATAAATGTCAGGCTTTTTTGAAGAATGAATAAAATACAACTAGAAGTCAGATGGAATCACAGATTGTGCTATAAATGTGGAACACATCACAAAAATGAAGCAATTTACCAAATGGGCATGGATTTATAGCCTGTGACACAGATTCTAAAGGACTTTGGAATGGTCCATTTCATTAAACAATTCTGCATTTGTATGCTGCTACTAGGTCCATGTACAGAACATTCTGATATCCAGTGCACAATTTTTCTCATCATGCAATTTATTTATAAGGGCCACAGCATCAGACTGTTTTAAGTCATATAAGGCTTTTTTTCAAATACCTATCTGCTAAATTAGAGTCAATTTTCCAACATGATTAAATTGGCACCGATGAGGCAGAGTATGAAAATCAATTTTTGCCGCGCTGTCCCTTTTTTATCATGCCTACAAATGTGGTTCTTACTTGAGAGAAATACAATTTCACAATAAAATCTTTAAGTTCTCAGTGTAGAGTTTTTAGATTTGAAGGTAATTTCAATCAATTCATTCAATACTTTATTAAATCGCCTCTTTACTTTTTTCTTTTTAATTGCTTGATATTTAATAGGCACCCTGTCCATTGGTGGCAAGATACATTTTATTAAAACATATTTAGTTGTTATATTTATACATCAATTGAATATAATTTAGTGCTTTATTGGGGACATATTTATTCATCCATACCTGTATCTAGATTATATATGTAGCGCCGACACTTGTCTAAAGTGTGCGCTATGTATGTAAATTTAGTATTCCAGAACTATAACAGAGTTCTGGGGGTTAATTGTATAGGTTCTTTTACTTTGGCATTAGTTTGGCTGGGCTGTACTGAAGTTCTGCCTGGTCATAGGTGCAGTGAGGTACCTGTGACAGGCTGAGAACCAAGCCTGGTTGAACGTGTTTGGTACCAATCTTTCTCGGAGCCAATCAGTGGGCACGTCTGGCCCCGCTGTAGTCTGGAAAAGGGTACTTAAGATGCTGAAGTCACATGTTTAGTGTTCGCCTGCTGCTTTGATTCCTGGTTCCGGTTCAACCCCGTAAGGGGTCCTGGACCCAGGAGCGTCTGCCGTCCCCGTAAGCATGGTCACCCTGACCAGCCCCAGAGGCCCTCATGGTCTGGGGTGGGGATCCGTCCATTCCCGAGCCCTGAAACTGGCTAGTTCGAGGCCCAGTAACTGAAGGAGGATTCGGAGGTGTCCCGGTGTGCTCTCGGTATTGGAGGGACACGGCAACTCGTACAAGCGACCAGGGGAGGACTCTTCGTAGGAGGGCCAAGAAGCTGGCTGCTCGGTAAGAGCCTGGGAGCTGAGTTGTATGGACACTAGAGAATCCCCACTTCTCACAGTATCGCCAAGAAGGCTGAGAGATCCAGGTACTGTGGGAAAGGTTCCTACTTATCGTCAGTTACAATCTAGTCTGTGGTAGAGACTTTGTAAAGTTTCCGGATCACATGTTGGCTGCTAAATCTGATGTTAGAGGTTTATCCAGCAGTGAAGCGCCCAGTTGCGAGTGGCTAATCTCTGAGTTGGCTAAGATACATTCAGCGGATGTCAGCAGTTCAAAGTGCCTGAGTTTTATCACCCGTACCCTCTATTCCCACCTGAGACTGTGTTGTAGTTGGATGTTACCCCTGCAAAATAAAAACCTTAAAAAGGACTTTTGTGTGTCAGCATCTGAAGTCACTGGGTACAAACCCTGGGAACCCCTAGACAACAACCGACAAGCCACGAGGAGGTAATTGGTAAGCCCAGAAAAGTCAAGGCCGCCCCTAGGGGTTATGGCCGCTACATATAGATTATATCAACCTAATCTAAAATAATCAAATTTGTTCTATGATTTACATTACACTGTATGTGAGCTAAATCAAGGAAAGGGACACACCCCCTACACATATGCAGAGAAATGAAGGAACATGCAGAGCTGCAGTCTTAATAGACAAGCTCCCTGCTTATCTCCCTCTAAGCACCCTCCCGGACACACATTTTTAGCTACTGTTATCTCATGTGTTGGAGAACTTCTCAGTGACTCATGCTGATAGCAGAGGAACGGAGCACCAGAGAGAAAGGGCACTTAGAGCTTTGGAGAAAGATGAGTAAACACTACAGATATATGCTTAGTTTAAATTTCATGAATGGGGTTTACAACAACTTTAAATGTACTAAATTGAGAGTTTTTTTTTTGTTTTCATTATTTTAGTTACATTTCTTGATTTAATGTATGATCCCGTAGTTCAGAAATTATTTTTGGATATTCAAATCACCTTTCCTGTCTTACATCACCTTTGTTTTTGGAATAGACTGGAGAGTAGATTTAAAGCAATAACAGAAGATGTTGCATAGGTTAACAATAAATTACTATGTTATCCACTAAGTACCAATGAGCATCTGATATATTTCCCAATGGGAACTAGGAACTGGGAAATACACATAAAAATCAGTCTAAATTGCTGTCTGTGTGCCTTTTGGTGAGACTTCCAATCACTTGATGTCCCAGTTCACTAGCTTGTCACAACCTTACATACAGAATATGTTTGGGTCAAGAAGTAAGGAGAAATTTAACAATGAGAACACACTTTGTCCATGAAGAAAATGTTATAGTATAAAATAAATTGTTATTGTAAGGATATCTGTGGGAAGAGAAGGGAAATACAGCGCTGTGTTTATAACATAAGCACTAAAACATAATCAGCAATGCCTGCTGAATATGTCTGGCACCAGCCATTCTCCTCCACCAGCACACACATTCAGGGTCTTGTCTGCTCTCTCTTTCCCTACACACACAGACTGGGCCTTGGCAGTCCACTCAGTTCAGCATACATATCTTGTATCGTCTATCCTCCGCTTGCCTAACTCATTTGTCTTCTTACTGCCACATAGGGTTGGCACTTTTTCTAGAAGCCAAACCCGAACACTTTAGCAGTGCACAGCAACATTTTTTTTGTTAGCATAAACTATAGGATTGTAACAGACCTGGGACACCTTTGGGTGCTCTAAAGAGAATACTAATGTGGCGTGCATAGTGCTCCCTCACCCTCCTATCAGGTCCTGTTCTGAGCCACATTCCTGTCTGAATATTGTGTCCGGGTTCCAGGCGGAATGAAACACAGACACATGATTCAAAACCCAAACTGTCCAGTTGAATCCCATACAGATGACAACCCTACTGCCACACTCACAAGGCCTTATAGACAAGGTCTAATAGACAAGGTCTATTTTTATGATTAGTGCACTTATGCATGTGTATTTTATTTGATTTTAGTAGAGAGACTAATTTACGGAAAGCACTATGATAGCAACATCTTTTCTTTTGAGCTGCTGAAACTGGTGGAGACTGGAGCTGTGGTCTTTTAACCACTTCAGTACTGGGCGCTTTCACTCCTTTCCTGCCCAGGCCAATTTTTAGCTTTCAGTGCTGTCGCATTTTGAATGACAATTGCGCAGACATGCAGCACAGTAATTTTTCTTCTGCACTGATGTGCGCTGATGAGGCTGCACCAATGGGCAATAATAGGCTGCATTGATGAGCACTGATGGGCTGCACTAATGGGCACTGATGAGCCTGCACTGATTTGCACTGATGAGCACTGATGAGACTGCACTTTAGGGCACTAATAGGCTGCACTGATGAGGCGGCACTGATGAGGAGGCACTGATAGGTGACACTGATAAGCTGCACTGATAGGCATTGGTTGGCACTGATGGGGCTGCACTGATAATCAGTGTAAACAGTGTGCTGACAGCCTTGCCGGTTATCAGCAATCCTCAAATTTTGTATTTCTCTTGCTGAACAGACACCAGGCGGCCCACCCCTTACCTATTTAAGAACTGTCAGGCAGAGGAGCAGGCATTCGGCATTTAGCCTTTGCTGTGGGTAGAGTTTTTTTTCTTTTTTCGGGTCTTGAGGTGTGGTGGGTGTTGTGATTGACGATGGATCTATATCAGGGGGACATTGTTTGTTTTTTTATTTTTTTTTTTAAAGTAATTGTCAAAAATTGCCTCCTGCCATTATTTTTTCTTACTTTTGGCATGGGGCTCCCCTTAAAATCCATACCAGACCCAAAGGGCCATGTATGGATTTGGGGGGACCCCCACACCATTTTGTTTTTAAATTTTCTATTGTCGGCTAGTACACTGACAGCTGATGACTCATCTGTTGTTAAGGTCATGGCGGCCAGCTTCCCGGCCCCGCTCCTTAACAACCTATTGACTGTGCGCTCGGCGAGCGAACTTCCCACCGAGCGCACAGAAAATTTGGGTGTTCGGTAAACACCTGAACGGGTAATGTTCGGGCCAAACTAATGCTCAGCCCGAACCGTTTGCCCATCCCTAGTGATTATAAAGTGCAAGTCTAAAGCAATGTTTGGACTGTAGTGCAACACTAGGATTGATTGTGCAATTAAAGCAAAAGCAAATCCTTCCACAAAGCACTTTATTGAAATAAAATATAGGGATTTTGTACATGTTTTAATTTAACAATGGCCAGATTTTAAAGTGCAACTCCACTTTTAGATACAATTTAGAGACAACTCGTTAAAGTCTGATTCTCTTGTTTTTCTCTTTTTTGTAACTCCACTTTTGTTGAGAAAAAAACATTTTAACAAACTTTGTTGTAGATTCCTACCTTTTGTTATTCTGAAGAGATCGCTGTTTGTTCCTCTGTGCCCCTGTGCCGAGTGAGTCTAATGGGAGTGTTTTTTTTCATAATTATCAATCAGCTGCTGGAGAATCAGGCCTCTAATGAGGAAAATTGCAGGGTCTGCATCCCCTATTGGGAGTATCTCACCAAAAATGAAATTTTTATTGCAGGGATGCCAAAAATCTGACTTGTATCTTAGTGCAGACTTCTGTGAAAATCAGTGAGCCAATCACACAAGCAGGAAATTATGTTTTTGGGGGGGTGTTCTGTACACATTCTGTGTACAGAACACCTCTAGGTAGCCATATTGCATTGCACAGAAAATTACAGAGCTGCAGATTGAAAAGGAAAGGACATTTTTAATAGCATTCAGTTACAATATGACTTGTTTCGCAATTGTATATGCTATAATATTTTTTTGTATTTTTTATTTTTTTTTACCATGAAAGTGGAGTTACCCTTTAAAAAATGCGTTGTACGCCAGGTAAATATGACATATTTAATGTGAATAGTATGCATTATTTTGTTCAGTTAGCAAGTGAACCTACAGGGTTCATACACATGGAGATATATAGACATTTTATATGCCTAGATTAAATGTCCCTGCTGGGGATCTTCAGGTGATGCATACAGCATGCCATACAAGTTCAATGCTGAACACGGCTGTACTCAATGCAGATGCTTCTTTGCATCAGCATTCACACATGCATGCTCATTCAATGTATTTCCCATAAACAAAACTGCGATGTCTGGGAAATAGGTCAGATGCATATGCACGGATAAATGGCAACCCAGCGGGTTGAACGAAAAAAAAAACTGTCAGCTACGGTCGGAGCCGCTATACTAACTATCCGACATTAGTACATCGATCTCCCCCGCTAAGTTCTTGTTTTCTGACAGGGGGCTTTAGTAACTTTTCACATGTTTTCCAGCTAAAATTTACACAGTTTGTAAATATATATATTTTTGATAAATCCAAAATTGCATTCATTGGTGCACTTTGAAAAAAAAAGTTTGAGGTACAGTATATTTATAAAATCTGCAGAAAACAAAACAGGAAATAAAGTTGAGATGTTGCCTATAGTGGCCAGTCTGATTTTTACAAAGAATAACTCATTAACTACTAACCGCCTACTTCGGGCAAAAACTTTACTTTTGTGACTGTTTATTTTCCGCAGTCTGACCATTTCTGTAAATGATATCTCTTTTCATCTTAACATAATCATTTACCAATAATTAATGTTTATTTTGTCTGGTCTACATAACTTGTACTGTTTGTGGAGCAGTGTATTTTTTAATTTATATTCATACCTTATGCCCTGTACACATGATAGGATTATCTGATGGAAAATGTGTGATAGGACCTTGTTGTCGGAAATTCCGACCGTGTGTAGGCTCCATCACACATTTTCCATAGGAATTTCCGTCCACACAAAATTTGAGATCTGGTTCTCATATTTTCCGACAACAAAATCTGTTGTCGGGAAATTCCGATCGTGTGTACACAATTCCGACGCACATGCTCGGGATCAAGCAGAAGAGCAGCTCTGGCTATTGAACTTAATTTTTTCTCGGCTCGTCGTACGTGTTGTACGTCACCACGTTCTTGACGTTCAGAATTTCTGACCAACTTTGTGTGATCGTGTGTATGCAAGACAAGTTTGAGCCAACATCCTTCGGAAAAAATCCATGGATTTTCTTGTCGGAAAATCCTATTGTGTGTACAGGGCATTGTTTTCTCAGACTGCATTTAGGGTTCATTCACACCAGTGCAGTATTGTGTTGGTGCAAGGTGGTGCCCTTCTTTCTTAATGATATACCTTACCAAGTCACCTGTGTTGCAGTGTAACCCAATGCACAGTATGACACTAATGTGCTTTGTGGTCCATTGCGTCCCAAAAAATACAACAATTGATACAGCCACCACGTAAGAGGGTGTAGTATTGAAAGCTGTCCAACAGACTCATATCTTGCAATAAGTATATTGACTCATTTTGGAGTTGTCCTTGAATTCTTCCGTTAGACAAATCTGGTCTATTTTGTGAAACTGTAGGGGATAGTAGGGTGTTTCCAGGACAAAGAATGTAGGGATTAAGTTGTATAAAGTAAACGAGGCATCAATATTTAATAAAAATATTGAATGGTAGCTCAGACATACCATTGTACCATTTCCTGGTTTAGAGAGCGCGTTTGTCGGAGCTTGCAATGTCTCTGTCTTGAAGTACACACCTAAGACAATGGAACTTACATAGGAAGCCAAATTAGGGTTTTGGGCTTCTGGGCCTGTGGCCCTTCTGGGGCCATGTCCAATAAAGTCTTGTACAATTCCTCCTCTCACATATCCATTTCTTATGTTTTGAGGTACTTTTTGGTAAAGTAATAAAATGCATTTGTTGGAGGTTCACACCCCTTGTCTTTATTTGTGATTGATAAACTATAATACCACAGTAAGGAGAAAATTGTTTAGCTGTGGTAGTATGGGTCCGATGCATTTCTGGGAGAAAGGCAATGTCACCTGAAATGCGTTTTATTTCTCCAAGCACCTGATGCCTCTTTCCTAGGTTGTTGAGCCTTCTTACATCATAAGAAATAAATTTCACAGTCGCCATAAGCTAAAAATATAAAAAATTATTTAACCACTTGCCGCCCACCCACCGTCAAATGACAGCTGGGCGGAGCAGTTCTCATTCTGGGTGGATGTCATATGACGGTCTCCCAGAACGACTTCTCTTGCGCACCCCCGGGGGGCACACGAGAGCAGTCATTCCCCCCCTGGCTCTTTAACCATGTGATGAACCAGCTGCTTGGTACACCCCTGATGACAGTGGGCAGCATGTACAGGGAGGAATATATGACAGCGGGCACTATGTATAGGAGAGGAGTGTGGAGGGTATGACAGTGGGCACTATGTACAGGTGAGGAGGATGAAGGAATCTGGGAAGGAAAAATGTAAAGGTTTGTGGAAGGATGTTTAGGGACTGCGTAGTGGTAAAGCGGGCCATACATGGATTGAAATTAAGCCAATTAAGCAGAGACCAGCCATAGTCGATCCATGTATGGGGTAGCTGGTTGTACACAAGTCCATCTACTTGAGTACAACCAGCCTGTCAGGTTTTTCCACAAACAATCAGTGCTGCCAGCTATAGTTAGCAACACTGATCATTTTATTGTGTGGGTAGGGAAAGCTCCCCACTGGCCGAACACAATAACACTGCAGGAGTGATTCCCCCATCCACAGGTCAGCAGGTGAGAGGGTGTGTGGGGACAGGCTGGGGAGGGAGGTTTGTCAGCAGGGGGGTTTGAGGTGGTCATGGAGGGATATCAATCAGCGGGTGGGGGGAGTAACTGGGAGTGATATCCTTTGGAGTAGGGTCTGTCATCTGCAGGTTTGGAAATGGTCACCTATGAGATAAGTTGAAGGGAGGTGGCTAACATAGGAAGTGGCTGGGGAGTGACCTGGTTGGTGGTGAGTGTTAAATGGATGATGTGTTTCAAGTTTCTTTCACATTTGCGGTAATGCTTACTGCCCTCTGAAACGTGATCTGTGGTATAGCAGCAGCTGACAGGCATTCATGCGGTGCTACTGCCGCCTCCTTGTTTTTTTTTTTTTTTTTACATTGCTGAATGAGATTTTTACATTGTTGGACTATGCTGCTACTGCAAGCGAGTTTGACTTGCAGTTGCAGAGTGGTCCAATTAAAATAAATAGGCGAGTTTGACCGGCGGTGCTGCCTGTCAAACTCTGCAGGCTGCGTTAAAGAAATGAAAAAAAAAAAGTCGCAGCTGTGAAGTAAAAAAAATTTGAAAGCGTCGCCTATGGAGATTTTTAAGTACTGAAGTTGGGCGCCATTCTACAACTGTGCGCAATTGTAAAGCATGACATGTTAGGTATCTATTTACTCGGCATAACATCATCTTTCATAGTATTCTAAAAAATCGGGCTAACTTTAGTGTTTCTTGTTTTCTTTTATTCATGAAACAGTTTCTTTCAAAAAAAAAAAAAACACCTTTGAAAAATTGCTGCGCAAATACCGCGTAGCATAAAAAGTTGCAACGACCACAATTTTATTCCCTAGGGTGTCTGCCAAAACAATATATATATAATGTTTGAGGGATCTGAGTCATTTTCTAGCAAAAAAAATATGATTTTTACATGTAGGAGAGAAGTGTCAGAATTGGCCAGGGTGGCAAGGGGTTAATTACCATAAGCAAGTAATATACAAATAATTATTATATATTGTTTTTAAGGTAATTTACTATATTTTCAAAAACTGTACTCAAACAGGTGGCTTAACGGACAAATTACTGAGGTTTGAAGTTATAACTTCCAACCAGTAATTTCACAGTAAATAGATAAATGATACATTATTATCTTATAACATATAGTATAATAATACATGATTTAGCTTGAAACAGTACCTTTTCAGTAGCAGAAGATTCTCATTCTCCCTCTTTTTTGTGTGAGAAAAACATGGGATTATGGGTAAACCTTATACCCATAAACCCATGTATTTCCTTGTTATTAAGAGGGCTGGGCTGGAAGGGAGCATGTGCCTTTTATTGGACAGCTTGGACCAATGGTACTTTACCATTGGTCCAAGGCTCCAAGCTGTCCATTGAACTCAGTGCCTCTGACAAGAAGTGAGAGGCACTGTAAGCTCATCCTCTCAGTCTGCTGCAAACAGAGTGGGCCAGCTTGTATTTAAACTGGCCACTCTGTATGTAGCTTCTGACAGGCTGCGCAAGGAGCCCTGTATCTCTGGAACCATAGGTCCTAGGAGCCCCAAATGTTGACCAGTGGTGGGGTAGGTCTTCGGCTACCTACCCCCCCCCCCCAGATAAATAATCGGGGTCTCTACAACCCTCGAAACTCAATCTTATTTTTTATTTTTATTTTGGCAAATGGGCCTATCTTAAGATAAGGGGCCTGGAGCTGCATCTCCAATAGCCCTATGTTAATCCGGTCCTGTAGAGCCTGTGTTAACCATTTTTGTTTGAGTCATAAGCCCCATACACACGGTCGGACTTTTTCATGGATTCTGTCCGATCGGACAAGGTTGTTGAAAAATCAGACCGTGTGTATGCACCATCGGACAGTGTTCGTCGGTTTGACCGACGGACAAAGTCTTATCTCCTGCTGGAAAGATTTGCCGACAACACGGTCCGATCACACCAAATCCGATCGTGTGTACGGTTGTCCGACCGGACAAAGTGCTACGCATGCTCAGATCACATTACAAGACCAAAGCTATTGGCTACTAGCCTCTACGTAGTCCCGTCGTAGGCAACAAACGTCACCACGTTCAGAATGATCGGATTTTCCGACAACTTTGTCCGACCGTGTGTACGCAAAACCAACATCGGACAAAGTATGACGGACATGGTCCGACAGACCTGGTCCGCGGATTGTCCGACCGTGTGTATGGGGCTATACAGGTTTCACCATCTCAATAAAGTCTATGGCAAATACATGTTGATTTTGAGAGTATGAGCACCAAACCAGCTCTATTCAAGTTAATGAGACCACATTACAACTACATTGCAACTGAATGTGGTTGCAGTGGGATTTCCTTAAAAAAAAAAAAAAATAAAATAAAAAAACGGCATCCAGGAGGCAGCATAAAGCCTCTGAGTCGTCTGTCAACTAGCTCTGAAAACCGCAGATGCCTGTCAAAAAAAATAGCTGCCTGTGTGAATGAGACCTTATTGTGTTCACTGATCCCCTATCACATACAACTTGACTTGAAGGTGTAATTTTCTTGCATACATTGTTATACTTTTAATAAAATGATTATTTATACCTGGTAATACTAATAGCAGGATTATAGAAATGAAACAGCATTATGCCAATCGCTATTTGTACATTTTCAATTACATTTTTGGGATATTTATGCAGTTAGCATTGATATATAATAGCAAGACTTTAATATAATGGAAGCTAAATGGTGCCGCCTGGTGTCAAAGATATAATTGCTTTGTCAGGCTTACCTAATATACTAGTACTTGTGTAAATGACTGCTTTGATGAAATTCACTCATGTCATATTGTAAATGGAAAACACTTATAGCTAAGTGCTCTAAAATGCTGCTAACATTGGAATTATTGATTAAAATACCTGAATACTGTTAAGACAGGTAATAGTATAGCTACCATAAGAAGGCCAGTTATGGTATCTAATTACACCGCCTTAAATCTAACCATGTGAAGATCTATTAATATTGCAGAGCAATATCTGGCTGGCAACAACTGGACAATGAAAGGTATAAATCATCACTGTAGTTGCAAGCTATATGCATATGTCTGTGCTAAAGTGTACATTAACACTAATGGGCTCAGATACTATAAGTGATATATGACTGCAGAGGTGCATTGGGGGTGGGGCTGGATCAGGTCTCCCCTCACCTGATCCAGATACCCATGAAGAAATAAAATGTGTAAATAAATAAATACATTACTTTTAAAACAATATTAAAAACTAAAATACAAAATTGAACATATTTCTTATTTCTATTAATCTTCAGGTTCGGAGTTGTTCTGTGGATGTTAACCACTTCAGCCCCGGACCAATTGGCAGCCAAAGGACCAGGCCCCTTTTTGCGATTCGGCACTGCGTCGTTTTAACTGACAATTGCGCGGTTGTGCGACGTGGCTCCAAAACAAAATTGGCGTCCTTTTTTTCCCACAAATGGAGCTTTCTTTTGGTGGTATTTGATCGCCCCTGTGGTTTTTATTTTTTGCGCTATAAACAAAAATAGAGCGACAATTTTGAAAACAATGCAATATTTTTTGCTTTTTGCTATAATAAATATCCCCAAAAAATATATAAAAAAACATTTTTTTTCCTCAGTTTAGGCCGATACGTATTCTTCTACATATTTTTGGTAAAAAAAATCGCAATTAGCGATTATTGATTGGTTTGCGCAAAAGTTATAGCGTTTACCAAATAGGGGATAGTTTTATAGCATTTTTTATAATATTTTTTTTTTTTACTAGTAATGGCGGCGATCAGCGATTTTTATTGTGACTGCGACATTATGGCGGACACATCGGACATTTTTGACACATTTTTGGGACCATTGTCATTTATACAGCAATCAATGCTATTTAAATGCATTGGTTCCTGTATAAATGACAGCTGTAGTGAAGGGGTTAACCACTAGGGGGAGGGGAGGGGTTATGGGCTGTGACGTGTGTGTGTTTTTTTTTTACATTAGGGGGCGGGGCTGACGTCTGACGTCATTGATCGGCTTTCCCGATGACAGGGAACAGCCGATCAATGACAGGCAGAGTAGGAAGCGCGGGGAGAGGTTTGTTTACACATACCTCTCCCCGTTCTTCAGCTCCGTACCCCGATCGCAGGACACCAGCGGCTATCGGGTCCGCTGGTCCCGCGGCCGGGGTCACGGAGCTCCCGACCGGGTCGCGAGCGCGCCGCTGGCGGCGCGCGCGCGACCCACAGGCAGGCACATGCACGATCACGTACAGGTACGTGATTTTGCCTGCCCGTGCCATTTTGCCGCAGTATATCTGCGTTAGGCGGTCGGGAAGCGGTTAAATGACAGTAGTGCCTAATAAGCATTAAAAATTCAGAAGTGTGTCCAACCTTATTCAGAATTTAGGCGATCACATACCTGAGAAAATGTTGCCATTGGGGATGAACTTGAATTTGGACCAAACCCTAGCCAAAACCAGCTTATCACCAGTTGCCATTGAGATAAAGGGTGCCTGTGTAAACCTTATTATCTTATTTTATCGCTACGTTAACAATTCATGCAAACAGAAATGTTTTTCTTATTTGTGCTTCATGATGTAACACTGAAAGGGGAAAATTACAAACTTTCACTTTAAAGGGGTTGTAAACACTCATGTTTTTTCACCTTAATGCATCCTCTGCATTAAGGTGAAAAAACACCTGGCCGTGACCGACGCCCAGCCCCCCCATTTTACTTACCTGAGCCCCGCATTTCTGTCTGCGGAGACGCGCTCTCCACGGGGTCCCGGCTCTTGATTGGATAGATTGATAGCAGACTGCTGTCAATCAAATCCAATGACGCCAGCGACGGGGTGGCAGGGCCGAGTCCAGCATTCGTGTCTATGGACGTAAATGCTGGACTCGGGAGCTCGCCCGCAAGGTAACCCTCCCCTCGGGAGAGCTCTTCTCCTAGGGTGCTATCTGATGTGAGGAAGAGCTGCGAGAGCCGTCAGGGGACCCAGAAGAGGATGTTCAGGACCACTCTGTGCAAAACGAGCTGCACAGTGGGGGGTAAGTATGATATGTTTGTTATTTAAAAAAATAAAAAATGACGAACCCTTACAATCACTTTAAGCTGTAAAATTCTGCTATGCTACATAGATTGCACAAATGTTACATAGTTAGTAAGGTTGAATAAAGACACCAGTCCATCCAGTTCAACCTGAGTGAGTGTGGGTGTGTGTCTACAATTGTCCCTATCCCTGTACATTGTGTCTCATTGATATACTCACTATACCAGCCCTCAAAAATTACACTCGCACACTCGCATTTTGCGAGTGATTTTTGAGGGCTGGCGAGGAGAAGAGAGGAGAGCTGCCACTGGGAGATCACAGCAGGGAACATTCAGACTTTCGTTTCATAAGCTGTGAGTGTTCCCCCGCCGTGCGCCGTCACATAAGCTCCTCCCCTTTTCCGGGACTTTGATAGACAGATCACCCGTCCAATCCTAGGACGGGTGACATGTATCAAAGTTCCCCGGACAAGGGGAGGGGCTTATGTGACGGCGCGCCGCGGGGGAACACTCACAGCTTATGAAACGAAAGTCTGAATGTTCCCTGCTGTGATCTCCCAGTGGCAGCTCTCCTCTCTTCCCCTCCACAGGTAGGCAGCACATGGGGGACACAGGCAGCACATGGGGGACACAGGCTGCACATGGGGGGGGGACACAGGCTACACATGGGGGGGGGGGACACAGGCTGCAAATGGGGGGGGGACACAGGCTGCAAATGGGGGGGACACAGGCTGCACATGGGGGGGGGGGGGGACACAGGCTGCACATGGGGGGGGGGGCACTGGCTGCACATGGGGGGGGGACACTGGCTGCAAATGGGGGGGACACTGGCTGCAAAGGGGGGGGGGACACTGGCTGCACATGGGGGGGACACAGGCTGCACATGGGGGGGACACTGGCTGCAAATGGGGGGGGACACTGGCTGCAAATGGGGGGGATACTGGCTGCACATGGGGGGGACACAGGCTGCGCATGGGGGGGGGACACAGGCTGCACATGGGGGGGTCACTGGCTGCAAATGGGGGGGGGGCACTGGCTGCAAATGGGGGGGGGACACTGGCTGCACATGGGGGGGACACTGGCTGCACATGGGGGGGGGGGGCACTGGCTGCACATGGGGGGGACACTGGCTGCACATGGGGGGGGACACTGGCTGCACATGGGGGGGGACACTGGCTGCCATGGGGGGGGGGGCACAGGCTGCACATGGGGGGGGACACAGGCTGCACATGGGGGGGGGACACAGGCTGCACATGGGGGGGGGACACAGGCTGCATATGGGGTGGGACACAGGCTGCATATGTGGGGGGACACAGGCTGCACATGGGGGGGACACAGGCTGCATTAACATTAAGGTTGTTAATATTTTTATAACTTAATTGCATAAAACATTAAAGGTGTCATTTAATGAGATAATTTATAAGGGCGGGTTTAGGGGCGGGGCAGGGTAGGGGTTGGGCAGGGCAACTGGTGGCGAGTAACTCTTAAGGCCTGGCTAGTAGCTCAGGACTTGAAATTTTGAGCCCTGCACTATACTATTATATTTTTATTTATTTAAGGTACCCATATAGCACTGTCATTTTACGCAGCGCTCCACACATACATCGCACACTCACATCGGTCCCTACCCTCAAGGAGCCCACAATCCAAGGTCACCAACTGACATTTATATACTAGGGCCAATTTTGGCCAAAAGCCAATTAACCTACCAGCATGTCTTTGGAGTGTGGAAGGAAACCGTAAAACCCAGAGGAAACCCATGCAGGCACAGGGAGAACATGCAAACTCCAGGCAGGTAGTGTCATGGTTGGGATTGAAACCAGCGACCCTTTTTACTGCTAGGCGAGAGTGCTACCCACTACACCACTGTGCCACCCTATGAATGTGATATCAGTATGGTCAGAAAGTTTTGCTGATTATGTTTTGTTTCAATTTCTGGGGTTTTGCAAATTACGTAAATGTTATGCTGGAAAAAATTATAGGAAATGTCATTGTTTTCAAATTGATCCCTATCTCTTCCTTATTAAAACGTAATACATTAACCACTTGCTTACTGGGCACTTAAACACCCTTCCTGCCCTGACCAATTTTCAGCTTTCGGTGCTCTCACACTTTGAATGACAATTACTCAGTCATGCAATACTGTACCCAAATGAATTTTTTGTCCTTTTTTTCCCACAAATAGAGCTTTCTTTTGGTGGTATTTGATCACCTCTGGGTTTTTTATTTTTTGCGCTATAAATGAAAAAAGACCGAAAATTTTGAAAAAAAAAAAACGCATTTTTCTTTGTTTCTGTGATAAAATTTAGGAAATTATTAATTTTTCTTCATAAATTTTGGCCACAATTTATACTGCCACATATCTTTGGTAAAAATAACCCAAATTAGTGGATATTATTTGGTCTTTGTGAAAGTTACAGACTCTACAATCGCAAATTATACAAAATTGATCACATCTGATGTACTTGTGACCCTAACAAGCCAGGAAAGTGCAAATACCCCCCAAATGACCCCTTTTTTGAAAGTAGACATTCCAAGGTATTTAGTAAGAGGCATGGTGAGCTTTTTGATGTTGTCATTTTTTTCCCACAATTCTTTGCAAAATGAATTATTTTTTTATTTTTTATTTTTTTCCACAAAATTGTCATTGTAATAGGTTATTTCTCTCACATGAAATGTGTATACCACAAATGACACCCCAAAATAAATTCTGCTACTCCTCCTGAGTATTACGATACCACATATGTGGGACTTTTACACAGCCTGGCCACTTAGAGAGGCCCAAAATGCAGGGAGCGCCATCACGTGTTCTAGGAGCATAAATTACACATCTAACTTGTTGACTACCTATTACACTTTTGAAGGCCCTGGAGCACCAGGACAATGACACGTGACACTGACGTGGCACTGATGACAGGTGGCACTGATGACAGGTGGCACTGAGGACACGTGACACTGATGTGGCACTGGTGACAGATGGCACTAGTATGGGGCACTGATGACACGTGACACTGATGACAGACGGCACGTGACACTGACAGATGGCACTAATATGTGGCACTGGTGACAGATGGCACTAATACGTGGCACTGATATAATGTGGCACTAATACGTGGCACTGATGACAGATGGCACCGACACGTGACACTGATGACAGATGGCACCGATACGTGGCATTGATGACACGTGACACTGATGACCGATGGCACTGATACGTGGCATTGATGACACGTGACACTGATAACAGATGGCACGTGACACTGACAGGTGGCACTGATGACAGATGGCACTGATGCGTGGCACTGATGACAGATGGCACTAATATGTGGCACTGATGACACGTGACACTGATATGGCACTGATGACAGGTGGCACTGACGTGGCACTGATGACACGTGGCACTGATGACAGATTGACAGATGGCACTTATAGGTGGCACTGGGGACAGGTGCACTGGGGACACAGATGGGGACAGAGGGATGGGGACAGATGGGGAGATAAGGACACAGATGGGGACAGATGGATGGGGACACAGATGGGGAGATAAGGACACAGATGGGGACAGATGGATGGGGACACAGATGGGGAGATAAGGACACAGATGGGGACAGATAAGGACACAGATGGGGACAGATGGGGACACAGATGGGGACACAGATGGGGACAGGTGACGGATGGGGACACAGATGGGGACAGGTGACGGATGGGGACACAGATGGGGACAGGTGACGGATGGGGACACAGATGGGGACAGGTGACGGATGGGGACACAGATGGGGACAGGTGACGGATGGGGACACAGATGGGGACAGGTGACGGATGGGGACAGATGGGGACACAGGTGGGGACAGATAAGGACACAGATGGGGACACAGATGGGGACACAGGTGACGGATGGGGACACAGATGGGGACAGGTGACGGATGGGGACACAGATGGGGACAGGTGACGGATGGGGACACAGATGGGGACAGATGGGGACAGGTGACGGATGGGGACACAGATGGGGAGAGATCGCACATTCCGTTTTATTTTTTTAACTTACGGCGCTGCAGCCGTTGATCTCTCTCTCCCCACACGCTGTCTGTGTGAGGAGAGAGAGCGGCGCTGACAGATGATCTCATATGTTTTCATATGAGATCATCTCTCATTGGACACGCCGATCTCGCTGTAAACGGCCGCTGTGATTGGCCGTTTACAGCGATCTGTGACCGGCTGTGTCCGACGGACACGGCCAGCACAGAACTTCCCCGATGCGCGCTCTCAGGAGCGCGCATTAGGGAAGTAAACAACAGGACGTCCAGGGACGTCCTCCCAGCAGAGAGCGTCTGCGCTGCAGCCGTCTTTCGCCTATAGCGCGGGCGCGAAGAGGTTAAAGTATTTGCATCCAAATCTGCTGCCAACTAAAACTTTTTCTGTCCTGGCAAAAAATTCAAACTATGTTAGGTTGGACCATAAAAGCTAAATGTTTTATTGTGTAGATACTGGAAATAAATAAAATCCAGAGTATTCTGGATTCTGAGTATATCATTTACAGTAAAGGACATAGAATACCTTTACGCTGCCAAATGATTGTGATTAAAATGCCGTCCAGTAATGCATGTGTAGCCAAGCCCCTGCAGGGGTTGCTGAATGTAGTGGTTCACCTGTCACCCTGCCAAGCCAGGGGGAATTTGGAAAAATAGCTCCTGGGCCCAGGAGTAAGGACATCCCATAAAAGTAGTTGGAAGGGGAAAAGGGGAACAAACTTGGATGGGACATATACAAATAAATAATGTATCAAAAATATAGATAGTCTTCCCCTGGCAATTACAGTATGTACATTGTATTCCTAACTATAAGTCCCTACAACTACAAACAATTTACACACACATTAGGACCAGAGCATCTCCATCTTAGGAGAAATCCACTTTCCACAGGATCCGTTGCTTCAGTCGGAGATTTATAGACAGCCGTCCCATCCTGAAGAGTCCTACAAAACAGACAAACATCCTATCCCACTACTACCTGTACACTTTACAACATTTCTATCAGAAGGGGGTTATAAATTTTGCTGACAGAAATAATAACAACAATAACACACAGGTCATTTCACAAATACATTTCCACCTGTAGTTCATTCAGAAGGGGGTTATAACCAGCTGACAGGACATTAAAGGGAAAACACAGTATGTTGAAGGAATAGCTGTTCTTCTTTAAATTCCTGATGGGAGGGTGTCCTTCCAACGGGATACGTCTCATCCGTTGGGCACCCAGGGTGGCAGGCCAGTCTGTTCCTGCAAAGTCAGGGAGAAAATAAAAGGCACATTCACTTGCTACTCCTAAGAAGCCCATGTGGCACTTTATGCAGCTGTACTCCAACAGTCCTTCTCACGCATAAAATTGAGGGTCAGGCAACCTCTTCCTGCTACCTCCTTCCTCCCTGATGGAGACAGAGTGACTCTTCGTAGTCCACAAAACAGATGCAGGTTTCCTCTCACTCTAGCACCCGCTGCCCCTTAGGGACGTGCAGAAACTCCCAAATCAGGTCATCCTCCCACTCTTCCCAGGAGTCCTCAACAATGTCCATGACTTCGGGAGGGACATAGGGGAAGTCTAGATCCCACTCCAAAGCAACCCTTATTTGCACCTCCTGCTGGAACCGGGAAAGCCTGGGCAGCTCTCTAGGTTTTCCTTTCCCGAGCAGGACACAGGCATCAGGGGACCTCTTCGCCCACTGCTTATGAGTGTGCGCTCTGTTCTGGGTGGTGGAGGGTCTTCGGACAGATAGTTGTCTGCTGAAGATAGGGGTTCCTGTAGCTCCTCAGGGCTCCCCAGCAAAATCTGGCTCCTCCCTCAGACGGCACTTCCATGACCTGAGAACCTCCTGTCTCCCATTCCTCCTCTGAGCAGTTGTTAGGAGATGCCCACTCTGCTATCTTTTCTAGGAACCCGAGCTCCGCGATCAGTCTGGGGATCCCCAATCTATGGCTTTGCCCCTGCACTCACCTTCCAGCTCACCTGAGGGCAGACTCCCCTCCAATGCTGGCTCCTTCCGGTCAGGGATAGCAAGGGGCATAGATGCAGCAGGCATTTCAGGGACATCTGGCTCCTGCACGGCAGTACTCACAGTTGCCAGGTCCCGACCAGGCCGCAAACCATAGCAGACTCTTCTCCTCCTATGTAGTTTTTCTTTGCAGGGGAGTCATTAGACTCGACCCCTCCTTTCTGGGATGACTCCAGGCCCGCTCCAGCCTTCCAGGATGTCCGCGGCTGCAATGTGCAGTGTCCTAAATGCAGGTCTACTTGGTAGTATTGTGGATCCTGCTGTTTGCTGTCTGTGTCCTTGTTAAGGAGATTCTCCCTCTCTATTTGTCCAGTTTACCATTATCATTGAAAGTGAAAGTAGGGTTGTCCCCAGAAAAGTAATAGAGGGGAGATCGTCCAATGGGGACATTAGTGATTTGCAGGGATTTCCTCTAACTTTCTGTTTGGCTATGGGACACAGATGGCGAAAAAAAAAAATCTGAAAGGGGTTATGACACTCCCTTGCTCTATCCTAAATGAAAAAAAAAAGTTTTGCCTATAGTTCTAATTTAAGCTGTCAGGCTTGTACTAGTACTTACAGTGATGAACATGCTCCTTGTGACAGACCTGGCCCAGACTGACTCCAAGAAAGGGTTCATATTCCACTTGTATGCACTCTTAAATAGAACCTCTCTCTCCCACACTATAAACCTAGCAATAATGTATTAGGGGGGGGGGGGGAAATAAACCAGTATACTTACCTATGTTTTTGTGAGTTTTTTTTTTTTTCATTTTTACCAGTTTTCATGCTGTCTCTGTGCTGCTTGCGTCCCTATTCCCACGCCACCATTTAAGAAATAGTTTTCATACTGTGCATGCACACGATGATGTGCATGACTAAATGCTCCTCACAGATGTGCTGTGGGACACCCTGTTGCAATAAAAAATAACTTCCTCTGAGATCTTGTAAGATCTCATGGAGAATTTTTTTTCTTTTTTGCCAGCAAATGAATGCAATTTTGTATGGCGCATGAACTTAAATTTGTGCATGTGCAGTATGACAATACTACAAGATCTTGTAATTAAGGCATGAGATTTCCCTGAAGGCAACGATAAAGATGCCTCCCCAGGGGAAACGGTAAAGATGCCTCCCAGGGGCATCTGTGCGGCCGAGGTTACGTCACCACTGGCTTCAGATAAACCAGGAAGACGGAAGCAAATCCCTTGGGGACTTCGTCCAGCACTGTCTGCCACTGTTCCTTTGGAATGAGGCCTAAGGCCCTATTCACACTTGTGTTTAACTACATGGGACCCAGTGGGGGTGCCCTGCAATCAGAAATTGTTGCATAAGCGTATACATGTGATCGACTGCGAATTGCTGTGGGACCTATCAGCCTCATATTGCTTTCAATGGAGTATCTTGTTTGCAGCTAATCACAGGAGAACACCTTCTGGGTTTCCCACAACAAATTTAAAAAAGGCCCATTTTCAATTTTGAATGGTGCCTTAGGTGCCTTAGGTCCCATTCCAGAGGAAAAGTGGCAACTATCAGGCAACTCTTCATCAATCAAAGATACACTCAGAAATTATTTTAAAGGCAGCACAGAGATACCCCACACTGTCCAACATGTCTTGAGGCCTAGCTGCATTGCTACATTTGCTGTGACTTTGCTCCATACTATTTTGTAATCAGGAAGCAGTTGTCCACTCTATTATTAGAATATACCATACTGACATTCCATTTACTCCACTTACATGTTTATTTGGCTTCCTTTCTATTGCTTGATTACTGTGCCTGGCGAGAAAATTCATAGCTCTCTCCTAACACACCTACAGTACATATGAGGAATGAAAGACTCAGGTTAATCACACTCTACTTTAGGAATAACTGGTATTCCAATAAAGAAAATATGTCTTCAAAAGTTTAACAGGCTCTGAGACCCAGGGCTATCTACAGTATGTCAGGATGGCACCTATATCACTGATCTTACAACAACTGCTTGGCTTCATTATATTGGGTCTCAAAAATAAGTGTCCCTATGGAACTATCCCTATCCTGAATAGTAAATTATAATCTACCACGGTCACTGTGCAATCAATATGGAAATTAATATTTTGTTCATTCATCCTACCTAGTACCTAGATCATGACCAGATCTAGGGGGCGCTGATGGGGTACTCCTGGCCCCCATGGACCCTGTTGACGGGCCGCTGATCTCCTCCATCCCTCCCCACACTGCACACAGCCTGGCCACAGGGCACTCAGCAGAGCTCCTCCTATGCAAACAGCACATAACTGAGATTGGATTCTCTTACAGACACAGCCTCGATCTGCACAGTGTGTAGCTAGCTGCAATGTTGCACTTCTGACCTGTAAAATTCCTAAATTGAAGTGGCAGCACAATAGCCAGCTACACACCATGAAGACTGAGGGTGTATCTGTAAGACAAATGTCAGGGCTGGGCTCAGCCCTTCCTTCTCAGAGCTCTATGCTCAGCTGACAGTTAATTGTCAAAGACTCTTCCTTCCACAGTGACTCACTTGCTCTTCATTTCCTGCTCATCAGATCTTCTGTGCCTTTGCCTTGGACAACATATCTGGATTTTCTTTGCTGTGTTTTCTTGAGACTTTTGCTTGGCTGACTTCCCTTCTGGTTCCTGATCCTGTTTGCTGCACCTGACTTCGCTGATCTCTGAACTCTTGTTTCTCTGGCTTGTTCTGCTACCGGTCCTGGTGACTGAATTCTGGTTATGTTTTGACTAAGTTTTCTTTGTTTATACCATTTTATTAAATAGTGTGATTTTTATTGTACTTCTGTCTCAGTCTGATTCATGGTTCCTCACTGTAGGCAAAGGCCATGAATTCAGAAGTTGCAGGCAATCCACTTGTTGGTAATATTTTTTCCAGATTGGATGAGCAGGATCACTGCATGGATCAGTTTGCCATATCGTTACGTACGCTCCTGAATCGCACTGCTCACCTGGAACCTCACACTATGGCTGCTCCGTTACAACCTGTGTTGCAGGCCGTCCCTACTGCAGCTCCAGTCACGATGCTGTAACCAGCCTCGAATGTTACCTCTGTAAGAAGTATGTCTGGTTCCGCTCAGCTTCCCCAGCGATTCGGGGGCGATCCAGTTTAATGCAGAGGGTTTGTCAACCAGGTTGAGATTTACTAAGAGATGTTTCCTCAGGCGTTTCCCATGGACAGAAGTAAAGTAGGCTTCATGATATTCTTGCTTTCTGAGAGAGCCTTGGCCTGGGCAAACCCTCGATGGGAGACACAAAAACCTGTGTTCCAGAGTTACCCAGAGTTTGTGGCTTCCTTTGAGAGGGCATTTGATGTTCCCGCATGCTCCACGTCTGCTGCCAAAGGCCCGATGTCCGCCAAACAGGGTACAAGAACTGTTGCCGATTGAGTTCTGTACTCTGGCAGCAGAGGTTGCTTGTAATAATGAGGCCCTCATGGCTGCTTTTTCTCATGGTCTCTCGGATCACATCAAAGATAAGATAGCAACCCGAGACATACCCACTGAGCTGGAGAAGTTGATCACGTTTGCTATCCTCACTGACTCCAGACTCCGAGAGAGACCCTCTTTAAGGAGCATTTACAGAAGCCTCCTGTACGTTTGGTTCCAAGCTTTGAAGTCCCACCCTTGCCTCCCTCACCTCCCATACTTCCTGGTACCGAGTCTACCAGTGAGGTAGAACCAATGCAGTTGGGCTTCACATGTCTCTCTGTGGATGAGAGGGCCTTTAGGAGGAGGGAGAGATTGTGCCTTTATTTTGGCTAGGCAGGTCACTTTTTGAAGTCTTGTCCTACCCATCCGGGAATCGCCCGCACCTTGAGGTCCTGTAGGGGACAAACCTTAGGTGGCGTTATTTTGTCCCCAGTTACCCAGGGTACCTGTTACCCTTTCTTGGTCTGAGTCGTCCATCGAGTTACTGGCTCTTATCTACTCTGGGTCTGCAGGCCTGTTCATAGATGGTGCCTTTGTGTCCAAGCACTCGATTCCGCTGCAGCTTCGTGCCACTCCACTTGCCATTGAGGCTATTGATGGGAGACCTCTACAGCCTGCCCATGTGACTCAATAGACTGTTCCATTGACCACGGCCGTAGGGGCTCTTCATCATGAGATAATCTAATTCCAAGTAATTTCCTCACCTCATTTTCCGGTGGTTATTGTTTACAGAGGCACGTGCTGAGGTTCTTTCCTGGTCACCACAATGCAGGGAGACATGTTTTCTGAAAGTGACTAAGGTCTTGTGCACTTCTTCACTCTCCTCCCTGCCAAAGGAGTACAGAGATTTTAGCGATGTCTTTGACAAAGGTCAAGCCAGTAGTTTACCTCCGCACCGGTGGTATGATTGCTCAATTGACCTTCAACCTGGTGCCATACCCCCTCGTGGTCGGGTTTACCCTTTGTCTGTCTCGGAGGATAAAGTCATGGAGGAGTATGTGGCCGATGCACTTTCTCTAGGATTCATTCGCAGGTCTTCTTCTTCTGCTGGTGCTGGTTTATTTTTTTTTTAAAAGAATGAATGGTGAACTGAGACCTTGTATTGATTATAGGGGTCTCAATCGCTTCACGATTAAGAACGCATACCTGATTCCTTTGATTATGGAGTTATTTGACCGCCTTAAGGGAGCAACGTTTTTTACAAAGCTTGATTTGTGAGGGGCACACAGTCTTGTGAGGATCAAGGAGGGTGACAAATGGAATAATACCAGAACAGGCCATTATGAATACCTAGTTATGCCGTTTGGTCTTTGCAACGCTCCGGCAGTTTTCCAGGAATTTATCAACAATGTCCTCTGAGATTTGTTGCAGCTATGTGTGGTAGTTTATGTCAACGATATTCTCATCTTTTCCAAGTCCCTAGAGAGTCATCACACAGATGTCCGCCGTGTGCTGCAGAGGTTGAGAGGTAATAACCTGTATTGCAAATTGGAGAAGTGCAAGTTTCATTGTGAAAAGGTTAAATTCCTGGATTATGTCATTTCCACTGCTGGTTTTTCGATGGATCCAAAGAAACTTTCGGCAACACTACAGTGACCCAGACCCCTGGGTTTATGACCATTGCAGCATTTTCTTGGCTTTGCCAATTATTATCAGAAATGTATTCACAACTTCTCGTCTCTGGTCAAACCCCTGACTGACCCAGAAAGGACAGTAACCTACAGAATTGGTCTCCAGCAGGGGTCTCAAACTGGTGGCCCTCAAGCTGTTGCAAAACTACAAGTCCCATCATGCCTCTGCCTGTGGGAACCATGCTTGTAACTGTCAGCCTTGTAATGCCTCATGGGACTTGTAGTTTTACAACAGCTGGAGGGCCGCCAGTTTGAGACCCCTGGTCTCCAGTCTCCATTAATGCCTTTGAGAGTCTCAAGGCTGCCTTTGCTTCTGCTCCTGCTCCATAGGATCAACCCAGTGGTTTACGCTTTAGACCTTCCTTCTAATATGCGGATTTCAAATGTATTTCATGTCTCCTTATTAAAACCTTTGGTATTCAACCGTTTCACCACTTCGGTGCCACGTTCTCACCCAGTTCAGATTGAGAACCATGAGGATTATGAGATCCAATCTATCATTGATTGCTGTAGCTTCCGTGGGCACATACAGTACCTGGTTCATTGGAAGGGGTACGGTCTGAAGGAATGCTCTTGGGTCTCATCTTCGGACGTACATGCTCCTGTCCTTCTCCGTGCCTTCCATAGACATTTCCCCCTCAAACCTGGTGGTCCTCCAAGGGGAAAGGGTCATTGATGAGGGGGGTACTGTCAGGGCTGGGCTCAGCCCTTCCTTCTCAGAGCTCTGTGCTCAGCTGACGGTTAATTGCCTTCCACAGTGACTCACTTGGTCTTCATTTCCTGCTCATCCACTAGAGCTGCTGGTTATATAAACTTCTTGGATTAGATCTTCTGTGCCTTTGCCTTGGTCAACATATCCAGACTCTGGACATCAAACACATCTGCTGTGTTTTCCTGTGAAAGACTTTTGCTTGGCTGACTTTCCTTCGGTTTCCTGATCCTGTTTGCTGCACCTGACTTCGCTGATCTCAGAAATCCGGTTTCTCTGGCTTGTTCTTACTACCCTTCCTGGTTGCTGAACTCTTTCTACGTTTTGACTACATTTGCTCTGTTTATACCATTTTATTAAATAGTGTGATTTTTACTGCACTTCTGTCTCAGTCTGATTCATGGTTCCTGACAAGAATTCAATCTCAGTTATGCGCTGCGTATGAAGGAGGAGCTCTGCCGATTGTCATGCCAGTAGTGACCCCTGTCCTCTGCCCTGCTGACCCTTGTTAACAACATTACTGACCCCTGTCCTCTGCTCTGCTGATCTCTGCCCTTTGCCCTATTGACACCTGTACACTGCCCTGCTGACCCCTGTACAATACCCTGCCAACCCACCATACACTGTCCTACAAACTGCTGACCCTATCTGCTGCTTTGCTGAACTCCCATCCTCTGCCCCCCCCCTCCCAACCCCCCTGACATTTTTACTGCATCCCCACATCAGACTAGCTAGATCCAGCCCTGACCTACAGTAGATATGTGTTGCACAAAAGTAACTTGATTGCCTGGTTCAGTTCTACATTTTTCATTTTTTTCTTCTCTGTATTTACTTGGTAAACTCCTTTTGGGGTTCACTAAAATTCTGTAAAACATACTATGTGTGAAGTATGGTAACCGAATAATCTGTACTGTACTAGAACAAGTGTATCAGGACAAACTATTCAAAATTGTCCACTGGTTTGTTGTTTTTCTTACTCATTAGTTTTGCTAAAATCAATAAAAACGATTTGATAAAAAAAAAAAATAAAAAAAAAAAAGATTTTTCTTCTCTTGAGTGTTGAACCCCCAACCGTTAAGTGCGGAAAAAATGATGTAATTGTTATCCATAAATAATTTAGATTAAGTTACAAAATATATTATTCAATGATGCCTCAGGTCAGGCTAGAGTAGGGGAGGGGGTATATTAGGAGGAAGAAGACAAGAAATTAGGAGAAAAAATAAAATTGCAGAAAACAGAAATTTAAACTATATATGTAACCAGTCTATACAGTTTCGTCATGGTATACTAAAAGCAGAGCAAGTGATGCCATCTAGTGGTTAGACGATAAGCTGCACAAAGAGATTTTCCCTAGACACAAAAGTTCAGTGCACTAACCAGCACTAAGAACCCTAGGTGGGGGTAATTTGGAAGTCACGTGAAGCTACTCCCACCCCTTGGTCATATGAACACTATAACAATTAACAGAGGGTAAAATAAATGTCGTAGAAAGAAAAATAAATCTGGATATAATAAAGGCATTTTATTGTAAGACTTTACATATTTCAATCTCTGGTATGGGTTAGGAAATGCCAATGTAATAGCCTCCAGGCTGCTTGCTCGGACATGGGTCTGTTATGGATTTTGGGGGACACCCCCACGCCAATTTTTTAAAACATTTTGGCATGGAGTTCCCCTTAAAATCCATAACAGACCCTAAGGTCTATATTGCCTGGAGCCAGCAATACATTACAGCCACGAGCAAGTTTTAATGACATTTTTTCCTTTAGAAATGTAATTTTGCTGCGGCACTGTTCTACATATCGCACAGATGCGCCACTTTACAGGCAGACTAAAGGGACCCCCCAGGCACGATATTTGAAGAAATCTTAATTTTTTTCACTTTAAGCATTATTAAAATCACTGCTCCTGAAAAAACTGTTGTTTTAAAAACTTTTTTTTTTTTTTGCATTGATACATGTCCCCTAGGGCAGAACCCGGGTCCCCATTAACTTTTTATGGCAATTACTTTCTGTAAAGCATAAGCTTAAAATCTGGTAGAGCTAGGCCTCCTGCCAGCTTAGATCTAATAAGAGTTTGTGTACCAATCTAGGACTTTTTGGGTGTCCATATAAATTCTCTCAGCGCTAAACAGGGATTGTTTGAGAGATTTACAGTATTTTGGGTCCATGTCCATGTTTACTATGTCAACTCTACCTATCCACAAGAAGGACTGTTTATTGTAGCATTTTAAAAGTTATAAAATAGATTGAACAATTGGTGTATGGTTCAGGTCTGTCAGTTTGGTGAGATCTGAGGATATATAGACTTCTAAATATTTAATGGTTTGGTGTTTTCATTTGAAAAGGAAAGCTCTATGGATGAGAAATTGGGCCTGAGAGTTGAGTGATATGTTGATGGCCTCTGTCTTTTCATACTTAACCTTAAAGTTACTAAGAGAGACAAACCTGCCAAGTTCTTTCAGAGGTATGAGGATGGTTACGTATAAATGAATATCATCATGTGTATAGACATTTTATAGTGTTGGTTCTGTATTCAAATACCTTCTATATCTGAGTTGGTATGGATGGCTGTATCAAGATGATCCATCACTAAAATGTGTAAGATTGGGGAAGGGGGTATCCCTTTCATGTATCATTTGCAATAAGAATTCGTTTTGATAGTATGCCTGCCATTCATTGGAATTCTGGCCATAGTTTTATGGTATACAGCAAGGATCTTCTGAAGCAAGTTTAGGTCAAGACAAGTATTTGTAATGTTCCTATAGCAGGGGTTTCAAACTGGTGGCCCTCCAGCTGTTGTGAAACTACAAGTCCCACCTTGGCTCTGCCTTTGGGAGTCATGCTTGTAACTGTCAGCCTTGCAATGGGACATGGGACTTGTAGTTTCGCAACAGCTGGAGGGCCGCCAGTTTAAGACCCCTGGAAGGAAACACCATCCCACTCTGTTGCACTGACAGGTTATTCCGTTAACTACCTTCTGCTGATATTCGTTTTGCAGTTTTGTCTTAGATTTACTATACTTTATGTTTTTTTTTAGCACTAAGCGTATTTAAGGTGGTGGTATTATGTGTAAATACCAGGTTAGGCATGACTGACCTTACAATAAAATATAAATTTATAGATAATGAATATCAAAATGAGCATTTGTAAGAGAAAAATATGCAGGTTTTGGGCACTTAAATTTTTTGTCTGCCTAAAGCTCTAGCCATCAATCATAGTCTATAATCATAATCTATAATCTCATCTCTAGTGGAAACGCAGTAACCCTGATTATGGATTATCATCATGTGATTATAGATGGTACACCTTGTTTAGTTAGTACTCTCAGAAGTGCAGTACAGGTGCCATTCCCTGTTTCAGTACCTATTGAGGACTCTGAAATGTAGCTTGCTAAAGCACTTTCCTGTCGCATCATGGCAGCATACACATATGGGTTGTGGCTCCGCCTCCACAACCTGATAGGACCGCGTAGCTATTAAACCTTGAGAGGGCCCCCGCCCCCACATTCTCCTTTTTTTCCTCACCTGACAAGACCGAAGATACAGCACCTCTTACCGCTATCGCCCCAGCCAGGTTCAAGCCTCTCCTGGGTGGAAGTCCTACCTGTACAGCCTCTAAATGAGCTAAACGGAGGAACCCCATTCTGATGGTCTCAGGGGTATGTAAAAACACTCTTATCTAAAACAAACCTTAAACAGGTTTATTATGCAGCGGCCTCCATTCTGTCCTTGCACTGTGGCTGCTCCTGGGTTCTGTTCCGTGTTTCCCCTCTTACATGCGTTGCCTGTATTCATATTGGGTTACAGCAGTTTATAAACATCTTGGGGCATCTCTCCCTGTCCCCTCTATGGTATATCCGCCGCGGAAGCGCTGAGACGCTCGGCGCTGAGCGGGCGGCCAGTACAGTCTCCCATAGCCTTTGCCAGGCTCCAAAATGGCGCCGGGACGCGCGTAGCGCTTCTGCGCATCCGCGATAGTGACATCACCGCGTCGGGGCGGCGGCGCTAAATTTAAATAAATGTCAGAATCGCCTTTCCCTGTGGCTGCTTTGCACAGGGGAAAGAGTTATTCTTTTTGGACGGTTTATGCACAATCACTGCCCTGTGTCTACCCACCTCCAGCTGCACCCCCCCCCCCCCCCTTGCCATTTGTCTACATTAAAGGTTAGTGCTTTTCCCTTCCCTCTACCACTGCACCCTCTTACCTGCCTTTACACACTGGCTTCCCTATATCAACAGATCACCCTTCATGGAGGCCGCTGCCCCAGCAGACCATCGCCAGCCTATTAGGTAAGAGGGGAAGACGGGTAAGTAAGAAGAGGAAAAAGAGAGCCTGTCACTAACACTGTCTAACCTGAACAGCCCTACCAGGTCATCCAGGTCATCACGACGCTCAAGAAGGAGTCGCTCAGGCCATAGACAAAGCCGCTCGGATCGCGGCAGAAGCCGCTCAAGACGCAGAGAAAGTGGGTCAAGCCGCAGAAGGAGTCGATCAAGATCCTACTCCCGCCATGGCCATTCCTACCATAGGAGGTCTCCCACACGCAGGCACCCCTCACACGCACAAACTCTGCGTCCATCTGGGAACTCCTGCTGGATCTGTGGCGCAATAGAGCTCCCAGAAAAGCTGGCCTGTCGCACGTGCTTCAACGAAGCAACCAGGGACAGAGATCCGGAGCCGAGTGAACTAGCCAAAGAGTCGCCCCTCCAAACCGCAGGGCCGGAAACAAGCAGATCTATGCAGGGCACCTCGTCCTCCGCTCCCTCTCCACCCAAAGCGACAGATCCTCTGTCAGATAACGATGACATCGAGATGTTCTCTGGTTTTGATTTTACTTTAGTCGAACCCTTTATTAAGTCAGTAAAAGAAGCAATCGATTGGGTGGAGGAAAAAGAAACCCCTCAAAAGGTGAGAAGATACTTTCCGAACCTCAAGAAGGACCCAGAAACCTTCCCGTTCATTGACGAGCCGGAGGACCTAATTAAAGAAGAATGGCAAAAGCCAGAGAAAAAAGCCAACCTCAGCAATAGACTGGCAAAGCTCTATCCCCTCAAGGAGCCTAATGTTAACCCCCTGATGTCCCCACCTGTGGTGGACTCCTCTTTGATGCGTCTGGCTAGGCACGTAACCCTCCCAATTGAGGATGCGGTTACGTTTAAAGACGTGCTAGATAGGAAGATCGACCTTGATCTTAAGAAATCCTACCTCTCTGCAGGGGGCGCATGTCGGCCCGCAGTAGCACTAGCGGCCGTCGGAAGAGCCATCTCCAGCTGGTCCTCTAATGCAGAGAAGCTGGTAGCGGAAGGAGTAGAGCAAGAGAAGGTAATCTCCGCCCTCCAGGAGCTGTCACTCGCAGGCGACTTTGTAGCAGAAGCCTCGGTTGACGTAATAAAGTCCACATCAAGAGCAATGCTAAGCTCAGTGATGGCCAGAAGGGCACTTTGGTTGAAACCATGGTCGGCAGATCCGGCCTCAAAAACCAACTGGTGTAAGATCCCCTTTGACGGGGCAAACCTTTTCGGGGAAAAATTAGATTCGGCCATTTCAAAGGTCACTGGCGAAAAGTCGGGCCTGATTCCTTCAGACAGGACGCCAAAACAGCAGAGGCCACCAGCCTTCAGACGAAACCTCCCCGACAAGTATAGGGAGGCTAGATCCTATAGACCCAGGAGAGAGTACAGGAGGAACTGGAAGAACCCCCAGTCATCCTTCCTCAAACTCCAAAAGCCTAAGACCCCTACCACGGGAGATCAGAAGCCTTTTTGAAGGTGTGTCCGCCCAACCAGCTATAGTGGGAGCCAGGCTCATGAAGTTCGAGCAGGTCTGGGCGGAAATGATAGAGGATCCATGGGCAGTAGCCACTGTTCAGTTAGGCCACAGGTGGAGATTCCAGAAATGGCCAAGAGACCGGTTTTGCATAACAAAACCCCCAACATCTCGAGAGAAAAAATTGCTAATGACCGAATATGTCCAAACCCTCGAACAGAAACAGGCCATAGTAAAAGTCCCTCTACTACAGAGGGGGAAGGGGGTCTATTCACCCCTATTCCTGGTAAAAAAGAAGACAGGAGATCTTCGCCCCGTCCTGGACCTAAAAAATCTAAACCGGTCAATCCGAGTCGAAACATTCAGGATGGAAAGTCTACAGTCAATCCTTCAGGCCATAAATATCGGAGATTGGATGCTCTCCATCGACTTGCAGGATGCCTACCTTCACATCCCAATTCATCCTTTATTTCAAAAGTTTCTCCGCTTTGCGGTGGACCGGCAACATTTTCAGTTCCGAAGTCTCCCCTTCGGGATCTCCGCGGCTCCAAGGACGTTCACCAAAGTTCTACTTCCAGTAATAGCTCTACTAAGGGAACAAGGCCTAAGAGTACACCATTACCTGGACGACATCCTTTTGCTGGCGGACAACCAGGTCTCCCTCCTTCAACTTTGGACGATCCTTGTCTCCACCCTGCAAAAATTCGGGTGGTTGATAAACTGGGGGAAAAGCAATCTAAATCCCACCCAAAGGATGATCTTTCTAGGGGCCGAGTTAGATACCCGCCTCAACATGGTAGAGCTCCCGGGGGAAAAGATCCCCATCCTGACTCAGAGAGTAAAAAAGATACTTCGGGCCACCTCGGTACCCGCCAGAGAGTGCCTCAGTGTTCTGGGGACCATGTCGGCGACTATTCCAATGATCCGCTGGGCCCAATGGAACACAAGACCCCTCCAAATATCCTCTCTGGAACAATGGAATGGCGTGTCAATGTCGCAGCCAATCGTGATTCGGAAAGAAGTAAAGCAATCACTCTGGTGGTGGACCAGGGCGCACAATCTAAAAAGGAGCAAGAGCATGGTCCTTCTTTCTCAAGAAGTGATTACCTCGGATGCCAGCATGGAGGGCTGGGGAGCACACTACGGTCACCATGCAGTCCAAGGTCGCTGGCCATTCAGAACGCACAACATAGTGTCCAATATATTGGAAATGAGAGCGGCATTCAAAGCCCTAATAGCCTTCAGCTCCTGCCTGAGGGGGAAAGATGTCCTGCTGAGGATGGACAATCGTGTAGCAGTTGCCTACATAAACAGGCAGGGTGGCACCAGGAGTCGCTCGATGCTGAGGGAAGTCTGTCCAATCTTCGAATGGGCCCAACTATCCCTATCGGGGTTAAGAGCAGCATACGTACCAGGAGCCCAGAACCAAGTGGCCGACACCTTGAGCCGAGAGTTCACATCCAATCATGAATGGGCTTTAAGCCAACAAGCCTTCTCCCTGATAACCGAGACATGGGGAGTACCGGACATAGACCTAGCAGCGTCACCAACCAACACGAAGTGCCAGAGATACTTGACGAGAGTTCCCTTTCCATCAGCGGAGGGCCCGGACTGTCTACAACACAGCTGGGACTTCCGCCTAGGCTACATCTTCCCACCAATTCCAATTATTCCGAGGCTTCTACTCAGACTAAAGAAGTCAAGATCCACGGTGATAGCAGTCCTCCCTTTCTGGCCGAGACGCCCGTGGTTTACAACCCTTCTCCAGCTGAACACAGCAGAGCCACTGCCGCTCCCGATGTCAGAAGACCTACGTTCTCAGGGACAGCTCCTCCATCCGTACCCAGAGAGACTACACCTGACGGCATGGAGATTGAAAGGGCTAAGTTTATAGCGCAGGGCTGCTCGCAGGAAGTGGTAAACACCCTCCTCCAAGCCAGGAAAGTCACCACCAATAATACCTACAAGAGAATTTGGGCCAAATTCCTCATAATCGCACAGCAGCAATCCTGGGATCCATCCTCCCCAACAATTGCACAAGTCCTGGAATTCCTGCAGTTAGGCCTTGACAAGGGTCTTGGGTCGAATACCCTAAAGGTACACGTCTCAGCCCTATCCGCCATGACAGGTGTAAGATGGGCGCAAGAGCCCCTCATCGCCCAGTTTCAGAGGGCCTGTCTGAACTTAAGGCCTCCTAGAAAACCGACCTTCCCAACATGGGACCTTTCGGTAGTATTGGACTTCCTGGCACGTGAACCATTCTTCCCAGTGGAAGATATATCTTTATGGGATCTGACACTGAAAATCACCTTCCTGATAGCAATCACCTCGGCCAAGAGAGTTTCGGAAATGCACGCTCTAATGGCAAAAGAACCATACTTAACCATCTATCCAGACAAAGTGGTCCTGAAAACTTCGGATCGCTTTGTTCCCAAAGTGGCTTCCTCCTTCCACTTTAATCAGGAAATATGTCTTCCCACTCTAGCTACAGAGCAAGGCAACCCGCATCCGCTTGATATAAAAACTAATATCCTGGCCTACCTTTCAATGACCAGTAATCTGAGGAAAGCAGAGAATCTCCTAGTCATACCTTATGGTGCCAGGAAAGGCCAAGCAGCAACATCTCGTACTATTGCAGCTTGGCTGGTGAAGATCATCAAAAGAGCCTACTCGTCTAACCAAGCGCAAGTACCTGAGGGCTTAAGGGCACATTCCACAAGGGCAGTGGCGACCTCCTGGGCGGCTTTCTGTAGGGTCTCCTCAGAAACAATCTGTAAAGCAGCCACTTGGTCTTCGAAAAGCTCCTTTATGTCACACTACAAAGTGGACGCCGCCAGGCTGTCCACGGCAGAATTTGGAAGGGCAATCATACAGTCCAATTCCTCAATTCCTTGTAAAAAAACCTTGTTTTGCTCAGCCCCACCCAGTTTGCGAGTTATTCCCCATATGTGTATGCTGCCATGATGCGACAGGAAAACGGAAAATTGTATACTCACCTTCCGTAATTTTCCTTTCCTGTTGCATCACATGGCAGCATACAAATGCCCACCCGCTGAGGTGAGGTATCTAGATACTGAGAATGTGGGGGCGGGGGCCCTCTCAAGGTTTAATAGCTACGCGGTCCTATCAGGTTGTGGAGGCGGAGCCACAACCCATATGTGTATGCTGCCATGTGATGCAACAGGAAAGAAAAATTACGGAAGGTGGGTATACAATTTTCTGTTTTATATGGTTAATCTGAAGAGGATTTTTTCCACAGAAAACTATTATTATAGTGAAAAAAAATTGTTTGTTAACCTGTATATTCCAAAATTCAGTTTCTTAATGTTTACAAAATTGAGTAAACTGAACTTTGATCTCTTTCTCATCCTAAATAGCTAATAGCCGAATCTGGAGATAAATCACAGTTAGTACCATTATCCTTAACTTTTAAAGAGTCAGTAAGATGTTGCACTGCTTCCCACTGTTGCTTGAATCCACCACTGTATGTTGTAAATGGCCTCAACAAAATCTGTTCTCTGGCTGATATATTCCTTATTAACCACTTGACCTCTGGAAGATTTAGCCCCCTTCATGACCAGATTTGTGATTTGGTACTGCATTAATTTAACTGACAATTGCGCGGTCATGTCACACTGTACTCAAATAAAATGTATGTTCTTTTTCCCCACAAATAGAGCTTTTTTTGGTGGTATTTGATCACGTCTACGGTTTTAAATTTTGCGCTATAATCAAGAAAAGATTAACAATTTTGAAAAAAAAAAAGCAATATTTTTTATGTTTTGCTATAAAACCTGTCGGATAAAATTTGTAAAAAAATCGAATTTCATCATAAATTTAGGTCATATTACATATTTTTGGTAAAAAAAAATCCCAATAAGCGTATATTGATTGGTTTGCACAAAAGTCATAGTGTCTACAACTATGGGATATTTATATATATATATATATATATTTTTTTTTTCTAGTAATGGCAGCAATCAGTGACTTATAGCGGGACTGTGATATTTCGACGGACATTCTGACACTAACTTATACTTTTGACACTTTTTGGGAACCAGTGACACAAATACAGTGATCATTGCTAAAAATATGCACTGTCACTGTACTAATGACGCTGACTCAAACTGGGTTAAACATCAGGGGTGACCAAAGGGTTAATTGTGTGCCTAACCAGTGTTTATGTGTACTGTGTGGTGTGCTTTTACAAGAGGAAGAGATAGAATTTATTCCCTGCTTTGCCGGGACACAAACTCCATCCCTTCCCCCCTGTCAGAATGGCGATCTGCCTTGTTGACTTAGGCAGATCGCAGTTCTGCCTCTCTCCCCAATGATCGGCGGGTGCCAGCGGACATCGAGTACCCAACACCTGCCGATCAGCTTCCAATGTGTATAATGACAGTGGAAGCGAGACGGCGGTGGCAGGCATGCCTGCCCCCTACCCGGTAGTGTCGGATCACGTATATATACACATGATCTGGAGCACAGGTGCCGCCCTGTAGCAGTAAAACTGCTACAGGGTGGTCTAGAAGCAGTTAAGTGAATTATTTCATTCTGTATGTAGTGCTACCCCCAGAGGAACCACTGAATTGTTTTGTGATCTCTCTGCATACCTGAAGACAACACACCTCGCTCACCCAGAACTTACCGAAACCACTTGAGGCATTTCAAAAAATGTATTATGCCGCATACACACGAGAGGACTTTGACAGCAAAGGTCAGACGGAATCCGTCGGACAATTCAATCATGTGTGGGCTCCATCGGACTTTTGCTGTCGAAAAATCTGACAGACTTTAGAAATAGAACATGTCTTAAATTTTCCCACCGGAACTCCGCTGGACCCATTTCCTATCGAAAAATCCGCTCTTCTGTGTGCTAGTCCGACGGACAAACAACGACGCTAGGGTAGCTATTGGCTACGAACTTCCTTATTCTAGTCCGGTCGTACGTCATCACGTTCAAATCCGTCAGAATTTAGTGTGATTGTGTGCTTCCAAGTCCGTTCATTCGAAAAGTTTGTCGGAACTCTGTCGAAAGTCTGTCGGAAAGACCGTCGGACCTAGTCCGTCAAAGTCTGCTCGTGTGTACGCGGCATTAGGGCAGGCATAGCCTAAAAGGAGAAAGGTTTAGCAAGCGTACTTACACAAACAATCAATAAGACAATAATGTCGCTCTGAGCGATATGGTTAAACACCTACAGTATTCTGTAACAAGATAGCCATATTGCATTGCATTTTCAGAAAATGACAGCGGCTGTAGATTGAAAAGAAAAGTAATAACATTCAATTACAATATGACTTGTGTCGCAATTGTATAAGCTATAGTATTTTTTCTTTATTTGCTATTTTTTTCCCCAAGAAAGGGGAGTTACCCTTTAACAGAACCAATCTGCATTTACCTAGCTACAGTATATAAAAAAAAAACAGTCCTAACTTGTTTAAAACGTCCCAGTTTTATCTCACTGGCCAGTGATTGATGGAAAAAAAAGATAAAAAAAAACGTAAAACGAAAAAGTTGGTGCTCTTGAAGAAAACACAGCAGTTTCCAGCAGACAACAGACTAACTTGTGTAATGTAATGCCGCATACACACGATCGGACATTCCGACAACAAAATCCCATGTTTTTTTCCAACGGATGTTGGCTCAAACTTGTCTTGCATACACACGGTCACACAAAGTTGGTCGAAAATTCCAAACATCAAGAATGCAGTGACGTACAACACGTACGACGAGCCAAGAAAAATTAAGTTCAATAGCCAGTGCTGCTCTTCTGCTTGATTCCCAGCATGCGTGGCACTTTGTGCGTTCGGAATTGTCGTCGGAAAATTTAAGAACCAGATCTCAAATTTTGTGCGGCGGAAATTCTGATGGAAACTGTCTGATGGAGCCTACACATGGTCGGAATTTCCGACAACAAGCTCCGATCGCACATTTGCCGTCGGAAATTCCAACCATTTGTACACGGCATTAGTCTCTTATCAGGCCCAGGGCACTCTCCTCTGGTTCTTTGGACAAGCAATATAAAATATGAAAATATATTCAAGTCCTCAGACATGGATAGGAATTTCTGTGATTTCTCTCTTTTAATCCCATTCAGACAGTCCCATCTTTTCTTCCTCGCAAGCAGTAGGAGCAATGTCCAGTACAGTCTGATCTCGCCAGGCATCCAAATTGTACCTCACACTGTACCAGGGAGATTGTTTTGGTCTCTTTGCATCTCTAAGTTCTCACCAGATTATGGTCAGCTTTGGAAGGACCAGCAGCAGCCCAGTCTTTTCCCCACACGCCTTCTTGCTTCAAGACAATCCTCTCTCCTTTCCTCACCAGCCTGCAAGGCCCCTTCTCCTTGCTCTGTTGCAACAGTCAATCACCTCCTGGATCAAATCAGTGCCAGCCAAGGTGGCTGCCCCTGTCTGACACTCCATAGACAAGTATTGCAAAGTGGTCTCCTTAACCCCCCTGGCCGCATGATTGTGTCAGATTTTTGCGTCTCAAAGTGGTACATTGTTTTTCATAGAAATTTGCAGTTTTATATTGTAGGCCTGTAACTCTTATGCGGCGTACACACGAAGGGACTATCCCGCGGGATTATCCTCTGGACTCAAGTCCAGCGGACAATCCCCTCGTGTTTGGGCGCCGGCGGACTTTTTGGCGCCAAAGTCCGGCGGACCAAAGTTTTAAGTTTGGTTTTAAAATGATCCGCTGGACTTGGCAGTCCGGCGGACAATCCCGCCGTTAGTAGGCTAGTCCGCCGGACTTTTGAAAATGAACGGACTTGCTGCTCATCGGCAAGTCCGTTCATTTAGCACGTGACTTCAGGTTACGTAGCTAGCGTAGGCAGTAAATGCCGCCGCGCTAGCTCCGTAACCTGGCATGGATTTAAAGGGACTCCCCACGCCAAAAAACGGCGTGGGGGTTCCCCCCAAATCCATGTCAGACCCTTATCCGAGCACGCAGCCTGGCCGGCCAGGAAAGGGGTGGGGACGAACGAGCACCCCCCCTCCTGAGCCGTACCAGGCCGTGTACCCTCAACATGGGGGGTGCCCTGGGGAAAGGGGGGCCGTGCGGCCCCCCCACCCCAAAGCACCTTGTCCCCATGTTGATGAGGACAAGGGCCTCTTCCCGACAACCCTGGCCGTTGGTTGCCGTTGGTTGTCGGGGTCTTACACCTAAGGTGTAAAATGTAAAGTAAAAAAACACCCACACTTTTGAAAAAATAGTTTATTGCACTGCTCCGGGGGTCTTCTTCCGTCTTGGGGGTCTTCTCGCCGGACTCCTCCGCCATTTACCAAGCTCTTTTACCGAGCGGAGAAGTCTGGCTACCGTCTTCGTCGTCGCCGCCGTCGTCTGGGGGTCTCGATCCGCCTTCGGGGGTCTTCCAGGGGTCTCTTCTGTTCTTGCGGCGGTCGTCGTTTTCCACGCCGCCTTCTTCTTCTTGTTCTTCTTCTTCTTGCGATGTTGACCCTATGCTCTCTCTGGCCGGAATGGCAGAGCCGCGCTGTGCTGGGACTTATATAGGGACAAGGGGACAGGGTCACATGCTCATGTCACATGGTGACCCCGCCCCCTTGCGATGTCACAGTCCCAGCATCCTCCGGGACTGTGACATCGCAAGGGGGCGGGGTCACCATGTGACATGAGCATGTGACCCTGTCCCCTTATAAGTGCCAGCACAGCGCGGCTCTGCCATTCCGGCCAGAGAGAGCGACGTGTCAACATCGGAAGAAGAAGAAGAACAACAAGAAGAAGAAGGCGGCGCGGAAAACGACGACCGCCGCAAGAACAGAAGAGACCCCCGGAAGACCCCGGAAGACCCCCGAAGGCGGATCGAGACCCCCAGACGACGGCGGCGACGACGAAGAAGGTAGCCGGACTTCTCCGCTCGGTAAAAGAGCTTGGTAAATGGCAGAGGAGTCCGGCGAGAAGACCCCCAAGACGGAAGAAGACCCCCCGAGCAGTGCAATAAACTATTTTTTCAAAAGTGTGGGTGTTTTTTTACTTTACATTTTACACCTTAGGTGAATGGGTAGGGATACATCGTACCCCATACTCATTCACATAGGATGGGGGGCCGGGATCTGAGGGCCCCCTTATAAAAGGGGGCTCCCAGATTCCGATAAGCCCCCGCCCGCAGACCCCGACAACCAACGGCCAGGGTTGTAGGGAAGAGGCACTTGTCCTCATCAACATGGGGACAAGGTGCTATGGGGTGGGCGCACGGCCCCCCTTTCCCCAGGGCACCCCCCATGTTGAGGGCACGCGGCCTGGTACGGCTCAGGAGGGGGGGGGGGCGCTCGTCCGTTTTTCGGCGTAGGGAGTCCCTTTAAATCCATGCCAGGTTACGGAGCTAGCGCGACTATTTTTTCAAAAGTGTGGGTGTTTTTTTACTTTACATTTTACACCTTAGGTGAATGGGTAGGGATACATCGTACCCCATACTCATTCACATAGGATGGGGGGCCGGGATCTGAGGGCCCCCTTATAAAAGGGGGCTCCCAGATTCCGATAAGCCCCCGCCCGCAGACCCCGACAACCAACGGCCAGGGTTGTAGGGAAGAGGCACTTGTCCTCATCAACATGGGGACAAGGTGCTTTGGGGTGGGGGGGGGCGCACGGCCCCCCTTTCCCCAGGGCACCCCCCATGTTGAGGGCACGTGGCCTGGTACGGCTCAGGAGGGGGGGGGGGCGCTCGTCCGTTTTTCGGCGTAGGGAGTCCCTTTAAATCCATGCCAGGTTACGGAGCTAGCGCGGCGGCATTTACTGCCTACGCTAGCTACGTAACCTGAAGTTACGTTCTAAATGAACGGACTGCTCCGTGTGGGGGCAAGTCCGTTCATTTTCAAAAGTCCCGCGGACTTTGGCCGGCGGATTGTCCGCCGGAGAAGTCCGCGCGTGTGTGGGCAAGTCCGCGCGTGTGTGGGCAAGTCCACATGCTCGGAAAGTCCGGCGAAGCCAGCTGGAAAGTCCGGCGGATTGTCCGCTGGACTAGGTCCGCCGGGAAAAGTCTGCACGTGTGTACGCGGCATTAGAATAACTCACTAAGAGCCCTTTCACACTGCCAGCACGGGGACGTCAGCGGTAAAGTGCCGCTAGTTTTAGTGGCGCTTTACTGTTGTTTCTGTGGCGCTGGTCGGACGTTAGCCGAAAAAAGGGTTAAAATCGCATGCAAAGCCCAATGGGCTGGGGCGCTTTAGGAGCGGTATATACACCGCTCCTAAAGCGCCTCAAGGAAGCTGCTTGCAGGACTTTTTTTGACGTCCTGCCAGCGCAGCACCCCAGTGTGAAAGCACTTGGGCTTTTACACTGGCATTGCAGATGAGGCTTTTTTCAGGCACTTAACAGGCGCTATTTTTAGAGCTAAAGCGCCTGAAAAAACGCTTCTGGTGTGAAAGGGGTCTTAAATCTGTCCAAACAAGAGTCTACTAGACATCTCGGGTATGATAAAGTTTGAAACACGAAATCATAAATTATAATATAATAAATAAACTATAAATAATTGCCAAAAATAATAATATAATAATAATAAAATGTATTCAATAATGTAATCAAATCAAAAACACAGAAATTTGCTCAGTTGCAGAGCTGTTGTCACTTTCTGTGTTTGATGATGAATTTCCCCACACTATCGCTCAATTCTGCAAGTATTCTAATTTACTATCGCTGCTTTCTAGCTGGTCTAAAACTTTTTTTGATGCAGAGCAGTACTGGGACAAGGCCATTTGGTGCCCAGGGCGAAGATGGCAAACTGCACCCCCCCCCCCCGTTTTTAAGAAAGTAGTTTCAAAACAAGAATATACTTATTATTATTATATTAAGGGGCACTCTGATGGGCAAATTGTATGTTAAGGGACACCCAGATGGGCTAATTTTATGTTAAGGGGCACTCTGATGGGCCCCTTGAAGCAAAATGTGCCCCTTAACGTAAAATCTGCCCATCAGAGTGCCCCTTAATGCAAAATGTGCCCAACAGTGTTGCTCTTAAAATAAAATATGCCCATCAGAGTGCCCCTTAACATAAAATGTGCCCATCAGCGTGCCCCTTAACATAAAATAAGGGTCACGCTGATGGGCACCTTTTATTTTAAGGGGCACACTGATGGGTATATTTTTAATGTGCACGCTGATGGGCACATTTTATGTTAAGGGGCACTCTGATGGGCACAACAAAATGTGTCCATCAATGTTCCCCTTAAGAAAATATGCCCATCAGTGTGCACATAAAAAATATACCCATCAGCGTGCCCCTTAAAATAAAATTTGTTCATCAGAGTACCCCTTAACATAAAAAAAGGTGGCCATCAGCATGACCTTTAACAAAATATGCCCAGCAACGTGCACAATAAAAATATGGCCATTAGGGATCACTAGTTAACATGTGGCCCACATACCTTGAATGCAAGAGGGCACAACTGAAATACCGAAGGGGCGGAAGCTGCGAGATATGGAGAGCCAGGACCCGGAAACTGCGAGTAGCAGGGGGGCAAGGTGGGGGGCGCGCATGTGACATCATGCCCCTACTCGCGGCCCATGAGCGCAAGCTGGTCTTCTGTCAACTCTGAGACCTGCGATGAGGAGCAGGGGGTGGGGACACGCACGCACGCAGCATCACTGGTTGCTGGGGAAACCCGCGGTCCCAGCAAGGTTAGTTATGATAAATTTATCATTATGAGGGGTACCCACCATCCCTATGCTGTGCTGACTTCCTCTGATTGCTAAACAAAACATCAGTCACATTTCTGTTAATTTGGATCTGAAATTTCGTATTTCGTATAAAATTCGTAAGCATAGAAGTTCCCATAGGGTTCCCACCATCCCTGTGCTCAGTTCCCAGGTCTGTACACCCGCTGTGTCCATTATGAGGGGTTCCCACTATCCCTGTGCTGAGTTCCCAGGTCTGTACACCTGCTGTGTCCATTATGAGGGGTTCCCACCATCCCTGTGCTGAGTTCCCAGGTCTGTACACCTGCTGTTCCCATTATGAGGGGTTCCCACCATCCCTGTGCTGAGTTCCCAGGTCTGTACACCTGCTGTTCCCATTATGAGGGGTTCCCACCATCCCTGTGCTGAGTTCCCAGGTCTGTACACCTGCTGTGTGCCCATTATGAGGGGTCCCCACCATCCCTGTGCTGAGTTCCCGGGTCTGTACACCTGCTGTGTGCCCATTATGAGGGGTTCCCACCATCCTTGTGCTGAGTTCCCAGGTCTGAGTGTACACCCGCTGTGCCCATTATGAGGGGTTCCCACCATCCCTGTGCTGTCCTGACTTCCTGGGATTTTAACTTTTAGGTGCATTAACTTTTCGTAACAATTACGAATTTTCGTTATGAATTTATCATTATGAGGGGTTCCCACCATCCCTGTGCTGTGCTGACTTCCTGGGGTTTTTAACTTTAACAATTACGAATGTTCGTTATGAATTTGGATCCGAAATTCGTAAATGAAATTTCGTATTTCGTACAGAATTTGTATGCATAGAAATTTGTATTTTGGATTCGTAAGAATTTCCGGAAATTCGTATGAATTTTCAATTCGTACGAAACTAATCGCACATGTCTAAAGAATATTCAGTCACATGGAAGGAAAATTGTGTATGTTTGCTTTCACATGACTGAATTATGGAAGTCAGCTAAACTTCACTTCATTCACTAAGCTAACAGAAAATTCCCTTGCAGCGCAAAAAAAACCTACCGTATTTACCGCTAGAAAATCAACCCCATTGTTCAGAGACTAAAACATACAAAGCCCAGTACTATTAAATTTACAGTAAATTTACAAAACTACTGGTCTTTGACATTTTACCCTGTTATGCACTATGGAATTTGGAGACAGTGGGGCTCATTAACTAAAGGCAAATAGACTGTTCACATTGCAGGGCAAGTTGCACTTTGCAAGGGAAGCTTTCTCACAGCTTAGTAAATGTGGTGAAGTTTTGCTTGGCAAAGAATACCTAATTTATTGAGCTGAGAATAAAAAGTGCACTACTTTGCCTCTCCATCTACAAGGAGGCTCCCTTATAACAGTAACATGGACTGTAGCTAATAACTGCTGGGGAACTTCTATTTTTGTTGATGCCGTATTATTCTTCTGCAGTTTGGACAGGATTAAACTAATTATTCATTTAAGTGGTTATAAAACCTAAACATTTTTTACTTTAATGCATTCTTTGCATTAAGGTAAAAATGTTTAGGCAACAGTATTCCCTCCCCACCTTTTACTTACCTGAGCCCTCATTCAACCCAGCATTGTTCCTGTCTGCAGCTCTTCTCCCCCTTCATATCCTGGTCTTAGATGCTTTGCTGAGGCAGTGGGAGCTCCCGCTGCTGTCAATCAAGGCCAATGACGAGGGAGCGGGGTACGGGGCTAACGCCCGCTGTCTGTGTCTATCAAGAGTGAGCCTGCACATATGCCTCCATAGAAAGCAGCTTTCCATGGGAGCACTCGCTGGAGAGGAGGAGCCAGGAGCACCCACAGGGGACCCAAGAAGAAGAGGTTCAGTCTGCTCTGTGCAATTCTATTGCACAGAGCAGATTTGTATAAATGTGTTTGTTATTGTTTTTTATGCATTTACAATAACTTTATTGCAAAAGTGCAGCAGCCATCTTTAACCAGTTCTGGAACACCCCCTGCATATAGACTGTGCAAGAGCGACCCGGCTATGCAAAATCACATACTGGTATGTAATTTTGTGCACACAGTTTTGGGCGCGCGCGCCACAGGAGCACCACTCCCAATGTGATTGGACACAGCGGGAGCCAATCAGCGGGTCCAGTGGCCAACCCGCCGATCGTTCATAGGAGAGACAGATCAGCCGTCTGCCTGTGTAAAGAAGGCAAACGGCGGATCTGTCCGGAAGGGAAAGAGAGATCTTGTGATTCAGCTACCCTTTGCCGTTCATTGTACACCCACTAGAGGTCCCTATTTCTCCACATAATAAAATGAAAGTAACATACCAATTAACACAACTGTCTTAAAACAAAATGTAAACAATTACTCAGTCCATATGTTCTGTCTGCGTCACACAAGGATGTTTGTAAGCAAAGCTTCCAATTTTTTTTCTAATCAAAATGATGCTAATGGCCAATTAAAACTTTTAATGAAAACAGCAGCTAAGTATGCTAATTATAAAAAGCCAAGTATGCTTGACATTGCAAAGATGCTAGGATTTTACTTATTTGTATTTTTGTGACACATTTTACACTTACCCATAGAGATTTTTTCCTTACTTCTTGTCCAGGTGACAACATTGTAACGGGGACAGCAAGTCCTGAACAACCGGACAAAATGTAAAGTGATTGTAAAGGCTCGTTTTAAAAAAGTGTTTAAATAAAAAACATGTTATACTTACCTCCGCTGTGCAGTTGGCTTTGCACAGAGCAGCCTAGATCCTCCTCTTCTCGGATCCCTCTTCGCTGATCCTAGCCCCTTCCTCCTTTGAATGCCCCTCAGCCCCTTGCTACAGGGGGCACCCAAGCAGAGTCAGAGCTCCGTCTATCCATTCAGACACAGAGCCCTGACCTGGCCCCCTTTCTCCCCTGATGGTGCCACTGCTCTATCTCAGCCTATCAGGAGGAGTGTCCTGGATGGCTGAGGGGATCGTAAACATTGCTGGAGAGAGATGGGGCTCAGGTAAGTAATTAGGGGGGTCCTGGGGGGGGGGGCTTCTACACATAGAAGTTTTTTTTTTCTTAATGCATAGAATACATTAAGATAAAAAAAACCTTCTGCCTTTACAACTCCTTTAAGCCATGGGTGGCCCTGTCAACATCCTCCCACCCAATATTCTTTGATATGAAAATCCAATGAGCTAGGCAGAACATTGTTGCCTAAAGAGCAGCTGCATCCAATCAACGTGGATAGAGAACTTAATCATTTGTCTTGTTCAGCTCATTCCTCCTTTCTACATTCATGCACTCCAGGGATGGCTGCATCAAATTTCTCCTGGCAGGTTCCCTGATAGTGACAACAATTGGACCATGCCTGAAAAATATGGGTAGAAAGTGCCACTTGTAGAGAAGCCAGTATTAGAGGGTGAAAACGCAGAAGCACTTATGTGAAATGGGGCAGAGTATTGTCACCCTATAACAGAATTACCAGGAATTATCTGGAGAAAATCTGCAGATTTAAAAATATTAAACACTTTTTTTTTATATGGCTTGAAGGCAAACCAAATCAGCAGACAAAGGATGCTCTGAAATACTAACCTGTTATGCCGCGGTGCCAATCTGTACTGCCTTAAAGCACAACCAAACATCACTTTTTTTTTTTTTATTCTTTTCATTCGATTTATAAAGTGTAAGGTATAAGGCTGGGTTCATACTAGTGCGAATTGGATGCGGATTTCACCGCATCCAATTCGCATGACAGGAGAGTGTCCCCGGCTCTCAATGGAGCCGGTTCACACATCTCCGTGGCAGCCGCGGAGCGGATTGCACAGGGGTCCTGTGCGTCTTTGGCTCCATTTCAGGTCCGAATTCAGACAAAAATTTGGGCCTGATTCGTCCCTGAAACTGAGAAGAGGGACGCACCGCATGTCTGCTGTGAGCGGCATCCTATCTAAGTGTGAACTTAGCCTCAAACAGAGCCTCGGGGCATACCCCAGCTCATAAAAACACAAAACAGCAATAAAGAGAAAATCTAGGAGTCACACAGCATAACCCAGTATCTGCTCAGTGCTGTATGGAGGAGTACTAGGGTGCCCACGTGTCCCGGATTGCCCGGGATTGTCCCTGATTTAAGATTTATGTCCCGTGTCCCGGGGACCTTCATTCCGGGACAATACAGTGTCCCGGAATGAAAAAAAAAAGCACAGTGACCACCAGACTCACTCCGCCCGTCCGCCGCCGCCACCGTTAGTTTAAATCACATCTCAGTCTGACTGACAGTCCGGTTGCTAGGCTAGCGGCCGCCCAGCGTCTAGTAACCAGTGACGTCAGCTCAGCTGAGGCCTCAGGGGCGGGCTGACACATGGGCAGTTCCCTGGAAGTCAGTGTGGGGCAGTGTACCCGCCCGCACCCTACGGCAGCAGAGACCAGCGTGCGCGCCCCCAGGGAGATCAGCCGCTAGCCACCACAGACTGAGTGACGCCAGTGACCAGAGAGAGACATGAGAGAAGCTGAGCAGCCAGCCAGAGCCTCGTCCAAGCCCTCCTCCCGCCCACGAGATCCGCACGTTTGCGCCTGCAGTCAGTGTCAGGCTGCAGGCACCGGCACCTCCTGTCTTTCGCTTCTCTGCCTCTGGCCGCAGAAGCAGAGAGAGAGAGCAGCTACAGTCACCAGAGTGTCTTCATTCTGTATCTCCTCCTCCTGAGTCTTCTGACTGGTAGTGGCACTGCTGGTAAGCCAGGATCCAGCCTGTGCCCACTGCCCAGTGCCAGTCCCGGGGCCGACTACTCCCGCAGCTGCTGCCTGCAGCACATGCACATTGCCAGCATCTCCTCCTGAGCCTCCTCCCGCCCACGAGGGCCGCAACCCTACTCCGAGCCGCCAGCCAAACTTCCAGGTTAGTGTACTCACTATTTTATGAGAACATGCATGCTTGCATCCTTGCAATCATGTATTGCTTTTAACAATGTTCCTTCTAGATACTGTATTGTACTATTCCTTCAGAATACTGTACTGTATGTTTGTAACAATAACATTTCATTGTCGTTGTGTTGTGTGTGTGTATATATGAAGAGCCCTTTCGCACTGGGGCGGTGCGGGCGCCGGCGGTAAAACAGCGCTATTTTTATCGCTGCTTTACCATCGTTTTAGCGATGCTATTCGGCCGCTAGCGGGGCGGTTTTAACCTTCGCTAGTGGCAGAAAAAGGGTTAAAATGACCCGCAAAGCGCCACAAAGCACCGCTGCAGCTGCGCTTTGCCGTCAGTTCTGCAGCGGTGCCCATTCAAATCAATGGGCAGGAGCGGTGAAGGAGCCTTGTATACACCGCTCCAAAGATGTAGCTTGCAGGAGTTTTTTTTAACGTCCTGCCAGCGTACCGCTCCAGTGTGAAAGCACTCCGGCTTTCACACTGGAGAGACAGGAACGGCTCTTTACAGGCGCTATGCAAGCACTATTTTACATGCGACGCTGTACCCAAAGAAAATTGACGTCCTTTTTTCCCCATAAATAGAGCTTTCTTTTGGTGGTATTTGATCACCTCTGCAGCATTTATTTTTTGCGCTATAAACAGAAAAAGAGCAACAATTTTGAAAAAAAAAGCTATATTTTGTACTTTTTGCCAAAAAAAGTATCAAAAAAACATATTTTTTTGGGCGGGTGTGGAGGGGGGGGGGGGGGGGTGTCCCTGAATGGCAGTTTGGAAATGTGGTCACCCTAAGGAGTACCCAGGACACTAAAAAGTACACTGGAAATGGGGGATTAGTGCACAAGCCACAACAACACCAAAGTTCAGATTCCCCAAATGACACAGGGAAACTCGAATGTCTCAGGACGTTGCAGTTAAGTAGAAATCAAACCAGAGATCCCACAATTTAGGAAACTTGTGGGGACATCTGCAGGAAAGGTAAGTAGCCTTGTATAATGGTATCACTGCATTAATCAAGGATTTCCAGAAAGTTACAGTAGGGGCCTCCTTCCACTACCATTTTAGGGTGATAGCTTTACAGGCTTAAAAGAGGAGTAGACTAATAGGGGTTCTAAGTGCCCCAGGAGGGGCAGGGAACTCACTAGGCCAAGCAGTGGCGGTGCGTCCATTAAGGGCGCACGGGCACCGCCCCCTCTATCCTGCCACCCCCTCTGTGGAAAATGGATAGATTCACGCATTGCATGAATCTATCCATGGCCACTGTAGCTACCCCCTATTCAGGCATCCAGCCCCTTTTCAGACGCCGGGTGCCTGAATTCCAGCAGCTGGTTTTTTTTTGGGGGCACCTGATTAGAACCATAGGCTCTAATAGGCTTCAAAAAAGGTAAACTGCCAGCGCAAAGCATTGGTGGGTTAGCAAAGCAAATTAATATTTGCTTTGCTAACACTGAACCGCCTCTCAGCCACGCAAATCTAATACCTGTCACCTGACTGGCTGAAGGCACAGTCGCCCTGATTGGATGCCTAACAGAACGGAAGAACGGGAGGACAGAGAGCCATGGAGGATACAGGAGCTCGCCGCTGTCACCTGCTGCATGTCCCACAGCTCGCCGCCATCACCCATCACTAGGATGGGGTAAGTGTGTGCCAGTCAGACAGCAAGCGGGGGTCACAGAGGCTGCATATGATGGGCACACAGGCTAAATATGATGTGCACAGAGGCTACATATGATGGGTCACAGAGGCTACATATGATGGGCACACAGGCTGCATATTATGGGCACACAGGCTGCATATGATGGGCACACATGCTACATATGATGGGCACACAGGCTGCATATGATGGGCACAGAGGTTGTATATGATGGGCATATGCTGCATATGATGGGCACAGAGGCTGCATATGATGGGCATAGAGGCTGCATATGATGGGCACAGAGGCTGCATATGATGGGCACAGGCTGCATATGATGGGCACAAAGGCTGCATATGAGGGGCACAGAGGCTACAATTGATGGCACAGTGGCTGCATTTTATGGGCACAGTGGCTGCAATTGATGGCACAATGAGGCTGCAATTGATGGCACAGTGGCTGCATTTGATGGCACAGTGGCTGCATTTTATGGGCACAGTGGCTGCAATTGATGGCACAATGAGGCTGCAATTGATGTTTTTTTTTCAGTATTTTTCAGAATTTTAAATTTTTTTGCGCCCCCCAAAAAATTTTGAGCACCAGCTGCCACTGAGGCCAAGTAAGCAAACTTCTATACTCAGGGGACTACAACAGTGACTACAACAGTGGTCAAAGTGAGTGACCTCAGACCAGAAGTTTAGTATTTTCGGTCATATCCAGAATATATGTTTAAAGTCGGCACATTCATCCATGCATCTCTAGCATTGGGGAGAAAGGTCTGGATATATTTTATGCAACCTATGGGGTGTCAAAAAAAATCCTACATACCAGTTTAAATTCAATAAGCCTATCTCCACAAGCAACCAAACTAAACATCAATTTAACAATTTTAAAAAACAGTTACATTTCAGGAAAGTAACTGTCACATTTGGTGATGCAAACTGTCAAACCATTAAATGGCCGGTGTCATAATTGATCACTTGTGCAGCATCATGGCGGTTTAAGCCCAAACAGAGGCCAAATGGCAGTTTCCATGGCTGAAAACAATAGGAGGGTTTAGTTCCGCTTTGGAAGCTACAGTCCCCAGAAAATCCTCTTCATCTGACATACTGTAATTCTGAGAGTGTTGGATTCTTAGCCCCGGGATAAGTGCTATAGTTCCTTCTGCTGACTGTAGAGGCTGTGGAAGTAACCACAACACTAGCTGAGGTACCACTCCCAAAAGTGTGTTGGATGATGAGAATTCTCCGGGCACCCTAGCTCTTAAGCTGAATGATGATCAATGGAACTTGCAGCAGGTAAATCATTTATAATGTAATTTCTTTACAGGGTAACCTTCTTTGCTGGTTTTTAATTTTATGACAGGGTCCCTTCAAAGAAGAATATCTGTCCCCCATGTGAATTTTTTTTATTGCAAACCCCTCTTACCTTTTTTACTTCGGTAGCCCCAATGACCAAACTTACTTGCCCAGTGAACCCAATGTTGCGCTGCTGTAATCTGACACTCTTCTACTGTGCACTCGCTCCTTCACCGCCATCTTCCTTTCTTTGGTAGCTGGCTGTCTTCTTGCAGCCAGCCCCCCTGATGACGTGTCGATGTGTATGCACATCTGCACTAGATTGCCCCAAAACCTCCTGGGAAGTGTGATGTGAGTATCCAGGAGGCAGCTCGCTAAATCATTCTTGCCTAGGTAAGGAAGACAGTAGCATGGATTGATTAGCCAAAAAACATGTGTTAGGGGAAAAAAATATATATCTGTTATAGAAGAAAAAGAAAATGAAGGTCGACAGTCCAAACCATTGCAAAGTACTTACGGACCTCACCACAGGCAAGAGCTAGAATATGACTAGTAAAGCCAGCAGATGGTGCTCAATCAACATGCATTGACAGTTCCTTTCCATTTCACCTGTGATATGCTGACTGACTATGGCTAAATATAAAATAAATTGAAAAGATGGATATACAATAAGTTGATATATAAGTACATTTGACTTTGTTGATTTTTTTTAAATAAAAATACAAGATACATATTTTGCTAGAATTTTGCATGTGGTTTTATCTCAATAAAAGCTTGTTCTCACAAAAAAACACAGCAAACATCCATACTGCCTTCTACTGCATCATTATTTCTCCAGTTCTTGATGGACACAAATATGCATTAAGATTTTAGCAAATAAAGCACTTTACCTCTACACCTCCTTTGAATCACTTGAAAGCAGTATCCTTTCATCTTTCAACATTGGTTGCTTGCAAAAACCCATCAGCAATTAATCAAGAACTTCAAACACTTGTATGGAAAAACTGTCGGTTTCTGGAAATGTAATTTTTCAAGTTGAAATCTATCTCAGCCGGTTTGAGCCATGAGTATTTAACTCTTAATAAACACAGAAGCTTAGATTAATCTTTACAATTTCTTCGCATTCTTAAAGACAATGGGTTTGATTTACAAAAGTGCAATAGGGCAAGTGTAATTGCTCCGCAGCCTAGTAAATGAGGCGAAGCTTCTCTTTGTAAAGAATAGCCAATCACATGCAAGGAAAATAGAAAAAAACTAAATTTTTGCTTGCACAAGATTGGATGATGGAATTCGGCAGAGCTTCCTCTCATTTACTAATGAATTTCAAACTATCTATTTGCCTTTAGTAAATCAACCGCAGTGTATAGAAGTTTTATGTGTATTTTCTGTACTTATATGGTGAGTACTATAATATACATTTAAAAAGATTTAGGTCTTGTTTTGGTATTCAGGTTAGTATGAAATAATGAAGTCAGCAGATGGCACTTCTGACTAATCTTCTAATGTTTTCCATTTTATCATCGTCTGTTTCTGACAAAAAAATCCAGTTGTTTACAGAGCTCAGTAGTTCAGGCTGAAACTGGTACACACACAAGGGAACCACTTATCTTTCACCCTTATCTGACTCCTTGCTCAAACTGCTCTTTTGGAAGTTTCAAATATATACAAAGAACCTAAAAGTAGAACATATTTGTTAAATAAAAACGCATACTTAAAAAAAACAATAACACTGAACCAAAAGCAATATAGTTTCTGTTTAACCACTATCTGACCGCCCACTGTCATATGACGGCGGCAAGAAACATCTCTTGTTCCGGGCTGCTGTCATATGACGGCACTAACTTTGCGGCCACTAGGGGGCGCCCGCGATTGCCCAGTAACTGAGCAGTAGCGAACGTATTACAGCGCACACATTCAAGAATGACGTTTCCTGCAGGGCTAGTTAAAAACACCTGAACATATTCCAAAAATACGGGGGTTTGGTCACACTATATGGTTATATAGTGCTAAGCCCACTTACTGCGACAAAGTACCCCGAATTAGTGGGTCCTAACCTAGTAATAGAATGAAAGATCCTGCGTCTCAACCATGGGAGCCAAACTCCTCTATGTGGGAGAACTGAAAGGACTCCTCATATACACTGGTGGCCACTAAATAAGCTCAGGGAGGCATATTGGTTTTTTTTTCAAAAATTTTTTTGTTTATAGCGCACAAAATAAAAACTGCAGAGGTTATCAAATACCACCAAAAGAAAGCTCTTTTTGTGAAAAAAGGATGTCAATTTTGTTTGAGTACAGCGTCGCACGACTGCACAATGGTCAGTTAAAGCGACGCAGTGCCGTATCGCAAAAAATGGCCCGGTCAGGAAGGGGGGAAATTCTTCTGGGGCTGAAGTGGTTAAAGCAAAACCACTTTAACCGCTTCGCCACATATTAAAACAACTCAACGTGCTGAGAGTGTGAACCCTGCATGCTTCCAGCACTGTAACTGACCAGAGATCGGTAAGCTCCCGGAGCATACTTGCGATCGAGAACTTTCCGATCATGTGACCGATGTGGAAGACAAACACAGCCCAATGGTGGCCAAAAATGCCCGCCTCATCCTCCAGGCTTTTAGAACTCTTAAAGGGCCGGGAGGCAGTCAGCGCAAAGGGGTTAAATATGCAACCAGACTAAAATAGATCAAATGTATCTTTTTCACAACCATGGTAATAACTACTTATTCCTCTCCAGACTTCAGATAACTGTGTTTCTTTGATTGGCTCACTGTTTTTTCCCCAATTCTACACAGAGCTTGAAGTCAAAATTTAGACTTGCACATGTAAAGGGAGGCATTTTTTTTATTGCATTGAGCCTACAACATGAAAGCAAACCCTCCCACCTAGAAGTCAGCTTTAGAAATGTCTGTTTTCCTTTCCAAATGATTTTGTATTTCAATCCAAATAGTTTTAATTATTTATAGATATACACAGCCTAGCCAGGCTGATATCCTATCTTTTTTCTAATGCAATTATAGGGTACAGTTTGGTCAACTTCCTTATTTCAGCCTTTTATTGGACAGTGAAGGACTAGCAGCAGAATGAGGTTACACCACTGCTTATTCCTCCTGTCCACATATTCCTCAACAGCACTGTGTTGGTCTTTAGTCCTGTTGTATAGGGAATTAAAAATCAAATTCAGGTACTTATTCTAATATATATATATATTTTTGTTTAACTGACTTTTATTCGCTTTCAGAAAAGGATCCAGAGTATAAGGGCCTGTTTACACTAGAATACAGTGCAGATAAGCTACGTTCCAGTGCGGCTTCCGGCAGCGCAAGGCAATTGCACCTCCCCTGCGATCTGCTGCAGGGGTCAGTGAAAGGTTAACGATACCCCAAATGCAGGTCACTAGCACAATGTGTTTGCCCGCACTGGCTCACACTGGATGTGGTTGCATGCACTACTTTTGGTACGGTGTGGTGTGATTTCAACCCATTCAAAATGAATGGGCTGAAATTGCACTGCACAAAACTGCATGTAAATTGCACAGGAACCGCAACCTTAAGGGGTTACTGTTGCAGTTTATAATCAGCATTATACAGTCTAGATTTTCTTGACAGGAGGCGAGGGCTGGGATGAGGCCCTTTTCCTTAGTTTTTTTGACAGTTAAATAACTTTTTATGGGTTCCCATTACTATCTGGAGCCGGAAAAATCTTCTCTCATCCCTCCCACCACCCATAAAGTTGACACTGTGACACTTGCTCTTCCACAATACTTCCCTTGCGAGGTGTTCTTGATGACATACTACTCACAGGTTCAAATTATTCCTTACACTTCTAGGTGACACTACCTAATTACTGAATATTCTGATTCCACTTCCTAATTTTTGGACAGCGGGATCACCGTCCTACCCCCTTTTCCTAGGATCTTTATATACCTATCTTCTCCCCCTCCCTACCTTCACTAATCTCACCCCCTTTATCGCCCCCCTAGACCTAAACTAGATCTCCAAGCAAAACGGATTCTGTGTTTTAGGCAAGTTTTTTTTTTATGAACATGGAAATAAAATTTGTACATTTTTGGCTAAGGCGCTGAGGGACATCCATTCTGCTACTAATATCACTCAGATTATTCACTGTTTCCATACTAAACTTTACAATTTGCCACCCTCGCATAAACCCGTGTCGTCTGAGGGATCTAGACCCCATATTATAAGACAGTACTTGTAACAAAGTGGTCTACCATGCTTGTCCACCTCTGATGCTGAGGAATATGACAAACCCATTGACATAACGGAACTCTTACAGGCAATCAAAACTTTAAAATCGGGTAAAAGCCCAGACCCAGATGGCTTCTCAGCCATCTATTACAAGACCTTCTCATCTCTACTCGTGAAACCATTGCTTTACGCACTGAATTCACTGAAAACACCTCAACAGCTACCTCCTTCTTTTACAATGGCACATATGATCCCAGTGTATGTTCTAGTTACAGGCCAATATCCTTACTAAACCTGGATTTGAACTAAAATTATTGCGACAAGACTATGCAGACACCTTCCAGACATTATTGGCCCGGAACAGGTGGGCTTCATGCCAGGCAGGGAGGCACATGATAATGTCATTAAACCATAAATCTCATTCATCTACTCGGCAGACATACTGAAGAAGGCCTTCTCCTGTCTACAGACGTGGAGAAGGCCTTCGATATGGTAGCATGGGATTTCATGTTTTCAGTGTGCTCACATATTGGATTAAAACCTAATATGTTAGCATGGATTTCGGCACTATATCAAAACCCGACAGCTAGAGTCAAGATTAACGGGACACTTTCAGGAACCAGTGCAGGATACATAATGGCACCAGGCAGGGCTGCCCTTTGTCCCCAATATTGTTCATACCCACATTAGAGCCCTGCATACACACCGTGAATAGGAACTCCTCGGTCAAGTGACTTGAATTAGGGACTATCCACTGTAAACCTGCCACTTACACGGATGATCTTCTATTTCTCCTCACACAACCACATATTTTGATTCCCAACCTCTTAAAAGAATTTGAACTATATGGATACATCTCCAATTTCAAGATCAATTACAACAAGTCAGAGGCACTCAACATCTCCCTGAACCCCCAAACCCTAAAGAAGGTCCAATCCAATTGCCCCTTTAAATGGGTGCAAACTTCACTTAAATACTTAGGGATATGGCTTACATCCAACTTAGCAAATCTCTATACACAAAATTTACAAACCATCTTACACAAACTGCACCAGGACATGCAGCATTGGAAACTAAAATCTTCTCTTGGTTTGGGAGGGCGGCAGTGGTGAAGACGACAGTATTGCCCAGGATATTACAGTATATTTGTTCCATAATTTACCCATCCTTTTGCCCAAAAGGTTCTCGATAAAACGGGAATTCATTTGGGCAGAGAAGAAATCATGCATTAGCATGCAGACTCTGACTAAACCAAAGATAGAGGGAGGTATTAACTTACCAAATTTTAAACTCTACTACTACGCGACTCATTTGACACGAACTCTTGCAACTGGGTGGGAATTGAAGGTTTGCATACCAAGACACCTTTAAGATTTCTACCATTTCCACCTTTCTACCATTTCGCCTGTCGCAAGCCAGGCTATGTGTATTCATAGACATACACAGTGGCGGTAAGCCACACTCCTCACAAGAGTCTGTCTGATGGCAACAGCAGCCATGCCTCCACTGCCCTCAGTTTCAGTTTCTCCTGTGAAAGCAGGAAGTTAGGGGAGTGGTGCTGAAGCCAGAGACAGTGCTGCAGTGGTGACATGGAGCCAGGTACATATTTACTGACAGAGAGGGTAGCACAAGTAGTGGGGCATTTTTTGTTTTAATGCAGAGAATGCATTAAAGTTAAAAACATTTAGAATTTAGAACTACTTTAACTGCCATGAAGTATGCATTTGACTGAAAACATCTTACTTTCTCATATGTTATTCACAAAATGTATGTTGTATATACCGTATTTATCGGCGTATAACACGCACCGGCGTATAACACGCACCCCAAGTTTAGGAGGGCATTTTAAGGAAAAAAAGTTTTAGGAGGGAAGTTTAGGGAAAAAAAACACTTACATTTAAGCGTCATTTGCAGCTTGCCCAGCGTCATTTGCAGCTTTGCCCAGTGTGATTTGCAGCTTGCCCAGCGTCATTTGCAGCTTGCCCAGTGTGATCTGCAGCTTGCCCAGTGTGATTTGCATCTTGTCAGCGTCATTTGCAGCTTGCCCAGTGTGATCTGCAGCTTGCCCAGTGTGATCTGAAGCTTGCCCAGTGTGATCTGCAGCTTGCCCAGTGTGATCTGCAGCTTGCCCAGTGTGATCTGCAGCTTGTCAGTGTGATCTGCAGCTTGTCAGTGTCAGTTGCAGCTTGCCAGCGTCATTTACATCTTTTCCACATTTAAAATTGCCACCTAGAAGACTGCGCGGCCGGAAAAAAACGAGCGTCGGCGGAAAAGCCCGAGCCGTCTGTTCGGCTCCTGCTCATAGTCCCGCCTCCCTGCTGTTTCGGAAGCGAGCGCAGGGAGACGGGACTGCGAGTGGAGCCGGAAAAGCCTGAGCCGTCTGTTCGGCTCCTGCTCTCAGTCCCGCCTCCCTGCTGTTTCGGTAGCGAGCGCAGGGAGGCGGGACTGCGAGCAGAGCAGAACAGACAGATCGGTCTTTTTCGGCGGCGCTCGTTTTTTTCCGGCGGCGCTCGTTTTTTTTCGGCGGCACCCGCTGTTTTCGGCGCCGTTTTATTTTTTTGCCCGCTTTTTTTGGGGTATCGGCGTATAACACGCACCCACGACTTTCCCCCGATTTTAAGGGGGAAAAAGTGCGTGTTATACGCCGATAAATACGGTACCTTTCAGAAAAAAATTTAAAAGGATACAAGTAGGTGGCATTGGGGCTGTGGCAAATAGGTGGCAAATAGAGACATTGGTGCTGGTTTACCAAAGGCAAATATAATATTTACTTTGCAAGGAAACTATCCTCGGAGCTTGGTGAATGAGGTAAAGCTCTGTTGACTTCCGTCATCTATTCATATGCAAGCAAACATTATTTTTTTTCCCTTTGCAAAGTGAACAGCCTATTTGTCTTTAGTAAATCAACATGCATATATTATGAAGTGTTTCTCTACCAGCAGATAACGAAAGGCTCCATCTCTAGTTGGGAAATCTCTGGGAACAATAAATGCTTCTGATGATTGCTAGTTGTTGTTTATTACCACTCTATAGAGCTTGACTACACTGGCCAAACTGATGTTTCAGGCACTTTAAAATTGGGGATGGTATAGGTGATATGTAGGACCAACAAATACAGTCATGTGAAAAATTAAGTACACCACATGGTAATTGTTGACTTATTCAACATAGTGGTTAGAACCTCTTTAGGGCGTATGCAGGTGAACTCTGTCATATTTAAACCTCAGACATTTAGGGTCTGTCTGTTCAATAATTTATTCAATAAAAATAACAATAGATGTAATAGTGTACTGTGAAAAAGATAAGTACACCCTTGGCATCAAAAAGTGGTATTGGCATATTTTGCATAAACTACTTTTTGCAGGCATTTTGTAAAACTGGCCACTAGTCTCTGAAATCAACTCAAACACATTTTTGAAAACTTTCTTCAGATAGTTGTTTTTTTGTGGTTTCCTTGCATGAACTGCTAATTTTAACCCCCACCCTACAAAAGTTCAATGGGGATCATATCAGGGTTTGGACTTGGACTATTTGTTTTTTATGAGCCATTCCTTGGTAGATTTGCTAGTGAGCTTTGGATCATTATCCTGTTGAAATATACATTTCTGTTTCAGCTTTTGAAAAGATGGCCTCACACCTCATCAAGCACAATTTGATAGTTATTTTATTTATTTATTTAATTGTATTTATTTATTTCAGGTACCTATTTACATATAAATTGAACATTCACATCAGTCCCTGCCCTCAAGGAGCTTACAATCTAAGGTCCCTATACTTTAGTGTGTCACAACTTGCTACTGTGCAAAGAGTTGAAAAAAATGTCACTTTGTGACATTTTATTAAATATAAAAATAGCAGCACCTTGCATTGTAAAAATGCAAAGCACTGCCTCTACATAATGGACACCAGCCCCTGTGTGTTTTAGCCCTAAGAGAGTTAGAATTATTAGAATTATTGGGACATAGGAAATACTTTTAGAAATATCAGAAGACTGAGTCATTCCAGATCTTGTGTACTTGAATTGTATATTTGAATTTTCAAATGTCAAACCAGTTTAGTTTATTGTACATAAATCTGGAAATGACCGTTGACTATTTCTCTAGATAACGGTGTTTACCGTACTTCAAGATCTTGGTCTGCCAAAATGAGACAAGAATAACCAAAAATGTAATGCTTTGGACTTTATATTTACTACTCTTTTTCATTAGAGAACCACCTGGTCTGGTGCGTAGGACAGGGTGAACATTCTTGTACTATGATGTGCTCTTCACCATGTGCCCAGGTACAACAGACATAGCTTATTACATTTGTGACAGCAGGTAATCAAATACATTGATATATATGCACATAGTTAAGGAACATTCATCAAAATGTAACACATTCCTGGCACCCTCCAATCTGAGCTAGTCTGTACCAGGTTAATGAAAGGGAGAGGAACATTTTGCTAAAGAGACAGCTGACATTTTAGATTAATTTACTTTATTAATTTCATTGAAAACATATTTTTTTCAAGTAGAAAATGTGTTTGCTTGCTATACATTAAAGTAAACTATATATATTATTATTATATCTTATAGGGTATGTTGTTCTTTACAGTGAGTGTGTCCACTGTAAGGAACACCAGTGCTGAAAGGGTTGATTTACTAAAACTGGAAGGTGCAAAATCTGGTGAAGCTCTGCATGGTAGCCAATCAGCTTCTAACTTCAACTTGTTCCATTAAGCTTTGACAAACAAAAAAACTAAAAAAAAACCTGGAAGCTGATTGGTTTCTGTACAGAGCTGCACCAGTTTTTTCACTCTACAGTTTTAGTAAATCAACCTCGTACAGTCTGCCATTACCTCGTACCTCTCCATCTGAAAAAAGCTATTTGTCAGTCATAATGATCCTATGGCTTCAATAGTTCTTGTGTCATTGACTTGAGACAAGTAAACAAATCAGATGTTCCTTTTTTACTTGCTGTATGCTTATTCTGGAGCAGTGATCCATTTAGCTGGAAAATAAATCAACTAGCATATTTAGAAGGAAGTTAGTAATGGTAGTATACATGTTTTTTAGTACATATTTTAATTAATAGAAGAGTCTTGCATCAGATACCCCCATATACAATAACTGAGTGGTCATCCCAGCTGCATATTCCTCTTGTAAACAGAAGTTTTTCTAGCAGCAATAGCTTATATCTCCTGGGTATGTTAATGCTTACCACATATGAAGCTGTTTGGTAAAACCTACATCTTTTGTCAAAATACAATATTACAAATTATTGTCTAGTGTGTTTTGGAAAGTAACCAGTAAATGTGTTTTGAAATAACCCCTCACTAACCTCTGTAGCTGCATGCACTGTGGGGCAATTCAACTTCAATGTTAAATGCAGAATGACTGAAGTCATTCAATTTGCTTATTCAGTAGCGCAACTTAATCTGCTAGCCACTTTTAGATTGCCTGCGCTTTGTTTACATTAGAGGTTAGAAGGCTGCTGAGACATTTGGGAAATGGAAGCAGGGTGAGAAAAGAACAACTTTAGTGCTTCTGATGTGACGTAGGTGAGGGGGAAGCTCTAACTTCAAGTTTTCATCAGTCTCTGTGAACCAGTATTAGCTAGACCTATCCCCTTGTTTACATCAAGAAATATTGTATAGACGTTCTCAAATGTTTTAGGGACATAAATGTGCCCCCCAATTTTGTAGGATAGTATAGCCAGTCTGTCTCAACCGGTGTTTTGCGGCACCCTGGGGTACTGTCTGGGCTCTTTAGGGGTGCCACAACACAATGCTGAAAACGGTACCATCGAAGGCAGGTTTACAGAGAACCACAGGTTGCAATACAAATACAAGCCCAGACCCTGTGCAGGGCTGCCTGCTTATGTCCTACCATCTGATGACATCATTGGTTGCAACAGGAGTGGGGGGGATGGGGGGTTGGAATGCCTGTGGCTCTCAACCTAGAAGTTCAGGTTTGATTTTTTCTCTCATGTATCATGGGGCCGGGTTGTCCTGGTGCTTAGCAGCTTTTCCTTGGTTAGCCAGAGATGGGGATGGGACCAGGGGTGTGGCCACCTCCTTGTACATGTGGCTGCTCTGCTGATCTAGCAGTGGAAAATGCGTTTTCATTTTCTTTCCACATTTTCCAAAAACTTGTAGAAAAAAATGACATGTTCAAAAGACACATTATGCCTCATAGATTATACATTGGGGTGTTTTCTTTCCAAAATGGGGGTCATTTTTTGGGCGTTTCCATCGTCCTGGTGCTCCAGGGCCAGTGCAAGAGGTAGTCAAAAAATTATATGTGTAATTTATGCTCCTAGAACGCCTGATGGTGCTCCCTGCATGTTGGACCTCTTTATTTTGCCACACTGTGTAAAAGTATGCATATGCTGTGTGTGAGAAATAACCTTATAATATGACAATTTTGTGAGAAAAAAAAAAAGGAAAAAAAATCTTGTTTTTGCAAAGAATTGTGGGAAAAAATTACAACTTCAAAAAACTCACCATGCCTCTTTCTAAATACATTGGAATGTCTACTTTCCAAAAAGGGGTCATTTTGGGGGTATTTGTACTGTCCTGGCTTGTTAGGGTTAAGGAAGGCTGGTCAGAGACCTCAGCAGACTTGCAGCAGGAACGTTCAGTGTGGTGCGGAACTGCAGCAGCAGACAGCCAGGCAGACACTCGAGCTGGGCGGTAAGTCAGGATCAGAGACAGGAACGTGGTCATCGGATAGCCAGGGTCATCAACAGGCGGGCTATGAGGTACAAAATCAGGAGCAGAGCCAAAGTCAGGAACAAGCCGGGTCAGTAACTAATGACAAGACAGAAGCAAAATCCGATATCAGGTCAGGGGGAAGCCAGGTCAGCAACCAAGGAAACACACTGGAGGTACATAGGACACAGGGAAAGCTGAAGACCAGTCAGCATAGAGAACAGGCAGAAGCATCCTTAAATAGCCCATCTGGCGCCAACATACATCACGTGCGTGCCCGCCGTTTGCGTGCACGCATTTGTGTGCGCATGCACGTTCATGTTAGCCATTCCGTGAACATGCATGTGCGCATGTGCATTTCTATTAGTTGAATGTCTTCTGACATGCACATTTCTATTAGCCAAATGTCTTCTTACTTGCACATTTCTATTAGACAAACGGCTGGTTGGTATTCTCTGACATCCTCATTAAATGTGGGATATAAAACTTGACATCTCTCACTATATCTCTCATGGCTCATACCCCCATGTCATCTACCCCCACATCCAGCACTAGAAATCTACCCCACATCATACCTCTCATGCCAAGCCATTTCGATGTACCGCTCTGTTGAATGACAATTTGTCTCCCGTACTGCCTTGCATCAGCTCAAATGGACCCCAAAAAACATGTTTTTTTTTTTGGATTTCAAAGATCTACACTAGCCCTGGATAAAGTTGTGCAACAAGAAAAAAGAATGCCCCATTCTAGTGCCAAACTCACTACTACACAGAAAAGAACAAGCTAAACATTGCAATAAGTGTGGGTGAACATAAATTTTGAAATGGTCTCACTCCCATTCCCCTATACGTCTCATGATCTGAGGACTAAGGCCCCAGCAAGCTGCCTCTGTAGCAGCCCCCAATACAAATTAAACTGGTTAACGGCTCCAGAAAATGCTTAAAATTGCTACAAAACTGATAATGTGACAAGGACAACCCATCCAAAAAGGGGCCATGCGCAGAATTCACGTCTAAAAACCTTACCTTTAAATAGTGTGAACTGGGCTAAACGTTTTCAGAGACACCTCAAATAGTTCTACATACATGCCCTCCCCACGGATCAGTTATGTTACCAGTTGTTATTGATTGTTATGCCATATATATTGGAACTCCCATAATCCCATAGCAAGATTGGCATAGGAGGGTGCAAAATTAGCACCCATAGCAGTGCCTTGGATTTGTAGATAAAATTTGTCATCAAAAAGGAAATAATTGTGAATCAAACAAAAACGTGCACACTCTAGAAGAGTGATGGCGAACCTTTTTGAGCCCGAGTGCCCAAACTGCAAACCAAAACGACTTATTTTTTTCAAAGTGCCAACACTGCAATTCAACCTGAATAACGAGGTTTTAGTTTAGAAAAAACAATTCGTACAGTTTTTCAAACTAATTAACAGCTTTTGTTTAAAAAGAAAAACACAATAACAGAGCTTCCCATTAAACTTGTATGGGCAGAGTATTGCATAGTATGGGCAGAGTATTGCATAGTATGGGCAGAGTATTGCACAGCATGGGCAGAGTATTGCACAGCATGGGCAGAGTATTGCATAGTATGGGCAGAGTATTGCATAGTATGGGCAGAGTATTGCACAGCATGGGCAGAGTATTGCACAGCATGGGCAGAGTATTGCATAGTATGGGCAGAGTATTGCACAGCATGGGCAGAGTATTGCATAGTATGGGCAGAGTATTGCACAGCATGGGCAGAGTATTGCACAGCATGGGCAGAGTATTGCATAGTATGGGCAGAGTATTGAACAGCATGGGCAGAGTATTGCATAGTATGGGCAGAGTATTGCACAGCATGGGCAGAGTATTGCAATTGGTTATAAAGCTTACTGGATTTGCTGGAATCGGTGTGGGGACTCGCTTCGGTCGCTCCGTTCACTCCAGACGCTCCTGTGGTGTCCGTGTGTCAGGTGATACCCACGCAGGTGCGTCAGATGATTGAGAGCTGAGGGGCGTGGCTTTAGTGTTCTCTGGGGAGGGTTCTCCTCAGAGAACTGTGGGAGATGTAGTCTGGGGGAGCGGACGCCGTGACTACAGTGTATGACTGTAGTCACGGCGTGCCCACAGAGAAGGCTGGGCGTGCCGGCAGCGGCACGCGTGCCACGCGTTCGCCATCACTGCTCTAGAATGTCTTTTGTTACACATTAAATGATACACTCTACGTTCAAATGAGCAGTACATGATGGCATGGCGGTCAATGAGCAGTGCATGGTGGCAGGGCAATCAGTAAGCAGTACATGGTGGCAGGGCGACCAGTAAGCAATATGTAGTAGCAGGGCAGTCAGTGAGTAATATGTATTGGCAGGGCAGTCAGTGAACAGACAGACACTTACCACAGGGCTGAAGATAGAAGACTCTCAGGGATGCTATCTCTGCTTCCCCATTTTCCAATGTTTTTTTTTTTTTTACACAAAGTTGTCCATTTATACAATATTTTTAACACATAGCATGTACATAGCAAAAGATGCACCCCAAAACATTGTCTGCTACTCCTCCTGAATATGGTGATAGCAGATGTGTGAGACTTTTACACAGCCTGGCCACATACAGAGGCCCAACATGCAGGGAGCACCATCAGGTGTTCTAGGGGCATAAATGTCAAATCTAATTTGACTACCTATTACACTTTGAGGCACTGTAGTGGCACTGATGGGCACTGTAGTGGCATGGATGCAAAATGATGTGGCATGGATGAGGTATGGATGAGCCGTGCATGGGTATGACTGAGCATGGTTGAGCCATGAATGTGGATGGCTGAGTATGGCTGAGTATGGCTGGGTATGGCTGAGTATGGCTGGGTATGGCTGAGTATGGCTGGGTGGGTATGGCTGGGTATGGATGGGATGGCTGGGTATGGCTGGGTGAGTATGACTGGGTATGGCTGAGTATGGCTGAGTGTGGATGGGATGGCTGGGTATGGCTGAGTATGGCTGGGTATGGATGCGATGGCTGGGTATGGTTGAGTATGGCTGAGTCTGAATGGGATGGCTGGGTATGGCTGAGTATGGCTGGGTATGGATGTGATGGCTGAGTATGGTTGGGTATGGCTGAGTGTGGATGGGATGGCTGAGTATGGTTGGGTATGGCTGAGTGTGGATGGGATGGCTGAGTATGGTTGGGTATGGCTGAGTGTGGATAAGATGGCTGAGTATGGTTGGGTATGGCTGAGTATGGATGGGATGGCTGGGTATGGCTGGGTATGGATGGGATGGCTGGGTATGGCTGGGTATGGCTGAGTAGGACTGGGTATGGCTGAGTATGGCTGAGTATGGCTGGGTATGATAAAAAACAGATAACCAGTTGTTATTGATTGTTATGCCATATATATTGGAACTCCCATAATCCCATAGCAAGATTGGCATAGGAGGGTGCAAAATTAGCACCCATAGCAGTGCCTTGGATTTGTAGATAAAATTTGTCATCAAAAAGGAAATAATTGTGAGTCAAACAAAAACGTGCACACTCTAGAAGAGTGATGGCGAACCTTTTTGAGCCTGAGTGCCCAAACTGCAAACCAAAACGACTTATTTTTTTCAAAGTGCCAACACTGCAATTAAACCTGAATAACGAGGTTTTAGTTTAGAAAAAACAATTTGTACAGTTTTTCAAACTAATTAACAGCTTTTGTTTAAAAAGAAAAACACAATAACAGAGCTTCCCATTAAACTTGTATGGGCAGAGTATTGCATAGTATGGGCAGAGTATTGCACAGCATGGGCAGAGTATTGCACAGCATGGGCAGAGTATTGCATAGTATGGGCAGAGTATTGCATAGTATGGGCAGAGTATTGCACAGCATGGGCAGAGTATTGCACAGCATGGGCAGAGTATTGCATAGTATGGGCAGAGTATTGCACAGCATGGGCAGAGTATTGCATAGTATGGGCAGAGTATTGCATAGTATGGGCAGAGTATTGCACAGCATGGGCAGAGTATTGCATAGTATGGGCAGAGTATTGAACAGCATGGGCAGAGTATTGCATAGTATGGGCAGAGTATTGCACAGCATGGGCAGAGTATTGCAATTGGTTATAAAGCTTACTGGATTTGCTGGAATCGGTGTGGGGACTCGCTTCGGTCGCTCCGTTCACTCCAGACGCTCCTGTGGTGTCCGTGTGTCAGGTGATACCCACGCAGGTGCGTCAGATGATTGAGAGCTGAGGGGCGTGGCTTTAGTGTTCTCTGGGGAGGGTTCTCCTCAGAGAACTGTGGGAGATGTAGTCTGGGGGAGTGGACGCCGTGACTACAGTGTATGACTGTAGTCACGGCGTGCCCACAGAGAAGGCTGGGCGTGCCGGCAGCGGCACGCGTGCCACGCGTTCGCCATCACTGCTCTAGAATGTCTTTTGTTACACATTAAATGATACACTCTACGTTCAAATGAGCAGTACATGATGGCATGGCGGTCAATGAGCAGTGCATGGTGGCAGGGCAATCAGTAAGCAGTACATGGTGGCAGGGCGACCAGTAAGCAATATGTAGTAGCAGGGCAGTCAGTGAGTAATATGTATTGGCAGGGCAGTCAGTGAACAGACAGACACTTACCACAGGGCTGAAGATAGAAGACTCTCAGGGATGCTATCTCTGCTTCCCCATTTTCCAATGTTTTTTTTTTTTTTTACACAAAGTTGTCCATTTATACAATATTTTTAACACATAGCATGTACATAGCAAAAGATGCACCCCAAAACATTGTCTGCTACTCCTCCTGAATATGGTGATAGCAGATGTGTGAGACTTTTACACAGCCTGGCCACATACAGAGGCCCAACATGCAGGGAGCACCATCAGGCGTTCTAGGGGCATAAATGTCAAATCTAATTTGACTACCTATTACACTTTGAGGCACTGTAGTGGCACTGATGGGCACTGTAGTGGCATGGATGCAAAATGATGTGGCATGGATGAGGTATGGATGAGCCGTGCATGGGTATGACTGAGCATGGTTGAGCCATGAATGTGGATGGCTGAGTATGGCTGAGTATGGCTGGGTATGGCTGAGTATGGCTGGGTATGGCTGAGTATGGCTGGGTGGGTATGGCTGGGTATGGATGGGATGGCTGGGTATGGCTGGGTGAGTATGACTGGGTATGGCTGAGTATGGCTGAGTGTGGATGGGATGGCTGGGTATGGCTGAGTATGGCTGGGTATGGATGCAATGGCTGTGTATGGTTGAGTATGGCTGAGTCTGAATGGGATGGCTGGGTATGGCTGAGTATGGCTGGGTATGGATGTGATGGCTGAGTATGGTTGGGTATGGCTGAGTGTGGATGGGATGGCTGAGTATGGTTGGGTATGGCTGAGTGTGGATGGGATGGCTGAGTATGGTTGGGTATGGCTGAGTGTGGATAAGATGGCTGAGTATGGTTGGGTATGGCTGAGTATGGATGGGATGGCTGGGTATGGCTGGGTATGGATGGGATGGCTGGGTATGGCTGGGTATGGCTGAGTAGGACTGGGTATGGCTGAGTATGGCTGAGTATGGCTGGGTATGATAAAAAACAGATAACAACCGCTCCAAGACTCTCCTTTTGAGCGAATGCTCCTGCTCCTGTGTGGGAGCCCCAGGTGCTGGCTAATGGCACAGCAATTAGAAAATCAGGAAGAACTCCGGACAGCCGCACACCGGGAAATTAAAATTCAAAAAGGTTTATTTAAAAGCAAATAATCACTTCAATCCAAACACGACAAAAGGGGGTACAGAGCTGACGCGTTTCGCACTACATCTAGTGCTTACTCATAGCTGATAATATATGCTATCTTATATATATATGATATCAGCTATGAGTAAGCACTAGATGTAGTGCGAAACGCGTCAGCTCTGTACCCCCTTTTGTCGTGTTTGGATTGAAGTGATTATTTGCTTTTAAATAAACCTTTTTGAATTTTAATTTCCTGGTGTGCGGCTGTCCGGAGTTCTTCCTGATTTTCTTATGGCTGGGTATGGCTGAGTATGGCTGAGTATGGATGGCTGAGCATGGATGGATGGATGAGTATTACTGAGTATGGATGGATGATGTGGCATGGATGAGGCACGGATGAGCCGTGAATGGTTATGGCTGAGCATGGTTGAGTCATGAATGTGGATGGCTGAGTATGGCTGGGTATGACTGAGTATGGCTGGGTATGGATGGGATGGCTGAGTATGGCTGGGTGGGTATTGCTGAGTATGGCTGGGTGGGTATGGCTGGATATGGATGGGATGGCTGGGTATGGCTGAGTATGGCTGAGTATGGCTGGGTGAGTATTACTGGGTATGACTGAGTATGGCTGAGTGTGGATGGGATGGCTGGGTATGGCTGAGTATGGCTGGGTATGGATGCGATGGCTGGGTAAGGCTGAGTATGGCTGAGTGGGTATGGCTGAGTATGGCTGGGTATGGCTGAGTATGGCTGAGTATGGCTGAGTGTGGATGGGATGGCTGAGTATTGTTGGGTATGGCTGAGTGTGGATGGGATGGCTGGGGGTGGCTGGGTATGGCTGGGTATGGCTGGGTATGGCTGAGTGTGGATGGGATGGCTGAGTATGGCTGAGTATGGCTGAGTATGGCTGGGTATGGCTGAGTATGGCTGGGTATGGCTGAGTATGGCTGGGTATGACTGGGTATGGCTGAGTATGGATGGCTGAGCATGGATGGATGGATGAGTATTACTAAGTATGGATGGATGGATGAGTATTGCTGAGCACTTTTTTTGTTGGCCCACCAATATACATTGATGCATTGGTGCACTCTAAATGACCCTGAGAAGCTCTCATCAGATAGATACCAAATATTTTATCTTATAACTGCTTGGCAACAATGGCCTGCTTACACTGCTACATTGATTTAACACATGTAGCGCACTACCCCCTTGGGGGCGGCTGATTTGTTCTATTTCCCACTGGCTATCCCGAGCACTCAGAACTACCCTTCCCTCTGACACCTCGGGTTCCATGCTAACAGTAAAAGATGACAGTCTATTGTTAGTAACTAAAGTAATACATTTACTAAAAAGATTTAACAAATATTACAAGAACCGTATTAGCACACAATCTTATACAATAATGAGATGAGTAGTTGTGAATGGCTATCACGCAAGGGTTACCTAGACGACCACTACAGGCGTGTCTCCAAGTGGGACTAGTGCTCAGGTGATAAGATCCTGACATTGGGCACCTTCCCACTTTCCAGCAACGGCCGTGTAGACACTCTGAAACCTGTAATACCCTACACAGTGCTAGCAAGACAATATAACACAGTGTAATTACTCAAAAGCTCCCCCTGTAAAGAAATGCAGTTCTTGGTATGTAGCGGCAACACTGTAAGGCCTTACAGCAAAGGATATAGTCTCTTGTCTTCTTTTCTTCAGCTAGCCATTATACTGCAGTATTTGTATTCCATAGGGTTTTCAAACAGTGGTATGTAGCGGCAACACTGTAAGGCCTTACAGCAAAGGATATAGTCTCTTGTCTTCTTTTCTTCAGCTAGCCATTATACTGCAGTATTTGTATTCCATAGGGTTTTCAAACAGTAATGTAGTGTAAAATAGTATACAAGTAACTGAAATCGTGCAGTATGCTTATAAACTCCTTTTCTGGGAATGTACTCCCAACATCAGTCAATTGTTAATAAAGTTAGGCCTTGAAGCCTATCTGAGTGCAATTCAACTGAAAAGGACTGTTCTGTGGGACTACAGGTCCCACCAATACTGTGAGATTAGTCTAAAGCCCCATACACACGCTCGGACAATCCGCGGACCAGGTCGGTCGGATTTTGTCCGACGTACTTTGTCCGATGTTGGTGTTGCGTACACACGGTCGGACTACGTTGTCGGAATATCCGGTCCGGAAGAACGTCGTGACGTAAGTCGTCGTCCACGAGATTACAAAAGGGAAGTTCAGCACCACGTCAGGCACCCGTTGGGCTCCTTCTGCTGATCCCGTGTTTATCGAGAGTTAGTGGAAGTTTGGTGACTTAAGATTCGCGCTTCTCAGTTTTCTGACTCAGATCGTTACTGCTCTTCAGTTTGTGCTTGTCGTGCGTATCTGTTTATTAGTGCGTGTAGTCAGTTCGCATTTGTTGGTCATTGCGGCCTATATCTTGATATAGGACGCTTTGATTTGCACTGCTTATTGTCTGCTCGTTGCTCGTATTCAGTTCGTTCTTTCAGGCCTTGCTGTTTATCGGTGCTTTCTGTTTGTCCGTTCTGACCAGCCGACCTTTTGTGACCTTCTGAGCGATGTTTCCCCTGCGTACTCGTCGCCGAGTTCGTGCTGTACGCGGAATTGGTGTCGGGCTTTTAGCTTTGAGCCAAGACCCGTCCATGAACAGAGTGACGAGGAGTATGTGGACCAAGAATTGGTTGCTTCAGCGTGACCAGTTCTCGCACATGCCTTTGCTTCGTGAGATCCGGGAGAATAATCCTGATGATTTCAGGAACTTTCTCAGGATGACGGACCCCGATTTTCACCGTCTTTTGGCTTTGCTGACCCCCTTTATCAGCCGGCAGGATACCTGCATGAGACAAGCCATTACTCCGGAGCAGAGGCTTGTTGCCACGTTGAGGTACTTGGCGACAGGGAGAAGTCTTCAGGATTTGAAGTTCTCTTCAGGTATCTCTCCCCAGGCCCTGGGAATCATTATTCCAGAGACCTGTTCTGCCATCATTCAGGTCCTGCAGGAGGACTATATTAAGGTAACATTTCTACTTGACTATTCCCTTCTATGTATGCTCTGTTTGCTAATGTCTTGTATTTTTGACCTCCTTCCCTAATTACCATGATTGCAATATGTTCTAATATGCTGTGCCCCTTTTCTCCTTCATGCATTTTCCCTTTCCCTTCACTTACCTCCCCAGCATGCTCTTCTGCCCCAATAGACACCTATGGCCTAGTCACTTAATCAATGTCTTTTGTCTGCTGCATAGTATTGTTTGTCCCCAAACACCCCCTAAAATATGCACAAATGTTTGCTGTGTGGTTTACTTCATGTAGAGCCCCTTTAGTAATTTTTTTTTTTTGTTGGGGGGGGGGGGGGGGGGCCGCAAACTCATTAGGAACCCCCTCCCCCAACTGCTCTGTCAGATGGTACCAATCCTTTATCTGCTGGCTTTCCCAAGGTCCATACACACTGTATACCTACCTCTTTATAGTGGGCATCTTTAGGGATGAATTCAGCAAAGCATGTAGTGCAAGGGGCTGCCTCCATACATTCCATTTCCTAATTTTTTGTCTTCTTTCCCTCCTATTAGCTTTCTTGGTAATTTCAGAATGTCACAATGTGCCTGCCTTTTTTTGGGGGGGGGGGGGTTGAAATGTTATTTTATCTTTCCTGGGGGCTGCCAATAGTGTTAAGTACAGAGGGTCTGGCCAAACTAGCACACATTATTGAGCCATTTGCCAATCAATGAAGTGCAGAGGGTTACCTGTCCCCCCCCCCAAAAACCCTAGTTATTGCCAATGGCCCATCAGAAGTGTGGGGATTGATGGGGGGTGAGTCATCTGTGAAGGGGAGCCTCTACTTTTCTGTGCAAATACTTTCCAGCCTCCAATTTTATACAATGCTCTTGTTCCAAGATGTTGATTGTCTAATCTGCTTGCAATGTTTAGGTGCAAAGTGACTAATTTTTTTTTCTTGTTTCACTCCACAGTTCCCTTCCACGCCACAGGAATGGCAGACTGTGGCCTCCCACTTTGCCAGCCGTTGGGACTTTCCTAACTGCGGAGGGGCAATTGATGGGAAACACGTCCGCATCGTCCCACCGCCCAACTCGGGGTCCTACTATTATAATTATAAAGGGTTTAATAGTGTAGTGATGTTGGCGGTGGTGTCGGCAACATACGAGTTTATGTATGTGGACGTGGGGATGAACGGCCGGATATCGGATGGTGGGGCCATTACGCACACGGAGTTCTACTGGCGTCTCCAAAGTGGCAGTCTGTGCTTGCCACCTCCAGAGGAGAATGCCGAAGGACTCCCCTTCGTCTTTGTCGCAGATGAAGCGTTTGCGTTGACTCCCCATGTGATGAGGCCGTTCCCGATGAGGACCCTCACCCCGGACCAGAGGGTCTTCAACTACAGGCTGTCCAGAGCCAGAAGAGTTGTGGAGAACACTTTTGGCATCCTGGCCAGCCGCTTCCGCCTGTTCCTGACGGCATTTAACTTGGCGGAATACAAACTGAACCACATAGTTCTTGCCTGTTGCATATTGCACAACTTCCTCAAAAGACATAACAGGAACTATGTGGTGCCCGTTGGCCCAGATGTGGAGGGCCCTCCAAATGCGGACCTCACAGCCCTTCGAGTGGCACGTCCAGGCTTGCCCCCTCTAAATGCCCGCGTGGTCCGCGACCAATATATGGAGTACTTTGTGGGTAGGGGGGCCATTGCTCTGCCCGACGATGTGTGAGAGGCATTTTTTAATAAATCTGATATTTCAACCAACCTATGATTTCTTGTCATTTCAGTCTTGTTTTTAGCTTATTTTACCTTGACATTTTTTCCCTTTGCCTTCGACAGTGGGAATGCACTTTCTGGGCAAAAGGAGGTAACAGTCTCTTCTTCCCAAAAAGATTATTCTCATGTTGTGTGTTTGCTACCTAATCTTTGGTCTAGAGAAGGTTTGCCCTGCATAACTGACACCCAAAATACTCCTTTTCATCACCAGGTCTGACATGTGTGTATTCTCAAAAATGCTGTGCTCCGTGTTTTCGTACAAAGCACTGTGGGTGTCATTTACATAAGTCAAATCCGCTATGCTCTACAAGTGCTTTGAAAAAGTTCCCTGGGAAAGACAATTGCAGTGCAAAGTGGATTTGCCTTTAGTAAATAACACCCATTGCCCCCCATATCCTTTACATTTTACATACATAATGCATTGTGTTTTTTAAATAAGGAAGCCATACATTTAGAAAAATAAAAAAGTTTACTAGGAAAACCTTCACAAGTGCGTTTACAATCTTCACGCCAAAACTGACAACATCTTTGTTATTTACAACATTGTTTACAAACATTCCGCAATTGGTAAAACCAGGCATGGAGCAAAACAGAACCTAGGAACTAGGAAAGTTCAACTTTGTAAAGTGAAGACAAGATCAGACATGACTATATGTTCAAAGTGTGTTTGATCTTGCCTTCATCACATGGGGGGGTCACCCCCGGAAAGTTGAAATTTCGAACATGCACACAATTTGGGTCTGAAAATGGTCATTAGATGGTAAAACACATGCCTAGAAGCTTCAAAAGTGCCATTTTCCATCATGGGGATGAATGGACGTTTTTTGGGGGTGCAACCCCTTCACCACAACCACTTTCGTAGTTCGTAAAGTGTTTGCACCCCCAAAAAAACGTTGCCATTCATCCACCATGATGGGAGCTAGCACATGTGGACACAATGTGTGCATGTTCCAAATTTCACACAGTTTTTAAGTAGCAAATGTGTTCAGAAGCTGGCACAAATGTGTGTTAATTACTTGGTGCGTTTTCATATTTTTCCTAAAACATCAATGATGTTCTTCAATTTTTGTTGAACATCATTGATGTTTTGCTTTATGTAATCTAGATCTCTATTGCAGACCATTATCTCTCCGATGAGTACGTGGGCACTCTCTGTGGTAAAGTGCGATTTTTCTTCCACAACATCCACGTCACCTAAAAACCACAAACAAACAAAAATGGGGTGTTGGAAATGAGGCAGCCATACATGGATTAGCTTACCAGTAGCTGTGTTCTCACACACTCACCTGTTGTGGTGACAATTTCTCCAAGTTCGATGATCTCTCCTTCCTCCTCCTCCTCCTCCTCTGCTTCTGCTCTTTCCCCTTTTTTGGGAGGTGTTGGTTTGGGGGTTTCCGCAGACGGCCCAAGTTTTCTCTCCCCTATGAGAATGTACAAAAGGAAGATTTAGCAAGACTATCTATTGAGGGCAGAAATAGGAAATGACAAACATTGCTTGAAAGTGACGGACACTATTTTAGTTTGGCCAGTTACAAATGGCAACAACATGAATGTAGTCACTTTGTAAAGGTGCTAAACTGACTAGCTTTTTTGGTAGAAGTTTGTGTGATGGAGACCCCCCTCTAGTATCCACTGGAGCACATGTGTGGAAAAGCCTAATAAAAAGTGGGTTTGGGTGTCCCAGCACTAGTGCTCTAGAGTCCAGATGTGTAAACAGCTACTGGGTGACCTCTCCTTTACATTGAATAAATTGGCTTGACATTCTTGATGACATTTCTAGTGAGAACAAACTTCCTTTCCCCAAAAAAAACACCAAACCACGTATTATAAGTGGCCGAACGTTCGAGGTTGCGTACGATCGAATGGACACACACACGACCATGACAGTGGCAGAAAGATCGAGGCTGAGTACGATCGAATGCACAGACGAACATGAAAGTGGCCATTTTGGAATGTACAACTTTGTAAAAATCAAACCACATGGAGCAGTATGCAAGCAAGAAATCAAAACACAAAACACAACTACTTACTTTTTTGAAGAATTCGCTTGATCTTTCTGTACTGATCGGCCTCCCTCAGTTTCAGGTCTGACCAGCGTTTCCTCAGTTGCTCCTTGGATCGTTGTACCCCAAAATGATTGTACAGCCTTCTCACAACTTTAGACATGATCTTGGCCTTGCGGACATTGGGGTTGAGGTAAGGCCCATACTTCCCATCATAGTCGCTCCTCTTTAATATGTCCACCATCTCCAACATTTCTCCAAATGACATATTTGAGGCCTTGAATTTCAGGCTCCGGGATCGGGACGTTTGTGCCTCCGGACTTTCCTCGTCCACCTCCTCGTTGGGGGGATATTTGGGGCGCACCTGCTGTGTCCCCGCCATGTGCTCTCCCCACTGCGCCGTAAAGAGAAGGGGTGGGGAATAGACGAGAAAGATCGGAGTTTGACGCATGCGCACTGTATATAAAACGTCACACGCCTGTGTCGTAGCCACGATCTGGGAGACGAGGGGAGAGAAAGCTCACGCACGAGACGATCGCTACAAACGAAGGTACAATTTGACGTTGGTACATAACTAGCCTAGACTGATTAGAACTTGAGGCTTCTTTATGGAGAAGATTAGGAGAGTTTAGGCTGACATTATTTATATTGTTTGGTGTGGCGTTGTGTCTTGCAGAGGTGATGGAGGCCTTCTACAACGTGAGCTTTCTACCCATCTTCATTGATAAATACAGGGAATTTCCCCTCTTATGGCAGGCGAAACACAGGGATTATAGCAACAGACCAAAGAGGTACGCAGCCCTGCTGAAACTTGTGGCATTTGTAAAGCCTACCCTGCCCATGGCAACCGTGGCAAACTTAAAAGTGAAGATCAACAACATGAAGAGTACCTATTTCCGGGAGCGCAATAAGGTCCTGAAGTCACAAGCATCTGGAGCTGCAGCAGCTGATGTCCATGTCCCCACGCTCTAGTACTATGACAGGCTCCACTTTCTCAAAGACCAGGCTACTGTCAGGAAGTCACTCTTGACTCTTCCTTGCACGCGTCCTTCCACGCACGCCACCCCTGATGAGGCTTCCGAGGACCAACCTGGGCCTTCCAGTATGGAAGATGTGCAGGTGCCCAGCTTGTTCCAGGTATAGTAGTTTTGTAACCAGGTTGGGGAATAATGAATGATGTTCAGTTAATTCAGGATCCACAATTGCTTATTTCCTAACGTGATTGACATATCAACAGACAGTGGTGTGGGAGACATTTTTGGGAAGAATCTAAACTGCAGGGCTGAGAATTGTATGGTTTTGTATTTGAAAACATTTTGCAACAGTCACTAGATGAGAATTGTGTGTGTTTGATGAACAAATAACTGAAACTATGTCCCTTTTTCATACACAGGAAGACCTCAGCCAGGAGGTGGCTGTGGAAGGTGGCAGTCAGGAGGAGGCAGGGGGTAGTGGCAGCCAAGAGGGGGGTAGGCGTAGGAGCCTGACTGTCTCCCAAGTCCCTCCCCTCCGCCTTCCCTACAGAAGGGCGAAAAACATGGGGGAGGTGGGAGAGTCAGCGCTCCAGCTGATAAAAGATGCCTCAGCCTCCCTCTATGCCACACCCACCTACGAGGAGGCCTTTGCCTCCTTGGTTACCAGTAAATTTACGGGTATGGAGGCGGGGCAACGCAGCATGTGTGAGGAGGTCATCCTCAAAATACTAAATGAGGGGATGGCTGGGGAGATGACTCCCCTCACACATGTTTGCGAGAGTGACCTTGCTCCGCCTCCTCCTCCTCCTTCTGCCACCCCACCAGCACCAGCACCACGGCGTGGAAGGAAGCGTACAAGGAAGACAAGAGAGTGACGACCTTGATTCAGTCTGGTCTGAGAGAAGATGGAGCCTCTCGTAGGACCAGAGCCTGGGGACCTAGATGGCATCTGCTGCAGTTCCGGATGTTTTGGACTTCAGGACCAGATTGCGCTCCCTTATTATTTAGATAGGTACTCTTCATGCCCCCAATTGTTTAAGTCTGTAAAATGATGGTTGCCATGGGTGTCCAAGGCTTTGCAAATTCCCCAAGTTTCACCATGGCTGCGTTCCTCTTTGGTTTGTTGCTGAGACCTAAATAAAGGTTTTTTTGATTTGAAATAATCATTGACTATTGTGTTTTACTTTTCTACAATGACAGTTTTTCTTTGAGTAGGCAGGTACATTTCACTAATCCTAAAGTAGAATTAACAAGGGGCACCAACAACCAACAAACTCCTAGTAAATTTAAGCAAGAAATACAAATGTTAATAATGTGGTTTTGCTAAGTTGAGACATACAAACCCCCTCCAAAAAACCAAACAATTCTCCTTCAAATATGTATTCCCCAAAAAAAAAAAAAAAAAAAAAAAAACATGGTAAAAAAATAACAAAGATTGTATTACGATCTGAGTAAAAATAAACATGTAGTGTATAAATGCTGCAAAGTAATAAAGAAGTAAGTTTGTGAGAAGTGCGGGTGAATAGGAGCAGCTAAAACATGTCATTCTTGTTGCATTGTAAAGAAAAAGAGAATGCGCTGCATTAAAGACATTTTAACATTGCAGCGTGACGAATGTGCTGTGTCGATTAGGAAAGGTAGTTTTACCTGACCGAGCGCTTCCGTCACAGAATTGCTTCTGAGCATGCGTAGCACTTTGTCCGTCGGACAAGCGTACACACGCTTGGTGTGATCGGACCGTGTTGACGGCAAAGATTTCCAGCAGGAGATAAGACTTTGTCCGTCGGACAAACCGACGAACACTGTCCGATGGTGCATACACACGGTCTGATTTTTCAACAACCTTGTCCGATCGGACAGAATCCATGAAAAAGTCCGACCGTGTGTATGGGGCTTTAGTGTGTTAAGTGCGGTATATAACTTTTGGGCAACAGCCCTCTCACCACACCAGGCCTGGATAAATGGATGCCCTTCGCTCCGATGGTCTCAGTCCTGCTGCCAGTCAGCTCCGTCACGCTGCACCGCTCCGCAAGATGACCTGGACCTCCATCTGGCTCCGTCAGGTGCTCTGGATCCTCCGGTCAGATCGCACCGCTGCTCCAGCACACTGTGGTGACACTCTCAGTAGTTGCTGCTCCGCTTAGCGTGATGTAGGCCGCGGCTCTTCCAAACGCCCACACACTGATCCCTGTAGGCAGGCCACGTGTCCCAGCAGAAAGAGACAGAAAATGGCCACGCTGGGCCTTTTATTACCTACCCAGCATGCAGTTCAGCCACTCAGTGTTCATGGGTAGGTGAGTGGGCATTGTGGGTAGGTGAGTCCTTTCACAAAGTAAACAATTAAGTCACTTCCTGTTTAGCTGTTATGTGAAAGTTAAACAAGGCTCTTCCCATAACATACTATTAGAGGGAGCCAAATACCAATCTATTAACATGGTCCTATTGATAGCATTACCTGGTAAAGGCTACAGTGCTACACACATGTTAGTTTAACATGTGGTATTAGCATGGTAATTTTTATTGTGTTAGGCAGGCCATTCATTTTGGCCACAATGCCCAAAAACTGGACATGCAGCATTTTTTCCAGATGCAAGCACCACAACCCACAGATGGTTACAGTGTGTTGTGGTATACTACATAGAGAGTGCATTGCAGTGGGCTGCCTAGGTGCATTGGGATGCCTTGCAAAATGAATGTTGCTGCAATTCACGAAACTTGTGATAACAAGTGATAATATGCGTTTTACCCCATGCTACCGCAAGAATTGAGTGTGCATGAACCTTAATATGCTCACAATATATCTTTTGAGTTAAAATTTATACCCACATAAATGTACAATCACAGATAAGAATATACTGTACCTAATGTGATGCCAATGATAACTTTATCAAATGATAAGTACTATAAACATATTTTAAGGAATGTATGTGTTTAAATTGGTTTTGCATACACTATGTGCAGACTTTAAGGAATGCAAGATAAAGCATGACATACTAATTGAGGTTCTATTTTTCTGCCAGTTTTTTTCTTATGGGAGGATAAGTAATAATTGGCAGAAATCTAGCACAATAAATTTTGTCTGTATGCAGGTTAGATTGTGTAGCCGTGTGTAAATTAGTTAGGGTTTATGGGTTGCAGCCAGTGTATCTTTTATAAAAAAAAAATTTTGATAACTGGCGGCCAAATTAAGTCATAAAAGCATATGGAAATGTTCAGAAAAAATTATTTTCAAAAATTGAAAGAAACAAAACCTTTGATTTACAGTGGCAAATGGCACAGCAATGTAAGGGCAACATATTTCATATTCAAATGCAGTGGTTATACAGCAGAGATAGAGAATGTTGCAATTGTTTTACAATGGAAAGAGACTATTTGTAGTACAAATTGCTAGCTTATTTATTGCTTTGTGCTCATAATTCAAGGCATAATTATCCTAGTTCTTAGTTTTAATGAGTTGCATTTACACATTAGATTTTAGCAAATTATTTCCCATTAATCTTTACAACATCGAATATATCAAGCCACAAAGTAGTTATTCATACCGATAAGTTGACTTCTATTCACTGATGAAAACCTAGAAGAGTGAAAATTAATAAATGTACCGCTGTTCCATGTATACACCACTTTACTAGGTACACCTGTTCAATTGCCTGCACATATTGCTAATCAGCCAATCACATGGAAGCAATTCAATGCATTTAGGTATCTAAACTTGCTGAAGTTCAAGCCAAGCATCAGAATGGGGAAGAAAGGGGATTCAATTAACTGTAAATGTGGCATGGTTGTTGGTGCCAGACGAGCTGGTCTGAGTATTTCAAAACCTGCTGATCTACTGGGATTTTCACGCACAACCATCTCTCGGGTTTACAGAGAATGGTCTGAAAAATAGAAAATATCCAGTGAGCGGCAGTTGTGTGGACGAAAATGCCTTGTTGACGTCCGAGGAGAATGGGCAGACTGGTTTGAGATGATAGAAAGGCAACAGTAATTCAAACAACCACTTGTTACAACAAAGGTATGCAGAATACCATCTCTGAACGCACAACACATCGAACCTTGAAGCAGATTGGCTACAGCAGCAGAAGATCACATTGGGTGCCACTAGTGTCAGCCAAGAACAGGAAACTGAGGCTACAATTTGCACAGGCTCACCAAAATTGAACAGTAGAAGAGTGGAAAAACATTGCCTGGTCTGATGAGTCTCGATTTCAGCTGCAACATTCAGATGGTAGGGTCAGAATTTGGCATAAAAAACTTGAAAGCATGAATTCTTCCTGCCTTGTATGAATGGTTCAGGCTGCTGGTGGTGGTATAATGGTGTGATGTTTTTTTCTTGGCACACTTTGGGCCCCTTAGTACCAATTAAGCATAGTTTAAATGCCACAGTCTACTTGAGTATTGTTGCTGACCATGTCCATCCATTGATGACTACAATGTACCCATCTTCTGATGGCTACTTCCAGCAGGATAATGCACCATGTCACAAAGCTCAAATTATCTCACCACTGGTTTCTTGAAAGTGACAATGAGTTCACTGTAGTCCAATGGCCTCCACAGTCACCAGATCTCAATCTAATAGAGCACCTTTGGAATGTATAGAATTCATTAAGATAAAAAACCTTCTGCCTTTAAAACCACTTTAACCACTTAAGGACCGCCTCCTGCACATTTACGTTGGCAGAATGGCACAGCTGGGCACATCAACGTACAGGTACGTTGCCCTTTAAGAGCCCAGCCGTGGGTCGCGCACTGGGTCACAGAACTGAAGAACGGGGAGAGGTAAGTGTAAAAAAAACTCTCCCTGTGCTTCCTAGTGAGACTGACACTGATCGTCTGTTCCCTGTCATAGGGAATCAGTGCATTTAAATAGCACTGATTGCTGTATACATGACAATGGTCCCAAAAATGTGTCAAAAATGTCCGATGTGTCTGCCATAATGTCGCAGTCACAATAAAAATCGCTGATCGCCGCCATTACTAGTAAAAAAAAAGAAATATTAATAAAAATGCTATAAAACTATCCCCTATTTTGTAAACACTATAACTTTTGCACAAACCAATCAATAATCGCTAATTGCGATTTTTTTTACCAAAAATATGTAGAAGAATACGTATCGGCCTAAACTGAGGAAAAAATGTTTTTTTATATATTTTTTGGGGATATTTATTATAGCAAAAAGTAAAAAATATTGCATTTTTTTCAAAATTGTCGCTCTATTTTTGTTTATAGCGCAAAAAGTAAAAAACACAGAGGTGATCAAATAGCACCAAAAGAAAGCTCTATTTGTGGGAAAAAGGATGCCAATTTTGTTTGGGAGCCACGTCGCACGACCACGCAATTGTCAGTTAAAGCGACGCAGTGCCGAATCGCAAAAAGGGGCCTGGTCCTTTGGCTGCAAATTGGTCCAGGGCTTAAGTGGTTAAGTATATGTCCAAAAAGTATGTGTTTAAAGATTAATACCTTTGGAAATCATACAACCAGCTGCAGGCTGACCTGAAAAATATTAATTTACACAAAGTCTACTGCTTCAGTGTTTTTAGATCATTTTGTCAGATGTTACTATGGTATACTGAAGAATAATTACAAGCATTTCATAAGTGTCAAAGGCTTTTATTGACAATTACATGAAGTTTATGCAAAGAGTCAATATTTGCAGTGTTGACCCTTCTTTTTAAAGGCCTCTGCAAATCATCCTGGCATGCTGTCAATCAACTTCTGGGCCACATCCTGACTGGTGGCAACCTATTCCTGCATAATCAATGCTTGGAGTTTGTGGGGTTATTTTTGTTCACCCACCTCTTGACCGCAAATTCTCAATAGGATTAAGGCCTGGGGATCCATGGACCCAAAATGTTGATGTTTTGTTCCCCAAGCCACCTAGTTGTCACTTTTGCCTTATGGTAAGGTGCTCCATCATGCAGGAAAATTGTTTCTTACCAAACTGTTCTTGGATGGTTGGGAGAAGTTGCTCTCGGAGGATGTTTTTGTACCATTCTTTATTCATAGCTGCGATCTTAGGCAAATTTGTGAGTGAGCCCACTCCCTTGGCTGAGAAGCAACCCCACACATGAATAGTCTCATGATGCTTTACTGTTGGCATGACACAGGACTGATGGTAGCGCTCACCTTTTTTTTACAGATGCCCCAAAAAATCAAAAGGGGATTCATCAGAGAAAATGACTTTACCCCAGTCATCAGCAATCCAATCCCTGTACCTTTTGCAGAATATTAGTCTGTCCCTGATATCTCTAAAAGTCTTCACCTCACTGTGTGTGCAGATGCACTATGCCTGCTGCCATTCCTGAGCAAGCTCTGCACTGGTGGTGCCCCAATCCTGCAGCTGAATCAACTGTAGGAGACGGTCCTGGCGCTTTGCTGGACTTTCTTGGGTGCCCTCAACCCTTCTTTACAAATGCAGTGTAAATCTTTTTTTTAGCATTAAGTTAATTTTCATGGCAAAAAGGGACAATTAATTGCAATTCATCTGATCACTCCTCATTCTGGAGTAAATTTCCATAATAAAGAGGCAGCAGACTTTGTGAAAATGAATATTTGTGTCAATCTCAAAACTTTTGGCTATGGCTGTATTTATGAGACCAATCAGAAGCCAGTTACCCTGATACCTATACATATGGGATAGGCGCAATTAACCTCCATATGAGATGGGGTCTAGTCATTTTGGTAAGGAGCGCAGTTTATTGTTGGTGGCGGTGATGGATTATTTTTGGATCATGGCTCACATGGTGTTTTGATGCTTCAGTTTACCTGGATTTACAATAATAAGAGTTCACAGTGGAATATCGGCACTTTCATGTATATTTATTTTTAAATAGTTTTTCAGTTTAATTGCACATTTTTTAATTTGTAACACAATTTGTTTCATTTGTGTGTTAGGCCTCATTCCCACGAGGCGGATCCGCTCAGCAGAGTCTGTCAGCTCAGCAGGAGATCTCTCCGTTGATCTTCGCTGAGCTGGCAGATGACAGGTCTGTCTCAACTCACTGAGCAGGAAGGGGCCTGTCAGAGCGCCACCGATTCCTATAGAGGGATCGGACGAAAATGGACAGCATGTGCCCTTTCATCAGATCTCATCCGATCCGATCCACCAGGACGGATGCGAACGTATCGACATACAGTAAGTCTGATTTTAGCAGATCGTATCAGATGTCAGGGGACGTGGTAACCGCTGACATCCGTCGCTCCATAGACCTGCATGGAGTGTCCGTTTAGGTCCGCCTAAAAAACTGACAGGCGGACCTGAGCGGTCCGTTCGTGAGGAAAGGTGCCTTATGCCGCGTAAACACTATCGGAAATTCCGCCAGCAAAAGTCTGATGAGAGCTTTTGGTTGGAAAATCCAACCATGTGTATGCTCCATCGGACTTTTGCTGGCGGAATTCCAGCCAGAAAAAGATTGAGAGCAGGTTGTAAATTTTTTCGAAAAAGTTCTGATCGGAAATTCTGATCGTCTGTACCAATTCCGACGTGCAAAATTCCTACGCATGCTCGGAAACATATCGACGCATGCTCGGAAGCATTGAACTTCATTTTCTTTTTGCTCGTCGTAGTGTTGTACGTCACTGCGTTCTTGACGGTCGAAAGTTCAGCAAACTTTTGTGTGACCGTGTGTATGCAAGCCAAACTTGAGTGGAATTCTGTCGGAAAAAACATCCAAGATTTTTTCGACCACAAAATCCGTCAGAATTTTTTCGACGGATTTTGTCCGACACTGGTGTTGCATACACACGGTAGGACAAAGTTGTCGGAAAATCCGATCATTCTGAACGTGGTGATGTTCGCTGCGTACGATGGAACTACGTAGAGGCTAGTAGCCAATAGCTTTTATCTCGTAATTTGATCTGAGCATGCGTGGCACTTTGTCCGTCGGAATTCTCTACACACGATCGGAAAAAGTTTGATCGTATTTTGTTGTCGGAAAATTTGAGAGCAGAATCTCGAATTTTTGAGATCCGATGTATCCGATGGAGTCCACACATGGTCGGATTTTCCGACAACATAGTCTGATCGGACATTTTCCGTCGGAATTTCCGACCGTGTGTACGGGGCATTAGAGTCACATTTAAAGAGATAAACACTGTCAATATATATTTCTGATATGAAGAGACAGCATTTTTGCCATTTTGAATTTCGGTACACTTTATTTAAAGAGCGCTATACGTGTTTGTTTGCATACTTATAAAAAATATCTGTTTGTAGATATTTTAGTAAGCAGCTGTCAGTTTTTGAAGTATAATATTTATAGTTTTTTAGAGCATTGACATTAGTGCAGAGTTAATTTGGATATTTATTTACAGTATCTCACAAAAGTGAGTACACCCCTCACATTGTTGTAAATATTTTTTTATATCTTTTTGTGACAACACTGACGAAATTACATTTTGCTACAATGTAAAGTAGTGCGTGAACAGCTTGTATAACAGTGTAAATTTTCTGTCCCCTCAAAATAAATCAACACAGCCATTAATGTCTAAACCGCTGGCAACAAAAGTGAGTACACCCCAAGTGAAAATGTCCAATTTGGGCCCAATTAGTAATTTTTCCTCCCCGGCGTCATGTGATTAGTTAGTGTTAAAAGGTCTCAGGTGTGTTAAATTTGGTGTTATCACTCTCACTCTCTCATACTGGTCACTGGAAGTTCAACATGGCACCTCATGGCAAAGAACTCTCTGAGGATCTCAAAAAAAGAATTGTTGCTCTACATAAAGATGGTCTAGGCTATAAGAAGGTGGCCAAGACCCTGAAACTGAGCTGCAGCGCGGCTGCCAAGACCATACAGCAGTTTAACAGGACAGGTTGCACTCAGAACAGGCCTCACCATGGTCACCAAAGAAGTTGAGTGCACATGCTCAGCATCATATCAAGGAGGCTGTCTTTGGGAAATAGATGTATGAGTGCTGCCAGGATTGCTGCAGAGGCTGAAGGGGTGGAGGGGTCAGCCTGTCAGTGCTCAGACCATATGCTGCACACTGCATCAAATTGGTCTGCATGGCTGTCATTCCAGAAGGAAGCCTCTTCTAAAAACGATACACAAGAAAGCCCACAAACAGTTTGCTGAAGACAAGCATACTAAGGACATGGATTACTGACGAATGAAGAAACCTAGAATCAAGGATATATAGTTGCCTTGAAAAAGGACCAAAGTCCGAAACATGTTGGCATCATCCTGAACTCATATGTATCAAGCAGGTTCTTTTCTGTCACAACAATTTTTTTTGTATCCAAATCTTTGCAACCAATATATTTTTTGAATAAACATTTACCTTCTCAATGCATATACTTTTTCAGTGTCTATCTCATCTATCCACATACCCTATACTAACAATAATCTTTTGCTACTTTACCCATACAGTCCACATTACACTGCCATCTAAGGCTGGTAATATACTCCCCCTCTGATGTATATGCACCTATACCTTGGAGATGAGTTGGGATAACCCGTATGGACAAATACATGCATAGTTTTGAGTCAAATGAATATGTTCAGTCACAACACAAATATACCTTTTGAATCTCAACACACACTGTCCAAAAGAAAGCTTCCTTATTTTTGGCACATCAAATCCTTTTAAGAATACAATTGCCCCATGGTATTAACCCCTTTGGCCTTTAGGTTCAAATTTTTCCTACATTTCAGGGAACATCCGCCAGATCCAGATTTCAAATTGTCCTGGGAAGGTCTCTCGGACCTCCATGTCGATGCGACACTGTCCTGGTCGCCATCGACGTGGTGGCCATATACAGTTCGATACCTCACTCTTGTAGGGCCTCTCAGCCATTCAACATATCCATGTATTCACTACTAACATTTACCCTTATGACTTATCTACATTCATCATTAGAGCTCTCAAATTCATTCTCACTCACAATTCTTTTCTTTTAACGGATCCCACTACTCCAGGTACAGGGCGTCGCAGAAATGGGCACTTGTTGGCACAGGCGTACGCCACCTGTATCTGGGGGGAGTGGGAAACGTTATACTTTTTTTAGACGATACCTGCTAGCATCTATACCAAATATATAGCTACCTTTCGTCGATACATCGACGCACCTCATGATATATTACATCAGCAAAGAACTCTCTGAGGATGGGCTCTCAAAAAAAGAATTTTGTTGCTCTATTCCTTTTGCCCATGCCCGACGCAAAGATGGTCTAGGCTACGGGGTTATAAAATAGAAGGTGGTCAATCAAACATCAATCAAACAATCTCCAAATACCAAGTCAACAGCAACCTGTCCTGTGGTCTGATGAGACCAAAGAAGTTGAGTGCACATGCTCAGCATCATATTCTGATGAGACCAAGATGAATTTATTTGATTCAGATGGTGTCAAGCGTGTCTGGCGGCAACCAGGTGAGAGGACTACAGTCAAGCATGGTGGTGAGAGTGTCATGGTCTGGGGCTGCACGAGTGCTTCCTGCACTGGGAAGCTACAGTTCATTGAGGGAACCATGAATGCCAACATGTACTGTGACATACTGAAGCAGAGCATGATCCCCTCCCTTCAGAGACTGAGCCGCAGGGCAGTATTCTAACATGATAATGACCCCAAACACACTTCCAAGATGACCACTACCTTGCTAAAGAAGCTGAGGGTAAAGGTGATGGACTTACCAAGTTTGTTTCCAGACCTAAACCCTATTGAGCATCTGTGGGGCATCCTCATACGGAAGGTGGAAGAGCGCAAGGTCTCTAACATTCACCAGCTCCGTGATGTCATCATGGAGGAGTGGAAGAGGACTCCAGTAGCAACCTATGAAGGTCTGGTGAACTCCATGCCCAAGAGAGGAGTTAAAGCAGTGCTGGAAAATAATGGTGGCCACACAAAATATTGAAACTTTGGGCCCAATTTGGACATTTTCACTTAGGGGTGTACTCACTTTTGTTGCCTGCGGTTTAGATATTAATGGCTGTGTGTTGAGTTATTTTGAGGGGACAGCACATTTACACTGTTATACAACTGTACACTCACTACTTTACATTGTAGAAAAGTGTCATTTCTTCAGTGGTGTCACATGAAAAGATATAATAAAATATTTACAAAAATGTGAGGGTGTACTCACTTTTGTGAGATACTGTGTATGTGCGTGAATGAATGACTTGTATAGCGCTGCAAATGCGAACTGAATCGCCTCAAGGCGCTTGGTCCATCCTGTGTTGTCCTGCTTCTTAGAAGAGGTGGGTCTTGAGTTTTCTTTTGAAGGCCCAATGGTTTTCTTCCATGTGGATGTTCGTGGGTAGAGCGTTCCATAGCCGTGGTCCTTGGACTGCGAATCTTAGTTCTCCCTTTGATTTGTAACTGGACTTGGGGATGAGGAGGCGATTTTGGTTAGTTGATTATTTTTTCGCATTGGTATTGAGGGGCGTTTTATTGTGTGCATTTGTGGGTGAGGCAGAGGATCTTGAATGTAATCCTATCCTTTACCGTTAGCCAATGTAGGGTCCTCAGGGATGGGGAGATTTTTTTTTTCCATAACTAGTCTTGCTGCCATGTTTTGGACGACTTGTAGGCGTGCAATCTGGTATTTAGATAGTCCTATGTAGAGGGAGTTTGCGTAGTTGAGTCCCAAATTGATGATTGTTCCAACTACTACTGCTCTTCTGGAATGAAGGGGATGAGTCTACGTAGCAGGCAGAGAAGATGGTGGGATCCGCTGACTACTGATCCTATTTGTGCATCCATAGTCATCTCTGAGTCGAAGATGACTCTGAGACTTTTGGCTTTGGTGCTTGGGGAGATGGTCTGTCCAAGGATGGTGGGCGGTGTCCATGGGGGTCTTAGTTTTTGTATTTCAGTTTGCATTTAAAAGAAGAAGCTCTGTTTTCGATCCATTGAGTTTGAGGGAGCTTGTGGTCATCCAGTCATCTATCAATGTGAGGCATTTTTCTAGTTCTTTATATTGGTCTTTTTGTCCGGTGATGCAGAAGTAGAGTTGACTGTCGTCAGCGTATGAGTGGAAGCATAGATCCGATTTGCTGATGATTTTGAGGAGTGGATGGATGTAGATGTAGAAGAGCACAGGTGATAAGGGTGATCCTTGAGGGACTCCATAAGAAATTGCCCGAGTTTCAGAGGTGAAGGCTCCTAATTTCACTGTCTGTGAACGATTTCCTAAGAAGGAAGTGAACCATGGTAGATCTGAATCTGTAACTCCTGCCACTTCTTTGAGGCTGATGAGAAGAGTATTGTGGTCCACTGTGTCGAACGCTGCACTGAGGTCCAGCAGTACCAGGAGACATGATTCTCCATCATCAGCTGATTCGAGGGCATCATCCTATATTTTGAGAAGTGCCGTTTCTGTGCCATGGCCTGGGCGGAAGCCTGATTGCAGTGGGACCAAGAGTTTGTGTGTGTTCAGATGGAGTTGTAGCTGTTGTACTACTGCTTTCTCCATAATCTTGGAGATGGTGTTCAGGCTTGTTATCGGTCTGCGGTAGTTAGGGTCTTTGGGGTCGAGGTTGGGTTTCTTTAGGAGGGGATTGACTATGCCTTGCTTGAGGGTGCTCAGAACAATCCCTTCTTTGAACGACTGATTTACGAGATGTGTTATAGTAGGAGCCAAGATGTCGGAACATTCTTTCAGGAGTTTGGTGGGAATGATGTCATTGGGTGATGTGCTGTCTCGGAGGCTCCTGATGATGTTTTTGGTGGTGTCAGTGGTGATCGGGATCAGCGAAAAATTTGGTGATTGTGTGATGTTCGAGTCGATTTCCTCTTTTTGCTTTGGTTGAATAAGGTTGGTTTATTTTTTCTGTTGAATTATTTTCCGAATGTTGATTTTGTTGATAAAAAAATCAGATAACTCGTCGCAGAATTCTTGAGTTTCGTTTGCTGGGGGCTCAAGGTAGGTAGGGTTCATAGTCTGAGCGACTAGTTTGAAAAGTTCAAGGGCGGTTTAAAGGAGGGAGGGCGGTTTAAAGCTTTTGAGATGGTGTTTGAGAAATGTTCTTTTTTTGCTTTGAGGATTGCTTTGTGATATTTCTTAGTGAGTGCTTTGTATGTATCTAGTGTATGTATACCTATATATATATCCAGAGCCGATCGGCCCTATAGGCACACTATGCAAGCTGCTTAGGACCCCGCCGCTGTGGGGGGGCCCCCAAGACCCAGAATCCCCACCCTACACCTCTGGCTGGACGTTTAGAGTGCAGTGAGGAGAGGTGGGAGGAGGTGGAACGCGGCGATCGGCAGCTCTATGGTGCCTGAGTTGGCGGCGGGATCTCCCTGGGGTTTGTAGTACTCTCAGTGTATACAGTGGAGAGGAGAAGGGAGGGGCCTCTGACCCAGACAGGTATCAGTTTCACTTTCACTCTGCTTGAACACTGTTGCTGATGCCCGGGTCAGAGGCCCCTCCCCTCTCCACTGTATACATTCGGAGATAGAACTACTAGCCCCAGGGAGATCCCCCTGCCTGTGGACGCCATATAGCTGCCGATCGCCGCCTCCCACCTCCACCAGCCAGGTACAGGGGAACCTCTGCAAGGGGGGAAGTCAGCTGTTTGGGGGCCCAAATGTAAGAGGGGGGGCTTTCTGGGGACACTAATGTAAGGAAGGGGGCCTCTGGGGACACTAATGTAAGAGGGGGGCTCTCTGGGGACACTGATGTAAGGACAGGGCCCTCTGGGGACACTGATCTAAGAGGGGGCCCCCTGGGGACACTAATGTCAGAGGGGGGGGGCTCTCTGGGGACTCTGTGTTAGGAGGGGCTCTCTGGGGACCCTGTGTAAGGAGGGGCTCTCTGGGGACACTAATGTAAGAGAGAAGGCTCTCTTGGGACACTAATGTAAGGGGAGGCTCTCTTGGGACCCTGGTGTAAGGGGGGGGGCTCTCGGGGGACCCTGGTGTAAGGGGGGGCTCTCTGGGGACCCTGGTGTAGGGGGGGCTCTCTGGGGACCCTGATGTAAGGAGGGGCTCTCTGGGGAGCCTGGTGTAAGGGGGGGGGGGCTCTCTGGGGACCCTGGTGTAAGTGGAGGCTCTCTGGGGACCCTGATGTAGGGGGATACCCTCTGGGGACCCTGATGTAAGTAGGGAGGCTCACTGGGGACCCTGATGTAAGGAGGGGCTCTCTGAGGACACTGATGTAAGGGGGGCTCTCTGGGGACCCTGATGTAAGGAGGGGCTTTCTGGGGACCCTGATGTAAGGGGAGGCTCTCTGGGGACTCTGATGTAAGGAGGAGGCTCTCTGGGAAACCTAATGTAGGGGGAGGCTCTCTGAGGACCCTGATGTAGGGGGAGACTCTCTGAGGGCACTGATTTAAGGGGGGCTCTCTGGGGACCCTGATGTGAGGGGAGGCTCTCTGGGGATCCTGATGTAAGGGGAGGCTCTCTAGGGATCCTGATGTAAGGGGGAGGCTCTCTGGGGACCCTAATGTAGGGGGAGGCTCTCTGGGGACCCTGATGTACAGGGGGGGCTCTCTGGGGACCCTAATGTAGGGGGAGGCTCTCTGGGGACCCTGTGTAAGGGGGGCTCTCTGGGGACCCTGATGTAAGGGGGGCTCTCTGGGGACCCTAATGTAGGGGAGGCTCTCTGGGGATTTTATTGGCCAGCGATGCATAATACCCCTCAAAAAAATTGTTGCTGAAAGTTAAGGACCTTCACCAATGTAAAGGGTCACTTCTACACTGACCACTAACATAAGAGGATACCACAATGTTTAGTGTCTGCCTTCCTTTTCTGTAGCTATTATTCATCTCAAGAATATTCCTGAAATAACTTTGTAGGGGGTTGGTAACAAAATACACTGCCCTGTGTGCCAGTTATGCCAAGTACACCATCTTACTTATTCTTCGATTTAAAACTTTCTCCAATTTATTGATCACAAGCTGTAAGTAAAATCCCTTTTTAGCTGAGGTTCCGGAGAATCTAAAACATTTTTTTCAAGGGTTTCTCAGGGAGAAAGACTACTATGGACTATGACATAGCATTGGAGGGAACATCCTTTTAAATTTAGGGAGCACTTTACCAAAATCCATATTGTGTGTGGACTAATAGGTTTGAATTAATTCATAAAAAATGGATGGGATTGTATAAAAAACTGATTGGATGAACTGGGAAGTTTTATGTGGCTTTGAGCAGAATGCATACCTGACCACACATTACAATCTTTTAAAATCATTTTTTTTTAAAAGATATTATCTTTTAAGTACAATCAGCCTAAACAGAGTGTACATAGTGTACAGTTGTACCTATACAATAAAGCTCAACACACACACACACATTGTTTTCTGTTTGTACAATCTACCATGTATAGGTTGATAATGAAAAAAATAAAGTAGCTAACAAAAAACGATAGTAGAATGTCAGAATAAACACTGGTATTCTATAGAATTAATATTTGGGCAGCTAGGAATGACAATTACCTTACTTTATGTAACTTTTCCGCTGATCCATTAACCCTTTCATGACCATAGATAATATCTGGATGTCCAGACTACATCCAGCAACAGCAGTATAGGTCAAATAACTTGACATTAAATTTATGATTAATTTACAGAATGGTTTATTTGTATACAAAAGATATATTATAGTTCTTAATTTAAAGGAACAAACTGTAGATCATAACTATTATAGTTAGTTCTTTATCCTGACTCTTGGTGTAGAATAGATACAAAAATGCCCCTAAACCACACCGCAAGAGAAGAACAGTGCTTTGTGTTTTAAGTTACATAAATAATTTTATTTATATTCATGATTATAATATATTGTCAATAGTAAAAAATAAACATATTTACAGTTTTCATAAGAATAACTTTAATTGGGATAGCCTAAGTAAAGCAGATTCCTACATATTATATTATTATGCAGCTGGGCATACCACTTGGATCTTATTTCTACTGCCTATAAGTGATTGATTTGGTTGCTAGTCACTTCAATAGGAACATGTGACTTCAGTGAACTTCTAGTCCAACTGACACAAGTGATGACGCAGGAGTAGAATGTCTGCCTTTTTTCTGAACAATAAAAAAAAAATTCCTGGAGCATTTGTTATTTTTACCATAGATTACATTTTTGTTTAACATGTTTTTTTAACATGTTTTCCTAAAAATGTACAATAAAATTCCTTGCCAAAGGTAATTGTCATCTGGAAGAGCACCAGTTAGATCAATCATGTTTCATTCTGCTTAGTGGATGATATTCGGTTCAACTAATATCAATACACTTTAATAACTTAATGCTGCCAGGGAATTGCATTAAACAAAGAGATTTTCTTCCAAGCCTAGCACTATGCAGAGTGTAGGGGAAGTACACACTGATCTTTCTTATACTATTAACAGCAGACAGAGTTATCTGTATATTGATGGGAAATACCTAAGTACAGCTTCAGCCCAGACAGATGAACTGCAAGTGTACTTTGGCTTACGCAAAGTGTATATTCAATTTTTGCAGCCAAAATGGTAATAACAGCTACTTTATATTTGCTACATGTCCCAATTCACATAGTAAGTTACTTACCTTTTTAGATGCTCTATTCTGCACCATTTTGCAAGGAAAAAACCTACATATACCCTCTTTCTTTATGAAAAGGGCAGCTGTGTTTTCTGTACTGTTCAGGCAGATCTTCATCAATTACAGCTAGATTTGCTCACTGTCGGTCATAAGAAAAGTTAAGAGACTATGCTTCTTGCATTGCATGTTAATGTGGCCAGACTAAGGACTGATTCACTCTGACATTGCTATGTGTCTTTTTTAATCCACAGTAAATACAAAGGCCTTGGGGCTGATGTTAGGACCTATCTTTGTGAGATAGTTGTGAGCAGCCAAGTTGCATAAGTTCCTCTCAGGGAGGTGAAGCAAAGAATATAGGTGGCTTAAGGTAATCTCTTTTGGAACACCCCTAAAAGCATAAGTCCCTGTGTATGGTTAGGGTGACCAAGGTCATCGAGAATAGTAGGCATTTCACATTCAGTTTATTTCTTCTTCGCTCAGGCAAACCCTGCCCAAAGATGGTCACAAGTACCCCAATATTCTAGGTGAGCTCAGCTGTGAGAGTTTTTACTGTCCTACAGTAAGCAAACTTTGGTGAAGACATAGGAGGACACTTGTTGCAGAAAAAGATCCAGTAGGCTGATCAAAGATTCTTCAGAAGAGATTCAGAAAAGCAACATGGTTGTTGGACACAGGGCCTTCAGTTTCCCAGATTGGGAATGCCAAAGCTTTCCCAGAGTGCTGGGTAATTACATAGGCCCCTTTATTATTGTGCATAGAAAAAATGTGAGGCTGTGGCTCTAAATGTATGTTATACCAATTTTTGAAGCCACTGTACAACACTTGGGATCCCCAGAGAAATATAGTGAAGGTGGCAAGTGAAGCATGGAGGCCCCAGGTATAACAGACAACTGCACTGGAAAGGGCTGTAATAAAGCCAGAGGTTCAGCAACTGGAGTGAGGGTAACCTGTAGTTGATCCATATTAGTCTTAAGGGAATTGAGATGTTGGATCACCTTGGCTTGACTGGCTTCCTGGGCATTGAGTCTTTGAGAAAGTAGCTATTAAGGATCAGTAAGTGATTGGGGTATGTCAGACAGGCTCATGGTTTGAGAAAACTGTCATGGCTAGAGCCTGTGTCCACTGAGAGAAGGACTGTCCAGATGAAGTAGAAGCTTCTGCATCATCTGGACAGTTCTTTTCTCAGTGGATACAAACCTTTGTCCGTGACAGGCCTCAGCATAGGATGTTGCTAACTAATCTGTTTTTAAACATTAGGACCTTCATAATGTCTCAAAGAAGACCCAAATACTGAATTAGATCTATATTAAGCATATGTTACATAGTTTCATAGTTACATAGTAGGGGAGGTTGAAAAAAGACACAAGTCCATCAAGTACAACCTATGTGTGTGATTATATGTCAGTATTACATTGTATATCCCTGTATGTTGCGGTCGTTCAGGTGCTTATCTAATAGTTTCTTGAAACTATCAATGCTCCCCGCTGAGACCACCGCCTGTGGAAGGGAATTTCACATCCTTTCCGCTCCTACAGTAAAGAACCCTCTACGTAGTTTAAGGTTAAACCTCTTTTCTTCTAATTTTAATGAGTGGCCACGAGTCTTGTTAAACTCCCTTTTGGGAGCATGCATTGCTGAGCCTATCATCTACTAGGACCCCCAGGTCATTTTCCATCCTAGATTCCCCCAGAGGTTCTCCCCCAGTATATAGATTGCATTCATATTTTTGCCACCCAAATGCATTATTTTACATTTTTCTACATTGAACCTCATTTGCCATGTAGTTGCCCACCCCATTAATTTGTTCAGATCTTTTTGCAAGGATTCCACATCCTGCGGAGAAGTTATTGCCCTGCTTAGCTTATTATCATCCGCAAATACAGAGATTGAACTGTTTACCCCATCCTCCAGGTCGTTTATGAACAGATTAAATAGGATTGGTCCCAGCACAGAACACTGGGTGACACCACTACCCACCCCTGACCATTCCGAGTACTCCCTATTTATCACCGCCCTCTGAACTCGCTTTTGTAGCCAGTTTTCAATCCATGTACTCACCCTATGGTCCATGCCAACGGACCTTATTTTGTACAGTAAAGGTTTATGGGGAACTGTGTCAAATGCTTTTGCAAAATCCAGATACATCTACGGGCCTTCCTTTATCTAGCTGGCAACTCACCTCCTCATAGAAGGTTAGTAGATTGTCCTGGCAAGAACGATTCTTCATGAATCAAGGCTGATTACTGCTAATGATACCGTTCTCATTACTAAAATCTTGTATATAGTCCCTTTTCATCCCCTACAAAAGTTTAAATACTATTGATGTTAGGCTAAATGGTCTGTAATTCCCAGGGATGTATTTTGGGCCCTTTTTAAATATTGGTGCTACATTGGCTTTTCTCCAATCAGCTGGTACCATTCCAGTCAGTAGACTGTCAGTAAAAATTAGGAACAATGGTCTGGCAATTACTTGGTTCCCTAAGTACCCTCGGGTGCAAGTCTCTGTAATTTATTAATATGTAAAACACAAGGAAACATAAACTGTTGTCTGTCTTGACATTTGCATTTAAACGGGTTTAAATATTCAGTGGAAAAGTTGAAAACCACCAACAGACATGTCCCTTTGCTCATTGGGACCATTCCTTGAAGACGTCTAACGGCGAAAAAATACGTAGGCTTCGCTGTTGGAAGTATCGCCACCGCGCTATATTGGGTGCCTGCTCGCGGTATCGATAGATCTGGAGTGGATCCGTATACATATCTATGCCTGTTTACCTGTGTCGGGAGACACCTCTAAATGTGAGTGCAATGAGTTTTTAATAAAGAAAAAAGTTTATTTTTAAAGGATTTTATGCTATGCTGCACTTTTTTTCCTATATTTGTCTTTCACCTCTCTGGAGAGATTGGGCGGTAACAACGGAGAAGAGCTGAAACCAGCCATCATGAATCTGCAGAGTATTGCGCCCTATTAAAGAAGGCTATTTGCCTACTGGTTTTTCATCACCAGCTACAAAATACAGAGATTGATCAGGAACAACAGATGAGAGCTGAGATTAATCATCACAGATCTGCAAACCATTGCGCCCCATAGAGGGAAAAACACCTGTTTGCTGGTTCCTCATCACCATCCATAAATATCGGTGAGTGATCTCGATCATAAGCAATAGAGGATAAGTCACACGGGGTGATGTTATCACCATGAAGAAATAATTGTCTCACTTTATTCTATATTTCTGAACATACGAGATTGAATAAGATTGATTGGACTTTTTTAACATATGTTTGACACTTTTTGGTTACTACATTGTTGCTCTTTGGGATATATTCATGAACTTTTTCATTTGGGTTTGACATATACACATTCCCTTACAGCAGATATATATGAGGGTTTGATTCATTTTACTCTTTGTTACATTGTTTTGGCTTATATAAAACAAAATTCTTTGTTTGGATACACATTTTCGTATAATATCAGCACTGCAGGATCACTAATATTAGAAAGGGTCATATAGAGACAATATTTAAATTATGTTATTTATTTTAAGTTTTTTTAATTTGAATGTTTAACACACACCTGGGTACAACGCTGTGCTGTTTTATGGCTTATAGGTTATTCCATTATAGTAAAACTTTACTTTCGTTTGTCTACCCAAACATGATATTTAATTTGCCAGTGGGTTGAAATTACCTCTGGTTTCCTTTTATCTTTTAGGGATTGGACAGTGGCATGTGTGTACCACTTTCAGCTACTTCCACCAACCATGGCCATTATGACATTTTCTCACTTACTTTATTCTGCGATTTGATAGAAGGAAATCTTCAGAACCTTATAAGGTTCTACATGTACTTGGAAAATTATCTAAAAATGTTACTGTTCATAGATAATGTTGGACTCAAAGGTGGGATTGTTACATATTTTCCATTTTATACAATTTGGAGTAAGCTTGTATGACTTATTCTAATTCTAAATTGTACAACCCAGCAACTGGTACTAGATGAATTAAAGTATATCAACTTCAATTATTTTAACATATTAACATACCTATGTCAGTATAGCTTATATGTTATAATTTTGGACAGTGTTAAAATCTTTGGGTGGAGACTTTACTTAAAAGTTAGACACTTTGTCTGATCTCTGTTTACATTTGACAATAAGCAGTCCAGTCATTTGGACTGTCAGCGCCCACTTGATTTCTAAAATGCTTAACAGATGTAATGAAGAATCTGCCAAATCAGACAGGTTCTGCTATTCTGAAATAAATGAATACATTTTGAATCACATTTTTTTTACAATAGAGTCAGATATACTGTTAAGCCAGATGCATTTCAGTTGAATCCAAATAATATATATATATTATTTTAAAGAAGTAAATTAAACATTACTAAAGGGTCCTCTGACAAATGTAGACACTTTACTAGCAATCATTTTCATATATAAATATTTATGTACAGTATATATACAATGTATAATAATAGTAAATCAAAGAGCCCAAAATTTGGTGATATTGCATTTTAATTTGCAATACCATAGTGCAAAACAAGGCTACAACACTACCTTTCATGAGGAGCACAAATAATGAGAAATGCTCCATATATTAAAGTGGTTGTAAAGGCTCCACTATAAACTCCCATGATGGGTTCTCTTATGGTGCAAAAGTAATGGCAGTGTGTTTGTTTTTCAGCAATATAATCTCTGAATACCTTTTACCAGCAGTGCTTCTGTGCAGTCACATGGTTTTCTCAGGTCTTTCTCCCAAGCAGAGAGACTCAGGTGGGAGGTGCTCACATTCCTCTGCTGGTTTATTTTCAGGAGAGGAGGGACAGGGTGAGGAGGGGTTTCACCATGGAAATCACAGGAAGGGAGGGGGAGAGAGGGAGATACAGAGAGAGCAGGATGATGGAAAGTCAGTTTACTGACAGGAACACAGGAATAGGCAGGATCATCCAGGTATTATACTATGGAAAATAATAAATAACACTGCAAAAAATTACTAGCACAAAAATAATGAAGGAATGAAGGATCAAAGGTAGGAAGGAAGGATCAATCGAAACAAGGAAGGATTGGTCAAAGGAAGGATCGGCCGGTTGATCGCAGGAAGAATCGAAATAAGGAAGTATCGGCTGATCAATCACATAAAGGATTGTCGATTGATCACAGGAATGATCAGTTGATCGATTGCAGGAAGCATTGGTCAATCAAAAAAGAATCAAAGTATCGGTCAATCGAAGGAAGGATCAATTGATCACAAAAAGCATCGGTGGATCGAAAGAAGGATCAGTCGATCGATTACAGAAATGATCAGTCAATCGAACGCAGGGAGGGTTGGCCGATCGATCGCAGTAAGGATCAGACAATCGAACGCAGGAATGATCAGTTGATCAATCGCAGGAAGCCAAGGTTGATCAAAGAAGGATCAAAGGATCAATCAAAGGCAGGATCGATTTATTGCAGGAAAAATTGGTTGGTCGCTCGCAGGAAGAATCGGTCAATCGATTGCAGAAAGGATTGGACAATCAATTGCAGGTAGGATCAGTTGATTGATCTCAGGAAGGATTGGTTGGTCGATCGCAGGGAGGATCAAAGTAAGGAAAGATCCGTCAATTGATTGATAGAAGGACTGGTCGATGGAAGGATCGGTCGGTCAATCGCAGGAAGGAGTGGTCAGTCAATCGCAGGAAGGATCGGTCGCCGATTGCAGAAAGGATTGGTTAGTCAATTGTTCATCCCTTGTGAAAGCAATCAAGTTGATAGAAAAAAAGTTAGAGACAATGTAAAAAAAAGTTTTAAAATAAAATAAATAATAAAAATAATAATTAAAAAAATGTAAAGCACCCCCTCCCTCGGTGCTTACGTGTGAACATGAATGCATACATAAGTCATGCACACATATTAATACATGTTAACAGTGATCGCACCACACATATGAGATATCACTGCAAACGTCACAGAGAGAGCAATAATTCTAGAACCTGTAAAGGCTTTTAAAGCGTTGCATATAGCGGTACCTTGGTTTGGTGTTGTTCCACGGGTGTACACAATTTTAAAGCGTGCCATGTTTGGTATCTATTTACCCAGCATAACATCATCTTTTAGATTTTAACAAAGAATTGGGTATTATACAGTGTTTGTGTGCAAATAAAATTTGTTAAAGTGTATAAAAAAACTGCTGCGCAAATACCGTGTGACATACAAAATGGGAACACCCACCCTTTTATTCTCTAGGGCCTATGCTAATATATATATATATATATATATATATATATATATATATATATATATATATATATGTGTGTGTGTGTTTGGGGTTCTAAGTAATTTTATAGCAAACAAATACTGATTTTTACATATAGGAGAGAAAGGTCAGAATTAGCCTGGGTGGGAACTGCTTAACAAAGAGGAGAGGAGGAGTAGCTGCAGGGGAATAGCATTGCTCTATATTGGCAAGAGGAGGGTGGAGGGGCAGGGAGGAGATCGGCTCTCACTCAGACTACGGAAAAGACAGTGAGAGAAGGAGAGAGAGTGGGGGAGATGCAGAACTTATCACACTATTAGAGATCAGCAGCCATGATAAACGTGGTCAGTTTACTGAGGGGAAGACAGAAACAGGCAGGATCAACCAGGTATTGTACAGCATGTAAAGGGACAATTGACATGGAAAAAGCACTGTGCTATATCTCGTGCCTTAAAAGGAAAGGAGCATGTTTGTTTGTATTTTTTACGGTTACAAACACTTTACATTAACAAAAATCAGGAAATAAACCATGGAGCAGTCTGATTTTAGAATACAAAATAAGTCAACTGATTAAAAAATATTAGACAGCAATCCTCTGTGTTTCATTTCCTTTAGTCTTCAGTGAACTGTGAGGTATTAAGCACAATAGCCGGATACCAGTGTGCATCCAGACTTTATGTAGAAATAATATTGTGTTGCTCTATGGGTATACACCGTACTAGATGAAAGTGTTGTTGAGGGTCTACTTAGGAATAGTTCACACTTTTGTAGTTTAGATGTGGTGCATTTAATGTGTGCGGTGCTTTACATGAGTTTTAGATGCATTTTACTTGCATTATTGAACTCTGTACAATGCTAGTTAGGCTGGGTTATCACCATGTGCGGAGTGGCTCGCAGCAGGGGTCCGGTGTGTCCCTGTTCACCATTTTAGGTCAGAATTAGGTCAGAATTTTTGCCTGAATTCGTACCTGAAACGGAGCCCAAGACGCACAGGACCCTGCTGCTGTGCGCTCAGTGGCCACCCTGGAGATGTGTGAACCGACTCCATTGAGAGACAGTCACACTCTCCTGTCATGCGAATTAGTGTGAACCCAGCCTCAATGAAAGCCTGTCAAAGATGCAGCAAGTGTGATTATTTTTACCACACCATACCTTAAATGCATTGGTATGAATGAAACCCCTTATATGAACAGAGACTGCAGAATGCCCAGGAGTACTTAGTCATAGGATCTGTTTATCAATGTTTCATCCAAGATTCCCACACTTCCAAATACTTTTTCACCCAATATTCACACAAATTTCCCCCAAAGATTCATACATTTTTCTATGAGAATATCAATAAATAGACACCATAGAGTTTATTTACTGTTAAAGAACCATTGCCAGGCTATGGACATTAAATGATTTACATATTATAATTAGTAGTAACCGTGTTTAGTGTATTGTAACATGTCATAACTAGTGATACTGAGTGACATCATGGACCAACTATATCATGATTGATGTTGAATCTACATCAGTGGATGATGTAAAAAAAAAAACATACAGTATTTGGTCAATTACATCACCCAGGATCCCCGGCCAATTGGTTTACAAACAGCAGCTGGGTGGAGATCTGTCATGGTGTGGATGTAGTGCAGCAGGGCACGATCATCAGGCAGCAGGTTATCAGACAGTGGCGGGACAACATTGTAAGGCAGTGGGTCATCAGATGGCAGATCACAAGGATTGACACAGGATCTACATCACTGGATGATATGACTAATGCTGGATTGGCTGACATTTCCTTTTTTTTGTTTGCAGTGTAATTAAAGTACTTTGTCAAAGATGATGCTGTGCATTTGTTTTCCTTTTAACTCTCTTACCCCATACTTATTCCCCTGGAAGGAGGGTGGGTATCTGGGGGCTTCCATATTATAAAGGGGTCCTTCAGATTCTGATACTTCTGCCCATCGGTCAGCAAACCACCACATCCTATTAGGGACAGGATGTGGGGATATGGGCCCTTGTCCCCTCAACATGGGGCAAGATGCCTTGCATGGGAGGAGAGGCTTTACCACACCCCCCTCCCCTCCTGTTTGGTAATTTGGTAATAATCTCACAGAGGGAGGGCTGCATGCTTACTTCCTTCCCTCTCTGATGGCTGGATAATGGTCTGGTATGAATTTTAAGAGTGACCCTATACTATTATTTGGTCAGTAGACATAAAAAAAATATTCAAGTATACAGTACATTGTTAACTCAAAAAATTACTACCTGTTGCTCAGCAGCTACAGCATTTGTAGCTGCTGACGGTCACATTTTTGGTGGAAGGGCTGAAGCTCCGCTTTAATGCATTCTATGCATCAAGACAAAAAGCCTTCTGTGTGCAGCCGCCCCCTAATACTTACCTGAGCCCACCTCGAGCCAGCGATGTTGCACAAGAGACTCGGCTCTCCCTCCTCGTTTGCTGAGACAGCAGCGAAGCGCCATTGGCTCCCGCTGGTGTCAATCAAAGTCAGTGAGCCAATGAGGAGAGAGGGGGTAGGGCCGAACCGGAGCTCACTTTCTGAAAGGGAAAGGGAACTGTGACTCAGCTCGGGTGCCCCATAACAAGCTGCTTGCTGTGGAGGCACTCAACAGGAGGGAGGGGCCAGAAGCACTGAAAAGGGACCCAAGAAGAGGAGAATCTGGGCTGCTCTGTGCAAAACCACTGCAACAGAGCAGGTAGATATTACATGTTTGTTATTTTTAACAAAAAAAATAGACTTTAGTATCACTTTAAAATGGTTGTAAACCTCAGTCATGGAAACTGAGTAAATCACATACGGTATATCTGTAGTATTTACTTACCCCTCTCTAAAGCTCTAAGTGTTGGACACCTCTGCAACATGAGCATTTCAGGAGCTTTTTTTAGTACATCTTAGGCCTACAGCATGTTTATATTTTAAATTAATTTTGTGTAACCTCCATGGTAAATATGAAGGCCTTTTCAAGCCAAGTTAAATTAATCCACTTGCATTGTTCTATTTACATAACTGTAAATTTGTTTATTATCATTCCTGTGCGGCATCCCATAAAACATTCTGCATTTTTTAGTAGTTTATTCCTGCAGTTATTTTATTTTTTGCTGCAGTTTACCTTAGATGAACTAAGCTCAGAAAAAGAAAGCAGAATCAATTACACCAGCCCACGTCATGATACATATTAACACTGTCAGCTGAGAAGCATTCTTACTCATTGTCACAGTTCGGGTGTAGTGAACTATTGAAGATCTTGACAGTGTGTCCTTACATGGAGGGTAAAGCTAACAAGCAATTGACTGTCCTTCACCTTGAGAAGCAAACAGCAAAACAAAATGTTATTTTGTAGCAGCTTTTTTTGGTACTGTACGCTAATGTACGATTCGTTTATTCAACACTCCTGTGGTCAGTCACTTTGGCCTGCCTCTTCCTGCCTCTTCCACCTCACTATTGGTCAGTGAGACTGGTCATCATACAACGTAGTTATGGACCAATAGCATCTGGTAAAACAGCTGACCTGAGCACTTATCCCCAGCAGCCAGACAAAATTTGCATAATAGAGCACCACGTTTCATGTTTCTGGGGGGCAATGGAAGGTATGTGAATATTCATAGAAGTACCGCTAAAGCCTGCTTTTTGTGTTTATTGAAAGCCGGGGAGGGATAAAGTAAGCAAAGGTTAATTTTTAAGTGTATTTAAACCCTACATCTATTTTTCAGTATGCTGGGCATTATGCCTCACTGCATATAGTTTTCTTGAAGAATAAATGAAGAATGAAGAATGAACGATGAAGAATAGGAATGGTTAGCCCCTCGCCTCCCCCTACCCGTTTTTTCTTTGTTTTACTTTATCTCTTTCATATTGGGCACCCTAGGCTCCTTTTTTAACATTCTATTGGAAATCTCAACTTGATTTTAGGGTCTCTGTGCACCTAGACGCACTCCTAACGGAGCGCATTCGGCGCAGTACAAATACCATATCAAATCAAATCAAAAAAAAATCTTAAACAAATCATTTTTTTGTGAGTCTGTTACAAAGCTTCTTACCTGGAAAAAGTGCTAGTAACAGCACTTACTGTTGCAGACTGACAACTAAAACGTAAACCTCTCTAGCTAAATATCCTGTGAAGTAATTCCCCCTCAAATATCTCAAAAACAGGTCATAGATGATGCGAATTTCGATTTGCAACCATGGGTTGCAGGAAAAAAATTGCAATTCACAATACACAAAACAGAATAGCTCTGCAGGAGGGATTCCCCTATCGACACTGTGTTGATGCGGGAATCCCTACTGCAGAGCTATTGTGGTCTCCCAGCGGGAGTGGAGTGTGGGGGGGGGGGTCATGGGGAGTCGTTCCTGCCAGGAGAACACAGTGATTATTGCTACCGACATGCTGGTTGTACGTGGATCAACTTGGGTGCAATCAGACTGCCCATAGACAGTTCAAATCTCAGCAAGTCCCTATTGAACTGACAGTTTCAAACCATCTATGACTGGCTGCAATGTGTTCCTCCGGGCATATTTGTGTGCCCAGGGGGAACAGGTATAGTATCCACTCCCACTGCCTGTAGCCTGTCAAAGTCTATGGCAGGCTGTGGCTGGACAGGGCTTCTGTACCAAGTTGTGCCCGCTTTTAGGGCTCTATACATTCAAGGATGACTGTCTGGAATGCAGAAGACCTGAAGATTTGCATTCCAGGCATTTGTGCCTGATAAATATAGGGCCCTAAATGCAAGTACTACTCAGTACAGCATTCAGTCCCATTCAGCCGCAGCCTTCTATACATTTTGACAGGCTGCAGGCAGCAGGGCTGGATGCTGCACCTATCCCTCTTGGGAGCAGTCAGTTTCTGGCAACTTGCAAACTCCTGATTATTGTTTATATTACAAGGCTGTCAAGATTTTGCTTTCCCTAGATGTGGAAAAGGAGGATTTCAATGTCTTTGCTGAACCTTAAAGATACATTTCTCCATAATGCTTATAGCTACAGAGAAAAATTTGGGTCTGTTTTAAACCACTATTAATGCTCTATAATAATGTGTTAATACTTTAACATGCATAGTCTGGGAACATAGTCACAAAAATGTATACAATGAGGCATGACACCAAGCATACTAAAAATAGATTGAGGGTCTACATACACTTTTACTTTATGCTTCCTTTGAGAAATATGTTTTAAAATGCATTTACAAGCATACATTTTTCTTAAGTACATAGTTAGCACTTCTATGGTCCTTATTGCTTCCTCTGGTTCTTGATACCACTTTGTGCCGTTATGTACCATGCCCATCTATTCTTAGAATCTGACTGCATTGAACACTTCAAAAGAAAAATAAGTAACAAAATATGTACTGTAGATTTTAAAGGGAAATGTGTGCGTAGCTAGGCAATGGTCATGTGGTTCTTGCCAAAGAAGAGAAAGAGTACTTGAGCAGTGCACTGATTGGTTGGCTGTACCTGGATATCAGTGCCCCAAGGTCCTTTAACAGAGACCAATACCTAGGCAATTACGCATTCATGGATAAAGACTATCTGTGAAACCAGGTCCAGGTTTTTAAAATAAAAAAGACATGGCTCCCCCCCCCCTCTTTTGTGAATTGGTAAGGGGTCCAAGGGCAAGAATCCGGCAATTTGTCGGCACCAGTAGGTGCAGGTAAGGTTCACACAAGTCTCCTGCATTCTGGTACCTTCTTGAGAGCAGTGGGGTTTCAGACGTGCTTGGTAGTGTTTTAACATAGGAATTTGAACTGCATTTTAGGCTTTCCTTTTTTCGCTAATTACCAGTGCTGACCAGAATGTATGGGTTAGCATCAATGTAGCAGGAGACAGCATGCTAAATAGCCCTTTTGGTTTAGACTTACAAATCTGTGTACACCGTGTCAGACTGGTATATCTGGAGAGTGGGAAACACACCCATTATAATGTCTGCAGAAAAAAAAAGGAATCCATGAATCGGCAGTTATGACACATAAGAACAAGATCCCTAGATCATGAAACAGAGAAAACTATAACATAACTTAAATGGAAAGATAGAAGAGAAAGAAAGAGATGAGCTTTAAATCTGCCTAATGTCTTTTGCCTCTAATCTGTGCCATTTTGTCCTATTTATCCTTTTCATATCGCTAACAAAAAGCACTTATATTTACGAGAATTCATTAATTAAAGTAGCATGCTCCTGATTAGCCTGTCAGTGTCTGGATAAATGTTGCAATGTAATACTAAACGCACTTGGATTTTGGCAGTGTTAACTAATTATCTGCAGTGTTCAAGCACAAAGCTGTCAAGAGCTTCCGACTTTATGCAGCTTTTCCTATGCTGTCAGAAATTAAAAGGATAACTATACTTTCAATGAACAGTCCAGCAATGAGCCCCCTTCTCCCCCTCATCAAAAATGTGTATAACCATGCAGACAGATGAATATGCAGAGTTGAGCCCTGTGAAATTGCAGTATCCTTCACTGTGTTTTATCCATAGCTCCCAACTGTCCCTGATTTGCAGCAATGTCCCTCTTTACTCCTCATTTGTCCCTAATTTTGGTCTGATCTATATAGTTGTATATAAAATGCACTTTTTATCTTTCAAAAAGTGTTTCCCAGCGCTAAACCTTTCATCCAAATTCTAAATTGCTGCATTTTTACATTTTAAAAGGCAGTTGGTTAATTCTCCTTTAAGGGTGTGTGTCAGGGGGGCGTGTCCTATGCCTACATACGTTTGCAAGTAGGTGTCCCTCATTCCTATCTCAAAATGTTGGGAGGTATGGTTTTATCTACTGAGGCACCTTTATTGCAGTGTGTATATGTGGGAAATTAGCAGCTTAAGCTATATACAAATCTTGACATTTCCTGTAACAATCTTTGCCCCAACTCCTCCTATCTCCCGAGACTCTCTGTTGGTTAGGGATGCTGACTATCAAATTAAGTGATCAGTAGGAAGGTTGGGAGATTAGGCCAGCCAATCTCAACTTTTAAAGAAATAAAACATATTTTCATTCAACTAAGCTGTCTATATCTCTTGGTCTACTGACCATTTGACATAAAGTTGTGAGAGGGTTACTTTTATAGGCAAAGTATATTGTTTTTCCTGTCAGGGCACATTTGAGTTTTTATTGCTGTGTTTACTGAAAAGTAATTTTTGACATGACCTGTATTTTTACAGGATTGCTCTTCCATATTTTTGTAATAAAAAGTGTGACAGCAGGCAGGTAAAATCACCTGGTTGTATCCAGGATGGAAAATATGTATGCCCTAGATTCAGGCTTTATACTGACTTATACCACTAGAGGGAAGTGCTGGGAGTCCTATAGGGGAAGAGTTAATGAGCCCAGCTGAAGTAAGTGGGCTCATTAAGACCTCTACAAAAAAAAACAGCATGCTTAGGGAGATGCTCCATCCTGGAACCAGTTTTGTGTTTGTATAGACTGGGGAGTGTGACTTCTGTTTTGTGCGGTGAGTTAATGCCTGTGTGGCAAACCTCTACAACAGAGATAGGGACTGGTGCAGCACAAGGGTACACTCGGTTGATAGACAGGGAATCTACATGTGTAGTAAGAGGTCAAGCTGACCAGGATTTTTCGTGTTTCTTTTTGTTTGGCTGTTATATTTTTCACTGCATGTAGCATAAATAAACCGCACCTTTGCTTTTTTTTCACCTACAACGCTGTCTGCTGTGCCTGATTTTGTGTTGTGAACCCATCCAGGGGGTCACACACACACACTGCCGAGCTAACCCCTCACAGTTGGTGGAGAAGCAGGGGCAGTTTTTTTTTAAGGCCAGCATGGAGGAGATACTGAGACAGCTGGCTCTAGCAAATGCAAATCAGCAGCAGACAAATGCGGGTTTACAAAGGAGCCTTGCAGCCCAGCAGCAGACAAATGCAACTTTGCAGCAGAGTCTGGAAGCTCAGCAGAAAGCTCACCAGCAGAGTCTGGAAGCTCAGCAGAAAGCTCACCAACAGAGTCTGGAAGCTCCGCAACAAGCCCAGCAGCAATCTGAAGCCCGCTTCATTGACCTGTTGCAGAAGCAAGAGCAGAGTTTCCAACAACAAATAGAGACATTAATGCAGCAACGTCCGCAGACCAATGAGGCAAGTGGTTACACTAATACCGCATCCTTTGGTGTGAGCCGTTTACTGACAAAAATGACTGGAGAGGATGATCCGGAGGTGTTTTTGACCACATTTGAAAGGACTGCTGAAAGGGAAAAGTGGCCTAAGGAGCAGTGGGCTGGACTGGTGGCCCCTCTGTTAACTGGGGAATCGCAGAAAGCTTATTATGACCTAGAGCCTGACCAAGCAAAAGACTATGTGATGCTAAAAACAGAAATATTGGCACGGCTGGGTGTCACCCTGGCCGTCCGGGCTCAGCGTGTGCATAATTGGACTTTTCAGGTTGGAAAACCGCCCAGGTCTCAAATGTATGATCTCATTCACCTGAGCAGGAAGTGGCTGCAGCCAGAGACTTTGACCGCACCAAACATTGTGGAACGTGTTGTTATGGATCGTTTCCTGAGAGCTCTTCCTACTGCCATCCAAAAGTGGGTAAGCCATGGAGACCCAGAAAATGCAGATAAGCTTGTGGATCTGGTTGAGAGGTACTTGGCTACAGAGAACCTGACCACCTCTTCCAGGGACTCACGGACTTTCCACCCTAAGACCAGATCATCCCCAGTGGCGGGTAAGATGAATCCAAGGGGTGAGGGTGGAGAGAGTGAGAGGGTGGGAGTTCTACCTAAGGTCTGGCGGGAGCAGCCCGGGAAGCCCATGCTGCAAGAGGCAGCGAAAAAGATTATTTGCTACCGCTGTCGGCAAGAGGGACATATTGCAGCCAATTGTCCAGTTGTGGATGAGCCTATGCAATGTGACTTTATAAGGGAGAGACGTCAGTCGCTGTTTGCGACAGTTGCATGCACTGCCATTCAGGGACCTGAGAAACATTTATGTAAAATGTGTTTTAATGGTAGAAATGTTGATGTGTTGCTGGATTCAGGTAGCCTGGTAACATTGATAAAAGCTGAATTAGTTACTACAGAGGTCTCTGGGAATAACAAGGTGGCTGTTATTTGTGTGCATGGGGACACCCGAGAGTATCCTGTAACTTCAGTGTTTTTTGAGACCCCCAAAGGTAACCTCTCTCATCAGGTGGGGTTAGTGTCTCACTTACCACCTGATGCCATTGTGGGAAGGGATTTTCCAAAGTTCTGGGAACTCTGGGATTGTCCTGAGCCCCCCACTGGTGCCCCTATAGACCAGGAAATGACCAGAATTCCTCTGAGAATGGTGAGGACTCTCCCGAATTTCCCTTGTCAGTATTGGCGGGGGAAACTCGAGAAACTGGGGAGGAGCCAACATCCTCAGATGAAAACATGCCGTCCGTGGAGTTTTCGGATCTTGAGGTTCACAGGGAAAATTTTGCCACAGAACAGTTAAAAGACCCCACCCTAATAAAGGCACGGGAAAATGTGGTGAAAATAGATGGCGAGTTAGTGAACCCACATAAGACTTGCACTTACCCGTACTTCACTATGGAAAGGGACCTGCTGTATCGAGTGGCTCAAAGGGCAGAAGAAACCATTGAGCAACTTGTGGTGCCCAAACCTTACAGGAAGTTGGTGTTAGAATTGGCCCATGGGCACATTCTGGGAGGTCATCTGGGGACCGAGAAAACCAGAGAGAGGGTATTGCAGAGATTCTATTGGCCTGGGGTCATGAAGGAAACAGAAAATTATTGTTCCTCCTGCCCTGTGTGTCAGAAGTCGGCACCTATGCCACATTTCCGTAACCCGCTGGTACCTCTTCCTATCATTGAGGTCCCCTTTGAGAGGATCGCAATGGATTTGGTAGGTCCAATAATGAAGTCCGCTAGGGGGCATCAGTACATTTTGGTTATATTGGACTATGCCACCCGTTATCCGGAAGCAATTCCTCTTCGAAATACCTCGGGCAAAACCATAGCCAAAGAGCTATCTCTTGTTTTTAGCCGCGTGGGTATTTGTAAGGAACTGCTTACGGACCAAGTTACACCCTTTCTCTCCCGGGTTATGAAAGAACTATGCAAGTTGTTTAAAGTAACACAATTGCGTACATCTGTGTATCACCCCCAAACAGATGGGTTGGTTGAAAGATTCAACAAAACAAAACAAACAGATCGGTTGGTTGAAAGATTCAACAAAACAAAACAAATGTTGAAGAAGGTGGTGGATAGAGATGGAAAGAATTGGGACTGTCTAATACCTTATCTGATGTTTGCCATTAGGGAGGTACCCCAATCCTCTATGGGTTTCTCACCCTTCGAGTTGCTCTATGGGAGACACCCAAGAGGGCTGCTGGATATCGCCAAGGAAACTTGGGAAAATGAGAGTTCTCCCCACAGGAGTGTGATTGAGCATGTCGCCCTGATGCAAGATAGAATTGCACAGGTAATGCCAATCGTAAAGGAACATTTGGCCCAAGCGCAGTTGGCACAGCAGAGAGTGTACAACCGTGGGGCCAAGACCCGTACTTTTTCCCCGGGGGATAGGGTCTTGGTGCTAGTCCCTACGGTTGAAAGCAAATTTCTGGCCAAATGGCAAGGTCCATATGAAATAATTGAAAAAATTAGTGAGGTGAACTACAGGGTCAGACAGCCAGGAAGGCGAAAGCCGGAACAGATCTATCACGTCAATCTGCTGAAAGCCTGGAGGGATAGGGAATCCCTAGTCGCAGAGACTTTGTCACAAGCCCAGTCTGATTGCTTAGTTCCTGAGGTTGGGATAGCAGTCACCTTATCGAAACCCCAACAACAGGAGGTTAAAGAGTTTGTACTTCGCAACAAAGAGATTTTCTCTGAGCTGCCGGGACAAACCTCTGGCGTAGAGCATGACATTATCACCCCGCCAGGAGAAAGGGTAAAACTAAAACCTTATAGAATACCAGAGGCCCGACGGGAGGCAATAAATGGGGAGGTTCAAAGGATGCTGGAATTGGGTGTGATAGAGAGTCCCAGAGTGACTGGTCCAGTCCTATCGTACTAGTGCCCAAACCTGATGGGAGTTGGCGGTTTTGTAATGATTTTCGACAATTGAATAAAGTTACAAAATTTGACACCTAAATAGGTGGTTCCTGGCCCTACAGGAATTCAACTTTACAGTTAAGCATCGCCCTGGTGTTAAAATGGAATGTGGATGCTTTGTCTCGCTTTGTCTACATGCGTGTCTGACTGCTTGTGTTACAACCCCAAGGTTGAAACAAGAGGGGGGGGGGTATGTGACAGCAGGCAGGTAAAATCACCTGGTTGTATCCAGGATGGAAAATATGTATGCCCTAGATTCAGGCTTTATACTGACATATACCACTAGAGGGGAGTGCTGGGAGTCCTATAGGGGAAGAGTTAATGAGCCCAGCTGAAGTAAGTGGGCTCATTAAGACCTCTACAAAAAAAACCCAGCATGCTTAGGGAGATGCTCCATCCTGTTTTGTGTTTGTATAGGGGGAGTGTGACTTCTGTTCTGTGCGGTGAGTTAATGCCTGTGTGGCAAACCTCTACAACAGAGATAGGGACTGGTGCAGCACAAGGCTACACTCATTTGATAGACAGGGAATCTACATGTGTAGTAAGAGGTCAAGCTGACCAGGATTTATTTTCGTGTTTCTTTTTGTTTGGCTGTTATATTTTTCACTGCATTTAGCATAAATAAACCGCACCTTTGCTTTTTTTTCACCTACAACGCTGTCTGCTGTGCCTGATTTTGTGTTGTGAACCCATCCAGGGGGTCACACACACCCGCTGCCGAGCTAACCCCTCACAAAAGAAAAAGAGGAAGGTGGTACAAATAAATGAAGGCAAGGTGCCCAAGCCTGATTACATTTTGTAATGGTATTCTGAAGTTAAGCTATAAGGTTTAAATTTTTTAAAAACCACTTGCCAACCACCCACAGTAAATATACATCATTACTTTGACATTAAATACCATTGTTACTGTTGTTGTTATGGCTAGCTGCCATAATCCTGGTATTGCTTTTTCTTGTGGGCGATTCGGCATTAGATAAAAGTGATCCCAGTGGCGGATTTGCCGCGGGATCACTTTTAAGCTGGCCTGAATTCAGACCTGAAACGAAGCCAAAGACGCAGAGGACCTCTCCGCCCTGGAGATATGTGAACCGGCTCCATAAATAGCCAGTCACAATCTCCTGTCATGAGAATTGGATGCAGGCGTGAGTGAACCCAGCCTCAGAGGCAGCGGGAGAGGTGCCCCCCCCCCCAAAGTCAAGTGAGGGTAAGATGGTCCCCACTTGGCTCTATGCCCTTGGAGGACCTGAACGACTTCTGGCGTCACTTCCAGTTCTCAGGCATAAAGAATTTTTTTTCTTCTTTTGCTTTTAATAGTAAATGAAAGATCTGTGTTCTTTTTGACCCCAGATCTCTCAATAAAGAGGACGTGTCTTGCTTATTTCTATTACAAGGGATGTTTACATTCCTTGTAATAGTAATAAAAGTGATCAGAAATATATAAAGGCATAAATAAAAAATAAAAAGTAAATAAATAACAACAAAAAAAATAAATACAATTTAAGTGCCCCATCCCTCCGTGCTCATGCGTAGAATACATACGTAAGTCGCGCACACATTTGTAAATGGTGTTCAAAGCACACATGTGAGGTATCGCCAATATCGTTAGAGTGAGCGCAATAATTCTAGCACTAGACTTCCTCTGTAACCTGTAAAAAATGTTAAAGCATCGACTATGGAGATTTTTAGGTACAATAGTTTGTCACTATTAGTGTGCGCAATTTTAAAACATGACATGTTAGGTATCTATTTACTCAGCGTAACATCATCTTTCACATAAAAAAAAACTGGGGTAGGAATTGTGTTTTTTTTTTTTATTCATTAAAGTGTATTTTTTTATTGCATCAGAGTCCATGACAATGCCCAGAAAACTCAGCACTGTAGTCGGACCTTCTGTCTTCTCTGGCGCCAAGAGGGTGCCGAACTTGTCGGCCACATGTTCCAGCGTTGCCAACAATATCGCACAAACCTCCGATGTTGCAGGACCCTCGCAAAGGAAATCGTCTAAGTAGTGTATGATGGAATTTACTCCTGCAACCTCACGCACCACCCATTCCATGAATGAACTAAACTGCTCAAACAGGGCACATGGTATAGAGCAAATCATGGGCAGGCAGAGATCCACATAGAACTCCTCCTGCCACTGACAACCTAACAAACGGAAGCTGTCCGGGTGGACCGGGAGCAGGCGGGGATGCCGCCGACACCTTAATTACCTGAACCACCCATAGGTTATCCACATAGAACTCCTCCTGCCACTGACAACCTAACAAACGGAAGCTGTCCGGGTGGACCGGGAGCAGGCGGAAAGCCCACTCTATGTCAGCTTTTGCCATCTGAGCCCCCTGCCCATACCGCCGCACCCAAAAGTCTGCTGCATCAAAGGACGTGTATGATACCGCGCATATCTCCGGGTCAATGGCATCATTCACCGAACCCCCTTTCGGAAACGATAAATGATGAATCAACCTAAATTTGTTAGGCTCCTTCTTTGGCACCACCCCCAACGGTGAAACCACCAAATCCGGTAGCGGCAAAGAAGCAAATGGACCACCCATGCGGCCCAATGCAACTTCCTTCAGTAGTTTCTCCGAAACCACTTCCGCATGTTGCATGGCCGACCGCAAATTACGTGACAACGGGGGAGTATCGACCAGCTTCAACTGAATCTGAAACCCCTCCGAGAACCCCAGACTCAACAACCGTGCCGCCACCCTATCAAGGCTGCATCCTTTCCACTTACACCGGCGTTGTCCCCTTTACTGCCAGACTCACCTGTGCGACCTTTTCTTTGCTTAAAACAGCGCAACGCGGGATGCGCGCCTCTGCAACCGGAGGGCTCATGCTTGTACTTGCAAGACCCCCGAACCTGCATGAAGCTTCATTATATTGCCAACACACCCCTCTCTTTTTTGTGGCCGATTGTCCGGAGTTGGATGAGCCACCGGCCCCCCTCGAAAAAACTGACTTGTGGTCCCACCACAAGGATGGGCGTATCGCCCTCCTCTGCCTAAATTGCTCATCGTAGCGCAAGCATGCCATTCACCTGTAGACTCTGTATGCCTCTCCCATGGCGTCCAAATAGCAAAACAGCGCTGATCAGTGTTCTGGGTTCTTCTCCCCAATAACACTAGTATGGTAAAGGCCTGCAACCAATTTGGGAAGGTCCGTGGTAAGAGCCTATACCTCCTTTTCTCTTCATCCTCCTTCTTGTGATCCTCCGGCTTTACCCTGTCCAGGTTGAATTTTTCTAGCAACAATAGTGCAAAAATCTCCACATACTCACCCTTCCAGATTTTTTCCCGCACTTCCAGCTTGAGGTGTGCACCAAGGGGCCCCTCAAAACACACATAAACCTCAAACGTCGCCGCGTCCGCCAGCCTGACCAGATCTTGCTTTTTTAAGCCACACCTGTTACCTCCCCTGTCGATTTGGGTACCGTGACCTGTCCCGCCTCCACCGCGACCACCATCGCGGGTGCTGCCGGTACTGTAGTAGGTGCTGTGGTGCCGCTCGTCCCTGGCTCAAACCTATGTACCAATTCTTTTAAACTGCTAAGAAACCCTGTAGCCCTAAATCCGCTGTGGCGCTGTCCGTGACCGCTGCAGCCGGAGAGGGGGACGCGGTCGAAGCCGACCGTTTCGCAGAGGGTTGACTACCCGAACTAACCCCTCCCCCCCACCCCCAACAACAGTACCTTTGACATGAAAAGAAGAACAAAACGACTGTCTGGGAAGGTGTAACGCCGAGCGCTCCGGGTGTCCCGTCCATCCCGGAGCGCTCACGGCGTCTCTCCTCCTGCAGCGCCACGGCCAGCTCCCCTGGCCGTAGGCACAGTTCTGTCTCTGGGATGCGATCCACGCGGCGTCCCCGGTTCGCCCGTGGATCGCATCCCGCTCTGCTTACCCGTCTCCGCCGGCTCTGCCGCCTGCCTCCTTTAGCGCGCTCGTCCCCTCTCCCCAGGCGCGCGCGCGCGGCTCTGCCACCTCTTAAAGGGCCAGCGCACAATTGATTGGTGCCTGGCCCAATTATGGTTCACCTTTACCCATATTAACCCACTTCCCCTTCCTGTCCTTGCTGGATCTTGAGTTGCCTTAGTGCCCAGTGTAAGCGTTGTGTTGCTCCTGCCTGTGTATCCAGATCTCTGCTGTTGCCCCTGACTACGAACCATTGCCGCCTGCCTTTGACCTATTGCTACGTTTGACCTCGCCTCTGCCTTATCCCTGTGTACCTTGCCTGTCTCAGCTGTCATCTTGCGGCGGGCTCTGGTGAAAACCAGTAGCAACATTAGAACCGGTCCTCCAATACAACCCGTGCATCGCCTCACTGGCATAGGGGATCCACCTCCAGTCTCCCGCCATACCCCGAGCGTGACAGTAGATCCGGCCATGGATCCCGCTGAGGTCCCTCTGCCAAGCCTCTCGGATCTGACCACGGTGGTCGCTCAACAGGGACAGCAATTGGCGCAGTTGACTGCTATGCTACAGCAGCTTCTACCGTCTCCACCGCCAGCTCCTACATCTCCTCCACGAGTTGCTGCTGCTAGAGTCCGCCTGTCCCTTCCTGACAAGTTCAATGGGGACCCTAAGCTATGCCGAGGGTTCCTATCCCAGTGTTCCCTCCATCTGGAGATGTTGTCTGACCAGTTCCCCTCCGAACGGTCTAAGGTGGCGTTCGTGGTTAGCCTGCTATCTGATAAGGCCCTAGCCTGGGCTACACCGCTTTGGGACCGTGGCGATCCTGCCACAGCTTCAATTCCAGCCTTCTTTTCTGAAGTTCGCAGTGTCTTCGAGGAGCCAGCCCGGGCCTCCTCTGCCGAGACGGCTCTCCTGAACTTTGTCCAGGGAGATTCTTCAGTGGGCGATTACGCCATTCAGTTCTGCACCCTGGCATCCGAACTCTCCTGGAACAATGAGGCCCTCTGCGTGACCTTTAAAAAGGGCCTATCCAGCCACGTCAAAGATGTGCTGGCCGCACGAGAAATTCCTGCTACCCTGTCTGAACTCATCCAGCTGGCCACCCGTATTGACATGCGTTATACTGAAAGACGCCTAGAGCTACGCCAAGAAAAGGACCTTGGTCGCGCCAAGCGGTTTCCTCGCCTGGCACCTCTTTTCCAGAACCCTCTACAATCTGTTCCTGGACCTCCCGCTGAGGAGGCGATGCCTTTAACCACCTCAAATCTGTCTTTGCCTCTGCACCCGTTTTGTCCAGTGCCCAGTGTAAGCGTTGTGTTGCTCCTGCCTGTGTATCCAGATCTCTGCTGTTGCCCCTGACTACGAACCATTGCCGCCTGCCTTTGACCTATTGCTACGTTTGACCTCGCCTCTGCCTTATCCCTGTGTACCTCGCCTGTCTCAGCTGTCAGTGTGGTCGAGTTGCTATTGGAAGATACGACCTGGTTGCTACCGCCGCTGCAAGTCCATCCCGCCTTGCGGCGGGCTCTGGTGAAAACCAGTAGCAACATTAGAACCGGTCCTCCAATACAACCCGTGCTATCGCCTCACTGGCATAGGGGATCCACCTCCAGTCTCCCGCCATACCCCGAGCGTGACAGAAGGTTCCCCCCAGCCGAAGGTCCCGCCTCCATCACCACAGGCCGTCCTCGCTGGCCCTCCTCTTCAGACTGCGACAGCTCACCCTCCGACCGCTCACCCTCCGACCGATCTTCCCCACTGGTGTTCAGTACCAGTGGGGAAGAGGAAGGATATCTAGAAGACTGCAATGGACTACTTATGTGGATGAAAAATTGTAATTTAAAACTAAGCACAATCCTAAAGATCGTAATTACACCTACTTTTCATTGGCCCATAAATCGTATAGTAGGCTAGATTATTTTTTAACAGGTCCTAAAGTATTAGAATGGCATCCGCAAATGGAAATAGGATCATTTATTTGGTCCGACCATTCTCCAGTATTCTTAACAATAACCCCCCCCTCAGACGCAAGGGACAAATTGGTCCTGGCGCTTGAATGACAAACTTATGACAGACCCAATTTGCCATAGGGCAATTATAGCTGCAATTGACAACTTTATTACAGACCATGAACAAGACGAAACTGCACTACCTATAAAATGGGAAGCTCTAAAAGCGGTACTCCGGGGGGTGTTTATCCAGCATGGCTCGCGCCTTAAGAGAGAAAAGCTCAAGAACATCGAAATCACTCTGTCAAAACTCAGCTCGCTAGAAACTCAACACAAAACCCATCCTTCGGCGGAACTATTAGCTGACATATCACTCACAAGGTTATCTCTATTACAGATCTTTGACACCAATCATAGTTCATACCAACAAAGCCGAGCCTTGAGCAGGTATAGATATGAGAACAAATGTGGGAGATTGTTAGCTAATAAACTGCATCCACGCCCTTCCCAAACCTTTATACCATACATAAAAAAAACATCGGGAGAGCTTACATCGGATCCACAATCCCTCCAACAAACTTTTAAAGAATACTTTTCGGCTTTATATAACTTGGCCCCACCACCATTTTTGAAAGATAAGGATATTGAAATTTATGTACGAGAAAATGCAATCCCGACAATAGAGGATGGTAATAAGATCACTCTGGACTCCCCCTTTTCACAAGAGGAATTACTAGACGTAATTGCTAATATACCAACAGATAAAAGCCCAGGCCCGGACGGATTTACCCCAAAGTTTTATAAAACCTATAAAGAACAGCTATCTCCATTTATGCTTCAAGTATTTAATTCTATCTCCCCTAATAACCAATTCCCAATACAGTCTTTAGAATCGCATATAACTCTGATTCCAAAACCAGACAAGGATCCAACATTATGCTCAAGTTATCGACCGATATCTCTGGTTGGGGTAGATATAAAAATCTATGCTAAACTGATAGCACTCCGTCTTCAACCTCTCCTCCCTGGTCTAGTGACCAGGTAGGATTTGTCCAAGAAAGAGAAGCACGTGACAACACAATTAAAACTTTTTTATTAATGAACCATGCCAAAACAGCTAAAATACCAGTATGCCTTTTCTCAGTCGATGCAGAAAAGGCATTCGACCGAGTAGGATGGTCTTTTCTCAAACAAGCATTAATACAAACAGGTTTGGGTGTAAATTTATTTAATAAGATTATGGCGCTCTATCTGAAAAAATATGATGCTAAACAACACTCATGGTTTGGGAGGATTAATATATTAAAAATGGACATAATACCGCGTTTCTTATATCTTTTTCAAACTATCCCTGTTCCTATCCCTAGATCTTTTTTCTCAACTTTACAAACAACCTTTATAAAAAATTCATCTGGGGATATAAGAAAGCAAGATTACAAAAGAAACTATTATTAGCCACAAAAAATAAAGGAGGAGCAGGTGCACCAGATTTGTATTGTTATTATGTTTCGGCAGTTTTGACTAGACTAGTGAATTGGTTCCATCATTCTAAATCTAAACAATGGGTACCAATAGAGCAGGGGTTGAACCAATTGGATCTTAAGGTGCTACCTTGGCTAGATCTATCCATCAGAGATGTCGGTCAAGAGCTACAAAAAAATATTCCTCCCCTTACATCCCACTTATTGAAAATTTGGGCAAAAACAGTTATACAGCTAGAATTGTCCTCTTTTGTCGGACCTATGACTCTGAGCCACCGGAATTTATAAACAAATGGGTGAAGGAGATCAATGCTCAAATTGAAGCTGAAGAATGGGAGAAGCCATTTAATCTAACCCACTGTTTGTCAGCAGCAATTAAAGCACAAGAAACGAGCTATAAGCTCCTTTCAAGGTGGTACTGGAGCCCAGTAGCACTTCAGCGCATATATCCAGACAAATCAGACACATGCTGGCGTTGCCATACGGATAGGGGCTCACTGCTCCATGTCTGGTGGGAATGCACCCAAATCTACAGTTTCTGGGAAAAGGTCACACAAATGTATATTACAATTACAAGGGAGGTAATATTTAATACGCCTCAAATCACCCTTCTCTCTATTTTACCAGGTTCATATAAAAATATTTAAAAAAGTCTTCTCGGTCACTGGTTGACAGCAGCAAGATTGGTTATACCGCGGCACTGGCGTTCATCCAAACCCCCATCAATAATGGAATGGGCTATAGAAATGGACAATATAGAAAGATTAGAGAAGCTCCTAGCATATGAACTAGACAAACAAGAGGAATGTATGCGGATATGGGCCCCATGGAGGATATACAGAGAAACAAAAAGAAATTAGAAAATAGTGAGGGAAGGAAATAGAATTCTACAGTATGGACCACTGTAATAGTGGATAGAGCCTCGACACAAAGGAGAGAGAAAAAGAAAAAGAAAAAAGGGAAAGGAAAAGAAGGGGAAAAGATTTAAAGGAGGAGGGGGGAAGGAGGAGAGGGGGACTGATTATGATAATGTTTAATTTTTTTTATTTATTTATTTATTTTTCCCTTTTTGTTTGTTATTTTTATTGTCTTGTTTTGTGTTTCTGTGTTAGTTATGTGTAAAGACATTTACAGGAATTATGCTAGAATAATTAATTGACTCTACATTTGAGCAACTATGTAAAATGTCTAAAACTGTCTTAGTTTGTACAATTAATTTACAATAAAATAAGATTGAAGTAAAACTAAGCACATTAGGCTGAGGGCAATCTCTAGGACCAACCAATTAGTTGACATAGGTGTACTGCATAATGATACCCATGTAACTTGGGAACCAAGAGACTCCCCCACCAGGAAACATAAGCTTGAATAATAATATTTGTGGTACCAAATAAACTTTTTTATCACCAGCTGCAATTACTGCAAGGCAGAACAGTGAACTCTAAATGGAAGCATAGAAAAAAGAAACAATTTCAGTAATACCTTCATTTTGAAGGGGGATTGTCCTCCCAACCCACGATATAGCATAGGAATCCCATTTAAAAGTCTCAGAAGGATTTTAGCAAATGGGGAGTTACAAGTGTATAGAGTAGGTAAAGAAGTTGTAAATAAGATCCCTAAGTATTTAATAGAATCTCCTATCTATATAAAGGGAAGGTTGGATCTGTGTGGATGGAGTTGAATCCCATCACATGTAAAGGTAGAGCCTCTGACTTGTCCTCATTCACTATGTAGCCTAAAAAAAGGCCATATAAATGCAATTCTCAGTGTAGATCAGGAGAAAAATGTGAGGATGTGTAAAGGATAATAGATAACTGTTTTCAAAAAGGGAAATTTTATATTAACAATTTTACTTTAATATAGAGCCAAGAAATGTGCCTGCTTGGGGGCCCTTGTTGGCTCTCTGCTTTTCTGAGAGGAAGGATAAGATAGAAGGCCCATTGGAGAATAAGGGGGAGAAGTGTTTTATAAAAGGGAGGCATTTTTTCATTCTTCTTTGTGTAGCCGTAGTAACCCTTAGAATTCCATCCTAAGCACTGCCTCTTTGGTTCTTTTATGAAGACCACTTCTGACCAAACGTCTCCAGATAGTAGATGGGTGTACCTGGGTCCCACTGGTTCCTGACAGTTCTGTGCTTCTGGACATCTCCCAGTGTTGAAGGGAAGTAAGCATGATGTGTCTTTCTTTTGCTGCATTAAGTTTCCTTTGGCCAACAACTGTCTACGGTCCTCGATGTTGGACCGTTGCCCGATCAATAGTATCCTCAATGCTGGGAAATACAGGCAGATACTTATCCATCATGCCATACCATCGGGGAGGTGTATGAATGGCTCCAAATTTATTCTGCAGCAAGACAATGACCCCAAACATGCAGCCAATGTCATTAAGAACTAGATTTGTGCACAACAGAAAATTTTGTTTAGTTTTGTTTTCATTCGTAAAATACATAATTTCATTCTGTTATATTCGTTATGTTATGTTAATACGTTTTTGGGTAATTCGTTATTTCTGTAGAGTGTCGATATTCGTTATACTGACTCTTAAATCATGTTGAATTCAGTTGTTATATGTGGTATCATTTCATTCGTATTCGTTGAAATTCAATATTTATGTATGTATATATATTCGTGATAATGATTTGTAGTTTGGAAAGTCGTTTGTTTATTGAATCGTTTAACACACACAATGACAATATCTCTTCTCCTCTGCTCAAATACAATACAACACTCTTCTCACTCACAAATTGCACAAGCCTATTAAGAACTATCTTCAATGCAAATAAAAAAAAGGAGTCCTGGAAGTGATGGTTTGGCTCCCACAAAGCCGTGATCTCGACATCATCCAGTCTGTCGGGATTACATGAAGAGACAGAAAGATTTGAGGCAGCCTACATATGCAAAAGATCTGTGATTAGTTCTCCAAGATGTCTGGAACAATCTACCTGCCAAGTCTATTCAAAAACTATGTGCAAGTGTACCTAGAAGAATGGATGCTGTTTTAAAAGCAAAGGATGGTCACACCAAATATTAATTTGATTTGGATTTCTCTTCTGCTCTTTTTTTTTTATTCTTTTTATTCATTGATAAAAATAAACTATTAATATTTCTATTTCTGAAAGGTTTCTTCATTTACAGCATTTTTTCACACATGCCTAAAACTTTTGCACAGTACTGTATGCCACTTAGAAAAACGCTAAACAGAATTTGAATTATGAATGAGAAGCTGCAAAAGCGTTCACTTCTACATGACAGATTATTTCTAATCTCTTGGAAGCTGTGAATAATTAGGCATATAATTCATAAAACACTTCTTTTTTATTTTTGCACCTTGTCATGTCTATATTTAGCAGTTTTAAGCAGCACAATTTTTTGATGTGATGTTCTCAAACCAAATCTTGACTGCATTAAATAGAAGCATAGTATACTTTTTTTTTACAAATGTAAGAGCTTTATTGAACAATTACATGTCAGTAACAGAAGCATATGCAATATATAACAAAAAGGTATAGGTCTACATGCACATACCTCATACAGGAGTTACAAAATAACAGTCAGACATAACTAACAGGATAGTCAACTAAAATGTAATGCTTTACAGATTCCAGGAGATTCCACATCCGAGGCAGCAAGTCCCTATGTGAAAGGGGAATCCTAGTAGGATTTGAAAAAGGGACAAGAAGAGAGAAAGGGGGGGTGTAGAGTAAAAAAAAAAGGGAAGTGAAGGGATGTAGGGAGAGGGGGAGGGGGGAAGGGATAAAAAAGAAGGGGTGAGGAGAGGACAAAAGGGGGGGGGGGCAGGATAGGAAAACTGAGGAGGAGAAGAGAGGGGGAAGTACAGAGGGAGGGACAGAGGGACAAGAGGAGAAAATAAAGAATAAGATAGGGGGAACACATCTGGCCTGGATTTAGTCCAAGTGTAATGTATTGTTTATAATTAGGGGTCAACTTCCAGAATAGGTGGGGAAATCTCCATCTGTAAGGAGCCCCAGGAGTCTATCCAAGATCTTGTCAAATTTACTCAGACAGTTCCTGTTAACATACGTAATTTTGTACAAAGGTTAAACAGCATTTAGGGTATTCCGCCAGACTGAAACAGTAGGTGGTAGTGTGGCCTTGCATTTAAGTAAAACCTCTCTGTGAGCATAATACGTGGCATATATTAGGAACAACTTTGTGTACTTTCTCATGGTGGGGTCGTCAACTATATTTAACAGTAAGGTCCCAGGGTCTAACTCAAGGGTTGTCCCCACGACCTGGTTAATGTCTTCCAGGACGTGCTCCCAAAATCTTTGCAGCAAGGGAAAAGACCAAACCATATACATAAATGACCCCTCCAGGTTCTCACAACATGGACAAGATGAGGATCTATCGGGGTAAATGACCGCTAATCTTTGTGGCGTGTAGTAAGCTCTGTGTAAAAATTTCAGCTGTATAAAACGGTCTCTAGCAGAAATTTTTTTTGTGACGTAGGAGAAGACACAATTCTCCCACTGTTCTTTGAACAGGGAAGGTATATCCTGTTGCCATTTCAAGAAGACCTTGGTCAGTGTAATGGAAGAGGACAGGGTAAGGTGAAAGTACAACGAGAACAAGGAAGCAATCAAGACCCTTGTCGTCAACAAACGCTCCACTGGATCGGACTCGGGAATGAGAGGAGTGGGAAACTGATGCTGAAAGGCATGCCTCACCTGCAGGTACCTAAAGAACATCCAATTGGGAGGACTAAAAGTGCATATGTGGGAGGGAAGGGTTACCCCACAAAGGCGTATGAAGGAAGAAAGTCACCAGGGAGCAATACGCAGCTCAAGCTCATTACCAAACCGCTATGGTCGTTCGCATTAAGCCTGCGATCTCTGGGTGAGCTCTCACCCCCCTGAAACACCCCTGAAACACCAGGTTACTCAATGTAGCCTACGACCCCAATATTGCCGCCTCCAATGTCACAGCAGGGTTATCCCTGGGCTGAGAGAACCACCATCGTACCGTCATGAGGATGGCCGCCCAATAGTATTGCTGGAAGTTTGGGAGTGTCAATCCTCCCCTACTCATTGGTAATTGCAAAGTAGTCACAGCCATTCTGTGCAACCTCCCCAGCCATATGAAGGAAACAACAATGGTATTAGGTTTATTGAAGAACGACGCCGGAAGCAAAACAGGGAAATTTCTAAAAAGGTAGAGAAATTTAGGAAGGAAAATCATTTTTATGTTTACTCTCCCCACCGGGGTAAGAGTGAGTGATCTCCAACCCATACACCTCCGGGAGAACAAATTCAGCAGGGGTAGCAGATTCAGGTCAAAATACGTGGTCACTGGCCCACCTATTTTTATCCCTAGGTACTTAAAACTGTCAACCCAAACAAGCGGGGTGGGCATAAGAGGGCGGGGTTGCAAGGAATGCAAGGGGTATGGCAAAGTTCCAGTTTACCTTGACTCCAGAGTAGGTCCCAAAGTTGTCAAACTATATGCAGAGCTGCTGGGAGAGAGGAGGAGACATAACTTATAAACAGGATGGTGTCATCTGCATACAAGGATATTTTCTCCTCCACCACCCCCACTTGGACCCCCTTGACCATAGACTCAGCTCGTATCCACAACGCCAGGGGTTCCACAGCTAACGCAAACAGTCCCGGGGAGGGCAGGCATCCCTGCCTCGTGCCTCTGGCCAAAGGTAAGGCCAAGGAGAGGGAGTTGTTGGTACGCACTCGGGCCCTAAGAAAAGCGTATAGAAACGTAACCACTTGATGAAGACTGGTCCAAACCTAAATTTATGGAGGACATCCCAGAGGTAAGCCCACTCCACCGAGTCAAATCCTTTCTCTGCCTCAAGTGAGACCACCAACCCCGGACTGCCCTCCATTGCCCTGTCTATATGCGTTAGAAGCCTGAGTATATTGATATCAGTCCCTCTGCCTGGCATAAAGATGGATTGGTCAGGGCAGTAATCACAGAATTAAATTGGCCATTTAAATCTTTAGCCAGAATTTTTAAGTCTACATTCAGGAGGGAGATTGAGCGGTATGAGGAGCACAATTCAGGATCCTTGTCAGGCTTAGGGAGGACTACCACCACCGCATCAGACATGGAGGGGGGCAAAGAGCCATCCTCCAAGGCTTTTAAAAGGAATACATGGTAAGTGGGAAGCAGGTCCTCAGCATAGTGTTTAAAGAATTCTGCCCGGGAACCCGTCCAGGCTCAGGGTTTTCCTGCTTGCAAAGACAAGACCGCCAGTTGGATCTCTCTAAGAGTAAGGGGACTATCTAGCTTATCTCTAGCTGAGTCCGTGAGGCAGGGCAAATCAACAGAGTCGAGATACAACACCCGAGAGCTGTACAGCTGTACAGCTCATGATAGTATGAAGCAAACCGGACATTAATATGTATTGGGTCTGTTAAAATTTCCCCCTCGGGAGATTGGACACAGGAGAGGAATGCTCCAGAGATAACCAAGACAACAGGTGACCATTTCGCTCCCCCTGTTCAACGGTCCGCTGATTCTAATGTAGTAAATTAATTTTCTTAGTGGAAGTGCGGATAAGAAGAACATCTCGTAGGGCTGCTTGCAGAGAGGAGTATACCAAGGGGTCGTGATTGCTCGTATAGGTGGTCTCCAAGACACCTTTCATCATAGATGCACTTTCATGGTACCTAAAAATAGTAGCTCAGTTCATGATAATTAAGTTACTAGGAACATAAATGTGAACGCAGAAAAAGACCAAATGGTCAGAGTCTGTCCCTTTTTGATTTTATTTTCGTTTGTGTTTTTTTTCATACGCTTTGTGTGGACTACAGTCATATATGACCAGCACCTAGATTTCCAATACATCAGCCTGTTACCATAACACTACCTTGGATGGTACACATAAGATTGACAGCAGTCTTTACAAATGTGGGACAGTCTGCACCATTGTATACATTTGCATGACACTATAAAATTTAAAGGCATGTCATTATATCCAAGGCAAACAGTCCTGTTTACAATACTACTTACATGGAATTGGATGATTATTCCAATTTATATGTACTTTGATTGGATTGATAGTTTTTAATTAAATTAATTTATCCCGTCTGGAATTATAGACATGGATTTAAATCGAGGATACAGGAGAGGGGAATGTTTTTTCATTTTGTTTGTACATTGTACTTATTTCATTTCTTGTCCAAATACATTAACATAGGAAATTTAGTAAATTATACGTGAGAATAAAAATTGGCAAATTTAGAATAAATTTTGCCGTTCTATTGGTCAGCCTATCCATCCTATTCATTCATCCATTTATAAGGTTTAATTATTTGGTAGTGGCTTGAGTCTCAGCCAGGTTTTTATATACAGTATCTCACAAAAGTGAGTACACCCCTCACATTTTTGTAAATATTTTATTATATCTTTTCATGTGACAACACTGAATAAATTACACTTTGCTGCAATGTAAAGTAATGAGTGTACAGCTTGTATAACACTATAAATGTTCTGTTCCCTCAAAATAACTCAACACAGCCATTAATGTCTAAACCGCTGGCAACAAAAGTTAGTACACTCCTAAGTGAAAATGTCCAAATTGGGCCCCATTAGCCATTTCCCCTCCCTGTGTCATGTGACTCATCAGTGTTACAAGGTCTCAGGTGTAAATGGGGAGCAGGTGTGTTAAATTTAGTGTTATCGCTTTCACTCTCTCATACTGGTCACTGGAAGTTCAACATGGCAACTCATGGCAAAGAACTCTCTGAGGATCTGAAAAAAAGAATTGTTGCTCTACATAAAGGTGGCCTAGGCTAAAAGGAGAGGGCCAAGGCCCTGAAACTGAGCTGCAGCGCGGTGGCCAAGACC